>CM062804.1:333639614-334839614 GCA_031772625.1 Pinus tabuliformis | reverse complement strand
TTCCACCCGGATTGTATTTTATTAAAATAATTAATATTTTTAATGGAGTTCCTAAGTCTAAACTTAGGAAAATTAAAATATTAACAGGTATTAATCAAAATATGGGTGAAAATGATTTAGAAGGTGGATTAGGTCATATTTTAATCTTAATCGTTGATTAGAGACTTAATCTCGACCGTTGAAGACTCAAGAGGAAAAGTATAAAATGGAGGCTTGGGGTTCATTTGAAGAAATCGATTTTCTGAGGTGAAAAGTTCTCAGGAGGGAAATCGATTGGGGAGATCTTGCAGCCGAGGGGCAATGAGAATCTGGGAGAAGGAATTTCCGGAGAATATTGATAGAGAGGTAGAGAGAGATTGCAGAGAGGTAGCACAGTAGCCGAGAGAGATGACACTGGGCCAGTCTAGGCCCATGCACCCTTGACGTAGAGCCAGAAAGGCCTGTGCAAAGCAAAAAGTTGCCTGTCACGAAGAAGCCGAAATTGCCGGGAACAACCGGGAACTACCGGGAACTGCCATAACAGCCGGGATAGCTGATACAGAGGGCAGAAGAGGTGACACAGGGTTGACACAGAGCCTGAAAGGCTAACGCAGGGCCAGTGCAGAAGTAGTCAGGGTTTGCCAATCTTTTGCCGGATAGGCAGGAATTTTGCCGGGTGAAGTGAAGTAAAACTCACTCAAATTTTCCGCCAGTATTTTCTTTGTAAAGGATTGGTAGATGAGCATCCTAGATATGTATTCAGATATTTCTCCTGCATAATAATAAACCCTCAGAACTATTGCACCGTTTTTCCTGCATTGGGTTTTTCCGAGGACTATTGTGTCCAAACATTAGGGGAATTTTGAGGTCTAAAATGGGCCTCCTAAGGAAATTATAAAATAATAGTAGAAATAATAAAATAATATTCAATTACATCATCAAATTTTAGAGGAAAAAAGAAAAAAACTGTATTTTCAACTCGTATTTTCAACTTATCTCCCTATGGGTTTACTCAAATTTCAAGCCAAAACACTCGTTGGATGCAAAATTTGATTCCTCATCCAAGGATTACCCATGTTGCGTACTTTTGATGGACCCTGCTACACGAAGAATGAGAAATACATGAACAAGTGATTGCAATAACATTTTCTCATGTATTTCTCATTTTGGTGTAGCAAGGTCCATTGAAAGTATGCAACATGGGTACTCCTTGGATGAGGAATTAAATTTTGCATCCAACGAGTACTCTCACTCGAAATTTGAATAAAACCTTAGGGAGATAAGTTGAAAATGTAATTTTATTATTTTATTATTTTTTAATCTTTTTACTTGTTTACTCCAAAAATGGTGAATCATTCCCCATGGTTGACATCATCATATTGAATCCAATTGGTTCTTATAAATTTTATTTTGGTTGTACATTTTTCTTAGGAGACCCATTTTAGACCTCAAAATTCCCCTAATGAATAAGTGTGTTCTATGTATCTTGTTCTTTGCTCTGTTTTTTGTTTCATGAAATCAAATATTTAATTAGTGTAGGTTATAGAAGTAATTTGCTTCAGTATTGAAAAGAATAACTTGATGAATGTAATTAAAAAATCAACTAGGTGAAGTAGATTCAAATTTGCTACAATAGGGGTTCCTAAAATGTAGGAATTTTAACATGGTATCAGAGCATTGATTTTGAAACAGGAAGAGCAGATTCAATGCTAAGCAGTGAGGCCGAAAGTTTCACTTGGCAGCAATTTGAATCCCCTTGAAGGGATTGTGCAGTCCTTGCTAGGAAGAAGATCCGAGGAAATCTCTCTCTAAGTGAGACGACAGAGAGGTACGATTTCTAGTTTGTGAGTTTGCAGAGGCAGAGGGAGTGACGCAGAGCCTCAGTGCAGTGCTTGAAGGGCGTAGTTTCTGCCAAGGTAGAAATCCGCTAGAAAAGAATGAAGATATGTAGAAGAGGAATTTTCTCCTCAGAGAACTTTCTGCCAGAAAGTTCGAATTTCTCACTTGCTGAGTAGCTTAGTAGTGCAAAGCAGTGACTAGAGGAGTCAGTTTGACAGTTGGGTGAGATGGCATCGCATGGGCTCAAGGATCAGGACAGGTTGGAAGGAGCTTCCAACTATGTCATATGGAAGACCAAAATCTTAGCTATTATGGAGGAATGTCAAAAGTGTTGTAGTTGTTCATGCTGACAACGATCAAAAGAAGAAGTACATGGCCGATAAGGGGAAGGCAAAGAGGCTCATTCTCAATGGAGTTTGATATCATGTGGTCTCACCCTTGCAGGGAAAGGATACACCCTGGGAGATGGGGAAAGGCTTGTCTTCTTTGTATGAAGGCTCTTCCGAATAGCGGAAGATGTATTTAGCGCAGAAGTTGCAGCGGACCTTGATGCAGAAATGAGAAGGGGTTAACCTCTATCTTCAGCATCTTCAGGACACCAGAGACCAGTTTGCTGCAGTGGGGTCCACTCCTTAGCCAATCGCGATGGTGAGGATAGCCCTGATGGAGTCTCGGATGAATGGCAAGTTTTAGTGCAAAGCATATTGGGCAGAGAAAAACTACGTTCATGGGAGGAGATGTGAGCGGCTCTTCAACAAGAGGAGTTAAGGAGGGACCTAGTAAAGGTCAACCTCAATGGCAGCAGTGGGAGTGGCACAAAGACGGAGGAGGAGGAGAACACAACTCTAGCATTGAAGGGACAGCAGAAACCAAAGCGAAAGGAGGACATTTGGAAGGTGAAATGTTTTAGTTGTGGCGAGATGGGCCACTATGTATCCTAGTGTCCATTGAAGAAAAAGGATAAGGATGAGAAACATGATCCTAAGGTTGCTTCAACAAAGATTAACGAGGATAAGTTTGCCATGAGCGCCCACACATCTTCAAGAGGGAGATGGGGCAATATTGAATTGTAGCCAGGAGGACTACATGTGGGCAGGATCCTTGAGGAGTTCACCTCTTGGATCAATTCCTTGCTACGGGAGCCCAAGATTGTAATATTCCTAATTAGCCATGGCTAATTGGAATATTTGATTTTGCTTCTTTTTGCCTTCTATAGTTATTTATGAATAAAAAGGTGAGGGAAAGGGGACATGAGTCACTTTTAGAATAAAAGTCACTTCCTAGTAGCACAACGTTGTGACTTAAAGGGGAGCCAACGGGGCCAAAGCGGGACGTAGAAATGGAGCCCACGTAGACACTTGGAGGGACTGCACAGGAGGGAAGAAACACGTGGCAAGAGAGGAATTACACTGGAGAAGGTGGGCCTTAGGATTGAGAGAGGCAAAGGCTATAAAGGAGAGAGGAGCTTCCTCATTTTGGCATTCGATTATGTGCATTTGAGCTAGTCACTTTGACTTAGAGCACGCTGGTTGTTTAGCTAGTCTGCAGCACTGTTTAGTGCATTGAGTGTCTCCGTTCAGAGATCTCACCCTTAGCCCCGGGGGACTTTAAGTGCCTGCTCGGGCAAGGTATTACCATCAGCATTTTTGCAATAGTTTCATCAGCATTTTTGGCAAGAGGATTGGGCATCTTGGAGGACTGCGCAGCACTGAGAGGGATGACGCAGTTCTTTCTGGCAGGAGTTCTGGATTGAGGGTTTGCAGCAGGATTAGTGATGGGAGATTGAGAAGGGGATCAGACCTTGCATATTGGAGGGTTTTGGCAGAGGTTTCAAGTAGATTACTGGAGAGTTTCATTCAATGGCAGCGCAGAGCATTGAGGGACTGCGCAGAACCCCAAGGGGTGATTTTCGGGGGTCGGCCATTTCAAAAAATCTTTCTGGGTTTTTCTGGGTTTCTTGAGTAGAGTCTGATTCTAGAGTTTCAGCCATTTCTAAGGAGGGGAATAGCCCCAAATCCTCATTTGATTTCCAGCAGCATGGCAGTTTTCCAGCAGCTGGAACGCAGATCAAAGAGAGGCCATTCCTTTGCTATTCTGAGTGTATTTCTTCACTTGCCTTGTGCAAGTCAAGGTGCCATGTTTCTGATCATCTCTTGTACTCATTATATTGCTCAGTATAATAAAATGGCTTAGCATTTCTCTCTGCATTTCTTGAGTATCTGCTTATATTTCACGTTTATATTATTATATATTGCACCACTATCATTTTTATCATTTTGGGCTTCCCAGTTATTATATCATTTGTACGTATTTGGTTGGGGTTACTGGGTTTTCGAGAATATCTCTGAAACAAGATATTACAGTGGTATCAGAGCATATATCTGGCTCAACCTGTGGAGTTAGCAATCTATGACACCGGGGGAAAAACCCTACATCTGTTACAAAGGTAGGAGATACAAAGACACTGGGCGTAGGTTGGAGAATACCTACGGAGAGGGAGACTGTGTTTCGGTGGTGGACGCAGAACAGGAGGAGCCTGTGGTGGACGCAGAGCAGAAGGATCCGATGGCAAACGAGGATGGGAAGAGATTTACGGATATGCTCCTCAAATCAGTGTAGGATCTGTCAAAGCAGATTGAGGTGATGGGGCACAGATTCACGGCAGTAGAGGCCAGACAGCGTGAGAGCCCATGGGTTTTTCAGATTGGTGAGAGATCGGGTGCATCCCATCATTTTCCAGAGCAGCGTGACATAGCGCAGCAAGTGGCCTCGCATGCTCCTACACGCTCTACCATGCCCACTTTCTTAGGAGCAGACATGGGGGCCGGAGCCCAGCAGGAGGCAGAGCCCGGTCATATGGGCAATTATTTTACAGAGTACCAGGCCTATGGGCAGGAGTTCAGGGATGCTCTTTCATTCAGAGACTTTGTTCAGCTCCAGCGGGATAGTAGACCTCGCGACCATCACAAAGGGTACCGACATTACCATGATGGTGACACCCACCGTGCAGCGAGTAGATTCCACTTGCCTAAGTTTGATGGTTCATCAAACAGTTTGGCAAAGTCTTGGGTGGAGAAGCTGGACATTTATTTCCAGCTTAACCAGATGTCAGAGACAGAGGCCATCAAGGTGGCAACATTGCATTTGGATGGTGAGGCTCAGGATTGGTGGTTTCATGGGATGGTTACACTCGGACACTCCACAGTGACGACATATGCCGAGTTCACCAGGAGATTGATGGAGCGATTTGATCGGAGGGATCCAGAGCAGCATTTTGTTGAGCTGACGAGGCTCAAACAGACAGGGAGCCCAGAGACCTACATTGCAAATTTCTTGAGGGTCTCAGTGATGGTGCCAGATCTATCCACGGCACAGAGGATCTATATGTATGTTGAGGGGTTAGCAGAGCCACTTCGGGGTTTAGTCTGATCCACTAGACCAGCCACACTCTAGGATGCCATTAGCAGGACCCGGGACTTACAAGATGTCCTACCCAGGACCCGACACCTTACCCCTAGAGACAGACTTTCCAATTTAAGGGGAAGGATGTGAGGATTCCACCTCCAAAGGGGCATCCAGGACGAGCACAGATTGACGATGATGCCAGAAGGGAGCTGAAGAAGAAGCGGTTGTGCTTCACCTGTCAGGAGCCGTGGGCACCAGGACATTGATATGCTACTGGCAAAGCACATTTTATTGAGGTCTTCTCCGAGAGCAGTGGGGAAGAGGATGATGAGGATGATGTGGAGGCAGGAGATAGTCATGCCATCCAGGGACCTTTGCCACCTCCACTGCTAGCAGCAGGTGGTGCATCTTTTGCACCTACCAAAGGGGCCCTTGTAGCATTGCGAGGAGTTCCCAAGTATCTGACGCTGTATGGGGGACAATACGTGGCCAACTAGTATCAATTTTGGTTGACAGTGGGGCAACCCACAACTTCATCGATGCACAGATGGTTGAGCGGAGAGGTATACAGACAGAGAGCTTTGATGGGTTTTCAGTCTTGGTCCCATGAGATCAGACCATGATGTGTGCTCATTATGTTCCAAAGCTGTCAGTGAGGATGGTCACCTACACATTGATTGACCACTTTTTCGTGGTTGATATTCTGGACACCAACATAATACTGGGTGTCCAGTGGCTTATCACTCTAGGGAAGGTCACGACAGATTGGAAGACCCTAGAGATGGAGTGGGATGATGAGAAGATAGGGAGGCATGAGAAGATACAGGGACAACACACATATCCGCCTCAAACTGTTTCGGCTCATCGGATGGAGGCAGTCTTTTGGAAGGGGGACATAGAGTGGGCAGTAGAGCTGCGTACATCAGAGGCAGGGACTACAGGGCAGACGGTACATTTGGAGATACAGTCCATCCTTGACCAATATGCCATAGTGTTTGGGGAGATTCCGCCAAGACAGCCACCGGACCGGGGGTTTGAGCACACCATCGAGCTTGAGCAGGGCATACATGCAGTGATTACCACCCCCTATAGGCACCCCAAGGCCTATCAGGATGAGATTGAGTGGGCTATCCAGGAGTTGTTGGCTCTTGGGCACATTCGGCCAAGCACGAGTCCTTTCGCTTCTTCCATGGTGTTGGTGAAGAAGAAGGACGACACATTGAGAATGTGCATTGACTACAGGGCCCTGAACAAGAAGACACTGAAGAACAGGTACCCCATTCCCAGGATCGATGAGTTGATGGATGAGTTGAGAGAAGCACGGTTCTTCTTAAAGATTGATTTGAGATCTGGGTACCATCAGATTCGCGTGAGGGAGCAGGACATTCCCAAGACTGCCTTCAGGTGTCACTATGGGCACTTTGAGTTCTTGATGATGCCCTTTGGGCTAACCAACGCCCCCACCACATTTCAGTCCTGCATGAATCACATCTTTTGTAGTCACTTGAGGAAGTTTGTGTTGGTATTCTTTGATGACATTCTCATTTACAGCAGGACTTGAGAGGAGCATCTCCAGCACATCGAGATAGTGTTGCATATCTTGCAAGAGCAGCAGTTCTATGCCAAACTCTCCAAGTGTGAGTTTGGGTTGACGGAGATGTTGTATTTGGGGCACATCATAGGGGTGGACGGAGTGAGAGTCCACGAGGAGAAGATCAGGGCCATTAGAGAGTGGCCGGAGCCGAGAAACGTGACAGAACTCCAGGGGTTCATTGGCATTTGTAGTTACTACCGAAAGTTCGTCAAGAGTTTCTCACAGCTTGCTGCACCCCTGACAGATTCGACGAGGAAGGGGGCTTTCAGTTGGTCGGATACACCGCAGCGAGCCTTTGACAGGCTCAAGGAGGTTATGAGTAGCTGCCTAGTGCTTGCATTGCCAGATTTCACACAACCATTTGTTTTGGAGTGTGACGTGTTGGGAGAGGGGATCGGCGCAGTATTGATGCAGGGAGGTCACCCTATAGCCTATGAGAGCCGGAAGCTCCTTCTGCACGAGAGGTTGTATTCTATATACGACAAGGAGATGCTGGCCATCATGCATGCATTGGCAAAGTTCCAGCAGTATTTAGTGGGTAACGGGTTTAGGGTGAGGACTGATCACAACAGCCTCAGATTCTTTTTGGAGCAGAAGCAGCTACAAGAGAGGCAGCAGAAGTCGATCAGCAAGATACAAGCATATGACTTTGACATTGAGTATGTCAAGGGTAAGAACAACGTGGTAGCAGATGCTCTTTCACATAGACCAGCCATGTTGTCTCTTATGAGTTTGGACACAGACTGGAGGGCTCAACTCTTAGTAGAGTTCTCCAAGGACAGGTTTGTATGTGAGGTTTTGGATGGGCAGGTGGTGGATGACAGGTACAGGGTGTTGTTGAGGGCCCGGAAATTGGGTCGACAACAAGGGGGATACCCACCCGGTCCGGAACTTGGTTGGCAGCTCCTTGTCTGTTTGGTATAGCGGGTCCGACTGGGGATAATGGGACCAGTTTCCCAATCTAAGGGGTGTGTGTGTGTGTAGAGTTTGATGATGCTGATATAGAAGTATATTTTTAAGCTAATTTAATTCTAACTTCTAAACTGACTCTATGCTATTGTAATCTAATAAAAACAACACATCTAATCTACGCTAACCCAGGGTAAATTTCCTCTATTATGCGATCTAAAAAGATTTCGAATAATAACTGGTAATAAAGATCATTCAGCTATCATAAGAATAGAAATCAATTAAGATAAACTATTCTGCATAAAAAGTTAGACAGAACAATTGTCAACAGCATATCGCATAATAATTTATTCATATGTCAAGCACAAATAAATGACTCCACCGTACAAAAGTGCCAAATGGCAACCCACACATTCATACATTAACATACAACCAACTCAGCTGCATATCACTCTAAGAATATAAGCAGAAATTGGTCAAGAGATAAAAGTACCATTTATGGCTGATTTCACTCATAAACTTCAAGCAATAACGATTTATCTCTATTTGTTCTAATATCTACTAAGAGTACAGAAGTGCAACATCAGTAGTAGACATTAAAATGCAAACATAAATAAATCTCGATCCTTCCATTCATCAAAACCTCCTCTGAGGGTGCAGAAGTGCATGTTCCGATGACAAGTTTTTGACAAATTTCTGGACCCTTCTCCAAATGCCATGAGAAGGGTTAAATACTACTAACTAATTAATCTTAATTACACAAATTTAGGAAACGGCTTCAAATGACCGCCCTTTTACTAAAACAAATTTATTTCTAAAAATTGAATCTAATTTCTAACCGTTTCTGTATCTGCTCCTTAGTGCTGTAAGCAATGCAAGGTTCGCCTGGAAAGAGTCAGCTGGTTGTCTTTTCCTTTTGTTCGAGCGATAAAAGTAGAAATAACAAGAGTTGGCACCTCTTTCTGACAAACTAGAAGATATTTTTGAAAATCTTCCTCTGACTGGGTGTCTTCGCTGTGCGTATATTTAGTGTAAATCTTCTGTATTGAAACTTGCTTCCGTTCTTTGTTCCAGGCTTTTCTGGAGTGTCTTCCCTCTTTAGCGTTTTTCTTTTTTGCTTTACCCAGTCTGAGCTTCAGGATCTTTTGCAAACATGCTGCTTTTGTGCGCCTTTGACTCTGAGTCTTGGATAGTCTATTTCCATCAGTGTCTGTTGAGTGATACTCTGGAATCCGCAGTCCTGCTGCATGCGGCAACCATTTGCGAAGGCATCTCCTCTCTGTTCTCCTAGTATTGGCGTTTTCCCCTTTTCCTTAGATGTTTCCTGCATATTGATTTATATTAGTTGCTGTCTTACAGTTTACGCAAAGGAAAAGAAGAATTACGAAAAGATTGACATGAAAGCATTAAGTTCTAATGAATGCATAATCATGACACTCATAATGATTTGACTCTTCGAAAAACGCAACACGATCATCCTTGGATACTCAGGCGTACAATCATTAATTCCCCTTAAGGTGCGTGCTCAATTTTGGGTTTACAGATCATGTCGAGGAAACTTTGCGATGAGTGGTTTCTGCGATTCGCATCGCAGCATCGAGGATTGTGATGTCGAGAAGTGTCATCGCAGCAATTGATAGTCTCATTCATCGCAGATCGCAAATCGCAGGATCGCAGATCGCGAGATCGCGTTTTTCATTTAACCACTGTGTGCTGCTTATGCGATGTTGTGATATGCGACGTCGCATATCGGCCGTCGGCGATTCCTTAGGTTTTTCATTTAAGAGTGCTTTCAAAATATGCGATGCGATGAATTTCGCGTCGCTTCTTTGCAGCTTATTTATGCGCATAGGAAACACTTCACTCTCTTTTCGCGATGCGATCTAGCTTTAGGGAGTTAAAATACAAAAATTTTGATAAAAATATTTTTTGGATTTTTTGCTAAGGGTCCCCCTTTGCTTGGTGTTATTGCTAATATCAAAAAAATAGGGGGGTTGTTGGTGACGACAACAATGGCGATTCACTGTGAACAACCAGTTATCTCTGCTTTTCTACTGAATTTCTACTTCCGAAACAGAAAAGTTTTCATATGTCTAAATTTTGTTATGGACAGATAGAGTACGTTACCCCTTATCCTGTCAACGATACTTTGTCTCAACCTTTTCATATTCCATTTGTCTGCTTCCTCAGGCTTAGTTCTTGCATTCATACCAGATATTACTCGGTCTTTTTAAAGATAAAATAAGGTCTTCTCTGCGTACTGGCTTTTTAAAATATGCTCATTTGTCGTAGGTAGAGCCTCTGCTGCCTGCAAGCGTCCATAGCCTCGACAGGGTTACCATGTTATCCAGCAATGATCCTTTTTCCTGCTTGAGGTTATTTACAACATTTCAGAGAAAAATCTTTTTTGACACTTTTTCCTTTTTTATTCTCTAAAGAACAATGTCTTGGTTTGGTGGCCAAATTATGACACAGTCATTCATTTGATTTACACTTTTGCTGAACAAGCTAGCTCGTGATGAGACCCCTTGTCTTTTGATTGCAACAATCTTGAGTCATTGCCCTGTTTTGATAGACAGTATTGGCAAAGTCAGCAAGTTATAATATCTGTGATCATGATAAGCCGGCTCGTGATGAGACCTCTTATTCTTTGAGATATAGTGTTTTCTCGGATTGTTTCTCTGAATGCTGCGATTTCCTTTAGCAGGGAGGAAGTCATTGTTTTTCCTTAAGAAAGCTCTGGACGACAATAATAGAGTTTGAAAACAGCAGCTTTACAGAGAATAGTTATTTTATTATTGATGATACCTTTCATTGTGTTGACATGAAGCAATTTTTTACCAAAGGTTGCTTTCATCAAAGTTTTTTGAGTTTGAAACTAACATCATATTTAGGCTAAAGTTAACTCTACTTGTCAATAATAAAAATCATATTTTTCGAAAAGTTTTGCTATTTGTACAAGCGAAATCAAAATCTGATAGAGAATTGGTGTGCTCTTTCATGAATCCTTTTTAATGATCATTTACAATCGGTTTTATTTATAAGAAAGAGAAAAACAAATCAAAACTAAAACTATCCTACAAAAATAGAAGAGTGATCTTCTATGGAAAATACATTTTAAGAATCTGTCCATTCACAGGCAAAGAATCTCTTCTACCTGCCAAATCCTGCAACACGAACGTCGATGGGCCTACGACTTCTACAATCTGAAAAGGACCGAGCCACAGCTTCTGAAATTTCATATGTTTGCCCTTTTCTTCATGAGCCTTATCCCATTTTAAAACTAAATCTCCCATCTGAAAGTTTTTTCTGGTCATTATGCTTGAGTCACAAGAGGATTTTATTAGCGCTTGGTGGTGAGCATGGGTTTTCTTAGCTTGTTCTCGTCGTTCTTCTAGTTTGATTATTTCCATTTGTCTCAGTTGTAAGGAGGAAGTAGGTACTTCATTGATGTATTGTACTAAAGACAAAGAGGGAATGACTAGGTGAGTTGGAAGAACCACTTCTTTCCCATAAACTAAATTAAAGGGAGAAGTGCCGATTGAAGCTTTCTTCGTAATTCTATCTGCCCATAAAGCGTTTACCAGCGCTTTGTGCCAATTCTTTTGGTTTTGGTCGACTGTCTTTTTAATAATCCTGATTAGGTTCTTGTTTGTCGATTCAGCCAACCCATTACCTTGTGGATAGTAGTTGGAAGAATACTTCAGTTTGAACCCTCTTTTAAGTGCAAACTCAGTCATTGTATTTCAAGAAAAGTATGAGGCATTATCAAACATTAAGGCCGTTGGCAATCCAAACCTAGTGATGATAAATTGATCTATGAATTCAATAATGTTTTCAGAATTAGCTGTCTTGAGAGGAACTGCTTCTACCCATTTAGTAAAATAATCTGTTGCCATAAGGATATACCTATGCTTCTTAGAAGAGTGAGGAACGATCTCACCTATTATGTCCAAGCCCCATTGGCTGAATGGTTGCTCGATGTTAACCGATTGCAGTGGCATGGACGATTTCTTTTGTCTCCCTGCAGCAGTCTGGTAGACTTGTCATTTCCTTACGTAATTGTATGAGTCTTTGAACAGTGTGGGCCAATAATATCCTGCACGTAAAATTTTATGTGCAGTAGCTTCTCCAGCATAGTGTCCACCTGCTGGTCCATTGTGGAGTTCCTGCAAAACCTTTTCGGCTTCAGTTTTCTCAAGACACCTAAGAAGAACAGAATCATAATTCCTTTTAAACAGAACATCATTTATGAGTTGGTATTGTTTAGCTTTCAATCTCAGAGCTCTTTTCTTGGTGTGGTCCAGGTGTGATGGAGCATACCCGTTTTTAAGATAATAAATGGTGTCAGCATATAAGGATTCTGCGTCGTTTAGGCTTACCTCATACATATGTACCTCTTCAATGAGTTCTCAAGAATTTGCGATGCTCCAGCTAACATCTTGCAGAAGCCTTGACCTCTTACGATGTTTGCTGGTTTGATCTCAAGATCGTATTCTTGTAAGGCTGTAATCCAATTTGCTCTCTTTTCGCCCACATCCTTCTGTATCAAAAGGTTTCTTACCGCTGGAAATGGCACTATGACTTTGGTATGGGCTTTAAGTAAGAAAGGTCTGAAATACTTGATCGCTTTGAAAACAGCATATGCCTGTTTCTCCACGTCTGAATAATTGAGTTCAGCACCTTGTAAGTTCGAGCTAAAAAATGCGATTGGAGCTTCCGCCTTCTCTTGATTTGCTTGAGTTAAAATCGCGGCATAAGATTTCTCTGAGGCAAATGTGTATAAGATAAAAGATTCTGAAAAATTTGGGGTCGCTAAAGATGGAGCGTTGATGATAGCTTGTTTGATCAAATTGAATGCTTCATGTTCGTCTTGACCCCATTTAAAATTTGAATTCTTTTTTATCATATTTTGTAAAGGAGAAATAATACGTGAAAAATCCGGGACGAACCTTTTTACAAAATTGATTTGACCAAGGAAAGATTGCATGGCCTTTTTGTTATGGGGCATGGATATTTCGGAAATTTCTTTGATTCTGTCAGGTTCAATGTGAATACCAGATTTTGACACTATGAATCCTAGTAATTTCCCTTCACTTAATGCGAAAAAAGATTTCTTTGGGTTAAGTGAAATCCCATACCTTAATCATCTTTGAAAGATTTGTTTCAAGTCTTTGAGATGGTCACTTCGCTTCTTGGAGTACACTGTTATATCATCCAGGTAAATCACTACAGATTTATTAACTAATCCTTTAAACGCGATGTCCATGGCTCTCTGAAAGGTAGCGCCGGCATTGATCAGACCAAATGGCATCTTCCGATATGCATATGTGCCCCATTTGGTTCAGAATGTGGTTTTTAACTGATCATCGGGATGTACCAGCACTTGATTGTATCCTGAAAATCCATCCAGAAAAGACATTAATTCTGAGCCTCCTACTGCCTGTAATATTGGCTCCATAGGTGGGAGGGGAAAATTGTCTTTTTGACAGGCTTTGTTGAGATTCCGGAAATCGATACAGATCCTAATATCTCCGTTTTTCTTTCTAACGAGCACCATATTGGATACCCATTTGGAATGTCTAACGGGGAAAATTATTCTGGCTCTCAACAACTTATTTAACTCAACGTTTATCTGATTTTCTAAGTTGGGGTGAATTTTTCTGAGTTTCTGCTAGACAGGTTTTTCATTGTCAATCATAGGGATAGTGTGTTGAATGATAGAAGTGTTGTATGTCTTCAGCTCACCGTAATTCCAGGCAAAAACGTTTTTGTATTGTCCCAGAAGATGGATATATGCTGATTTTGCTTCAGGGGCTAGGCCGTGGCCTAGATTAACGTTTTGTGGCTTCTCATCGGCTCCTAGGTTCACTAATTCATAGTTCAGAGTCGAACTGTAGAGTTTAGAATTGGCAGACCTTTTAAACTGACTTTTTAGATCATATAAGTCTTCTAACTTAACCACCGATTTAGGTATAGCATTATTAGTGCTATTTTGTTGTATTTGGTGATCATGATGGTCTTCGTCAATTATTTGGTCTGAGTAGGATCCTTCAGAAGTGAGGAAGTTTACAATGTCAGGATCGCCGTTGAATACTCTCCAGTTGGTGATGTTGTCAGGGATGGATGGTCTAAAGATTAGTTCTATTGAGAATCTATCTGGACTAAAATCTTCGGAGGGAATAAGTCAAGGATAATTTTAGGGGCGAATGTTCGCCCTTTGGCGAAATTAAGGGGTTTTAAATTTTTAGTGGGCGAATATTTTGTATCATAGTACATTTTTACAAATCACCTCAAATAGCCCACCTTATTTTAAGGGAGAGGGTAAAAAAGGTAAATTTAGCCCTTGAAATTAGGACTTACAACCTTCCATTCGCCCGTTTTCAAGAATAGGTTTTATTTAAGTGAATCCATTTGCCCATTTTCAAGAATAGGTTTTAGTTAAGTGAATCCTATGGGCCAAATACCATATTTATAAAAGATGTATGGTAAATAAATAAAACATTTTTTATATTTACTCCATAAGTCACCTTATATACATGTAAAGGTGTAAACAAATAAAAATATAAGTAAAGTGGAGGTATGGTAAATAAATAAAACGTATTTTTATACTTACCCAAACGGTATGGTAAATAAATAAAAATATAAATAAACTAGACGTATCGTAAATAAATAAAACCTCTTTTTATATTTAGTCCATAACCCTTGTTCTATTTATGAAGGCTCAAGAAAGAGGTTTTATTTAAGTGAATCCTATGGGCCAAATACCATATTTGTAAAAGAGGTATGGTAAATTAATAAAAATATAAATAAACGAGAGGTATGGTAAATTAATAAAAATATAAATAAACGAGAGGTATGGTAAACAAATAAAACATTTTTTTATATTTACTCCATAAGTCACCTTATATTTACGAACACTCAAAAAATGGGTTATATTTAGGTGAAACCTATGGCTAGAATACTATGGGACAAATACCATGGACTAGATTGTTATTAATACCATGCAAAAAACCATTATTAACCCTAATATTAGAATTAATAAAAATAAAAATGGCACATGGTATTGACCCATGGTATTCACCTGGAATGCAGCCTATTTAAATGGGGGAATTAAACCAGCATGTAGCCTATGCTAAGATTCACTACGACTTTACAAAGTTTTATTATTTAGTGAAAGACTCGCGAAGATCCTACAAGATTTTATAATTGAGTAAAATATTCGCCATGCCTGGTGAGAGATTCGCCAAAAAATTATATATACATATTATATTATTGATAAAATCGCCTTCCATTTTTCCTATATACCATGGAGATTCGCCCATTTATTATATTTATAAATTTAGGGTGGCCTCTTAAAATTTTCCCTGGAATAAGTCTAGAGGCTACGTTAGCTAACATGTCTGCGCTTGCATTTTGGAGTCTTGGGATTGACGAAATATTGAATGCTATGAAATGTGAAGTCAGATCTTGTACTAAAGATTGATAGTGCTTTAAATGACTTGACAGGAAATGTATGGTGTTACGTACCTGTTTGATGACAATCTCAGAATCTCCAAAGACTTGAAGATACTTAACATTCAACCCGATTGCTTTGTATAGGCCTTGTACCAAGGCCTCGTACTCCGTTGTATTGTTTGTGCAATCGAACTCAAGTCTGCACATAAGCATGGTCTTATTACCATCTGGGCTAATCAGAACGCATCCTGCTCCTGCTCCCTCGTTAGATTTGGAGCCATCAAAATATAATTTCCAAAACAAAGATGTATTTACAGGGTTATCTAAAAAAGTAACACATTTCGAATTATCAGTTTGGGAAAAATTTTCAACTTGGGACAAAACTGAATTTTCTAAGTAAGGCGAGGTATGAGCATTGAAATTACCGAGGAAAGAATCTACCGAGTAATTGCCTATGATACTGCTGTTGTATGCTATTGCTTCATTCTCTCCTTCCAATTCCGTCACTATGTATTTTTGGTGCAACTCTCGTTCAACCTTTATTTGATTCGGTTTACCGTTGTAGGGTAACCACATGTGCGACCATTCGATTGAGAAATATCCGTGGAGTTTTTTGGACCAATCCCTGCTAAGAATCAAACCATAGAATTCAGGGATATCAGCTACTAGAATGTCAATAACCTGGCATACCTTCGGGTTAGACGACAATCTTATGGTCACTTGATTAAGTTCACCAATCACTTCGACTTGAGATCGATCAAGTTGAACTATGCGCACTGAGGATTTTTATGGTTGAACATTCAATTTAGCACAAATTGATCTGGGTAAAATATTCGTTGAAGCACCAGAATCAACCAAGCAATTGTGCACGTTTTTATTGAAAATTTCATAAGTGAGGAGAAAAGGAGGAGTATGAGATCTTGATCTTCCTCCAATCAAGGCGATGTCATTTGGATCAATGTTATTGATCGTGTTGGTTGGAGGTCTTCCCATGTTGTGGGAAGCTACGGCTGTAGGTAAAGATGTAGTAGGCACGACATGTAATTCCTTCATCATTATTTTCTGTTGATGTTTCAATTTGCTCAACTCGTAAAGAGTGATATTAGCCCTAGTCTTTTTCATGTCATCGATAATGTTATACTCCATTTCATCCGACACTATCAGTGTTCTTGATGGAGGTGCTTGATCTGATTGGACTGGGCTAAATTGGGTCGCTCTAGCGGTTGTTTTCTTTGTTGCGACCTTATCTTTTGTTGCAGGGCTTGTGCCCTTCTGTTTAGGGGTAGTTTGGGGAGGATCAAGTTGGTTTTTGCTTCGTGTGCTAACCGGGAATGCTTCTTGATCTTCTTCTTGTGGGAGGATGAAATCCCACATTCCTTGTAGTTCCACAACTTCTTCATCATCAGTCTGCCCTTCAGTGGTATTCTCTTCTTCTTGTTCTTCTTCAGATTTGACGTTTGAGACAACATTGGGTGGTCTGACATCCATGGGAGGATTTCTTTTAAAAGCTTTGTAGGGCTTTTTCAAAGAAGTTTATGCTACTTGTTTTTTTATGTCAATCATCTCATTGGACATGGCCTTTAACACTTTTTGTAATCCTTCCAAATCGAAAGGATCTTTCGTTTGTTTCTTCTTGGTGTCTTCTTTGAAAGAGATTTTCTTAGATTTGCATTCTTCTATTGCAGATCTCTTTTCTAGGGCCACTACGCGCTTTTCTACTGCTAACGCCTCCGTCAAGTTTTCAACTAAGGTTGTCTTGTTTGCCCTATCTACGAAGATAGCCAAGTTTGATGGTAAGGCCGTGATATACCATTCACATCTTACTTCCTCGCTGGGTTGAGAAGCAGCGGGAATTTTGTTGAGGATCTTATTAAACCGTAAATTGAAATATTTAATGGGTTCTCTAGCCTCAACTTTAAGATTGGATAGGTCATTAATCAATGTCGCTGCTGATTTGTCATCACCGAACTTGGTAAGGAATTGATTCTGAAAAATGTCCCAGCTTGTGATAGACCCGGAAGGTAACGAAAAGTACCATGACCCGGCTGTTCCTTGCATTCTATAGGGAAAAAGCCGGACAACAGCATCCTCATTGGTAACTCCATTGAGATTAACAGAAAGCATGAAATTATTGATATGCTCTTCAGCTAGCATGCCTGTTTCTCGATTGAATTTAGGTAGCCATTTCTCAGGATGGGTTGGTATTGGGCTCAGGGGTGGAGGCATTAAAACCGCCCCAGGGTTGTTCCATGGAGACTGGGCCATCGTTGAGCTGCTAGTTAATGAAAGTGCAGGGGATGATCCCTTATGCTGAGAAGATGAAGATATTATGATCTTTAATGATTGAAGAGGAAGGGTTGTGGAAGATGGATGAGTGATTTGGGGTGAAGATGTGGGTGGTTGACTTCGCGGTGAGGGAGTTGAAATGGACGAAGTAGATGAGAGAGTCTCACTGTCAGACTCTGGTGGTGTTTTCCTTGCTCTTTTCCTAGTGGGGAGAGGAAGTTCAGTTGGCTGGATGCCAAACTTTTCACTCTTCAATCTAGTCAGGGGATGAGCAGGATTGTATTGCGAAGTCACGCTGCTTTGAGATTTATCAGACCACTGATTGAAAATAGAGAATCCCTGGAGTTTACGAATCAGAGTTTGAATTTCAGGGGGTTCAATGATAAGTTGGTCTGATATATTAGGGTGTGTAGCAGTGGTGGATACTCGAGCGACTTCTAATTCTGGGTTTAACCATACTAGAGAAGTCGGGGGAGTTGATGAGGGTGATTTACTCTCAGAATGGTATTTAGATTTTGATTTAGGTGCCATTCATAGTTCGTGCCCTCCTTCTAGCGCCAAATATGTTGAGGGCCCGGAAATCGGGTCGACAACAAGGGGGATACCCACCCGGTCCGGAACTTGGTTGGCAGCTCCTTGTCCGTTCGGTATAGCGGGTCCGACTGGGGATAATGGGACCACTTTCCCAATCTAAGGGGTGTGTGTGTGTGTAGAGTTTGATGATGCTGATATAGAAGTATATTTTTATGCTAATTTAATTCTAACTTCTAAACTGACTCTATGCTATTGTAATCTAATAAAAACAACACATCTAATCTACGCTAACCCGGGCTAAATTTCCTCTATTATGCGATCTAAAAGGATTTCGAATAATAACTGGTAATAAAGATCATTCAGCTATCATAAGAATAGAAATCAATTAAGATAAACCATTCTGCATAAAAAGTTAGACAGAACAATTGTGAACAGCATATCGCATAATAAGTTATTCATATGTCAAGCACAAATAAATGACTCCACCGTACAAAAGTGCCAAATGGTAACCCACACATTCATACATTAACATACAAACAACTCAGCTGCATATCACTCTAAGAATATAAGCAGAAATTGGTCAAGAGATAAAAGTACCATTTATGACTGATTTCACTCATAAACTTCAAGCAATAACGATTTATCTCTATTTGTTCTAATATCTACTAAGAGTACAGAAGTGCAACATCAGTAGCAGACATTAAAATGCAAACATAAATAAATCTCGATCCTTCCATTCATCAAAACCTCCTCTGAGGGTGCAGAAGTGCATGTTCCGAGGACAAGTTTTTGACAAATTTCTGGACCCTTCTCCAAATGCCATGAGAAGGGTTAAATACTACTAACTAATTAATCTTAATTACACAAATTTAGGAAACGGCTTCAAATGACCGCCCTTTTACTAAAACAAATTTATTTCTAAAAAATTGAATCTAATTTCTAACCATTTCTGTATCTGCTCCTTAGTGCTGTAAGCAATGCAAGGTTCGCCTGGAAAGAGTCGGCTGGTTGTCTTTTCCTTTTGTTCAAGCGATAAAAGTAGAAATAACAAGAGCTGGCACCTCTTTCTGACAAACTAGAAGATATTTTTGAAAATCTTCCTCTGACTGGGTGTCTTCGCTGCGCGTATATTTAGTGTAACTCAGATTTCTTTCAAACTGATTGTGCTATTGCTATTTCGGTTTCCGGCCGTGCGAATGACTCAATGAGTTAGGGATTTTGTTGCCTGAACAATCTTCTGTATTGAAACTTGCTTCCGTTCTTTGTTCCAGGCTTTTCTGGAGCGTCTTCCCTCTTTAGCGTTTTTCTTTTTTGCTTTACCCAGTCTGAGCTTCAGGATCTTTTGCAAACATGCTGCTTTTGTGCGCCTTTGACTCTGAGTCTTGGATAGTCTATTTCCATCAGTGTTTGTTGAGTGATACTCTGGAATCCGCGGTCCTGCTGCATGCGGCAACCATTTGCGAAGGCATCTCCTCTCTGTTCTCCTAGTATTGGCGCTTTCGCCTTTTCCTTAGATGTTTCCTGCATATTGATTTATATTAGTTGCTGCCTTACAGTTTACGCAAAGGAAAAGAAGAATTACGAAAAGATTGACATGAAAACATTAAGTTCTAATGAATGCATAATCATGACACTCATAATGACTTGACTCTTCGAAAAACGCAACACGATCATCCTTGGATACTCAGGCGTACAATCATTAATTTCCCTTAAGGTGCGCGCTCAATTTTGGGTTTACAGATCATGCCGAGGAAACTTTGCGATGAGTGGTTTCTGCGATTCGCATCGCAGCATCGAGGATTGCGATGTCGAGAAGTGTCATCGCAGCAATTGATAGTCTCATTCATCGCAGATCGCAAATCGCAGGATCGCAGATCGCGAGATCGCGTTTTTCATTTAACCACTGTGTGCTGCTTATGCGATGTTGCGATATGCGACGTCGCATATCGGCCGTCGGCGATTCCTTAGGTTTTTCATTTAAGAGCGCTTTCAAAATATACGATGTGATGAATTTCGCGTCGCTTATTTGCAGCTTATTTATGCGCATAGGAAACGCTTCACTCTCTTTTCGCGATGCGATCTAGCTTTAGGGAGTTAAAATACAAAAATTTTAATAAAAATATTTTTTGGATTTTTTGCTAAGGGTCCCCCTTTGCTTGGTGTTATTGCTAATATCAAACAAAGAGGGGGGTTGTTGGTGACCACAACAGGTGGTCAATGAGATCATCTACTACAGGGATCAAATCTTCTTAACTGAGGGATCTCAGCTCAAGAAGAAGATACTTCAAGCATCACATGATTCACCATTGGCCGACCATCAGGGGTTTACCAAAACCTACAGGGCCATCAGAGAGAGGTTCTCATGGAAGGGCCTCAAGGTGGACGTACTCCAACATATCCGTGAGTGCGACGTTTGCTAGAGGAACAAGGGGGAGATGAGCCATCCCGCGGGTTTATTGCAGCCTCTTCCCGTTCCGGAGGGAAAATGGAGAGTATTTCGATGGACTTCATCATAGGGTTGCCCATGGTACAGGGCAAGGATTATATCTTTGTCGTCGTTGATCGGCTGACGAAGTACGCACATTTCTTTGCCATATCCTCACACTACACAGCAACACAGGTGGCCGAGTTGTTCTTCAGAGAGGTCTTCAGGCTACATGGTCTTCCTAAGACCATCGTTAGTGATAGAGACAGGGGTTTCATGGGCGGGTTTTGGTAGGAGCTTTTTCGGCTAGTGGGTACGAAGTTGACACCGAGCACCAGTTATCACCCACAGACAGAGATAGTTAACAAGTGGTTGGAGGGCTACTTGCGTAACTATGTGAGTGGGCAGTAGAGAGCATGGCTGAAGTGGCTGCATCTAGGGGATTACTGCTACAACACTACACATCACATGTCCATTAGTATGTCACCATTTTATGCTTTGTATGGGTATCATCCTTTATCTTTTGTTGACATGATGTTTGGTGATAGCAAGGCTCCGAGAGCCAAGATTTGGATCCAAGAGAGTCAGGATATCCTTCGAGCTCTCAAGGATAACATGGCTACAGTGCAGAACCAGCAGAAGTTGTATGCTGACAGGGGTCGGGTGGAGAGAGAGTTTGAAGTAGGAGACATGGTCTACCTACGATTACAGCCATACCGACAGTTGTCACTGAAGCAAAAGGGGGCTGAGAAGCTCAAGCCCCGCTTTTATGGGCCATACAAGCTGATATGCAGGATTTGACAGGTTGCATATGAGTTGGAGCTGCCCCAAGGCAGCAAGATTCATAACGTTTTTCATGTATCATGCCTGAAGAAGGCATTGGGGCAGCAGGTGATAGTGACAGATGAGCTACCACCCATGGATGATGAGGGGAATTTGGTGTTGCAGCCAGCGGCTATTATTGATACCAGGGAGAGGCAGCTGCAGAGCAGGACAGTCCGGGAATTCTTGCTGAGGTGGAAGAATTTGCCGAATGATGATGCCACTTGGGAGAGTGAGAAAATCTGGCAGCATCCATCACTTCAGTTGCTTGAGGACAAGCAACATTTTGTCGGGGGAGACTGTAATATTCCTAATTAGCCATGGCTAATTGGAATATTCGATTTTGCTTATTTTTGCTTTCTATAGTTATTTATGAATAAAAAGGTGAGGGAAAGGGGACATGACTCACTTTTAGAATAAAATTCACTTCCTAGTAGTACAACGTTGTGACTTAAAGGGGAGCCAAGGGGGCCAAAGGGGGACGCAGAAATGGAGCCCACGCAGACACTTGGAGGGACTGCGCAGGAGGGAAGAAACACGTGGCAAGAGAGGAATTACACTGGAGAAGGTGGGCCTTGGGATCGAGAGAGGCAAAGGCTATAAAGGAGAGAGGAGCTTCCTCATTTTGGCATTCGATTATGTGCAATTGAGCTAGTCACTTCGACTTAGAGCACGCTGGTTGTTTACCTTGTCTGCAGCACTGTGTAGTGCATTGAGTGTCTCCGTTCGGAGATCTCACCCTTAGCCCCGAGGGACTTCGAGTGCCTGCTCGAGCATGGTATTTCCCTCAGAATTCTTGCAGTAGTTTCATCAGCATTTTTGGCAGTAGGATTGAGCATCTTGGAGGACTGCGCAGCACTGAGAGGGACGACGCAGTTCTTTCTAGCAGGAGTTCTGGATTGAGGGTTTGCAGCAAGATTTGTGCTGGGAGATTGAGCAGGGGATCAGCCCTTGCATATTGGAGGGTTTTGGTAGAGGTTTCAGGTAGATTACTGGAGAGTTTCATTCAGTGGCAGCGCAAAGCATTGAGGGACTGCGCAGAACCCCAAGGGGGTGATTTTCGAGGGTCAGCCATTTCAGAAGAGCTTTCTGGGTTTTCTGGGTTTCTTGAGTAGAGTCCAATTCCATAGTTTCAGCTATTTCTGAGGAGGGGAGTAGCCCCAAATCCTCATTTGATTTCCAGTAGTAGCAGCACGACAATTTTCCAGCAGTTGGGACGCAAATCAGAGAGAGGCCATTCCTTTGCTATTCTGAGTGTATTTCTTCACTTGCCTTGTGCAAGTCGAGGTGCCATCTTTTTGATCACCTCCTGTACTCATTCTATTGCTCAGTATAATAAAATGGCTTAGCATTTCTCTCTGCATTTCTTGAGTATCTGCTTATATTTCATGTTTATATTATTATATATTGCACCACTGTCATTTTTATCATTTTAAGCTTCCTGATTATTATATCATTTGTACGTATTTGGTTGGGGTTACTGGGTTTTGGAGAATATCTCTGAAACGGGATATTACAAAGATTCAACAGTAGCAAGATGGACTTACTCTTAGATGATGCAGCGGAGTGTTTGGAGGGCAGATGTAGTCGCTGGGGACCAGAGACTGATCAACACAGAGCAAGGCTAGCAGTTGTGCAGTTGGCATAGTGCAGGAGTCAGTGACAGCGCAAAAGATCCAAAGGGCCTCTTAAATGATGCAGTGGAGTGTTTGGAGGGCAGATGCAGTCGTTGGGGACGAGAGATTGATCAACACAGAGCAAGGTTGGCAGCAGTGCAGTTGGCACAGTGCAGGAGTCAGCGATAGCGCGAAAGATCCAGAGGGTCAGAATCAACAGCTGTAGGATTCCAACATTCATTGTATTATGTTGAACACAGTTAAGTTCAACTAATTTTGGATGTTGTTTAGTTGCTTCTCTCATCAACTGAGTTGCAGTATGGATGCAGAGTTAGCAATGGTAGTGCTAGCCGCATAACAGATGCAGCGTTTGAGAGGGAGTTGTAGTACATATGCAATAGTGGTAGTGGCAGTGACATGCGGAGCAATGCAGAAAGGAGGTGCTTTAGAAATAGAGCAGCATGCAGGTGGACATTGTTGCTAGAGCACTTTCCTTGCTAAGAGGGAGTGTTAGTTTTCTGTATCATGGAAAGTGCTCTAGCCTTGAAAATTGGTGGAGAGGCTAAGGCACATGAGTTCTAAATAACCCAGAAACCGTTTGGTGAAAGTCCACCCGAATTGTATTTTATTAAAATAATTAATATTTTTAGGAAAATTAAAAAACTAATGGGTATTAATATAAATATGGGTGAGAATGATCTAGAAGGTGGATCAGGTCATGTTTTAATCTTAGCCATTGATTAGAGAATTAATCTCGGCCATTGAAGACTCAACAGGAAAATTATAAAATGGAGTCTTGGGGTTCATTTAGAAACACACAGAGAGATTGAGGAAATCGATTTTTTGAGGTGAGATGTTCTCAAGAGGGAAATCGATTGGGGAGATCTTGCAGCTGAGGCGCAGAGAGAATCCGGGAGAAGGAATTTCCTGAGGATACAGACAGAGAGGCGGAGAGAGCTTACAAAGAGGCAGCGCAGTAGCCAGGAGAGCTGATGCTAGGCCACTCTGGGCCCACGCAACCTTGACGCAAAACTAGAAAGGCCTACGCAGAGCAGAAAATCTGCCTGTTACACAGAAGCCAGAACTGTCGGGAACAGCCAGAACTGTCGTAATGGCCGGGATAGTTGGCGCAGAGGGTAGAAGAGGTGATACAGGGCTGATGCAAAGCCTGAAAGGCTAACACAGGGCCAGTGCAGAAGTAGTCGGGGTTATCCAGTCTTGTGTCGGATCAGCTTGAATTCTGCTTGGTGAAGTGAGGTAAAACTCACTCAAATTTTCCGCCAGTATTTTCTCTGTAAAGGATTGCTATATGAGGATCCTAGATATGTATCAGATATTTCTCTTGCATAATAATAAACCCTCAGAACTGTTGCACCGATTTTCCCGAATTGGGTTTTTCCAGGGACTATTGTGTCCAAAAATAAGTGTGTTGTATGTATCTTGTTCTTTGTTTCTTTTTCTATTTCATGAGATCAAATATTTAATTAGTGTAGGCTGCAGAAGTAATTTACTTCAGTATTCAGAAGAATAACTTTATGAATGTAATTTAAAAATCAAGTAGGTGAAGTAGATTCGGATTTGCTGCAGTAGGGGTTCCTAAAGTGTAGGAATTTTCATAGCACATACATCACATCACGGAGCAAAATAGATTCTCCCGAATTCAAAGGAAATTTGACAGACCCAAAGCCTTTAACGAGATGAGTGGAGTTGTCTCCAAGAATGATTTTCAAATTTGACTCCCTCTCCACCAAATTAGAGAGAACTTCCTTATAACCAGAGAAGTGATGAGTGGCCCCACTATCCCACGAATCCGAAGGAGATGAACTAGTAAGGGAAAAAATAAGAATATATTCATATTGATTCACAACATTGCTTCATACCTGGAGAATATTGGCTTCTTTTGTGGGCGACAATCTTCTTCATGATCACTTGGAGCATCTCTTCTTCTTCTTCTTCCATTGCATCATTCCTCCGGTCATCTTTTCTTCTTTGATCATTAAACCTTTTGTTGTTGCTTCTAGTATTGTAGTGTGGTCCATTGTTCTTCTCGAGGCAATCTCGAGCATAGTGGCCTTTCTTGTGACAATTGTAGCATTCAATGTGCAAGCATTCTTTTCTTGTATTTCAAGTAGGAGGATTTCTTGAATTTCCAGCGAGTGATGAATGCAGCAAGCTCTCCCTCTTCATGCTTTTGAATCCTTCCTCTTTGATATTATCCTTGATTCTTTTTGAGTGAGATTTGCAACAATTTCATCAAATGACGGGAGGACATTGTTGTTTCTTATAGTAGTAATAAAGGTTTCCCAAATAGGAAGGAGACCTCTTAGATTCACAATCACAAATTCCCTGTCAGGCACAAATTCTCCAACTCTTTACAATTGATCTCCAAGACGAGATATCCTATATTATGTAGTTTTCCACAGATTCTCCTTTGTTCATTTTTGTCTCTTTGAGTTGATCTTTCAAGTAGATGATTTCATTCAAATTGTTGACTTTGTACTTTCCATCTATCTTATCATACATATCCTTAGACCTTCTCAAATTTCCAACATATGCAAGTAAATACCTCATAAACCATCAATTATAATTTGATTTTCTTTTAACTCACCTTTCTTGTTCTTCTTCTTGGCAGCAACGAAAGCATTCTCTGGAGGCTCCTGTACTTTTCCTTAAATGTAGTCCAGAACATCATTATTGTCAGCTTGATTTCCACCCTGACTTTCCATGCAACAAAATTGGATGAGTCACCCAACTTCTCATTTTCCTTGAAGAAGGAAGACATCTTGACTTGGCTAGATTGGTTCTTTCAACTTTCCAAAGATGATTGGTTCAATTCTTGTCTCCTTTTGAGCTTGTCCTTCACCTTAGCTCTAAAACCATGTTAATTTTATGATTGTTCTATGATGAATCAATTAATTTAGCCCAATTCAATACTTCAATTAGCAATCTTTCCAACTACAATTAGTCTTTCCATTCATCAACCGTAATTGAAGATAGAACAATAAATGCAATGAAAAAGTAGACAATCAATACATCAACAAGAGACACTAGGTTTGGTCAAAGACTAGGGAAAAACACCAGTAGGGGGAAAACCCTTTGAAATTATTCTTCTATTAGATTGTCATAAAATTTTCAGCAAAGAATACAATGAGTCCAATACAATATCATCAACAAAACAACCCAACAACATTCAAAAATAAGTTTCCAGGATCAAAATATATCAGAGACAACTTTTCCTTTCTATGATCAACTTCGGTTTTTGCTCAAATCTGAGTCAAACTTCTTGGTCGCATGTAGGAGGAGTTGTGCGAGAAACAGTCGCACCCTTGCTGCCTGCAATCCAGCGACTTTGGTCGAATTTTCCCTATGGCGTGCCTGTGATTGTAATCCAAAAACCCTAAAAGAAATGCGAGCCTTGGACCCTGTGATTTCGTACCTTTGCGAACTTCTGTTGTCGTCCCTGCCTAAGACCTGTGTGACCCAATCGATGAAGAAGAGAAGAAGAAGATTCTTGGTGATGTTCAAATGAGCTCGAGGTCACTTGTATTTATAGGCTTCCAAGGGTGACAAATTTGCTTTAGGGCCGACCTTGATCAAATGTGCATATGTGGGATTTCCTTCATAAGTACACTTTCCCTTATCTGATTTGAGTGATCTTTAGGTCGATTTTGGTCCTCTCGAAAAGAGGAATTCAATGTCAATTTCATCTAAATCAAAAGAGCTGTCCAAAGTGGAATTTGACTGTAGTTACATATTTTTAACATCTTGGAATGTCTAGTAATTTTATAATGGTAGGAACATGAGCTCTTGTAGCATTTGGTGATTCAAATTGTCATCAAGTTATCTTGGTTTTCTCTTTAGGGTCAAAAAAAAGGTTCCTAAGAAAGGTATGTTCACATGTTCATATATTTAAGTCCTTGAGAGAAATGATTGATTCCCTTGGAGGGAAATGTAAGTCTCTTATTCCAGACATTATCTGTGCTTTGAACCATGAGATAGCTTCAAAGTGAGCTTAAACTAAAAACAATTTGAGTTTGAAAGAGAATGTATAACATATCCATATACATATGTGATACCCATATGCTCTATGGTTGGATTAGGCGAAGGCCCTTACTTGATAATAAAGTAAATTAGAGATATAAATTGAACGATTGAGAAAACAAGTGACTTAAAAAATATGTTTATCACTTTATACCTTTAAATTAAATCGAATCAAATAACTCATTATTTAACAAGTTTTTCCCTAAAAGGACACAAATTAGCCAAGATAACACTCTAAATTGTTTTGTGTACAATGTGAAAGAACAAAAGGTATAACACATACATTTTGGTAGGGTTTCTATGCTAAGACCTTATGGAAAGACATCTCTGTACATTTAGAAAAACTTTTGTTGGTGATTCAACATTAAGCAATATAGTCTTTTATCTCCTCTTCTACATTGAGATGGATAGTTCTGTCTTTTTTTGGTCAAATCAATGTAAATCTACCTTTGAAAGTAGAAAGTGTATTTTTAGGAGCTTTGTTTTTCAAATACTTTTAGATGTACTAGCATTCAAATATCTACTAAAGGTCATATTTAAAATGTTTATTAAGGACACTGATTATGAACCTTGGTTTGACATTGATGAGAACTAATGGCCACCAACTAAATTCCTTAGCGTTATGTTCTAAATAGTATATTATCAATGTTTGACATGGTGAATGTGGACTAGTTCTTATAATTGCATGTTATGTTGCACAAGGAATCATCTCCCCAAAAAAACCACATACCCATGGTTTCAAGGACTTGGGGAACCCTATAAAACATCCCCAAAGTGCTAAGGACTTCATCTAGGTCAAGGACTTGTTGTCCATCCCCAGTACATTCCAAGTGGATTTCAATGACATTATAAACATATTTTGAGATGTTCTCGTCTTATTTCAAATATATTCCAATCATCTATCTTCAATTTTGACAATGGACATTGACGATTGAAAATATTATCTTTCCATTCATTTTTTTTTTATTACGTTGAATCTAAATTTGTTGTACAAGTAGCAACTCAAAACATGGGTCAATAAGATGAGTTTCGATTTGGGTTTCTGGTGACTTAACTATTGTTTGTTAAGTAACAAACATCATAGCAATGTCAAAAAAAGACCAAGAAATGCAACATTTCAAAAGGATAATCTTTGTGTTTAATGCTCTTGTTCTTCTCATTTTAGGTCATATAACCCTTTACGTATTGTACATGTGTTTCCACGAGTCATTCAAGTATGTTCTTTCACCATCCCAACCTCAAAAAAGATAATCTTTGTGGTTATTGCTCTTGTCCTTCTCATTTTGGCTCATATCAACCTTTATGTATTGTACATGTGTTTCCACGAGTCATTCAAGTATGTTCTTTCACCATCCCAACCTCAAGCATTTTAAAAACTATAAGATAGTAGTGATTTGGATTTGAGTACTTAGTGCTTGAATAAATTTATATTCAATCGCCTTCCTAAAATATGAAATATAAATCTAATCTCTTTTTAGAATAAAGTATTTTGTAGTTGTGATTTTCAACACAAAAATGTCCAAAACTTATGCCTTTAAAGTTTTAGCGTACTTAAATAAGTTGCTATAGAGATAACTTTTTATCTCATAGGTACTTCATGGACCTTATTACAAATTGAAAATAGTTACTCCTTAAGTTGAGCTGAATGGCATGTTTAGGACCAATAAGGACATGTTATTAGGCTCTTTTTTAAATTGCCCAAACCTTTTCAAAACTAACCAATGTAAAAGTTGTGCATAATATTATATTATATAACCTATTAAATTTACAAACAACCTAAAATATTTATAATAAATTTTTAATTTTTAATATACGAGATAGGTAGTCCCAAACCATCATACAGTCCCCAAACCGAGAATTTGGAGACATGCTCTAACTCTGAGAATGCTTCCGTTTGTCAATATTCAATTGATAATCATCCATGCTGAAATCAATAGTTGCACATCAACCACAATTCTGTAAATATTTTATAATTAGGCAGGTTGGATTGATAACCATAGTTGCCAGCCAACCATATTATTATATAAGTTATTAACATATACCATAAGAATATTTAAAGTCACGCAATGGAGGAAGTAAAGCAATGTACAATATACTTCTTTTAAAGTCACGCAATGGAGGAAGTAAAGCAATGTACAATATACTTCTCTCATCTCTCATTGTGTGGTTTCCCAAAGCAATGTACAATATACTTCTCTTATCTCTCATTGTGTGGTTTCCCTTTTTCTCATTAGCTCACATGCATCATTAACTTCTACTCCACACCACTAAGGATCTTCAAAATCAATTGGATGCGTCAAGCTTATTTTGTGATAGTCAAATTCTTCAAGTCAACCTTATTAAGACAAATATTATGGCCTTTTAAAATCTCAATTGCAATGTGCAACTTGTGTGCAGTTTTTGGCTTTTCTCTGGCTACAACACATTCATGTATCACCAAATATCAATTTTCCTCAAGTGCATTAGTTGATTTGAGAGGACCACAAAGCATACATGTAAATTTCAAATGTAGATTTGCTATTAAAATGACATAATTCCATTCTCTTGAGTACTCAAATCTATATTTCAGCGTAGCTATTTATGTTAGCTAAAAGGACAACTTTTTTGGACGTATTACTGAGCATCTCAGTGTTGTTCAAACTATAACTAACAAAGCTGAGTTTGAGTGGCCATTTTTTCAGATGCTCGCTTTGCTATAAGTTGTGGAGGCGGACAGACAACTTATGCTACAGGAGATGTTTATGAGCAGGAGAACGAAACACTCAATGCTGCCTCATTTTACGTCAGCGATACAAAAAAGTGGGGAGTCAGCGATACTGGATCTTTTATGGATTCTAGCCATGTAACTTATACAGCAACCAATCTGTCTCAAATTACAAAGACATCAGATTCAGAACTGTACGAGACAGCACGCTTATCTCCCAGCTCACTTCGGTACTATGGTTTAGGGCTTGAGAATGGACTATATACAGTAAAACTACAATTTGCAGAGATACAGATTGAAAATGGAAATACTTGGAAGAGTCTTGAAAAACGCATTTTCGATGTTTATGTTCAAGTACGATCGATGTTTGAAGTATATTTGCACATTTTTATTTGTTCCTGTTGAGGCAAAATTATGTTTATAGCATATCTAAATGTTATAAATATTATGTACGTTGATGTTGCAGGGGCAGAAAGTATTAACAGATTTTGACATCCGAAAGGAGGCTGGAGGCTCAAATATAGGTGTTATTAAATCTTTCAACAAGACCAACGTAACAGCAAATTTCCTTGAAATTCATTTTTTCTGGGCTGGAAAGGGAACTTGCTGTATTCCATTCCAAGGATCCTATGGACCACTAGTGTCAGCTATAAGTGTTACGCCTGGTAATCATAAAAGTTAATGTGTTTCAATAAATTAAAAAGTCGTGGACAGAACAGTTTTCCACCATGGATGTGTACTAAAATAATTCTTCTTTTATTGTCATGAGTTTTTTATTTCAAACTAGGCTGAGTCTAGGCCAGGCTTGTACCAATGTTGGATGGAAAAACGATCTGTCCACCAATGTTGGATGGAAAAACGATCTGTAGGATGCTATATGTACAATTATAAAATTGAAAACGCATTCTCGTTTCAGCTTGTTTTGTCACTTAAATTTTTTAAGCGTGTGTAGAATTCATTCCCACTGTTCGCGGCACTAAATTGAAGAAACGTAAGACGGGAGTAGTGATTGGAATCACACTTGGAGTTGCTGTAGCTTTGATATGCGCAATTTTGGTTTTTCTTCTTCGGAGGAGGAGAGATCAAAAGCGCGCAGCAACAGATGTTGAGGAAGACGAAGGTATTGACAAAAGATTGAGGACTGTTGCAGAGGATACTTCTCCTATAATGTTCATTTTCTGATTTAATTTAGTTGAAGAAACAAGGGTTGGCATGTTTTTCCCATCTTAATGACGACTTCTTCCTTTTTGTCAGCAATAAACGTTATTCGTTCGAAACTGAAAATTTTCAACTATGCGGATATGAAAACTGCAACAGGGGATTTTGCTAAAGAGAATAAGTTAGGGGAGGGAGGATATGGTGCAGTTTATAAAGTGTGTTAATACTCTTTCCATCTTTTACACTCTTTTGGTTATGAAACTTTGTCTATCATGATTGAATTGTGTAAGCATTTACTATTTCTTCCTGTACTGTTTGTGTTTTCTCTTAAATTTTTCTGACTACTGTCATTTTCAATTGTGGCACTAAAATAGGGCACTCTTTCAGATGGTGAAATGGTGGCAGTGAAGCAACTTTCTTCTGAATCTAAACAAGGAAAACGCGAGTTCATAAATGAAGTAGCTGTAATATCCGCAGTACAACATAAGAACCTTGTAAAGTTGCATGGATGTTGTCTAGAAGCAGATGACCCGCTCTTGGTCTATGAGTACCTGGAGAACAAGAGTCTCGATCAAGCTTTATTAGGTGAGTTCATCAGTTACTCTGAATTGAAAATTTTCATTTTCTGCTCATTCACCACATAGCAACAAATACGCTGGCGTTTTGTATGTTGCAGGTAGTAAGGAATCTCATGTACAACTGGATTGGCCTACTCGATACAATATCTGTATTGGCACTGCACGTGGACTCACTTACCTTCACGAGGAGGCCGGTACTCGGATAATTCATCGAGATATCAAAGCCAGTAACATTCTGCTGGATGACTCTCTGAACCCTAAGATAGCAGATTTTGGGTTGGCTAGGCTATTCGATGACAAGAAAACTCACATCAGCACCAGAGTTGCCGGAACAATGTAAGATTGAATTGGAAGCTTAGATTTTGGTTTGCTGACCACTATGAGAAATTATGTTCACCATTAACTGTTAGAAGATGTAACTTTTGTGTCCACAGCCATAAGGTGCTTTACAGTTTGAGTGAGGGAGATCTTCAACAATATTTTTTATGTAGGTCTATTTTTACGTAAAACTGAAAAATAACTTTACTTAAAAGAAAATGGCAATCTATTATAAATAACTACAATTAAAGAAAAATGTCATCCTATATATAGAGGATAGGAAATTAGGCCAGTTTCTTACTTCAGTATGAATAGGTGAATAGGCAGGCTTTGAACCTCTGTTCAGGGCTTAAATAAATTTAATAAACAATAATTTCTGTATTCAAGCTTTTGTGATTCATAATGAATTAAGCAAAGTCTTTCGGTAGAAATCTAATCTTGATGATAAACCACACTCGTTGGCCAAAAAATTCTCTTATGTGATATCTACCAAAAGATTTGCTTAAAACAATAATTTATTATGAAATTTAGATTTATGAAGTATAAAATTAAAAATATATATATTTATTTTAATAGTTAATAAATTTAAAAGTGTTTTCTAAAGTTTTAGAGTTTTTGGTGGGAATCCAAGGAAACAATTTTTAGTTAAATGGTGAGCTTCTATGGTTTAAAATGTGTTTTTGACTACCTATATGAATTTGGCACCTTGAAAAACTCATGAGACATACTACATATACTACATATATGAATTAGACATACTACATATATGAATTTGGTATATGAATTAGACATACTACATATATGAATTTGGTATATGAATTAGACATACTACCTATATGAATTTGGCACTTGAGATTGGCACCTTGAAAAACTCAGGAGGCATTCGGATTGAGAAAGTTCACAACTCAAACTTGTTATTCCAACAATTTCTTGTAAAATAGCAAAGTAAAAATACATCCAAAAAATCTTCACAACTCAAACTTGTTATTCCAATAATTTCCTGTAAATTAGCAAAGTAAAAATATACCCCAAAAATCTTCCAAACTTTTAAAATATATATAAATAGTATTATAATGAAATTTGGAAACATCTTTCTCACTAAAATAGCAAAGTAAAAATATACCCAAAAAAATCTTCCAAACTTTTAACAGATATATAAATAGTATTATAATGAAATTTGGAAACTTCTTTCTAAAATTATGATTTCATTTATGTTTTAATGGTTTTAAATTTGATATATACATACATGCGCTACAGCAGCTTGGCGTTTGGATCAATTCCTGCCATCAAGCTTTTATAATCAGAGACCTCGTCTTTGTCCTTGAAGCATATTCTTTTATAAAGCTATACTATCATGTGAAACTTCAAAACATTTTTGGAAAATTGTGATTTCATTTCATTTTAAAGTGTTAATGGTTTAAAACTATGTTTGGTTACATATCCAAATTTACTCCAAAAATGAAAAATTGTCGTGTCTTTTTTGTGTTCACAGGGAAATAACTCTCTATGAATCTATGTGTACTTTTGCCAATTTAACTATTAAAATAATCTAATTCAACTCGTTCCATATTTATGTTTGAAGTGGATATCTGTCTCCGGAGTATGCTATGCGAGGTCATCTTACAGAAAAGGTAGATGTGTTCAGCTTTGGGGTAGTTGCTTTGGAACTTGTCAGTGGGAGAAGCAACACAGACCCAAGTTTGCCAGAAAAAATGGTTCATCTTCTCGAATGGGTGTGTATACTTCAAATTCTAATATGTAATCCATGCAATTTTACTTTAGCCATTACTAACTGCCCACTCCTCAATATCGCATGGCTTTGCAGACCTGGCTTCTTTATGAGAAAGAACGGCCGCTAGAATTGATGGACCCTGATATAGAATCAACATGCTCAAAAGAAGAAGTCCTCAGAGTTATTGAAGTAGCGCTTCTTTGCACTCAAGCTGTGCCTACAATGCGTCCATCGATGTCTCGAGTGTTAGCAATGTTGATTGGTGATGTAGAGATTATTCCTGCTGCTTCTCGTCCTGCTTATATTAAAGATTTGCAATATAACGCTGCCATTGCCGGCAGTGGCAGTACACCTGTTGTAGCAACACCACCATTCTACAACAGCGTAGAGAGCTCATCAATTTTAAGCCATGGCAGCGTGGCATTGTCTTCAGCAGAGGGGAACGTAACTCCATCAAAGGTTGATAGTGATAGAAAAGAAGGCCGATGAGAGCTGACTCGAGCATTAAGATTATGAAGCGCGAGACTGTTTGCTGGGAATTCTCTAATAGGTTTAAAGTTCATCGTATTTCATTCTGTTATTAGGTTAGGCTTCCATTTGCTACATAGTTGTTACGGTATCGTCTATTAGGTGAGTTTGTGTTATATAATATGAGACTTCCAGGACATATATTATAGCGAAAAAACCATGCTTTCCGTAGGACATGTTCAACAGAATGAGGGCTCTCCGTTCACAGATTTGGTAATATTTGCATTCACCTATATTTTTTTTAAAACAGAGATGTATATGCAAAAATGTGACCAATTCTGAATGAAAAGATTATAATATCTCACTTCAAATAGATTTTGATTTTCGTTTTCTTTGCGGAAATACTCAAACTCGCCTTTGCTACCCGCTTATGCCTTTTGAGCAATGAATGCATGAAAAAGTGAGACAGTGTTCAGAATGAATAAACATAGAATGAGATACAATGATGGCCGCTGAGTTGAGTATAGATCTATTTTACCTATCGATTTAGTAAAAATGTGAGTTGAGTATAGATTTATTTTAACCATGGATTTAGTGAAAATGTGGAAGGATCAAATCTCTTGATGTGCAAATTTTTTTTAGAGTGGAAAAATTAGATAGAAATTAAATTAGTAATTGAAGTGCAAATTTTTTTTAGAGTGGAAAAATTAGATAAAAATTAAACTAACAATTGCACCACATGTTGCAAAGGAAAGGCCATAAAGCTACTATAGTAAACAATAATAGAAAAAAGAAGTAATTTTTTATGCAATTTTGTTTCATTATTGGATGTTCATCATAGACATATTAAATGTGGGAATTTTAGTTAGCAAATCTAAAGACATGTATATCAAACACCTCATCTTCAATAATCGGTATATGCTCAATATAATGTACCCAACCCTACCAATTATAATGTTAGTAATAAAGAGAAAATAAAGGAATGAAAAACAAATAACCAAAATCAAATCCAAGGGAATGCAGAGACCAAGGTCATTAAGAGGATAGAAATGCCTTCAGAGATTTTCTTTCAAGTTATTAAAATGCAATTAAAGACCACATATTTGTTGAGATACTTGTGCATAACTAATCTCCAGTGCAGTCAACTACCCCAAAATCCCTATTGCTAATTGTGTCACCCTGCCATTCTGTTGATTGCCCAAACAATATTCAGATTTTGCTTTAGATTGTTATTAGGAAAGCATTTGTTGGGTTTGATTTATTGTGGCTACTCAATCAAATAGATGGAGAAGGGACACAGGAGGTTCTTGTCAACACCTTTGGTGTTGCAAATCATATGGTTGTAAAAAATTGATTGCAAAGACAACCAAGCATATATAGTTCCTAACAAATGCATTGATTTGGGTGTAGGCATTAAATGCATAATTGCATCTAATTTTCCAATTTTCCAATCAATTATAGTTACTTTGCAATAATGTACACTAAAAAAACTTGCAAATAGTACAAAAGTTTGTTTCGATAGCCCAGATTGATTACCAAATCCGTATAATAGTTGCATGAATAAGCCCGAGCTTGTGGCCATTGTCTTGACAAGCTCTGCTTATTTGGATATACTGTAATCAATAAGATACAAAGAATATAATTGACATGTGCAACATCAAATTGAGTCAACCTGCAGTTTCTTAACAAGTGTATAAGTACCCTAAATAAAAGCCCTAAAGGAAAAAGAATATTTGCATGCACAAAGCTAAAAAGGTATTAAGAAAACGAAAAAACATTGCAAACACAAAAATTGAGACTTGAAGGCAATATTCCTTCTAAAAAGGATGAGGTTGTCCTCTCCTCACCAACTTAACAAAAATGCAGTAGAGGAGCTTACTATTTCCTCTTCTCGCTGCAACTTTTCTATATACATGTCATTGCCCTCAGCCACTAACAAAGTTATCCCAAAACTCATTTGGTTCTTCAGTTTCTCTAACCACATGTAAATCATCATCAACAAAATAACTATAGAAAAGTATGAAATATTTTTTATATCATTTGCAAGATCTATTCTTAAACAAACAAGAACTTCCCAGTCCAAAATTCTAAACATTAGAGTCAATAGATCTGCATAATTTTGAGGGAGGGAGTCAGGGAGAGCGATGGCTAGGGTTTCAGAAGGAGTGAGTTGCATCACCGCCGCTCAGCGAACCAGAGAACAGAGCTGCAATGGAACAGCAAGGAGTTCGGCAATTGGGATAGCCATGCAAGTTTCTCTGTCAATGTTTAGGCCTGGATCTGAATCAAGAAATGATTCCCATGGGGCGGATCGACTCATACATTGGCCAAGGGTGGGTTCTCTTTTCCTAACTCAGGGTAATTTATACTGGGCGGAGCGGGGATCCATACCACCGGGACAAGGAATGATAGATTTACCACAACATCGACCAGACCGTACCCTCGTTCGATCCGTCGTTCAAAACAACGAGGGAGAAATAGTCAGGCAAGGTAGGGTTGCACGCGATGGGTTGAAGGATGTGCATCTTGTCAAACCCCCATCCTCCTTCGGACTGTCCCGTGTCGACCGCTCCGCCATTCTCAGGCAAAACAACAAGGGAAGGTCGACAAGAAAGAAAGGGGTGCAAATAAAGGGTCGTGGGTCACGCGGCTTGCAGCACCCCTGTTCTCCTCCAAACAGACGCGAGATGATGACATCAAGGGGTAAAAGAAACTCATGACCGAGACTCTCCTTATCAAAACTGCCATACATCGAGAGGTCCAGGCTTCCTTGATACAAATAGGAACCCTGGGCATTATGAATGGGCATCTGAAAAATGCCCTCAGAGAGCTTGAACATCTCACTGCTTTGGTGGCCCAAATAGCAGAAGGATCCTGGACAAGAACAACAATAGCCACCAAGGACTCCGGCCATGAATTGATACAAATTTTTATCAGAACCCTGTCAGGGAGAACGATATGCAAGCGAACCTAGAAGGGGAAGTTGATAGAAGATCTAAAATATGAAATACAAGAAAATACAGGCATATCAGCAAACATGCAAATCTTGATATATGCAGGACAAATTTTACAAGACCAATACACAGTGCAGGACTGTGGAATTTTGCGAGACTCAACCATCATACTAAGCACGAGGCTAAGAGGTGGAAGCTCTAGACCCATCTCAAAGGGTACAACGTCTTTCAAGGATGTTGTCAAAGGGAAGGGGGAAGCCAGTAATAAGCCAGCACCACCACAAGATCTACCTGGACCCTATATTATGGAGCAAAAAATGCAAACTCCAATATTGATAATCGCTCTGCCTAAGGTAAACAAATTTTATACTGATTTTTCTACAAAGGCTGTCATATGCAGATTCAATGGCTTTTGGCCCAAAACAGATGCATTACAACAATGGATCTACTCCACATGGACAACAAACTGTGATATCCATTTATGCTCCAAAGGTTTTTTTATTGTCAGATTCGACACGGTCAAGGAAAGGGAATATGCCCTCCATGAGGGTCCATGGTTCTGGGGCAATGCAGGACTCTTCATGACTCCCTGGTTCCCAGGTTTTGACGCCAATACTATGGTGGTTTCCAAAATGCCGGTATGGGTCAGGTTACACAACCTCCCGCTACACTTCTGGCTTCCCAAAGTCTTCGAAGCAATGGGGAATGCGATAGGAAAATACCTCAAGCAAGACATGGAAAGAATTACAAGAGGTATACATACTTTTGCCAGAATTTGTGTAGAAGTAGATCTTAGCCAAGGCTTACCTGACAGCATAATTCTGATCCATAACAACACACAGTGGAATCAACCACTAGATTATGAGAACACGGCCTTCAAGTGCCGTGGCTGTCAAAAAACAGGTCACCTTCTTAGTAACTGCCCATAAGCCAAAAAAGAAACCAGAAGAAACAAGAAACAAACACAAAAACCAAGAGGCTGGTAGCGCACAATGAACCCATATGAAGCAGCAGAGGATGAGGAGGCAACTATCCCTCCACCAGATCTTGATGATGGTCCTATTGAAGAAGAAGCTACGTAAACCATCCCAAAGCAAACAATCAGACACACAAGGCGCCAGAAACAGAGGAAATTGTAGCACAGGAACTGATGGACTCTTTGCCGAAGAAGACACCAGATACAATGGACACCAGTGGAGCCAAAAGACAACATTCTCCAGATCACTCCGATTCTGACAAGGAAAATCCTCACCCTATGGAGGGCGCTTCTCTCATACTTTATTCGTCCTCATCGACTCAAGGGGAATGGCGAAAGGTTGAGAAGAAAAAAGGGAGAAAAGCATGATTTCCTCCCCGTTTGTACATTATACGTTTTCTGGTTTTTCTTTTGACAACAGTTTTTTGATCTGCTTTATGCATATGTGCCTCAGCATCTACAAAATGTAATTTTATTCATTAATAAAATTACGATTTTTCCTTATGGGAAAAAAGGGATCTGCATAATTTTCTAAAAATTAAATTCCCCAAAAATCAATATAAATGGCATGAATTAGTTTCAAACTTCAAAAACCATAATCAAAGAGAAATTGAATGAAGAACCTCTCTATTTTTGGCATGATAGATTTGTTCTGCAACCCTTGAACATTCCTTACTAAAGAATGCAAATTTATCCCTCTTCAGTTGTGACTCTGTTGGCATAGTATTTCATTGAACTGATCCTAAGTCAAGTTTAATGCGTGGGCTATATATTTTTCTTGCATTTCTCTTAGCCTCAGGTTTTATAGGATTCAAACATTCTCCAATGTCGTCATATCTTTCTTTAGGCAAACTCTAAGCAACGAAACCAGAGTGATGTTCTTCTCGGAGATCAGAAGCTTCATACCTCATAAAAATGTAACAGGCAATCTTTTCAAAGGCAGTTATAGGCAATACGAAATGTTGGCGAGGGGATTGCACTACCCGTTAACTATTATTAACTATTAGCCTAAAACTATTATTAACTATTAATTTACTATTAATCTCATGGATAACTATTATTCAATCGCCTAATATTGCCTTTTTGAATTTATAAGCTGGATTTAATTTCTTCAAAATTTACTTGGAAACTTGGCTTCAAACAAAATTGACCAAAAACTATACATAAAAATGGGCACAATGTAAAATAATAAGAAGGCCACTTAAAATGTTTTAACCATGGATTTTTTTTTCAATTCATTTATATAATGCATACATAGTTTTATTTAATCATATATAATATATACACATTTAAATACTTGACCTGGAATATTTTATTTATGGATTATGTGTCTACATTAAAATTTAATGTTTTTTCTGTTGTTAATATATTTATAAATATATTTCAATATTATTATATTTATAAATATACTTCAATATTAATTAACTATAGATATTAAAATATTTATTTATTATTCACATTGAATTATTATTATTAATAATATTTTTTAAATATGATACTAACATTAAATAAATTACCTATCTTTTTTGTTATTGAATTACATATATTTTTAATTACTTCTCTTGCATTGAAATATTTTATTATGATCAATACTAAAATATTTTTTCATTTTTTCCTTTATATATATGCATGAATTTGAAATTGAAATAAATTAGTAAACGTGCATATTTAAAAACTCTATTCAAATAATGTATTGAAATATTTTTTAAAAGTTTATTTAAGTCATGTATTAGAATATTTTTAATACAACTTTTTCACAATGAAAAAAATTGTTTTTTAAGTTACTTTAATTCTTTATAAAATTGATATATAATTATGATATTTCATATGGACGTTTAAATATTTAATTTATGTTGAGAGTAAGACACATATATTCTTTATTTTTGTTTTTTATTATAGCCGACATTTTTATTTATTTAAAGAATATTTTTTTGAAGGAACTTGAGGTTGAGCACTCACGGAATTACACATCTCCCTCATTCTGATATGTAGAATGACTCTCCTAGCTAAAAAATTGCACGTTAATCTATGTATTTTTATATGACATCAATTGTTATTTTATGTTTTTATTGCTACATTTAATTATTGAATGTGTAGTCTAATTCATAAATGACAATTTTTTTTTGGTTCGGGCATTTTTTCTAGTCAATTTTGTCTACAATTTGGTAAAAAAAATAAAATAAAAAATGGTATTTTTTTTAAACATAAGTTTAATTTGTTTAATCAGCAAAGTTCAATCATGAGTTTTTTAGGGCGTTAAATTCATTCATGCATAAGGGCATTTTAAATAAATAAAAAATCACAATCTTACTTGAAGGAATTGAATTCTTACCAAGAAAGTCCCTTCATCTATTAATTAGACTGCCCCATTATTAAATTGTGGATAATTCACTCTTGCATTAATTTTTTTATTTAATTTTTTCTTTTAAATATTTATTTATATTTATAATAATAATCAATAACTTGAGAGGGTAAAAAAGGGAAGGGAATGATAGAAAATCCTAGCAGTCAATATAGTTTAAGAAACATCCATTACTTTACGTGAAGGAAATATGACATCAACGTTGAAACTAGGGTTTCATTAGATTTGTGCTCTACATCCTCTGATGCAATTGAATGGCACCCCCATGGGGGGGTCAAGGCCGGCTCCTCATTCAAATCCGTTGTTGGTCGCTCCTCTCATCAACAACCGTGTAAGTCTAGTAGTCAGTCATCCTCTGCTCAAGCGCCAGGATCAACAACAACCAACCCTAATCCACATCCACCATCAAGCATTTCCCCTAAACTACAAGCAAATGCTGAACAAAAAGTAGGGCCATGCCGGCCTCAAGCTCAAGAAGCTCCATTATTGGAGGTCCCAGTTGAGAAACTAGGATCAACAATAGAGCACATGAAAGAGAAAGCGATTATCTGCAAATTTATAGGTCCTTAGCCATCAGAGAAGACTCTCCTCAATTGGATTCGAAAAAATTGGACAATCAAGGGAGAAGCCAAGCTAAAACTAGGGTCAAGAGGATTCTTCACCATCATATTTAACAACATCACAGATCGGGATAATACACTACAAGGAGGGTCGTATTTTATGAACTTCATTGGTCTTTTCATGAAACCACGATTTGACCCAGAAAAGGAAGACTTCTCCTACCTCCTAGTATGGAACATGTTTTATTCCTTGTCCTAGTGTCACACGGAATGAGTCGTTCTTGCGGACAAGACCGACCTCCCTAGTATCTAATGATATCTAGCGACAAGCAAACCAATCAAATCCTATCTTTCTCTAAGTATGCAATTTATAAACAAAGGCAAACAAGTGTTTTAGGCCTACCTTGGGTCCAATGCAAGTTTGTCGAAGCCTCACTCTGCCGATCCAAATGAGCTCCCTTGTAGAGAATCTGCAAACACAAACAAGCACACACATTAAATAGCACCTGAAAAGCCAATATAATAAAGCATACTTATCATGATGATCAAGGAATTCATGAAACAAATCACATAAGACAATTTGTTGAGAAAAATGAATCTAATTGTATTAATTTAGATCAAAGAAGAACTTTACAACCTGTGCCTTAATGCTGTACAAGCTCCTCCCAGGGTCCAGCAAGAAGTCTCCTCTACTTTGAAAAGTTTCACTCTCTTCCAAATGAAGCCAAAAGGTATGTGATCTCTCCTCTCAAGCTTAACTAGGAAGTCTCAATTCCACCAGCATTTACCCTAAAAAATGTTCAGCTTCTAACCTCCCTAGCAACTAGCCCAATGCCTTAATTTATAGTGCAATGGAGGGAAGTTACTAGGTCCACCTTCAAAGGGATAAAGCCCTCCTTCAAAGGGATAAGCTCCTCTCATCAAGGGATTAGCTCCTTCACTTTTGGGATGCATGAACCACCTAGGAGCAAACCATCCATGTCAAAATTCCTTCTAGAATCATCTAGAATTAACCCAAAGTGAGTTTTTAAGGATAAACTTGCGCCTTTTTGACTTTCACAAGGGTCTGCACCCACTCCTTTAGAGACAGAGTAGGCAGGTCTACATGTAATATGAACAGGGGGTGCGGGACCGCAGGTAACAGTGAGAGAAAGTGCGGAACTAGAGCTTTATTGATTTTTAAAGTCTTTCTCTTATTTTCAAAGCTTGACATGAAGAGTTGAGGTTTGAGACTTGCTTAGGAGGACAGTATGAATGATGATAGACCCATACTGACTGCAAATAGTCATGGTGACAATATTTTGTGTAACGGATTGCCCCCTAAAGTGCGAAGTCTGTAGTAGATGAGGATTTCATTTATCATCTAGGAAGAGTGAAGTACTTTATCATTTCGAGGATCATCTTGTGGAGAGCCCGGTTGGAACCTGTAAAAACATTCAATGCAAAATATATATATGAGATCATATCATCGCTAAGGTAGGCATTCCCATACTCAGATCAAAACTGACTAGAAAACTAACTACTGCTCTGATATAGGAATGATATTGTAATACATCACAAGTATAGACACATGTAGACACAGTATGGACGCAGCCATCTGTTTATGAATAGTCCACTGTATAATGAATACAAAATTCCTCGCAGCCTGGATGGTGGAAACTAGATCCAGGGTCTTGATTTCTACTTCCCGAAATAATACTATTCTAACCATGTGAATGAATGTGTCGAAGTTGAACATGGTAGAAACCACTTGATTACCAGTCAATGATGTAAACTGCTAACAAGTGTGAGAGAAACCACCAGTAATGTCAATGGCTCTCAAAGTACTCAGTACAATCCATGAGATGCGAATAGATGTGTTGATGTCGAACATGTCACGGAATCCTTTTATCGAAGGTCAATGATGCAACCTATCGTCGAAGGCGAGAAACCTGCCATTGAGACATGCAGATCCCAAGGTACTGACGATTTCTAGATCATCTTTCTAGATAATGATCTGAAGTCGATAGAAAGCGATCCGTCGTGGGCAAGCCCACAACACGAAATCATAGGTCAAGTTCGAAGAGATTTAGTTGCAAGGACTGACTCAGGGATGGTCAAGATGGATGACAGATATTTTGCAGATGAATGGCTTATTTGCACTGACCTCTTGAACACATAACGACACAGCAGATGGTTTGGTGACAATTGACCCAAAGTTAATACCCAGAAACCGGCTGAAGACTTTCAATATGGTTTGATCAACTGTTAGGTAAAGGATTTCCCAACCCAGGTGAATAAAAGTGTCGTGTTCAAGAGTGGTTACAAAGTATGACAAACAGGCTCATTTTTCTCTCTTTTCCCCCACCATTTCTGGCAAGTACCTCTTTATTTTTGACAAGCTTGAGGAGGATAACATTTGCTTGATTATAAGCTCATCCTTCGGATGAGTCCAACTTAGTTTAAATTCGAACCCTAAGAAGGAGTGGTCCGTTCCTGTTTGTAATTGAACAGGTCCTTTACTGTTAAATTTTAATGAGCCCAATATAGGAGAAACTCGGTGTTTTTCATTTTTAGAGAGTCTGAAAAAACTTAAGAAGACTCCATGGTTGTCCTTTTTCGTAAATTTGTGTCTCCCAAGCCCGAAAAAGTATAAAATAATACTTGAGAGAACCGCTTGATCATTACGACCAAGGAGTACTTTTCATAGTTAGTGTCTCTGATCCGAAAAAGTAAAAAAACGATCAATGACACGTCGTTTTATAACCAATATCGAATTTGAAACGACAAAAATCCGGCGATCTTTTCATGTTTTTACAGTAAAAAAAGAGCTATAAATGGACCGTCTTTTTAGTTCCGTTTTAACGAGCTTAAAAAGAAAAACTCGGCAATCTTTTCATGTTTTAGGAGTCAGAAAAGAGCTTAAAGGTGACTCTAATGTTTTTTCGTCGAAAATGACCGATTTCACCTGAAAAATCCGTTATCCTGAACAAAAACTCAAACATTACTCATACCTATTTAAAATGGATAAAAATGCTTCAAAAGTTACCTCTTTAAAGTGAAACATAAACAAATTAAAAACTCATTTATTCAAAAAACTTATAAAAAGGGCTTTTGTAAATTCATTTTTACCGTTTGAGTTCTGGGTGAGAAAATAGAGCTTTTGGTCAGAAACTTCCCGTGAAGATTGCGGAAAATCCGTCCGTTGGAATCGAACGTCGTCTCCTCCAGGTAATCCACATCATCCTACTCTTTCATTTCATCCGTTTCAAATTTATTTTTAGGCTTTAATTTCATTTTTTAAGGGATTTTTAGGTTAGAAACCCGTGTGCGGGGGTCTGCAGGCATAGCACAGGTAACCTGCGGACCCCGACTTTTTCGTAAAGGGAAAAAAGTCAGGGGTCTGCACCTGCCGTGAAGGCAAAGTGCGGACCCACGCACTGTCTCTAACAGAGAGGGTGCGGTCCCCGCAGCAAGGGTTTTTAAACCTAAATTTCTCAAATTTCACCCAAAAATTTTGCTTTTAGATATTCTAATTCGCCTTTTTGTTGAATGTAGAGTATACATCATGCTTGATTGGCGAGAACGAGAGCATGAGGATGTAGATCTCACCGCGATAAATCATCAACCTTCGATTGATGCATTGAAGGCATGCAACTTATACAAATTCTAGGCCATACCTGGCATGAGGGCCCAGGTGGACTTTTTGCAGTGGCTGGTAGACAGGTGGAGCATACAGGACCAATGCTTCTTCATTGGTGGTCACCAGCTTGAAATGGAGCCGGCAGACATTTACTTTTTGACTGGTTTGCCTAAGAGAGGTGAACACTTGACTCTATTCGGGACTAGGCCAGGTGGCCAGTCTGTCGATAGCCTCCGGCTAGAGTTTTGCAACACCTAGACTAGAGACAAAGGGATAGATATCAAAACCATATCCCTTCCTGAACTGAAATTGATTGTGTTTACTGTTACCAGACTCTACGGGAGCGCAGCACTACATATAGCCACTAGATCCCAAATGCGGATGGCAATAGACTGCTTTCGAGGCACCATCTTCAACTGGTGCGATGCTGTGTTGGCTAATATAAAAGGCCAACTGACTAGAGCAAAGAATGGACAACTGAATACCTTTGGATATGGTGCTTTAGTCATGAGCTTTGGTCTGGAGAGGGTCCCAATGTTGGTCCCACAGCACCTCACTATTGGAGCTGGACTTCCCCGAGAGCCCAAACTGATGCGATGGGTTGCAGTTATGGCCCGTCATCCTGAGGAGGGGACAGAAGTCGTTCGATTCACTCCTGAGTATTTCCATTGGTTGGAGAACCAATTTTTTGCTATTCAGGACTTTCCTTATGCTGGGGTAGATTTTCGTGGTGACCCAGACATGGCTCTTCCACCAGGAGAGCAATGGGATGACTCAGGTAAAATCATTTTCAACATTTTCCTAATTTTTTTTTTTTGTTTTTATCTCGTGCCAAAATTTATAGTAAAAGTTTCAAATGCAGATGTAGGTCCACGGTGACCAGCCGCTCTCCGGCCCTATGAGAGGAAACAACCAGCTACAGCAGCACCAGTCCCACAGGACGAATCAGCAGAGACCTTGGCCGAATTGGAGAGTCATCTAGAGCGTTTGACAGCAGACATTCCGGAGACTAGCATAGATGACATTCCTCTTAGGCTACAGCGCTATGTGATTGGGGTCCCAGGACCTTTCAGGAGGTTCCTTTGCAGGGTGGCCCGTACAGTGGTTTCTTATCGTGATCATCACCAGTGATAGGATGATCGCATGTTGTAGACACATATGACATTTTTTGCTTTTTGTACTATCATTTTTGCCGATCATAATGTGTTTTTCAACCTATGATCGAAGATGATGTATATTTGACACACTCCTATATTATACTATATCACTATTACCGGCTTATCTTGTAAAACATGTTATGGAATGTTTTTAAATTTACTTGTATGATTATTGCAAATGTCTACTTAACATTCGAGAAGCAATTGCATCTGCTAATGTATTTAAATATCTTGGAATATGCTGATATTCAATATAGTCAAATTCACGTTCCAAGAGACGAACTCTCAAAAATAATCTCAATAACACTGGATTTCTAATGACATATACTCTATTAAGCTGTAATACAATGAGTTCAGAATCTAATCTCACTATCAAACTCCGAATCCCAAATGAAATAGATTCAGATAATAATTCAATCACTGCACTGTACTCGACAATGTTGTTTGTTGTTTGATCGAGGCTTACCCCATGCATAGATACCAACTCGTCAGAGGGCGAATAGATAACCCAAGCTGCGAAAGAAATGTTCCATGTATTACGACAAGCACCATCAACAAAACCAATGTATGTTTGGAGAGGCGTCGACATCTGCAATATCAAGAGTAAAACCAAGATAAGTAGGAATAATGACAAAAACACTCTCTAAGCTAAGCACACTTTTTAATCTAAAACACACCAGCTAGAAAGAAAACTGAACGTAACTAAAAATCTCCACACCCAGATTTAAGCATAATACCTCTTCAGGGAAAGACCATTTCTGGGTTTACCTAAAGAGACCCCGTCAAAGTCTACCAATTCATAGGCCCCTTTTGCCAGCTTTCGCTTGACAACATAAGGACCATGCCACATGGGTACGAATTTTCCAGCACCTAATTTATCATTTGCTTGATCGTACAATAAGACTAGGTCTCCTTCCAAAAAATTTCGAGGGGTAACATTTCGATCATACTGAGCTTTAATACGTTTGGCATGAGTTTCGATTGCTAATGCAGCATCACGTCGATTCTCATCTAGCTGAGCCAAGTATAACAAACGTTTTTCCTCTTCGGAAGTGGTTGGAAGTAATTCGATGGCCATTTGCAATGACGGGATTTCGCATTCAATGGGTAACACAGCTTCCAGACCATACACTAGTTGGAAAGGAGTGAAACCGGTTGATGTTTTTACTGAGGTTCGATACGCCCAAAGCACTGAAAATAACATGTTATGCTAATTCGACCTATCAATCCCAATGATTCGTCAGATCATGATGACTAGAACTTTGTTGATGGCTTCAACCAGACCATTAGCCTGTGGATAATATGGAGTTGAACTGTCATGACGCAAGCCAAGTTGGCCTGTAAGTTCAGTCATCATAATGTTTCGAAAATGATGCCCATGATCAGTGATAATTGCTTGTGGAACACCAAACCTAGCAATTATATGATTGAACATGAAAATCGTAGCAGTTTTGTCGTCTGCCTCAAATGTAGGCATCGCCTCGGCCCACTTGGTAAAATAATCTACCGCAAGGATGATATACGCATGCCCCCTAGCCAAGTGAGGGTTACATGTAATAGAATCGATACCCCATTTCGCAAAAGGACCGCCGGCAATTATAGGGTGGAGAGGAGCAGGTGGAGCGCGCATCTTTCGATTAAAAATTTGTCAGTTGTGGCATTTTCGGACCGCGCTAATACAATCTTTAAACAAAGACGGCCAGAAGTAGCCAGCGCGCAATATCTTTTGGGCTGTGGAAAACCTAGACATATGACCGCCACACGCTCTAGAGTGACAGTCATTTAGAACCCTTTCAGCTTCCTCATGAGTTAAACAACGTCGAAAAACAGAGTCTGCCCCACGACGATAAAGTGTATCTCCAATAATTTTGAATTGTTGGGACTGGAATTGTATTTTTCGACATTCTGACCTTGAAATTTCTGGCCGAAAGGATTGGGTCTGGAGATAAACTATGATATCCCCATACCATGGATCTAAAGTGCTGATTAGAAACAAGGATTCGTCCGCAATGGGCTCCTCCACCACAGTTTCCGTGTCAGCACGCGGGAAGTCACACATCAACTCCGCAAAAACTAAAGATTTCTTCGACTTAAACTTTTCAAATTCCAAGTCGAACTCCTGCAGGATCACAATCCATTTGGAGTACTTGCCCCCTAGAAATTGTTTGGTCAAAATATATATCATAGGGTTGTAATTAGAAATTACTGTAGTCTTGCGTAGTAAGATGTAATGACGAAAACGTTGGACAACTTGAACAACTGCCAATGCCAATTTCTTCACATGTGAATATTTTAGCTCAATTGGATTTAAAGTGCGACTAAGGTAATATATCACATGTTCAGTACTGAATTCATCTTCCTGAACTAACACCATTCCAATAGTGGAATGCGAGGCGGTGAGATATAAGAAGTAGTCCTGGTTGTAGTTGGGAGGATGCAATAATGGTGCATGGGTCAACGCGTGTTTTAGTGCATCAAAAGATTTATCAGCTATCTCATCCCAAAAGAATGGAGTATTCTGTTTCAACAATCGGGTAAAACCCTTTGTGATCTCGGTGTAGTTAGGAATGAATCGTCGTAAAAAGTTTGCTTTCCCCTGCAAACTTTGGAGTTGGCGTAGACTCGAAGGAGGAGGCAATTTGACAATAGCTTCAACCTTCGAGGGATCGACGCGAATGCCGGCTTTCGAAACAACAAACCCCAGTAACCGACCCGTTTCTATACAGAAAACACACTTGTGTGGATTCAACCTAATTCGATAATGCCTACACCTCATAAAGATTGCTCGTAAATGGATGAGATGATCATCTCGATGTAATGAATGAGCAGGTAAATCATCGAGATAGGGTTGCACAATGTGCTTGATGTCATGAAACGTGTAAGACATGGCTCTTTGAAAAGTTGCCCCGGCGTTCTTGAGCCCAAAAGATAATTTGCAATAAGCAAATGTCCCCCATGGACAAATGAACGCAGTTTTTGGTTGATCAGCAGGTAGAATATTTATTTGATTGTATCCGGAAAAACCATCCATGAAGGAGAATATTTCACTGCCGCCACAATCATCAATGATTTGATCGATATAGGGAGTTGGGTAATTGTCTTTTGGACAGGCTCGATTAATATCCCTATAATCGATACATATTCTTATTGTCCCTTGCTTTTTGTTAACAGGAACAATATTCGATACCCAATCCGTTAACGGAATCGGATAAATGAAACCTGCTTTGAGTAATTTTTCAACTTCTGCTTTAATGGCAGCAACTTTTCTCGGGTGGATCCGACGCAAATGTTACCGGACGGGTTTAGCATCCGAGTAAGTTTTGATTTCATGAACAACAATTGCTGGGTCGATTCCTGGCATTTCCTCATATGACCAGGCAAACACGTCGCGAAATTCTTGAAATAGGGCCTTATATGTTTGAATTTCATCTTCCGTACAAGAGGCACCTATATGAATGTTTTCAACAATTCCAGGCTTAACCGAAATATCAATAGGAATAGTTCGAGAAATATTTCCCAAACTTAGCTCAGAATCAGGATTTTTCATTGGATTCTGAGGTTCCTTGACATATTCAGTCGTAAAAATAGATTAAAAATCATTTTCAAAGCGATCAATCCCAGGTAAAAACGAAGATCTATGATGAAGATCTTCCCATGGTAAGTCATCGACACATAGGATTTCACGAATTTGCTCATCAGTGTGAATGAGCTCGGAAAATTTTGTTGAGTCTGAGTTTGATGTTGAAAATGATTCCTCATGGACCACATTCATTAAGTCGATTTTGGTTGAAGAAGGGTCGGAAAACGACTGCACGGCCTAATACACAATTTCATATGGACTCAAAGGCATAACTTCACCAAATGAATCTATCTCAGATTTGGAAGGTACGATCCAAGGATCATCATAAACATAGTGTCTAACGAAATCATATGAATGGTTGCAGTAGAAGACGATGCGTTGATAGGAGGAAAAGGAAAAGTTCCCAGTAAACCAGAATCTTTAACTAGTCCTACTCCAACATCCTTATACGGGATAGTTGTTTTGCCGCCATGCTGAATACTTTCAGAAGAGGCTGGGTCGGATGAAAAGTAAGTCAGCTGGTCTATAGTTACGATCTTTCCATTATGAGGGAACTTTATAAGCCGAAAGATCGAGGAAACAACAGCTGTCATAGCGTAAGACCAACTACGACCCAAGAGAAGGTTGTAATCTAGAGGGGCATCAACCACCTCCACGTCTAGATTAATAGTTTTGCCTTCAACCCCTATAGGTAAATCCTGTAGAATGCCAAAAGGATGAAACCCTCGGCCATCAAAGGCCTTTAGAATCGTTGGGGATTGATTTAGCGTAGGAGAACCAAGCGATCTCCAACACTAGATCGACATAATACATGTTGAGGCTCCCTCATCAATCACAGTCCTATAACAAGGTCTGTTTTTTACTAACACTGGAATCTGGAAAGCCATTTGATGAGGTAAGCGTGGTGTACTACTTTCTAGATCGAAAATTATAAGGTTCGAGTCCTGAACGTCAACAGCGCCTATAGCCGACAATAGCAATTTACGCTATGCTGGACATGATTGCAACACTTCCAAAGCAGACATTGCTGAAGGTGAAATAGCCAAATCTTCAACAATGTTATAGTTCTGAGCCGCTCTCGCATGTGGATTGAAAGCTGACTTTCGAAGTATACCCTTGGCGGGCGGTTTGATTACTAAGTCTAGGTTAGGTTTCTCGATCTGTAGTGGATCGGAACCGGGAGTTGAAGTTGATGGGTTCGAATGAGAAGATTCTGCTTCCTTACCGTCAACAGGACTTTTACTTCCATAATCTTGCGATCGAGTCGTAATCCTAACATGGGACATCATCATTATGGGTTCTTCGGAGGCATTTGAGGAAGAGCCTATCATCTTACTGTCTTGACTAGGAAAAGGATCCTTCAAAACAGCAGGCGTTTGGGAACCTTTGACAATTTTCGCAACCTCTGCACGATGAGGGCAGTCTTTTGTAAAATGCGCTTCGTCACAAATGAGACAAGGATAACGAGGTTTGCGTTTCTCATCAGTAGATTCCTCTTTTTCTGGTTTCTCTTTCGAATTTTTATCTGTTTTATTTTTCTTCTTCCCTTTCTTCTTACCGCCGTATTTTGATTTGGCTGTAGATGAATCTACAACATGAATATCAGCGGAAATTTCTGCAGAAGAATCTCCTGTCGGGGAATCTGGTAAAGTTATGATAGGAGAAGAATTCTTGGAAGACTTCTTCTTACTTTTGGTATTAACTGTACCAATCACACCATCAGCGGCATGAGACCCTGAAGGAGCTGTAGTTATTTGATTTTGTTTAGGAAGGTCGGGGATTTTCTCGTGTAACGTACCTGACTGCGTATAAACTAAGTAAAGGTACTGAGCTTGAGAAATTACTTGCTCTTCAGTAATGACTCCTGCCTTAGCTACATCCTCAATGATCTTCGGTAATAAAGATTTTACAAACCATTCAGCTAAGATTTGATCCGGGATAAAAACTTTCACTAAACGCCGTCGACGTCTCCATTCATGAATGTGATCTGAAATGTAAGTGGACGTTGACTACTTTAATGAAGTTAATAATTCCGTGCCATTGTCATATCTGACTGGCAACTGAAAATGAGTTAAAAACGAAGTAGCTAACTGACTAAAATTATAAAAAGTGGCTCGCGGTAACTCAATGTACCACTTGGCCGCAAGACCAATTAGAGTGTGTTGGAAAAGCTTTAAACGGATTGAATCATCTGAAATGGAGTTAGATGCACACCAGAGGTGATAAGTCATCACATGGTTCGACGGGTCCTCTCTTGATTTGCCTTCAAACTTATGAATATCACTAGGCAACTTGTTCGGAATTGGTGGCCAAAACGGAAGATAGTTAATTGGATTGTTCGTAAGGCGCAACAAGTCAAGCAAGTCCAAAGTTGCAATGAACGGTAACTGACGATTAGGGTCCTTGAAAGCTTGGGTCATGAGACCAGCCCTAGGAGGAGGATATCCAGAATAACTAGGAATTGGAATTGCGTTTGGGATATTATATCCTCCCAGAAAACCAGGATTAACCGGACCGTACTGGGGTTGTTGAGGTTGTTGATATGTATACCCAGGGTACAGTTGATACTGATAGACTGGCTGTTGCACAACAGGACTGAATTGGTACTATCCCTGGTATGGTTGATAAGTAAATTGAGCTTGACTTGTGACAACCGTGCTTGGACCAGGTTGTCCTATAGGCATTTGAACCGAAGTCTGAATTGTGGGTCCAGACTGAGGTAAAGATGTCTGAGGAGTTGATACAGGAACAATGGAAACCAGAGCTGTCGATACTCCAGAAGTAGGTGGGGTAGATTGAACAGATGTTGCAGCAGTTGCAGTAGTCGTTTGAGGCGGAGTTCGAGGCGAACTAGGCCCAGGCTAAGAAACTATAGAAGGTGCAGAAGTTTGAATGGTAGGCTGGATAGGTTGCTGGGCTAAACCAGAAACCAAGGGTTGTCTAGTTTGAGATGACAACTGCACATTCGGTTGCAAGATCTGTTGGGATTGAGATGGATCCCACACTACGTTCATTCCAGAGTACGGACCCATAACAGGTTGAGAATATTGAGGACCATAACCGGGTTGAGGGTAGGGTTGATAATTCAAAGGTACATTTCCGGCTCCTTGGACAAATGATTGACCGGAAGGTGGTTGGTAACCTTGGGTTGGGTACTGACCTTGAGGTTGATAACCCTGAGGCACGTACTGATACTGGGGTTGACCTTGGGGTACATATTGATACTGGGGTTGACCTTGAGGTACATACTGAGTCTGGGGTTGACCTTGAGGAATGTACTGTCCCGTGGGTATGTACTGTCCTTGAGGTTGCCCCCAAGGTGGAAATTGGGTACCTTGAGGTTGCCCCCCAGGCAATAATTGAGGGCTTTGAGGCTGCCCCCTAGGCAGTAACTAGCCACCTTGAGGTTGAGGATTAGGAATAGTACCTGACATCATAAGAATATCTTCTACACTCAACGGCTTAGTTCCGTTATTACTAGTTAATAAACCTTGTTCAATAGGTTGAGGAGATGCTCCCGAAAAAGTACCAGTAAGTTACTGATACCCAGAGGGAACAGAAGGACCGTCGTATATAAAGGTTTCTGGATATTGAGAAAACATGGATGATTGTCTTGACATATTTAATGGAGGATAGTAACCCCTAGGTGTTGGGTGAAAAGGAATGTGAGGTGGTGAAAAAGCTAGTCCCGGGTTTTCCAAAAAATTGGTCAATGAAAGATACCAACCGTCGCTCCTAGGCGGACTGTAAAAGATCGATTCACGCTCCCTAAGTTCTATAACTGGTTGATTTTCAGGGATAGGGATACCTTCTTCTTCCGGAGTAGCAAGTTCTTCAATAGCTATAAGTCCAGAAGGAAGATTTTGGGTAATTATTCTTTCTACCCTGGGTGAACCAGGACCACTAGAAGTTGGAGAGGCAAATCCCGATGTTGGCGTAGCAGCAAATTCAGTTTTAGGTTCAGATATTTCAGGTTCCTCACCTAAATCACTAGTAGATGAAAAACTACCAGTAACTTCGGAAACAGAAACAGATTGTGGATTATAATCTGCTACTAGAGCTTGATAATCAGGATGTACCACTAAAGAAGACTCTCCTTCTTTAGGTGACCCTACTCTACTGTCTCTAGGAGTTACAAGGGCTCGTAGCCCTTTAGGCTAGCTCGGTGAAAACTCAGGAGGTTGGCCCCGAAGTCTACGGGACTTCCTCGGTAATTCAGCCACGATTAAATATTTTAACTACTTCACATGCAAACAAAGAAAAATCTCAATGAAAACCACCTAAAGCCTCTAAAGAACCAAACAATTTTGAATCACACGCCTAAAGAATCTAGGAGATCAAACCACACACAAATAGTAACTTTCCGTACCGAAAACACTAGTTGGTGATGAAATCCAACGTCGCGGAGTTCAATACAGAAATGGCGGTTGGAACAGTTACCCTGGCAACTTGCTTAATGAATAGACTGACACAAGTTTCTCCACTAAACCGTCTCGAGTGAAGAGAACCCCCCAGAAAATCCAAGTGAGTCTAGCCGACGTCTGCTCCAGGTACAGTGGGATCTTCCCTCCACCGTCACCTTAGGAAAGAATCCTATAGAATATGGTCACTATGGTTACCAACGGAAACAAATATACCTGGGGGAACAGTCTACGATCCGATACGCACGCAAGGGTAGAGTAACAAGCTCAATCCCCTTGAAGGCTCCTTGACATAATCCAAGGTTTACCAACAAGTGACCCCAGGCTCCTCGACAATGGTTAATCTGAGGTTTACCGTTTTTAATACGTAAATATCTTCTATCGTTCCCAATGAGGAAGGATTGATTCCCACACTGGTTCATATATGATCTCGTGCTTCTCCTTTCAGAGGAGCTTTCCTAGAGCATAGATGTAACAATTGGATTTTATCTCCTACCGCAAGATACAGCTACTTGTTTGTTTTACTATCTTGGAGAGTTAATTACTCCCTACTCCAAGATACTAGCCTAAGCTATGTTGGTGTAATAGAGCCCTAGAAATAAAAAGATTACTAGATAGATTTTACTTTAAGTGTTATTTTTATTGGTTTTTCTTTAAGTCAAGAGGTGCGGAGATGAAACTTATGGTGTGAAGACTCGACTCGAAATCACTAAAAAATGCACTTAAGATGATAAGAAATTTTTTCCCTTCAATGAATTTCTAGCTAGGAAAGAGTTGAGAATGCAAATGCTTGTAAAAACAAATCTTTTCCTTAACAAACAAATCAAAAGAAGAGCTTTTCGTCTTTTCCAATACACTAAAAAACGAGACAACTAGTTATGCTCATGAAAATTTCCCTTTTCTTTCAAACACTCAAATATTACAAAAACAAACTTTTTCAAAAGAGATTTTTTTTATTTTCTATAAAACACTCAAAACTATGGAAAAACCTAATCTTGAGATCTATAAATTCTAAGAACTATTTGAAGTAAAATCTTACAAGATTTCTTTTCAAGGATGTTTTACTTAGCTATAAGCACACTAAGGACTAATTTGTCCAGAATCACAAATTAGTCAAAAAACAATCAATTTTTGTTTTCTTTTCTAAAAATGAAATCCAAAACTTTTAACACAAGTCTTTTCGAAGTTTCGCAAAGAGAAACACAAGATGGATTCCTCAACAAAGGCAGATTTTGCAAATGGTCAGACTCATAAGAAGGCCAGTAAAAACCAAGGTGATCTAAGGCTTCTAAAGCTTCTAAGCTCTGAGCTACTACAAGACCAAAATGAAAATCAAGCTCGGCAACCAAAACTTCTAGGAATTTCACCTAAAACCCTAATGCCAATGGAATTAACCTAAGAAAAGTTCTTGACAAGTCACATGCAGGTCTGGGCAGAGGCAAAAACACCCAAACAAATCATAAGCTGACTGAAAGAGAAAATCTTAAGTTTTTCAAAATTTTGATAGGGTCCATAGACCCGCAGTCCACACAAGTGCGGTACCGCTCTGTGTGTAAAGAAAAAGTGCGGATAGGTCCGCACTGTGTTACAAGCAGAGGGTGCGGTCCTCTCCCAAAAGTATGAAAAACAAAAAATAATTCAAGATTAAATAACCTACCCAATCCCACACACATCAAGCCAAAAACAGAAACAAAAACACAGTTTCTGAAGTCAAAATAAAGCAAATCAAAAAATCAAGTCCCCAGTGGAGTCGCCATTTTGTCACACGGAATGAGTCGTTCTTGCGGACAAGACCGACCTCCCTAGTATCTAAAGATATCTAGCGACAAGCAAACTAATCAAATCCTATCTTTCTCTAAGTATGCAATTTATAAACAAAGGCAAACAAGTGTTTTAGGCCTACCTTGGGTCCAATGCAAGTTTGTCGAAGCCTCGCTCCGTCGATCCAAATGAGCTCCCTTGTAGAGAATCTGCAAACACAAACAAGCACACACATTAAATAGCACCTGAAAAGCCAATATAATAAAGCATACTTATATGATGATCAAGAAATTCATGAAACAAATCACATAAGACAATTTGTTGAGAAAAATGAATCTGATTGTATTAATTTAGATCAAAGAAGAACTTTACAACCTGTGCCTTGATGCTGTACAAGCTCCTCCCAGGGTCCAGCAAGAAGTCTCCTCTACTTTGACAAGTTTCACTCTCTTCCCAATGAAGCCAAAAGGTATGTGATCTCTTCTCTCAAGCTTAACTAGGAAGTCTCAATTCCACCAGCATTTACCCTAAAAAATGTTCAGCTTCTAACCTCCCTAGCAACCAGCCCAATGCCTTAATTTATAGTGCAATGGAGGGAAGTTACTAGGTCCACCTTCAAAGGGATAAAACCCTCCTTCAAAGGGATAAGCTCCTCTCATCAAGGGATTAGCTCCTTTACTTTTGGGATGCATGAACCACCTAGGAGCGAACCATCCACGTCAAAATTCCTTCTAGAATCATCTAGAATTAACCTAAAGTGAGTTTTTAAGGATAAACTTGTGCCTTTTTTACTTTCACAGGGGTTCGCACCCACTCTAGAGACAGAGCAGGCAGGTCCGCAGGTAATATGAACAAGGGGTGCGGGACCACATGTAACAATGAGAGAAAGTGCGGAACCAGAGCTTTATTGATTTTTAAAGTCTTTCTCTCATTTTCAAAGCTTGACATGAAAAGTTGAGGTTTGAGACTTGCTTAGGAGGACAGTATGAATGATGATAGACCCATACTGACTGCAAATAGTCATGGTGACAATAGTTTGTGTAACACATACTAATATTGGGATCCATAAATCCTAGAACAAATTGTTAATAAGCTTGGGAAATGTGTTATGTCATCTAACATCACAAAAGTTGGAAGATATAATTCCTATTCCATGTTGTGCATTTATATGGATTTAACCAAACCTCTGCCAATATATATTCATCTCACTTGTGAGGACATTATCTAGGAACAAATAATTGATTATCAGAAAATCCCCTTCTACTATAGACACTGCCATGCATATGGGCATCTCTTCAAAGATTTCCCAAAGAAACCCTTTGTCACAGATATGGCACATCCTTCGAATGCTCAGTTGGTGAATAATGATGGCTTCACCATTTTTGCAAGTTGAAAGAAAGAAACCAAAAAGAAATGGTATCCTTCTTCATCTCAAGAAAAACTAGGGGTGAATAGATTCTCCATCCTTCAACATGAGGACAAGGAAAGACCCCAGGCCCAGGGGGAGCCAAAGTATGAAAATTTTTCAAATCACACTTCAAAAGATGACCCTCCACTCTGAGATACATCACCAGCTTTGAAGACTCCTAATGAAGAAACACCAACCCCCATGGAAGAGGAAGATCTACTAGAAAACAAGGATCCAGTAGCCATTCTCGAGGACCAGATCCAACTCATAGCAAGAGCATATCTTCGTCATCAGGATGCGCTTCTTCAGAAAAAGAAAAAGAAAAAATAAATAAAATAATAATAATAATAATAAATAAAACTAAAAAAAAATAAATATATAAATAAATAAAAATTAAAAATTAAAAATTAAAAATTAAAAAAATAAAAATAAAAATAAAAATAAATAAATAAATAAAATAAAATAAAATAAAAAAATAAAAAGTAAAAAATAAAATAAAATAAAATAAAATAAAATTGCTCAAGGTACTTCTCCTTCTTCCTGCCGCTCATTTTCCATGCAAGGGATTAAAAGAAATGATGTTCAAGATAATTCTCTCACTCTCGAGGAGCCCGAGAAAAAGGAACAAATAGCCAACTCCTTCAAGATCTTGGTGATTTTTTGGTTGATTCAAGTAGTGTAGCCCCAGTGAATTCCATTTTCCTTGCCATCACCAAACCTACATGATGAAGATCATATCTTGGAATGCGAGAGGATTAAAAGACAGATCTACACGTCAGATCCTTAAGAATCACATCTCTAAAGAAATCCAGACATTCTACCCTTGCAAGAAACCAAATGCACCCATCAACACCTCTGAAGGATTATCAACTCTATCTGGAGGCACCCTCAGGCGCTTCAAGAGGGCTTTCCATTCGTTGGAACCCCAAGAAAATGGAAATTACTCATTCTTTCTCTCTCCTGTGAATCTTATCGGCTGGATTTCAACTCCCCGGCTCTTCCCATTTAGGTATAATTTCTAATGTCTATGGCCCCATTCTCCCTCAGGATAAATGAATTTTCCTTACCAACATCTCCTCTATTGTTTGTCTGGAATCCTCTAACCAGTGGATCTTGGGAGGCGACTTCAATATGATCCGATCTTTGCAAGAAAAGAAGGGAGGTATAAGATGTTTGGAAGAAGAATACATAACTTTCAATTCTTTTATCGACTCAACGAATCTGATGGATATCCAAACTTCTAATGGTATTTACACATGGAATAATAGAAGAGGGTGACAACATCAAGTTGCTTTTAAGTTGGATTGTTTCCAACTTTCAAAAGCCTTAGTCATTTTTGGTATGCATATAGATGCTTCAATACTTCCAAGCTTCAGATCAAAACATTGGCCCATCACTCTACAACTCGACTAGTCTTCCTCTCCAAAAAATCAACCCTTTCGATTTGAGGCCTTTTGGGTAAGGAATCCTGATTACCTTGCTAAACTTGAACCTTGGTAGGAAGAATATGTAGGCATTCAAGGCCGAATAATGTTTTGCTTACAGTAGCAATTAAATTTCCTTAAAGAAAAGTTGTGAGAATGGAATAAAAAGGACTTTGGACACATCCGGGAAGACAAAGCAAAAAAGTAAAAGTTCAAATGAAAGAAGTATAATAAAAAATTATAAATGAAGGTATCACCGAACAAAGTAAAGATGTAGAGGCAACCCTTCAGCATTAGCTCCACAAAATAATGGCTCAGGAAGAGGGTTTTTTTTTTTTTTTTTGGCAGTCGAAAAAAATCATCTTTCATTAATAAAAGTGATTACAATAGCTTGTTTCCAAATTGATTCCTCCTAAAATAAACATTTCTGTCATCGATTTATCATTCTACCTCCATTCAAAACTTAAATACAAAATTCTGCTTACATATCATATCCGCGAAATCTACCTATGATTCCACTTAGAAATCTATTAGTATAACCCCTCTGATTGTTTCTATAGTATCATTGTCATTGACTCAATAAGAATCATTACAACTTCAAAATTCATATTATGAAAATGCTATGTTATAATATCTCTATAGTTCCTTCATTAACTACAGAACCCTGTTGATATGCATAAAAGTGAATTATACATGTTTCTGCTGCAATTCACCTTTTTGACAACATGTTTGCAACCCTATTTTGTTCATGGTACACATGCATGTATTTGATCTAACGAAAGTATTTCTCAAAAATCCAGATGCACCTCATCCATACAATAATAATTAAAGGATTAAATTGTGAAGATCTATGTACCCATTCGATGACACTTTTTGAGTCCCCGAAAATCTTTAAAGTCTCAATACCCAACCATTTTGCACATAGTAATGTCCCCCATAGTGAAATAAGTTCTTTCTGGTTATTTTTTCCCCTTCCTCCTTCCCACCAAAAGTGGTAAAATGTACCAAGTGTCATAACAAAATATGCCCCGCATCCACACTTCCTTTGTACACACACCCCATAAAAAAAACTAGTTCGGAGTTCACTCCAGATGTCGATATACTTGTTGGTACATCTATGGCATTTTCAAATAATAGGTCCAATCTCCCCGAAGTATGCAGTAGTATTTATTATTGTTTCCCTGATATTTGTATCTTGTTGTTCAAATATACTTTTTTTTCTACATCTCCATATCCCCTATAATATATAGAAGGGTAATGTAGAGTGTTTCTTATGTGATATGTAATGTAGGTCTTAGGAAGAGATCTTATACCGGGAAAAATTGAGAATAAAATGGCTAAAAGAGGGAGAGCGCAACACAAAAAAATTTCACAAGTGCATGGTCAATTACAGGCACCGTAATGGCATCTCCAGAATCTTCAACCAAGATAATCACTTTGTAGAAGATCATGAGGCAATGGTAGCCACACTCACCCAACATTTCAGCTCTCTTCTCAAAGAGCCCATACAATATAGAACTCAGAATATTGAAAAAATCACTCAGCATATCCCAAACCTAATTACTACAGATCAAAATGTAATGCTCCTAAGTAAAATCACCTTCTAAGCCGTAGAGGAAGTAATCAGGAACATGCCAAAGAATAAAGCACCAGGCCTAGATGGTTTTACGACCAATTTTTTCCAAGCTTACTAGTCCATTCTCGGTCAAGATGTTTGTGAAATCGTGAAGGACTCTAGATGTTCTGTTTTTGTTCTATATGCTTTCGATGCAACCTTCATTTCTCTTATGCCCAAATCCCAACATGCCACTTATCCTTCAGACTACCATCCGATAGCTCTTTGCACATTTGTAATTTGCAAAATCATCTCAAAAACCATTACCAATTGCCTCAAGCTCATTCTTTTGGGTATTATTTCTCTTGATCAAACTAGGTACATTGAAGGAATGCAGATTTTTGATAGTACCATTCTTGTCCAAGAACAAATTCACTCCCTCCAATCATCCAAGCAGCTAGGTATGATCATTAAGTTGGACATGTAAAAGGCCTTCGATCAACTCAGATGACAATATCTCTCTCATGTTCTCCGATCATATGATTTTCATGGAAAATGAATCTCTTGGGCGCTGGCACTAGTCTCTAAAACACTATTTTCAATCATTGTCAATGGTTCCCCCTCCTCCTCTTCCCCTTCCTCTTATGGTATTCATCAAGGAGACCCTCTCTCTCCCTACACCTTTTTATTAGTTGTGGAAGGTTTAAGCCACTCCATCAAGCACACCCTCGCTAATAATCATTTAAAGGGTATTCCACTGGGTACTCATAATATTTGTTCTACCCATTAACAATTCATTGATGACACTCTCCTCCCAGGGCATCCCTCTAGCAAAGAAGATAAAATATTCAAAGACATCCTTGACACTTTTGTTTCCTCTTCAGGTATGGAAATCAATAAAAGTAAACCTCTGATTATTTTCTTTAATACTCCTCAAGCGGTTCAACTCTTCATTTCATGATTCATGGACTTCCATAAGATCTCTCTTTCGTCCAAATATCTTGAAGCCCTCCTCACTACTCACCCTCTTATAAAGGTTGTTTGGGAATACCTTCTACTAAAATTTGAAGCTAATATCTCATGTTGGAATTTTCGTGCTTTAAACTTTGTTGGACGATTTATCTTGCTAAAATTGGTTCTTGAATCTCTTCCCACTTATCTTTTGTCCACTCTTGTTGCCCCTAAATTTATTCTAAATAAACTTCACAACCTCCAAGGCTCTTTCCTTTGGGGGGGAGCCAATCTCCAAAAAAAGTGGGCTTTAGTAGCTTGGAAAAATTATGTCAGTCCAAAGTGGCAAGAGGTCTAGGACTCAGGGACTCATAAACCCTCAACAAAGCTCTATGTGCTAAAACCTGGTGGAGATGGTTAAAGGCTCCCTCTACTCTCTAGAGCATACTCTTGTCCAACAAATACTCTCCCCATACCCAGCCATCCAAGCCATTATAGACAACTAAGTTTCTCATATCTATAGCAAGTAAGGGTTATGGATTATAAGGCAATGGGCCCATTATGGTGCTTATAATCAAAATAACACTAAGTGTCATCCATATTTGAACTAAAAATACATCAACAAAGAGGCTCCAGATGGCTTATATAATTTAAAAAAATGATGCTATAACAAATACCTACATAAAATCTACATTATTGCCTATATTGGGATCCTCGTCATCAATATCACCCTTTAAGTATTAAAATAAGATAGAAAAATCTTAACATGTTGACTCGATATTATTTTTGAGTGATGGGAAGATTTTTACAAGGGCCATGACAGAGGAGTTCAACAATATATGCCGCCAACATTAAGGTACATAGAGGGCTTCATTCTCTTGATTAAATATTAGTTCTATACCCTTATACATTATAGAATCCAAAGTAAACATTGCAATTGCCTCAACCTTTGAGTCCTCAAAACTGTTAATTCGAAAGGATTTTGAGTTGGATTCAAAATTTTACTTTCTCCATGTGAAATCCAATGAGGTTGGAACCACTCTCAAACATCAAGAAATAATTAATGGCAATGTTGAAAAACTAAGTAAAAGGATATATTTTTACTTAACATTACCATTAATTACATAGCATTAGTAGGGTCCTAGCGTTGAATGTTAGGCTTCCCAACCATAAATTATTTCTTTTAGGCAAATTCAAGTGGGGTGCCCACCCCTTTTTGAGGGGGGTCACCTACAACCACCCCTTTTGGGGAAATGCATCCCCCACATTGGGGAAAATGTTTTCCAGGCATCCCCTCCTCCGAGTATGGAAAATGTGGGGAGTATGACCCCCAACATGGGGGACATGCCCCCATGGAACACTGTTATCTATCAAGAAAACTTATTGTTCATCATTCTCCAGTTGAGAAACTAATGCATGGGATTAGAAATTGTGACTACTCGCATAGCCATAAGATGATGTAATGACATAAATTTTGGACTATGTGCACTAATCCAAGAACAAATTTTTATCCTACTCATAAGTGAGGGGTGTTCTTTATAGGTTTTTATTTGCATAGTAGATGAAGTGTTGTTGATTGTCATCTCCTTCATAAATTAATACTCTAATGATGGAAACTTTGGAAGATGACTTGTAAAGGGTATAATCCTTAGTGAAATCAGGAGGACTAACCAATGGGGCTTTTGATGATGCATCATTTAAAGCATAGAATGATGATTGTTGAACTTTCTCATCCCATTGGAATGGAAAATCTCGAAAAAAAGGATACATAGAAAATTGTGAGCTGAAGTTGCGTAACTAGGGACAAAGAATCACAAGATATTGACCTTGTCTTGCAGGATCCATAGTTGGCACATAGTTTTTGGGTGGGGGGATCTCTTGAATGGCTTGGACCGTCAAGGGGTTAACCAAAAACCTTGTTGGGATACAATTAATCCAAGAAAATTTCTAGTAGATACATAAAACATGTACTTGAGAGGGTTCATGCAGAGCTTGTATTATAAACAATGTTAGAATAACATGTAAAGATCCTCAAGTATTGAGAATGTTTTTTCGAACAAGAAATGAGATCCTCCAAGTAAGAAAGTATGAGATGAGCCATATCATGAAAAATATAGTTCATGGCTCAATAGAAAGTAGCTTTGGAATTCTTGAGTTTGAAGGGAATAAGACGATAGGTGAAGGTGCCCAAACGAATTGTTAAGGCTATCTTGCACTAATCCATATGGGAAAATTGAATCTAATTGTATCCTAAGAAGTTTTCCATGAAGTACAATGCTTCATTTGTTGTGCAAGAATCAATTAACTAATCAATAAATGAAATATGAAACTTTTCTTTCAAACATGCTTTGTTCAGATGTCAGAAATCAATGCAGATTTGAAATGCTTTTGCATAATAGGGATAGGGTTTGAAACCCATTATGTGTAAGAAATGGAGTATATGAAGCTTTATTTGTGTATATTATCAATTTCACCTTCGATATCCATGAATTTAGATGGGTGAAACAAGTGTAGCTTCTATTGAACTGGAGAATCATTAGTCCATGTTGGCAATGTGGTGTTCCATAATGGTGGGGTTTAGTCGAGGCATTTTGATGTATGACCAAGAAAAAATATCTCAAACTTCTTGAAAGAGATTTGTACAGGATGCAACCTCTTCTAGTAAATAAACCACTCCCAAAAATAATTATTCAATGATGTCAGGTTTAGTTGTTAATTTTAGGTATGTTCTATGCTAGAGCAATTTATTTCAATTTTCACAGTTAGCTCAATATCTTTTCCAGATTAGCAATCACATTAGCATTAAAGTAAACTGAAGATAGAACATAAATATAAAACACAGAAGACAAGCCAAGACAAGAGGACACAAGATGTGGTGCTAGCTAGGGACACACCCCAATGTGGGGAAACCCTTGATCAATTCTTCTTTTATGTTCTTCAAAGTTCAGCAGAGAGAGAGATAGTACATTTAAAACAAAAGTCAACACTTTGACTTATCTAGATCTGAGCATAGATAATCTCTTATAATGATGAGATCAGTTGAATACATTCTGCTTCAACTGATTCTCCAAGGTGATGACTTCACCTATCGTAGTGCTGCCTTTCGTTCATTTGCTGCACATAACTGTGTGACACCATGTCGTACTGTCACATGTGTTGAACCTAGATGACTGAGCTGCTCCTGCTCTCATCATCATGCTGCTCATTATTTATCATGCCCACTTTTTCATTCATCATCACGCTGCCCTTGCTAATGTGCATCATCATCATCATGCTACCCTTGCTAATGTGCATCATCATCATCATGCTGCCCTTGCTGATGTGCATCATCATCATCATGTTTCCCTTGCTAATGTGTTGCATCATCATCATGTTGCCATTATTTAGATTACTGCAGAGATGGCATTCTATCACTGTTGTTCATTATGATAGGGCTACTACAGGTAAGATTTATCACTGCTGTTCATGCTATAGGTAAGATCTATCACTGTTGATCATTGTATTAGGGCTGCTACAGGTATGCCACCAAGGTCAGGTATCAAGATTGCTTCTTTCCATGAGAGGTTAGTTAACTACGGTGATGTGTTCATACCTTACATCACTACTCCCTCTATTACTCGAGATTATACAGCTTCATTTGAGCGAGGTCTTGACTGCACCTGTGGCTCTACTTAGAGCTTGTGTAATACCTTCTTTAGCTGTTGATGAACCCCTCGTTGTCTGCGGCTTAGAACAGCGAGTTAGGGATTCTTTTAGGGCTTCTTCTAACAATGAATTAAGATCTCTTCTAGACCTGCGGCTAGGGCTCTTCTAGGGCTTCCTTTGACTGCGTTGAATCTCCTTTAGATAGCACATAGAAAGCCTCTACTCGCAACATTATAGAGTCTCCTTTTCTTAGCTATATGAACAGGTCTCCTTGCTAGGACTGCATTTAGATGTATTAGGACTTATTCAGGCAGCATATAAAGAGCCTCCGTATAAGGCATCTAGTCAACGTATTAGGGCCTCCGTATGATGCTTCTAGATAGCGTATTTGGGCTTCCGTATAAGGCATCTGGACAACGTATTTAGGGCATCATTTAACTGTGCTTAGGGCGGTTGCATTGACTGTGTGTAGGGACCTTCATGACCTGCATATGTCTTCATTTATAGTGGATAAGGTTAGGGCATCATCTGCATCTAGGCCAGCGTATTCTTTTGGTGTCTCTCCTTCTCCAAAAACCAAAGACGTGGAGAGGAGGAGATCACTTCAAGAATGTCTCACCAAATGACTTCAAGTCCTCACCTATTTATACTAAAAAAGTAGATGATGAATAGACACCTCTATTGGGCTTCTGAGCCTACTCAAGTTGTTGGTCGTCTTGACAATTTGTTTTATAACATAGATAAATTCATAACTTCATAAATACTTATTGGAATTGGGTGATCTTTAGATCAATCCTACACCTCTTGATGAGAGGGATCCAATAAAAATATCAGCTTCCATAAATAAGATGACCCACATGGATTTTGCCCTAGTTGCCAATTTTAACACTCCCTCTCAACTAGGGAGAACTCCATCCGCTAATCCATATATTCGGCTGTACTATCTCTGCCATCAGTGCCCTCCACTGCTCTGCTGGCTTTGCTCAGCTTTGTTGGCTCTGCTCTGCTCTGCTTCGCTCTGCTCAGCTCTGCTGGCTCTACTCTGCTTAGCTTTGCTCAGCTCTGCTGGCTCTGCTCTGCTTAGCTCTGCCCAACTCTGCTGGCTCTACTCTGCTTAGCTCTACTCTGCTCAACTCTTCTCAGCTCTGCTCTGCTAAACTATGAAGAAGAAGAATTGATCGAGAATGTCTTAGACCATTCTCCACTGACCCGAAGTCAGTCTCAAAGTGCGTACCACTGGTCCCAAACCAGTCTCAACCAACACAAAGTCAACATCATAGTGGGTACCACTCCTACTACTAGTCCCAAACCAGTATCATCAGTCTCAAAGAGTATGCCACTAGTCCCAGACCAGTCTCAACTGACCCCAAGTCAGTGTCATAGTATGTGCCACTCTCACTGGTCCCAGACCAGTCCTCCACTAACCCGAAGTCAGTCTCATAGTGTGTACCACTGGTCCTAGACCAGTCTCAACCGACCCGAAGTCAGCGTCATAGTGGGTACAACTCCTACAATTGGTCCCAGAACAGTATCATTGATCCCAGATCAATGAAGGTCATCCTAGCATAGGGAGTACGGTAGATACAATGATGTGTCCATCAGTACTACTATGGTCCCTATTCTCATTTCCCTGGTCATTGATCAAATGAGAGGTACTTCCCATGAGTCCTAGACTGCATGGGTAGGATGCATCGATAGGAGAACTAATCATCCTGTCCACAGGAGAGCGAATCATCCTGTCTAGTGGATGCCACGGAGAACTAATCATCCTGGCCCACAGGAGAGCGAATCATCCTGTTCCACAATCGCCATGAGGAACACATCATCGAGGCCTCACAGGAGAACTAATCACCCTGCTACACAATCGTCATGGAGAACACATCATCGAGACCTCACAGGAGAACTAATCATCCTGCTACATAGTCGTCATGGAGAACACATCATCCAGACCTCATAGGAGAACTAATCATCTTGCTACACAATCGTCATGGAGAACACATCATCCAGACCTCACAGGAGAACTAATCATCCTGCTACACAGGAGAGCGAATCATCCTATACCACCAGAGAGAAAATCATTTTGTCCCACAAGAGAGCGAATCATCTTGTCCATAGGAGAGCGAATCATTCTGTCCCAGTGCGCACCACCAGGGGAGGGTGAGTCACCCTATGGTCATATGTTGCTCCAGTAAGAACCACAAGCCCCTAGAGCTCAAAGTATGCAACATGCAGGACCCTTTTACAAGTCTCTCTCGACGACTCCAAGTCGTTCGGGAAAATCACAAATTTGATCTTTCCCCGGGGCTCTGACAAAGTGTAGCAACCATACATCATCTCAATGCGATGGAGCCTCCTTACTCATCGACTTACCATATCCCAGATAAGGTAGTATCTGATTTCTATCTGCTAGAGCAATCATTGAATACGGGATTCCTCAATAATTTAATCCCACCTCTGGTTGTCACAGAGAATCACAGTGGTATTCATCATGTGTACTCACTGAAGAGTTTCCATAACTAGGCAACTTCATACGAGGTCATACTCATAGTTATGTATCCAGTCTCAGTGGTACTTATAACAACCGACTTCTGCTTCCTACTCACCCATGATATCGAAGCAGAATCCAAAGAGAACCAACACTGAGAAGTGCTCTAGTGATCCTCCACACTGCCTGCCTAGTCAGCATTCGAATAATCATCTAGTTTTCATATTTCTGGCAGTGTATCTCAATCCATGAGAGATTGTGCCCCGAAGATATCTTAGAAGATTCTTGGCACCAATCCAGTGAGGCTCAACCAAATATGAGCTCACCATGCTAACTGTAAAACATATGTCTGGAATCCAACTCCCTCTTACTTCTGCAAATGAGAGGGTTTGCACTTGTCAGAAATAGTTCATCCACATAAGGTACCGGTATGAGAGGCCTATCATCCACAACCTTCCGGTAATGGTTTGGATTGGTTTCACTCCTAGTGAATCTCAACTTCATCAAACGGCTATCAATCCTCTCATACTACGCCTGGGTTGTTTTGCTTCAAGCCATAGAGGGCTTTCTTCCACCTGTATACATGAGATTCCCGTTCATGAATCTCAAACTCCACGGGTTGTTCCAAACATGTGGCCCTACTACAGGAGGGGAATGGTCCCCTTGTAATATTTTCCTTCGGTACATCTCAGACATGTACTTTCATTCTCCTTTTGAATTTAGGATTCCCTGTCACCATCTGACTCACAGACCTCCGGTGCTATGTGTCAATGGACATGGTCCCTAGTGGACTTCCTACAATCCTGAACTCAAAAACATCTTCGAAAATTCTATTTTCAAACACGTACCTTTCCATCGACGAATGCCAGCATAAAACCTTTGACTTCCATTCCCTTTTCGAGATAGGTGGCATCGGCTCCAAGTGTAATCCCACGATTGTTTCCATCTCTACCAAATTAGAGAGTGCACCCTTCTATCCGATGAAGTTCCTTGAAGCACTACAATCAATATGCCACATTCCCAAAGAATCTGAAGGAGAGGGCCAATACAAGATAACACTTCTTTATCTTATCAGAAACAATATTTGATTCTTCATACGTGGGGTTCCTTGCTTTCTTTGAAGAGTTGACCATTTTTCCTTGATGAACTGCATTACCTGCCATTCTTATGAAGATGTCCCTGGAATGATCATCAAGTGATGTGTCCCTGCCATTTGGACACTCCTTCTCATAATGGTCCAACTTATTGTAACCAAGGCATCCGCCTTTCCTTCCACCCTTAGATCCGAACTTCCCAATGAAGTGATCTTTAGATGGGCCATCAGAAACTTCCGCTACACCATTCTGATAATATGCTCTGCTTCAACTTCACCCTTTGTGAACTTAGAAGAGAGATGTGGAACCCATTGATCCTTTTGTCTTGTCCCTATTGTCTTTGGTGATTTCTCTTTCACTCTTGCTTGGGCATTGTCTTCACCTCAACTCTGATACCATGTTAATTTTAGGTATGTTCTATGCTAGAGCAATTTATTTCAATTTTCACAGTTAGCTCAATATCTTTTCCAGATTAGCAATCACATCAACATTAAAGTAAACTGTAGATAGAACATAAATATAAAACGCATAAGACAAGCCAAGACAAGAGGACACAAGCTATGGAGCTAGCCAGGGACAAACCCCAATGTGGGGAACCCTTGATCAATTCTTCTTTTATGTTCTTCAAAGTTCAACAGAGAGAGAGATAGTACATTTACAACAGAAGTCAACACTTTGACTTATCTAGATCTGAGCATAGATCATCTCCTATAACGATGAGATCAGTTGAAGACATTCTGCTTCAATTAATTCTCCAAGGTGACGGCTTCACCTATCGTAGTGATGCCTTTCGTTCATTTGCTGCACATAGCTGTGTGACACCATGCCGTACTATCACATGTGTTTAACCTAGATGACTGCGCTGCTCCTGATTTCATCATCATGCTGCTCATTATTTATCATGCCCACTGTTTCATTCATCATCATGATGCCCTTGCTAATGTGCATCATCATCATCATGCTGCCCTTGCTAATGTGCATCATCATCATCATGTTGCCCTTGCTAATGTGCATCATCATCATCATGCTGCCCTTGCTAATGTGCATCATCATCATCATGCTACCCTTATTTAGATTACTACAGAGATGGCATTCTATCACTGTTGTTCATTGTGATAGGGCTACTATAGGTAAGATCTATCACTGTTGTTCATGCTACAGGTAAGATCTATCACTGTTGATCATTGTATTGGGGTTGCTACAGGTATGCCACCGAGGTCAGGTATCAGGACTCCTTCTTCCCATGAGAGGTTAGTTAACTACGGTGATGTGTTCAGACCTTACATCACTGCTGCCTCTATTACCTGAGATTATACAACTTCATTTGAGCAAGGTCTTGACTCCACCTGTGGCTCTACTTAGAGCTTGTGTAATACCTTCTTTAGCTGTTGATGAACCCCTCGTTGTCTGCGGCTTAGAACAATGAGTTAGTGATTCTTTTAGGGCTTCTTCTAACAACGAATTAAGATCTCTTCTAGACCTGTGGCTAGGGCTCTTCTAGGGCTTCCTTTGACTGCATTGAAGCTCCTTTAGACAGCGTATAGAAAGCCTCTCCTTGCAGCATTATAGAGTCTCCTTTTCTTAGATGTATGAACAGGTCTCCTTTGCGTGAATAGGTCTCCTTGTTAGGACCGCATTTAGATGTATTAGGACTTCTTCAGGCAGCGTATAAAGAACCTCTGTATAAGGCATCTAGTCAGCTTATTAGGGCCTCCGCATGAGGCTTCTAGACAACGTAATAGGGCCTCCGTATAAGGCATCTGGATAGTGTATTTAGGGCATCATTTGACTGCGCTCAACTATTCCATTGATTGTGTGTAGGGACCTTCATGACCTATGTATGCCTTCATTTACAGCGGATAAGGTTAGGGCATCATCTACAGCTAGGCCAACGTATTCTTTTGGTGTCTCTCATTCTCCGAAAACCTAAGACGTGGAGAGGAGGAGATCACTTCAAGAATGTCTCACCAAATGACTTCAAGTCCTCACCTATTTATACTAAAAACGTAGATGATGAATAGACACATCTATTGGGCTTCTGAGCTTACTCAAGTTGCTGGCCGTCTTGACAATTTGTTTTATAACATAAACAAATTCATAACTTCATAAATACTTATTCGAATCGGATGATCTTTAGATCAATCCTACACCTCTCAATGAGAGGGATCCAATAAAAATATCAGCTGCCATAAATAAGATGACCGACATGGAGTTTGGCCCTAGTTTCCAATTTTAACATTAGTAGATATGTAAATCTTGATAATCGATGAGATGTTAGCCATATTACCTTCTTCGAAGGAGTATGTTGCAAGAATATGAGTTTTAAACCAATTGACATGGCTTGACGGAATGAAATATTTTATCTCCACTACATAAACGTCTACAACAGGTTGTATGGGAGGTCTGAATGGTCCTTCGGGTAAAAATTATTGATGATTCATGTCATCCCTAGGGTGGTCAGCTTCTATAATGACTTCAAGAATGTCTTCATCTAAATGGAATACCTCTAAAAAAGATGGTAGTGTTTGAGAAGAGTCATGAAGTAAAGGAAAACACATAGAGGTACTGAATGAGGTACAAACATGTGACCTCAAGCTTGATTCCATAGGGCCAATAGTGGAGGAAATAATGCAAATGATATGGCTTGTCATTGTCCTCATTGGTGCTAAATTGTTCGTGGATGAATTGATCTTGACATCGATAAACGATGAATAGATGGCTAACTATATTCGCCCCACATAGGAAGAATCAAAGTAGATGTGCTCATAGTTGTGTTTATAATTAGAATTTGGGGGAGGTGGCATTTCTTCCCTTTCTCCCTATGAGAAGGAAATTTGTACCTCCGATGTTCCTATTGTTGTTGGAATAAACACAAATTCCAGTAAATAGTTCCTTATACTCTTGGAGGAATTTGGGACTCCAAGGGAGTCAGTTAGGCCTTGATGAGTGGTTGAACCATATCATATTGGGTAATGGTTGATAAACAAGTCATTCTTTGTATGCAGTGTGCGATGATAATTGTGCAAAGATAAGTGAAATCATTTTTGTCACCATATATGGTTGATGGGTCATCCTTAGGATCCAATGTTAGTGGGAATTCCAAATCTAACATGGATGTTTGATGTGATGCGACTAATGCATCTTGATATCATGGGAGATTAGGACAATAATGTGTATAGTGATTTTGTTGAGCGTAAATGGTGCATATGTGCTTAGTTCACAAGGATTTAGTGCATGTAGGTATAATTACATTAACTGATGGATTGGGGAGAAAAAGAGGTGCCTATGTGGTATGCATAAAATCCTTTAACTCTATAAGGGAAAGACCTAGGTTTGCAGGGTGACCCTAACCATTGGAAAGGGCGCAAGAGGGGATAGCCATAGGGGTGGAATTTTCTGAGGCATTTTTTTTTTCTTTTCCTACTTTCCCCTAGTATGTTTCTTGGTGTCATCTAGTGTCCTCTTAGAATTAGGTGGCTTGGTAGGAATTTGGTTTGTGGATGATGAGATGAGATGGATGTAACTATTAGGCATGGCTTCTAGCATGGAGGACATAACAAGAGGTGTTAGATACCGCATGTGAAATGCCAAAACCATATTGGGAAGGGTTAATGTGGCCATCACTCGATGTGATGCAAATCCAAGTGGTGGGTACAAGAAAGGTGTTTGAGTGATAACATAAGGGATGAATGGCCTATCACTCATGGAGGTCATATATGTTTATGCCATAGGTGGTTGAGTCTCTTGATATGATTCTAGGGGAGAAATGGTAAACACAAAAATAGGGTAGAGCTAGAAGTAGGCATCATGGGGGGTCTCTAAGGTATGTATCGCGGAGAAAGGAATCTTTAAAGATTTTAGGTCCTACTTCGATGAAGAAAGGTACATGTTTTTGTTGCGACCCAAAAAATGGTAACATGTTATCTGCAGAGGGTGGTGGTCAAGGCTCATAGTGTGTTAGTTTTTCTAGGTGATGATCTTTCCACTATGGCGAAAGCTCATTGTACAAAAAACTGAGGCTACAATCTTCATAGCGTACATGTAACTTCATTAAGAAAAAAATGTTATAATCCAAAAGGGTACCAAGAACATCAATGTCCATAAGGATTTCTTTCCCTAAAAGTTCCACAAGTACATTTTGAAAGAGGCCATCAAGTTGTGAAGGGCAATCATCATATACCCTCAAGGTGATGGACAAAGTAACAAGTTCAGGAGATTTGTGTTTCTGCCACATTGTTTTAGACATGATGCATGTAGATGCACTTTATCAATGAATCCAACAATGAATGGTAAAAAGGATCTAAAAGGTAGCAAGTGATGGAAGCCATAATTCCAAGTTGTTAAAATTAAGTGTGATAAGATAGAAAAATGAAAGGATCAATTGGCCCCAATGTGAGAGAAATTCCTTAAATTGTGTTGGGTAGGTTTGAAGAACATCCAATGCTAACATGGAAACATGGGATTGAGCTAAATAATTAATGATGCTAAACTATGTGTCACTTTTGCATTATGAGTGGTGTGCCTTAGTGGTCCTTTGGTCAATATTGAAAATGTATCAATTTTCGGATGTGGAATCACCAAGGGTGCACTGGGAGTAGACAACATATCATCGTTCAAAGAGGGATTGGGATATAATCATGAGGGTGGGTTTGTAGTAAGATACTTGTAGAATTCATATCGGTGTCCCAATTGGTGGTTTTTTTTTAATTTATTAGTACAAAATTATTGAAATGGGGAGCATTGTCTCTTATTGGTTGGATCTCACATTTTGTTAAGGAAAGGGAGTCTATAATACAACAAGTTTATGCTTGATTCTTGGTTAGCCACTAGGGCCATGACTACCCACAACCTCCTTCATATGCTTGAATTCAACAATCTTAGGGCAGTTATGCATGTAATGACCATACTCTCTGCATAATGTGTAAAAGAAGTTAGTCCAAAGATCAATGTTCTTTCCTTGTTTCTGCAAATTGTTAGGACCATGGTTAGAATCTTGATTCTGGTTTTGGGCATTTCCTCCACCTTATTTATTTTATTGTTGGAGGTTTTCCCCATGTTCCCAGTTTATTTTTTCTTTTTCTTTCCTTACTTCTTCCCACTATTTTGTTGGGAACGGGTGTTGGCCATATTGAATTTCTAAAAGGGCTATTGTTATTGTAGAAAGGAAGTTTGAATAAAGTTAAAACTTGCATCCTACTGAGGATGTTGGTTTGTAGGGTTAGATTGGGGTGGGAAAAGCAAAGGGAAGTAAGGTTTTCCTTGTGTAATATTCCTATATGAAGATTGGGATGTAGACATCCAATAAGAATTACGCAGAGTAACATTTTCCCTACATGGGAGGACCACTTGATGTAACATGAGAGTTTTTATAATAGCCACCCAGATGGGTGTAGGTGTATATGGTACCACACCAATGGCAAAAAATGTGGGGGTGGCCCATATGGATTTCCATGAATATTATAGGGAAATTGATTCCTACACTAAGGGTTATACTAGGTAATGGACTTGATAAGATCATCAAAAAAAATTGATGCCCTTGGTTTCTCTTTGTTGAAAGGTTAGGATTGTGTGGCATCAAATATTACCATGTAGAGGCATCCCAATTGTGCATAAATTAGATCAAATTGTTGAGCCTTTCTCATGGTTTGTTCCTTGTCTTGAGGCATAGTGGTTGCGACATAATTTTCTATGACAGGAAAAACAACTCGAGGAAAACGTGTAAAAGATGTTCTTTTGGAACCTTCATTTTGTAGATGTTGCAGCATCTTAGCCATTCATGGATATGATTTGTGATGTGGGTAGATGATGTTTTTCTAAACTCTATTAATAATTCCAATCCCAAGTCATGACAGACTAGTAATTGCAAAAATGTGAGAAAAGACTTTGTCATGGACTCAAATGTAGGTCGAGGAGATAGTTAAGATGCATTGAAAAATCATCAATTGTATTGAGTTGTTAGTTATACTTTTTGATGAGCACCACAAATGAAAGGTAATTACATGGTAATCAAGATCCTCTCCTAACTTATCATAAAACTATGGAATATATTAAAGTAGTTTGGTTTCCATTGTGGGCCAAAAGGTTTGATGCATTATGGGATGATTTGTTAGCTTCAACAAGTGTGGAAGATTAAAAAAATAAAAAAGTGAGAGATTAGGGGTTGGATTTGGGTTTTCCATGACTTGATATTGACAAGTGTTAGATGTAGGGCTACCTTGAGGTACCATTGTACCTAAAAATGTTGTGCCTAAGATAGATGAACCTAACATGGTTGGATCAAATGATGCCCACTGAGGTGAAGATCAAGCAGGAAAAGATGCAAGTCCTCTAACTCCTCCTTCCAAAGGTGGAAGGCCTTGAAGGTGACGAGACCACCGAGATCTAAATGGTTCCCTATGATTCTTGATATGTTGTGTGCACTATGAAGGGGATTTTGAAACATGAGGCAATGCATAAAACAAAGAAAAAAAAGGGTTCATCATTAAATGATATTTCCTAGTTGTCAGCATACCATCTCAATGATGGTGAAAATGGGTATTAATACATGAAATACTAAAAGAGTTAACTGGGCCATCAAAATTTTTCAACAGTGGGGGATGATTCCATCGAAAAATAACTAGTGAATGTTGAAAGCATGGTTATAATGAGGAGTATTGGGGCACATCTTAAGAGGGTTGGAAACACTTCTAGTAGACATTGAAAATCACATCTAGATGTAGTTTATACCCACAACCACTGCCTTGGGTGGATTCCCTGAGGTTTGTCCACTAAGTTACCTTCGTCCAATGTGGACAGGAGAATCCCAACTTTTGTGTATCAACCATGGAGTTAGAGCCTCTACAAAGAGTTGGGAGACCCAAGAGGCCTCCCAAGATCATAGTTCAAAGCCTTACCCCTTGCATGAGTTTCTTCTTAATGCTATAACTATTTTACATAGGATGGTAGAGGATCTAAAGTTTCCTAAAGGGAAAACTTCTATGTTTCAAATGGAAGATGACTAAGAGGGATTATTTGGATGCATACCTCAAAGTCCTAACTTAAAATATAAAATTATTTTGTGTCCCCTAGATGGGGAAGGTTAATTTGCTAAGTTATATTTGATTTTAAGTGACTTGAAGTTAGGATGATAACTTAAGCTCATTTTACATTTGAAACATAGAAACTTTCCCTTTAGGAAACTTTAGCGTGTGAAATGAAAATACTCTACAAAACCAATCCAATATTTTGATTCCCCCAGATCTCAACGAGTGCAAATGAAAAATCATACTCATATGAAGAGGAGCTAAAAGAAGTTTAACAAGTGGGGTGACGTGGGTACATAGTGGAAAATATGTGAATTGCACTATGTTTATCTCATCTACCGGAATTAACCAAGATCTTTTACTTCTGTGATGTTCACAGATTTCAGGTGAAAGAGTATGAAAAACCACATGTTCATACTTTAAAGAAGAGGAAACATAAAGGCAACCATCAAATCAAATAACACACACAAATTGATAACAAAGTTCACCTAGTGTGGGTTACGTCTCGAAGCCCGGTGGCAAGAGTGGGGAGGTCGCTTCAATAGTTTCTGCAAGAAAATGATGAGTACATGATGTAATTTCTATCAATACAAGGATGAGCTGCCTTATATAGAGTGGTATGTATCTCCACGACACATTCTCCTATAAATAACTCTCACTCACAAGATTTTCTCCTTCAGCATGACCAGGAACAATCTCACATAAAGTGGCATACAATGATCCTCTCACAATGTGGAATACATGGATCTTAGAATCAAATCATCATCTCAACAAAAATCAAATGAACAAATGGAAACAATGCACCTTATACCTCCAAGTCTGGGGACGACTTGAAAATTAGCTACTAGGATGAAGAAATAGCTTGTGACATCATGTTCCTTACGAAAAACCATGAAATCTTAGTATAAACAGAACCCCTTTCTGTCACAGTCATATTTGGGCTCCCTGGGAATCTTTTAGATTCCTCACAAGATTCTCTTTTGGACGCTTGTGAAAAATATGATGCTCAGATGAAGAAATGGATTGCACCATCAAACTCTTGGCGAAAAACTGGTTGAAATGGGTATAACTCAACATAATTCTAATGCCTTCAAAACTCTGCCCCTGGGGAATTTCCAAGATTCCACAAAGATTCTTCATTGAGAATATTCTTTGAAATATTCCATCTAGCGCCAATATTCTTGAGTTTCGTGTCTTCATTGGCATACCTACGCCCTCATCTCTCATGTATTCTCCCTGATTCCCTTTGAATAATTTGAATGGCATTTTATAACACAATGTGGGGATGAATAAGACAAAGTGTGTGGTTGGCACAATTATTGGCATAGTCATATTAATTTACTTGTTGTTGGGGTGGTTTTGGGTTCAAAACCCATGGACTTCCAATTTTGCTTTAATATGGTTTTAAAGCCCAATTTTGGTTTTAATATATTTTTCAAACCATATAATATATGGAAATCGTATGTCCATATTGTAATGACTCCCACTTTGGCCTAATTTGAGGTGCCATGTGGCACCATGTGATTGGGCCATGTGGCAAGCTCTCATTGGTGCACATCATATGCCACTTTTGTCACTTACTTGCCATGTGTCGACTCGCGGTGTTGCCACATCATCTGCTTGTGGGTCCACCTGGTTTGCTAAATTTTATGCCACGTGTCATTTGTATGCCCTGCCACATGGCAGAATGTTGACTATGACTTTGACTTTTTCCTAGTTTGACTGAAACTTTGACTTTTGCATAACTTTTGCATATGAATTCAGATTGAGGTGTTGTTTGCATTGTTGGAATTAAGAAGATGAGATCTATTCTTTAGTCTTGGTTTCGACGAAATCCAAAGAATTTGATTTTTGAGCCTTTCTGAAGCCACCTGGATCATGTCAACATGTGAATATCATTTTATCTTGTTGTCACTGCTACAAAAACCTCCAAAATTTTGCTACATTCAAATTTTTTAGCCTACTATTTGTCATATTAAGTGTCACTTTCGATCACCATTGATGTTTCATGTTACTCCATATGTTTCAAGTGTCCTTTTTCTTTCATAAGTGTCATCGCACCATTTAGAACATCCATGATGCACTTCACATTCTTAGTACACTTTTATTCACAAAATGACACTTTTGATCGTAGTCACACATAGTTTGTCCATTATACTTGGAGAGTGTTTGTAAACTGACATTTTGATGTATACTTCTCAGTATTGGGTTCTGTCGAATTTGTATTGGTGAGTTAGTATGTGTCACACTTGTTTTACTCTAAATGTATTATGTTTTCTCACACCTTCCTCTCCGTACTTAGACAAATTTTGGTTTTCACAAAGCTTACCCACTAAGCCTAGGAGAGCACATAGTGCATTCTCAAGGCTTAGTCAAACCCCCCCTTGTTTGTTGACAATGTGCCCTACACCCAGGCTAAGCCTTTCCTCTCTCTTGGGCACACAACACACTCTCAAACCACAAGAACCCCTTATTCTTCCAAATTGTGCCCTTGTAACAACCTTGGGTTTAAGTTTCATGTAATAAAGGATAATAAAGGAAAAATAAGACCAAGGTCACGGGACACGTATTCCAAGTTGAATGTTGGGAAAACATTATAGTGGGCATCACTTGCAGTTTATTAATGGATATGGAAATTGGAAAAGGTATTGGAAAAGACAAAGAGGCATTAATTGACATTTAATTATGAGAAATAAGTAAAATAGGAGAAAATGAAGGTGAAGAGATAAAAATTTGCATGCAAGGGAAATTAGAAGAAAAAAGAAGGAAAAGGAAAATCAATGATAAAAATGCATTAGAGAAACAACTCACAACTTTTGTCTTAGCTTTTGGCTCTCTTACACTCTTGCATGCTTAGAGAATTCTTGGAGCACTTGGGCATTCACTTGGATTTGGAGAAAGGCAATCAAGCAAGAAAAGGAAGGAAAAGGACAAGCAAAGGAAAGAAAGGAGAAGGTTGGATCAGTAGCTTCAACAAGAGGATTTTGTAGGTAACAGGTTACATTTGTGATTTACTTTCTAAGACGTGAATCCATGGTACATGCATTTGTTTATTTGATTCATTTTCTGTCATTAGCGTGGGCTTTTCTTGATTTTACAATGGTTTAAACCTTGCCTTGCCATTCTTGGATAGCCATGGTGTGATGGGATTCCTTCTTGGTTGAACTCTGGATTGCCTAAAGATTTTTGAGCCATATCAGGTGGTCTTAAGAAAATCGCAACGGTTGCGGGTGGAGATGGTTTTCTCCAGGAAGCCCTCAACAGGTGGGTGGAGACAAGAAAATTCCTCAAAATATGGTGAAGGAATTTTGAGGCATCCAAGCTTGTTTTGGTTTTGTGATCTTGGGACCAGTTTAGGTGAGATAACAGTTGTTTTAGGGCAAAGGTGGTTTAACCTATGGATTCTTTGTTTGGTTGTGTCTTGGTTTATCCCATGAGATCCCACATTCATGCTTGGAATATGGCACAGGGGTGATTAGATTAAAGAAAGATTTAGTTTAGACCAATCTATGCTTAGGTGGTATGTGGAAGTCCCTGACTTGGTTGGATTTTGCATAAATTAATATATGATATTTTTTCCTATTGTGATCTATGAGCACTTTTACTTGTTACTATGTGGATTTTATGACTTATTTGTCATGGTTGTTATTCTGGTTATATGGCAATTATAAGCATGGTTCTATGATGTGCTCCAACTATGGCTCTTCCTCATGATTTGATAGTTTATTGAATGGTTAATGAGTGCATGGGCTAACAAGTTTTGTTGCAGCTAGCTTGATCAGATATGTATTCATGACCTGTAGCTTATATTTTTATGACATCTTTGATGAAATGTCTATCATGGATTAGACATGGTTAGATCAAGTTCTTGTTCAATTTTTGAATGGTTAGAATTGTTAGCATCTTGTTTATGTTTCTAGAAAGTCATAGGTGGTTATGGGCAGTGGTCTGGAGGCTAGAATCGAAAAGTGGCTCAGATCTCATAACCGCATGCACAGAACTAGAATTTTTGGGTCATAACCACATGGAATCAGACTTATGAGTGAATTTATAGCCTCATAAACGCATGTGTGAGGTGTTATGGGTTCGTTTATGGAGATTATCTTGTGAACAAGAGTTACAAATCAGGGATTGATCACTTGGGGTGGTTTGCAGGCTCCTATGTGGTCTGTAGTCCCTGACGGATGGCTATAAGTTTCCATTTAGTTTGAACCACTTCCATAATTATAAATTGGAGGTCGGGTCATATCATAGAAAAACTCAACTCATGTTTACCCAGGAGAGCTTGTAAAAGTGGGTAAATGTGGGAGGAGGTGTTATAGCCCTTCTTGAACCCTCTCACCTAACTGAGTGAATAACGCACTGAAAGTGGTCATTAGGCATTCCTTAAGCCTTGATATTGTGACCTGCATCCTCAGTTGAGTGCATGGCACACCAAAGTGAACATGAAGCATCTCTTGAGCCCTAACATTGTGTCCCGTGCCTTCTTTGTGATTCAGGCCTCCTCAATTGAGTGTATGGTGCATCAACAAGTTGAGTCTCCTAGTCCCTTGAGACTATGCCCTGCACCCTCCATCAAGGCTCCTCTTCCCAGAGAAGTGCACAACACATTCTTAGTGCTCAACACACAACCCTCATCTCTTGACAGTGTGCCCAAAATCTCTCCCTTCCTTTCCCAAGCACATTGTTGATTCACAGTTGGAAGGTTTGCATGAAACATGACAGAATAAGATATTTTCCAGGCTAATGTTTTCTTGTCATGAGTGATCTTACTTGTATGTTTTACTATAACAACATGGCAAGGAGGAATGAGAAGATCCTTCAAAGGAAGCAGCACAAAGAAGCATTCAAGGACAAAGAATGTGTGATTGTGACAAGTGAAATAACACCATATGCCAATGACCAAAGTGATCCATTTAGACTCCATATATCTCAAGACTCTTTGGAGGGTAATGGAAACAACAACAAGGAATCTGCATCAATAATTGAAGACATAGATGATAGCATTATCATCTCTTAAGAAAGTCTAGTCACAAGTCACTATGGGTCCAAATCATCAATGTTAGTGACTTGTCTTGTTATCGCCACATGATGATGTAGAAATAATGATGTAATTATTGTAAATATAAATATGTGGACGTCCAAGAGTCATGTATGGAAAAAACAACCACATTTTGAAGCCTAAAGGTCACATGTAGAATTCCAAAAGACATAAAGGAGTCTAAAAGTAATGTTGAAGTTCAAAATTCATTTGGAAGACCAAGGGTTATTTAGAAGTCCAAAGGTCATTAGAAGTTGAAAATTTATATGAGAAGTTCAAGAGTCATGAGGATATGAAGATTCATTTCTCTAGTTATAAAAGAGGCCTCATTACTCAAAGAGAGTAATTTTCACCTTGGCTTCTCCCACAAGGCATTAGAGAGATAGAGATAGTTCTTTTGGAGAGAAAGTGGTGGCTCTAATGCTCCACTATTTGGAGCAAGTGGTGTTCATTTTACTCATGTATCTTGGAACTTTTTCTTAATAGTTAAATCCCATTGGTCCAACACATTTTCATGCATAGATTGTAGATTTTTTGAGGCTATTCTTTGATTGTTTTGCAGTTTATGTTGGCTTTCTTATGTATTGAAGAAATTGAACTATTTGGGTGGGTTTGGTGCTTATCTTATTTAAAGTGTGTTATGGTGGTTATAATGATTGTTGCATTTATGTGAATAATTTTTCTTGACGTCTAACAATTATTTCATGCATATGTTCACGTGTCTTCACTAGATTAGTACTAATACTTGTCTCTTGAGGACTCATTTTTGTTCCTTTCATCGAAAGAACCCTGATACATTTTAACACTAGACATTTCACAAGGCATACTTTATTTCTCATTCAAAAGCATGTGTGTGCTTCTCTCTCATGCTAGTTGCTCAAGCCAAGGAAAATATTTAATTAAATAGCAATCGGGCCATTATCCAAATGGGACTGTTATACCAAATGGTGTGAAGTATAATTGGGACTTCATGTCGGGGAGATCCCTTGTATGTTAGTGGGATCCAACATCGTCAAAATTTTGGCGCTAGATGGAGGGTGGACACCTTTTTATGGCTGAAAATTTACCTCACTCGAACAACGAAACATTTGTTAGTCCAAGTTCAATTCCAAGTTATATTACTAAAACTGGAGATTCTTCTCGTCTTAGTCTGAAACAAAATTTTGAAGTTACCTACAATCAAATTTGTACAATCTAGCCAATTACTCATTAGTTCACAAGAGCTCTTGGATTACTTCTTGTTACTCATGATCTTCCTCATAATCCAAGAAAGAAAGAGATAACTCTTACTGGTGTATTGGTTTCATCAGTGGAAGGTTTGGTTATTGTCACCCTTGAAGAGTTAGTAGAAACTTCAGAAGAAACAATTCAACAAGCATTAGGGGAATTTTGAGGTCTAAAATGGGCCTCATAAGAAAAATGTACAACCAAAATAAACTTTATAAGAACCAATAGGATTCAAGATGATGATGTCAACCATGGGGGATGATTCACCATTTTTGGAGTAAAAAATTAAAAAGATTAAAAAAATAAAAAAATAATTTTTTCAACTCGTATTTTCAACTTGTGTCCCTAAGGTTTTACTCAAATATTGAGTGGGAGTAATCGCTGGATGCAAAATTTAATTCCTCATCCAAGCAGTACTCATCTTGCATACTTTCGATGGACCCTGCTACATGAAAAATGAGAAATACATCAAAAAACATGATTGCAATCATCCTTTTCATGTATTTCTCATTTTTCATGTAGTAGGGTCCATCGAAAGTATGTAACATGGGTACTCCTTGGATAAGGAATCAAATTATGCATCCAATGAGTGTTTCCTCTAGAAATTTGAGTAAACTCATAGGGAGATAAGTTGAAAATACAAGTTGAAAAAATAGTTTTTTCTTTTTTCCCTCTAAAATTTGATAATGTAATCTAATCATATTTTATTATTTCCATTATTATTTTATAATTTCCTTAGGAGGCCCATTTTATACCTCAATATTCCCCTAATGGTGATCTTCCATATATTGATGAAGGTGACGGGGGATGTTTTTAATTTTCTAACGAAGAATAGTTGAGGTACGAAGAACAACTTGATTATAATGAAGATTTGAACAGAGAAGGAGAAGAATATTGAGCTTCCGGGGAAGAGGTGGAAGGAGGAGAAGACATGGTTGATCAAGGTTTTGATTGGATGGACCAAGGGCCACTTTCTCTTTCGAATAATCTTCATCACATGCCTAAACATCCAGATAATTTGTTATCAAAGTTTGATCCTGACAAGAAGACAAAAGTTGAAGATCATATTGACAACTTCTACATGCATTCGCGAATGCTTGAGGTATGATTTGAGGATGTTGCTTGTAGGCCTTAGAAGGTAGAGCATCTATGTGTTGTCACAATCTTTTGCCCAAATCCATTCGCAATTGGAGGGATTTTTTGAAATTGTTTTTAGATAAGTTTGTAGATGATAAAACTCCCGCCATGTTGTTAAAAAAACGCAGGAAGCTCAAGATGGGAGACAAAGAAGGGGTGAAATATTTCAATCAAATATTTAACCGTATATTGAATAAGTTTCTCACAGATATGAAACCACGCGATGAAATCACTAAATATTATTATACAAATGTATTTCCCACCAATATATCCACGTTTGCCAAGAGAGATGCAAAGGAGACACTGGATTTAAATTTTGCAGAAGCCCTTGTTGTTGAAAAGTATCTGCGTTCTATTGGAGTCATTGTAGACTCTAATGATTCTAAAGACTCCAAGGATGTGAGTAAGAAACCTCAAGCCTCTTGAACCAAAAGTAAGGAAAATGATTCTTTTGACATGGAAAGATTGGCAAAATCTTTGAAGATACTTACTAATGAAGTATCTGAATTAATGAGAAAGTCGAGTGAGGCATCTATCAACAACAAGGCTTCCAAGCCATTTTTCCTTAAAAGAAATAACAACAGTCAAACGTCCAAATCTGCTCATAGCTCAAATGTTGTGTTTAATATTGAAATTTTAGGCATGGAAAACTATTGCACCTTCCATTAGGAGTGGAATTCATAGAAGACATTCCCGTAGTGGAATTACAACATGAATGTTATGGAAGCTCACATTGTTGATACCTTATTAGCAGATGAGCAGTCTGAGCATACTAAAGAGACAAATGAACTTGTCGTGTCTAAGGAAATTACAAGTGCAGGACACTCAGTTAATTCACTTGACATAATATTAAACTTTGATAAGAAAAGTGTTGAAGAACCACAGGTAAGTGAAGCTCCTCCTCCTTCTAAAACTAGTCGATATAACCTAAGGAGTAAAGGGCTAGTTTCCAAGTAGGAGTTGAATAAACAATTGTTAAGGAAGATTCTACCACCAACTCAACCTACTCAGAATACATAGAACAAGTCTAGAAGTGATTCTGTAGGCTTTTAACCCCATACAAAAATTACCTGCATACGAATTCTAAAACACAAAAAATAAACAATGCGAGAGCATAGCATATAAAACACATATACACAGATATTTTCCCCTGGATCCCAAAACCGGGACTACCAACTTGATTTTTCATTATGTTCCTTTGAATGTTACAATACATATTTATACATGCCGAAGCATCCAATACCATGGACCGAAAACCATCGCATCCAAAACCATGGACCGAAAACCAATGTGTCCAAAACCATGTGCGAAAATCATGCACAAAACCATAGGTAGGTCCGCCCAACCTAACAGAGGGTCAAAAACCAAAATTTTTCAAGGCGCTGCCCCGGACCCCATAGAGTGGGGTTACCTGCACCCCTCAAACCCCCTGTAACCCCCCCGCTATGCAATCGGCGCAACGAAGGGGGGGCTCCACCCCCTCTAACCCCCCAATTAACTACGTGGGCTAGTCATGGAAAGAGTATTACACGACCCAACAAATTCAACTTCTAATAACTCTTCCACAAGAAATAAAAACAAGCCCATCACTCTAGAAGTTTACGACAAAGTTACATCTCCAGATACCACAACACTTCATGTTAGAAATGAAAATATTGATTATAACATCATTGAAGATATGAATAGAGATCGTGCCAATATTTGAATCTTCAAGTTTACTAAGATAGCAGGCCAACACAATTTGATTGTCTAAGCATTCTCATCACAACCCCCGTCAGGGGACAAAGTCTCTGCTTCTCAAGTCGTGTCTGGTAAGTCTCTTGGTATTCTCGAATTTGTAATTAATGTTGTAAATTTAAATACTAACACTCTATGCCCCCATTTTCTCTTAACTTTTGAAATATCTAATTATAATGTCCATAATTGCTCGGTCAATTCTAGTGCATACGCAACTTTAATGCCTCTATTTGTAGCCAAGAAAATCAATGCTAAATGGGATAAAGTTGATGCACATATCATACATCTAGATAGATTACTGGTCCAGGCAATTAGTGAACTCAACAATGTTATCATTTTCTTGTCATCAAACCATAAAGTACACCAATGCATCAATATTGTTATTGTGGACATTTTTTAAGCATATGGTTTACTTTTGAGTAGAGATTGGTCCAGTAACATATAAGGGTATTTCTCAATAGACTAGACACATTTATGGCTTCCGTATAAGGGCAAAAACAACTAGATTCGAGTAAAAAGCAAGTCTTATATGAAGAACATTGTGACACTGTTTGAAGGGAATAATGAGCTAGTCAGCTTTGCTAAAATTATTTTTGGAAATTTATTTTTAGAGATTGATCACAAGATTTATCAAGCGCAACCATCACTCATCCCACCAGATACACAGTTGGAGCTCCTTCCTTGTATTCCAACTGGTGCAAATGAATCTTGTAATATAGATGTACATAGTAGTAGTAATGTAGGGACTAGCTTAGTAACTACTGATTTTTGGACTTTGTATTTCAATGGATCTAAGACTCAGGATGGCTTCAGAGCTATTTGTATTCTTATAGACCCACATAAAAAAAGGTATATTTTATCATGTCGCTTGGAGTTCGAGTGCACAAATAATACCACTGAATATGAGGCACTTATTTTGGGATTAAAGAAAGCCATCGACCTCAAGGTGGAGGTTCTTAAGGTAATCAATGATTAAGATATTGTCACCCATCATGTATGGAACACTATCCATTGTGTATCACCAAATTTGAGAAACTACCAGCAAGAGGTATGGCGACTTATTTCTCATTTTAAAGAATTTAATATTATTTATGTTCCTATAATTATAAATGTTTTCGTAGACATATTAGCTAATGAAAATGCTTGGATGCCACCTTTAAGCAATGTTTTTTCTATAGAGATTATTTATAAACCATCTGTGCCTTATAACGTGACTAACTTCTATGTTTTTAATGATGACCATTAGATGTTGCATTTTATGGAAAATTCGGATGTATTAAAAGATACGACCATTGATGAAGATGAGCATGATAAGGCTTTGTAGGGAGTAGTTGAAGCATCAAAAGGAAATATTATTCCTAAAGGTGTGGTGTCTCTGGAAACTCTTTATGACCTGCCAAACTGTTTAAGAGGACCAATTAACACAAAGACTCAAAGCTCAAGGTTATTGTATGACCAAGTCAACTTGGGAACCCATAGCGATCTGAAGTATGTAAACGTTAGTTTATGTTGTTATCCATAAGAATAACAGGCATTTATTCATATTTTCAAGAAGTACCATGATGTGTTTGCATGGAAATACGATGATTTAAAGACATATGATATGCGTATCATCCAGCACATCATTCCCATTAAAGAAGGGGCAAATTCGTTTCAAAAAAAGCTAAGGAAAATTCATCCAATGCTTGAGCCCCTGATCCAAAAGGAGTTAACGAAGTTTCTAGATGCTTAGATCATCATCAAAGTAAGACATTCTACCTGGGTTTCCAAGTTGGTCCATGTGAGGAAAAATCCCTGTGAGACACATCTGTGTGTTAACTTTCGCAACCTCAACTCGGCATCAGATAAGGATAATGACCCAGTGCCATCTATGGAACAAATACTCCAAATAGTATATGGGTCAAAGATGTTCTCATTGCTAGATGGGTTTTCTGGATATAATTAGGTGTTAGTAGCAGAACCAGATCGTCTAAAGACCACCTTCAGAACAAATTGGGGAAATTTTGCATTCAAGTGCATGCCATTTAGACTTAGAAAACCCAGTGCCATCTATGGAACAAATACTCCAAATAGTATATGGGTCAAAGATGTTCTCATTTCTAGATGGGTTTTCTGGATATAATTAGGTGTTAGTAGCAGAACCAGATCGTCTAAAGACCACCTTCAGAACAAATTGGGGAACTTTTTCATTCAAGTGCATGCCATTTAGACTTAGAAATGTTGGAGCTACTTTTCAGAGGGTTGTGGACATCACGTTTAATGGCTTGATTCAACAAAGTGTTGTAGTCTATTGGGATGATGTAATTGTATTTTCAAAGAAGAGATCAGACCATGTGCATCATCTGAATCAGATATCTGAGTGGTGTCGTAAGTATGGGATTTCATTGAATCCCAAAAAGAGCATCTTCAGTGTGTCAGAAAGTACTCTCCTAGGACACATCATCGCCAAAAGCAGAATCAAGGTCAATCTAGAAAGAATCAAAACTATAGCTCAAATCCATTTTTCTGTGAATAAGAAATCTATGTAGTCTTTCCTGGGTAAGATTAATTTCCTATGTAAGTTCATCTCTAATTGTGCTCAGATTGTCAAGCCACTACAAGAGACAATTAAGAAAGATGCAATCTAAAAATGGGATAAAAAGGAGAAGGATTATTTTGCTTGTATTAAGGAAGATATCACTGACACTCTTGCATTGTATAGTCCATATTATGGTAAAGACTTCTTGTTATATACTTTTTCTTATGATGCATCTATCACGGTCGTATTAACACAAAAGGACAATGAAGGAAATGAATGACCTATATCTTTTATCAGTGTCGGTTTACAGGGGTCAAAGTTGAATTACCTTGCTATTGATAAATAGGCCTATGCAATATATAAAGAAGTCAAGAATTTCAGTCCCTATCTCCTCAAAGCTCACACAATTATATATGTTCCTCATCCAATGGTCAAAATTCTCTTTGTGCAGCAAGAGATGGGTGAGAAGAGAGAAAAATGGATGACCTATTTACAAGTATATCATCTAGAGTTAAAGCCATTTCATATTGTTAAGGGTCATGACCTTTGTCGACTCGCAGTCAAAGCAAGAGATTCTCAACAAGAAGATATTTTAGGATGGGAACAAGAAATAGATATGTATAATCTTGAACAAGTTCCTCCAACAAGCTCAACCACACCTTGGTATTCATATATGCGGAAATATATAGAGCATGGCACCTTTCCCACACATTTGTAGAATAAGTAGAAAAGGAAAATTCGCCTTAAAGCCCCATCCTATCAACTCATACATGGAGTGTCTTTCCAGAAGCACCATAACAGTGTCCTGATAAGATGCCTAGAGCCTCAGGATATAAAAAGGGTATTAAAATATTTGCACGATATTCCAACAGGTGGACACTCCGCAGGTGACAAAACTTCACATAAATTAATGAGGCTTGGTTATTATTGGCCCACTTGATTTAAGGATTATCATGCTTACACCCAGAAGTGCTCAACATGTCAGAGATGTGCAAGTTGAGATCAGAAGTTAGCTGCCACACAGCTACCAATAGCAGTCAAGGAACCTTTTCAACAGTGGGGACTTGATGTTAATGGTGAGATCTTTCCACATTCATCGAAGCAACATCGATACATTTTTAACAGCAACAAATTATTTTACTCGATGGGTTGAGGCAGTTCCTTTAAGACAAGTCGATGACCAAGAAGTCATCCAATTTCTAAAACAGAACATCATAACCAGGTTCAATGTTCCAACATCATTTGTCTTTGATAATGAAACTTACTTTTCATTGTTGAAACTTTATGAGTTTGCATTATAAAATGGTATTGTTTTGAAGCATGCATTTAATTATTACCAATAGGGGAATAGTTTAGAAGAATCAATAAATAAAAATCTTATTCGCATAATCAAGAAAATTGTTTTCTTTGAACAAAGGAACTAGCACAATGCTTTCGTGAATGCACTATGGGCTGACCATGTAATTCCCAAGCCCTCTCTCAAAACCTCACCATACTTCCTATTATAAAAAAATTATCCTACCACTCAATATGTATCTCTTGTCGTTGCAACTCTCCCAAGAGTCCCAAGGAAATCCATGTTTTCTGGTTCAAAGTAGGATAGACACCTTGCTTAAACTTGAGGAAGAAAGGCTCAAATCGAAAGAAAGATTTTCCATGCACCAAAATTGTATCAAGCATTGGTTTGATAAGAAATTTACAAGGACTAAGAATTTCGATGTGGGTGACTTAGTATTGAAGTGGGATAAATCCCATGAAGAGAAAGGAAAACACATGAAGTTTCAATCTTTGTGGATTTTCCCCTTTACCATTGAACAAAAGCTTGGTCATAATGCTTTCAAGTTGATATTTTGATGGGAGGATTGACCTTATTCCCATTAATGGCCGAGATCTCAAACATTATTTTCAGTAGTAGCTCAATTTGTGTTCCTTATATAGTTTGTATTTTTTTATTTGTTATTTTGTTCGTCGTATCTTGTTATGTCCTGTCTTGTTTCCCTTTGTTTAGGTCATTGCACATAATTAAGACCTTGTGTGAAAGTGTGTGTATGGATTTAAAAGGCTGTGTGGCGAGATACATAAGGGATGTAATGATGGTAACACTTGGCCACCTATTAATTCTTATTCTTTGTTTGGGAATATGTCTTAGGTCAAGTAAAGTCCATATGGAAAATATGATACACTCAATAAGAAAACCTTGAGTGAACTTGTATCTATAATAACATCATTATTCCTCAAACTTGGCATTAAATCTAGTTGGTGTTTTACATGCTCATCCAATTTATTAGAGACAGGATAAGGGGAAAATCTATAGCAAGAAAACGTATATCAAAGGTTATATATATAATTCTATGAAGGTCCATCCTCTTTTTCCCTCAATAAGTCAGGATCCCTCTTCTGCCCCATTAAAATAATAAGTGCCAAAGCATAGTTAACATATATAAAAAGATAAAGGGTGAAAGAAGAGAAAGGCTTCCTGCACAGAGAGGTGAAGCAAGTAACTTCGTTGGGGTACTGAATAGGCTCAGCGGCAGCGAAGCATTGCTCGTACTCCTATAGTGACTCCTTCGGGAAAATTTTCAGACCTACTGGCAGCGGACCAACACCAGAGATGAAACTCATACTCTGAATTTCTTAAAATCGTAATTATATATTACCATTTCCCGAATTTAAACAATTGTGATATAGCATAATCTTTGTGTGTGAAACCAAGGAAACGAATGGTTGATGCTACATCTATAAATAGGTTAAATGGGGAATCCAATTTAATCCAATTAATGAATCAATAATTCCTAAAGGGATAAACCTTTACTGAAATCTATTCCTAGGAAGAGAAGCTAAAATTCGCCTAATGTGTCACCAAGTGTTGTCGCAACTACAACACCCTCCAAAACTTTGTTACATTCAAATTTTGGAGCCTACCGTTTGTCATATTAAGTGTCACTTTTGGTAACCAAGTGATTTTTCATGTTACTCCATATGTTTCAAGTGTCCTTTTTTCTTTCCTAAGTGTCATCGCACCATTTATAACATCCATGATGCACTTCACAGTCTTAGTACACTTTTATTCACAAAATGACACTTTTGGTCGCAGTCGCACATACTTTGTCCATTATACTTGGAGAGTGTTTGTAAACTGAATTTTTGATGTATACTTCTCATTATTGAGTTATGTCTAATTTAGTTATTATGTGTTGCACTTGTTTTAGTCTAAACCCATTGCGTTTTCTCATGCCTTACCCTCCAAACTTGGATGAATTTCAGGTTTCACAAAGCTTACCCACTAAGCATGGGAGAGCGCACTGCGACCTCTCAAGGCTTAGTTAGACCCCCTCTTATTTTTTGAGGATGTACTCTGTGCCCAGAGTAAGCCTTCCCTCTCTCTTGGGTGCACTATGCACTCTCAAACTACAAGCTCTCCTTGTTCTTCTAAACTGCGCCCTTCTTGAAGCTTGTCACCCGGTTAAGTGCATAGTGCACCAAATGTGGTCATTAGGCCTTCCTTAAGCCTTGACACTTTTCCCTATGCCATCAACTGATCGCATGGTGCACCAACAATGAGCATAACGCCTCCCTTGATTCCTGACATTGTGCCCTACACATTCTTTGTGACTCATGCCTCCTTAGTTGAGCACATGTTCCATCAATAGCATCATTGAGCCTCCTAGTCCCTTGAGACTATGCCCTACACCCTCCATCAAGCCTCCTCCTCCCAATGGAGTGCACATTTCACTCTTAGTGCTTGATAGAAAACCTTGTCTCTTGATAGTGTGCCTTCCACCTAAAAGCTTTCCCTTCCTTTCCCAAGTGCATTTTTGATTCATAGTTGGAAGGTTTTCATGAAACATGATATAGTAGGATATTTTTCAGGTTGATTCTTGCTCTCCATGAGTTATCTTACTTGCAAGAGTTATTATAAAAATATGGAAAGGAGGCATGACAATATCTATCAAAGGAAGCAACACAAAGAAGCATTCAAAGACAAAGAATACGTGATTGCGATAGGTGAAAGAACACCATATTATGATGACCAAAGTAATCCATATAGACTCCATATATCTCAAGACCCTTTGGATGGAAAATGTAAACAACAATGAGGAATCAACCTCAAGAATTGAATACATAGGTGGAAACATTATCATCTCTTAATGAATTCCATTCACAAGTCACTATGGGTCCAAGTCATCAATGTTAGTGACTTGTCTTGTTGTCACCACATCATGATGTGGAAATAATGATGTAATTATTGTAAATATAAATATGTGGAAGTCCAAGAGTCATGTATGGACAAAAGAGCCACATGTGGAAGTCTAAAGGTCACATGTAGAATTCCAAAAGACACAAAGGAGTCCAAAAGTCATGTTGAAGTTCAAAAGTCATTTGGAAGACCAAGGGTTATTTAGAAGTCCAAAGGTCATTAGAAGTTGAAAATTTATATGAGAAGTTCAAGAGTCATGAGGATATGAAGATTCATGTCTATTATTATAAAAGAGGACTCGTTACTCAAAAAGAGGACTTTTCACTTGGGCTTATCCCACAAGGAATTAGAGAGATAGAGATAGTTCATTTGGAGAAAAAGTGGTGGCTCTAACACTCCACTATTTATAGAAAATGGTGTTCATTGTACTCGTGTATATAGGAACTTTTTCTTAATAATTGAAGCCCATTAGGCCAATGCGTTTTCATGCATAGATCGTGGATGTTTTGAGACTATTATTTTAATGTTTTGTAGTTTATGTTGTCATTCTTATGTACTGAAGAAACACAACTATTTCAGTGGATTGGGTGTTTATCTTATTGAAAGTGTGTTGTGGCAGTTATAATGATCGTTGTATTTATGTTAACTATTTCGCTTGATGTCTAACGATTCTTTCATGCATATGTTCTTGTGTATTCACTAGATCAATAATAATACTTGTCTCCTAAGGGCTCACTTCTGTTCCTTTCAGTGAAAGAACCCTGATACATTCTACAATTGGACATTTCTTTCTCATTCAAAAGTACATATGCACTTCTCTATCATGTTAACTACTCAAGCCAAGGAAGCTATTTAAGTAAATGGTGGTCGAATCATAATACGGATGGGATTCTTATCCCAAACAGTGTGAGGTCTAATTAGGACCTCATATTAGGGACATCCCCTGTATGTTTGAGGGACATGACACCATCAATAGATACTTACCTTTAAATCTATTGAAACAGGTGATATTGTACCTTGCAACAAAATGAAAGATATGCATATGAAATGACACCTACTTTCCCCTAATTAAATTATGTGGCTTATCCTCTAGTCATAAGGGAGGCGAAAATGGTTTCCATTGTTTTCTCTAATTTCCCCAAATCATTTATGGTGCAATGGGAAGAGAATGATCCAAAAAATGGGAGATCCCTTCAAGTCCCAAACTAAAAAAAATGACTTTCTATGAAGTAAGGGCCATTAATTTGGAAAAATACAATATTGATTCTTTTACTTAGTGGATAATGCTAATCAAAATAGCCTAAACTATCCTGCAAAGTATTTAGGAGAAAAGGGAGATTATTGTTGGCTAAGAGATAAATTACAAATGATGAAAAACCCAAATCCATGCGGGTATGTAACTGACGGTCATGTAGTTTCGAGCAATATGTAAACACTAGTTGTAGGATCTGCACATCTGTTTCTTCAATAGTTGCATTGTTCATCTACATAAAAACAGGAGGCCAAATGAATGCTCTCAGACTATAAAAAAAGGTTGAAAATGAAATATAAAATAAAATGGAAATAGAGAGAGGACCTGCAAACAATAGAGGTTAGAGAAAAAGAGAGTGTGGACTTTCCATTTGGCTATGTGGATTTTGATGGAAAGGTGTCCCAAATTCCACAATATGCATAGGTTGTTGTCCCCTCCACATATGGTTGGAAGTTGTTATAAAAACAAATAACAAAACGAAAACTAACAAGGAAAAAGTTGAACATGAGTGAATGAGAAATTAAGAAATCAACAATACAACAAGAATAGAATGGGAAGCAAACAATTTTTGTTATATATGGATAGAACACAATGGGGTCTATTTCAAAGACACAATAAGAGATAAGAAGTTGATGTAGCCATTTGATATCCCCTAAAGGAGGGCCCTCTTCTTCTCCCTTAGCAAATACTTTTTCTCTGAAGAAGCTATGAAACTCACAAATAATGAAATTCGACAATTGCCAAAGAAAATATATACTTGAAGGAGGAGGCTCAAAACAAAATTTCCAGCATAAATTTTCTCTTCTCTTCTTGTTAAATGGCTCCAAATGTCCTGTTATTCATAAAAAAACTCAAATTTGTCATAATATTGGCTCATTGATGATTTTTTATTCTTGTGTGGGCTTCTCGTGCTTTGATGAAGCATGAGAAGTCCTTGGGGGCTCATGTACCCTCTTAAAGTGTGTAGAATCTCAAAGTTAGTTGCTTGAGCCTTGTACATACCCAGACACAAATAATTACGGTTTCTTGTGATTTCTATTCTTGAACTATTTCTTTTTATGGATCAACATTGCAGTCAAATAAAGAATTGCATGGTTCTGTGTAGTTTCAAAATTGTACTTTTGCGCAGTCTAATTAAAATTTGATCTGTCGAATAGTTAACCAATTGCATTTGTGATGCTAATTAATAGCTTTATGGAGCCTTCTCTTTGCTTGATAATTGACATTTTTCGATAATCACTAATATAATCACATAGACATTTTTAAGTAAAAACACAAACTCTTCCATAGGTTTCACACTTCAACAAGGAAGTGCCTATCCAAATACCACATTACCAATCAAATTCTCATCCATCTACTTGGTTTGGCCATGAAGCATATTGAGTTATAACCTTCTTAAAACATACTAGTTTACAATTCATATAATGGTACATAAGACATCTCTTTTGCACATGCGTCTCAAGAACACATAGTCAACTCAATTCTTCAACGTAGAGGGCATTTCTTATTCCAATCACAAGACCAAAAAGCCTTTGTTGCAGTACAACAATTATGTTTGTAATGGATAATCTCCTCCTAATATGACAAGCCAATATATTTAGCCTTTATTCACTAGCTAAACATCAATTCTCTTTATCTTTTCTACTTAAAAAATTATCTATAGGTTTCTTTATCATTCCCACTTCATACATATATTTGATGTACACTTTTAGTCCTTAACTTTGAAGATCATTTGTTAGACATAAAATCATCTTATTCAATCATAATATATTATAGCTTTGTGAATATTATTTGGATTTGTATGCACACCAAATTCATTAGTTTATAATAAAGTGATTGTTGGTGTTTTCCCATGAGGCGAAGAATATCGTGTGACTGGATACACCTTATGGAACCTCACACCCCTGTTTGAACCTTTTGGGAATTAGAGTCATATGATATATCCATATCAAATTCTTGGGCTTTTATTTGTAATAATGAAATTTTAAAAGAAATTGAGAATAAAACCTTGTTGAAAAATAAAGAGAGCCAACAAGTAGACATTTATAGGTTAAAAAAGATGATTACTTAACCATTTATAATTTAAAGATAAATTAATTTAAAATGAATTAGAATAATTCTTTCTCTAAAGATTTTGTTTTTAAGATTTATGTGAAAATGCAGTTTTCTAAGTCGGATGTAACATTATAAATTCTCATCGTTACAAATAATATATAAGTATTTCAATAATTATAATCTTCCAAATTCTACAGATGGGAAGTGTTGATTTGGTTCTGCAAAGATGTGGGCGTGGAATTCATGGAAGTATCGATCACTATGGCTTTTGGGAATTTGGAAAAGGAGCTATTTCAACACAACAACAAAAAGTGTTTGGATCTATCCTCGCAACACAGTGAGTGTGGAACCTCTCTCTCTCCCCAAAGGCATCCATCCTACAACAAGGGACAATCAATGGATCCCAATTTCAAGAACAGAGTTGAGGTCGGTGAATGAAATCCCAAGGGCAAGGGGGTTCTTCTTTTCACCAACATATATGTCGTAAATGTTAATAGTATAACCAAATTTATGATATCTATGTGGAAAGAGGGATGAATGCCCACAAAATGTTTGTTGAAATGACAAAACAAGACACGTGCCTATGGAATGGCAAGGGTGAGAAAGTACAAAATGTCTTTGACAAAATTATCTAGTCATATGAGGAAGGAATTGGGATACTTATCTCTAAAACTTCCCCATATTTGTCAAATCTCTGTCTGGAAAATCCCTCTACATCATGGTCAATGAAGTTGACAATGTATTCAAGATCGTAACTAATATTAAAGATTTGACATGAATTATGGTGGGTTCATTGTGGCTCCTTTATAAAGGAAGGAAACTTAAGATGGAATAGGTGCTCAAATTTTATGGCATCAAGAAGGATGCCTATATCTCTCTTTTTTCATGCTAGAATGGTAGACTCAGGGGCGTTGGGGCATCTTCGACTTTGAAACCTTTTTCCTTCAAGGAGGTCCTAAAAACAAGACCCAACTCTCAACCACCCTAGGTAGATCCTAGGGCATTCTAGGTGGATAAATATAAGGAGGTTCCGCTGAAATTTCACACCCAAATTTGGAGGAATACCTTCAGCTCTACATTGAATCAGACCTCATTTGTCACTTCAATGGCTTATGTCCATGTTCAGTAGATATTTATAAGTGGATTCATTTGGCCTGGACAAAGAAGTGCAAGGTCATCTTCTGCTTTAAGGGTTTTTTTAAGTGTTGTTTGTTGAACTAAAAGATTACCATAAGGCCCTAATTGGCAGGCCTGGGTTCTGGCGTAAAGTTGGTCTATTCATAACCCCCTAGTTTGCAGATTTTGATCCCTCTTCAGTAGTGATTACCAAGCTTTCAATTTGGGTTCAACTTCCAAATTATCCTGCCCATCTTTGAGACTTTTTAGTTTTTCAAGGCATAGGAAATTCCTTTGGTTGTTATCTTACCACAAATACCTCTCGATGGAAGTATGGCCTATACACCTATGGAAGAATATGTGTGGAAATTTACATTAGGAAAGGGCTACTAAATAAAATAAATTTAAAAATCAGTGATTATCATTGAACCCAACCTATACATTATGAGAATACAATGTTTCGGTGCTGCGTTTGTCTTCAAACTTCGCATGCACAAAATTCCCACCCTTTGTCAAATTCCAAGAAGAAATGACACATTAGATCTTCTAAATCTAAAAGTTGGAAACCTTGGGAACCGCCCCTATGGAGGGCGAGACTTATTCTATTTCTTATCAAGAGTAGGATGGTCCTGACGGTGATATGATTTCGGAAGAACAATATCAAACCATCACTACTCATCATACTTATGAGGATTCGGCAAGGGTCTCAGTACGCCCATGTCAAGATGTATCTTTGGGTATTTTGAAGTGTGCACATGAATCAACATCTTTTTACACTAACAAGGAATCTCCTTTGGATCTCAACAATAATCTGCAAATTACTTTGGTTGATCCACCTCTTATAAGTTGGACCATGGTTGTAAGAAAGAGAGGAAAGATAAGTCGCTTTGAAGATCATCCCCAAGTCGGGTGAGTCTTTTGGGTCTATCAAATCCATGGAAGTCTTTTCTTTGGGTCTATCAAACCATGGGCGATCAAAATCCTTAGATGAACAACTACTATAACAATGTAATTTTGTTTTTGTGATAAGAGAAAGCATTAATTTAAAAAAAAAATGAATTAGAATAATTTAGAAATATAATAAGATAACTTGAAATTAAATAAAATGAATTATGTAAATAAATAAATAAATCCGAGAGAAGATATTGAAATTCATGGATTATATATTTTTAAGAGTGATTTAATTTATGGTGTGTTTTTCTTAATTGTTAGGATGTTTATCAAATTTTAAACTTTATTTGATAATGTAATACAATGTAGATGTTAAAATTTTGATAATTAAAGGTTTAAAATGTTAAATTTTGATAATTAAAGGTTTAAAATGTTTAATAATATGAAACATGTTAGGGGACAATTTTGGATGGATGGAATTTGATAGAGTAATTGAGAAAACAAAATGGGTGGATTTGTTTATCATGTCTATATATTTTAAATCAAATCCATTTCTTAAGTAAATGAACATGTTTTTAATGACATAGTTATGGCATATTTTAAATTTTATTTAGATTTTTGTACAACAACAATTTATCGAACAAAATAACTAGCCTTGCCACAATTTATTTATATTCTCTTTATGATATCACAACATTAACATTTGCTAAACTTCTTAGGTCACCAATCATATGAATTTGAGTATGTTCTGTATATTCATCAAACATATAGATCACTTTATTATTTACACTCTTTGACTTTTCAAACTTGGATATACTTAAGTCAAATTATGAATCATCTTAAAGTTTAGTTCAATAGGATGAATCCATTAAATAGATTGGGTAGAATTAAAGAAAGTTTGATCAAACTTATTAGTCCCTGCCTCTGGCATAGCAGGGACTATAGCATTCGATACGGTGTTGACTCGCTATTAATTCTCGCGTTGACCATCAATTTGTACGGGTTAATTACTCTTTAACCAAAGTTTATGCTGGGAACTTTCTCTGCAAGAAAATTTTAACCAAAGTTTTCAATTTACCTTCTTATTGCCCGCATCACTTGCCCTGATGTTATTTTAGTGTGCACAACTTAATTTATCCTAAGTTTTCTCAAAACAAAGTTATTCTAGTGCCTGTTCTCTGTGCCTTGCATGCAGCGCCCTGCATGCTGCAAGTGCCATAGGTTTGATGGCTGTGCAGAGGCATCCACGTTTGTCCAGAAATCCTTCCTCTGGAGGAGAGGAGCAGGGGAGAGAGTGAGTTTCAGTTTCGAGCTAGTTTGAGGAGTAGAGCAGAGAGTGTTAGGAGCAAAGCATCCTTCCTCGGGCTGTAAGGTGATAGTTGTTTCTCATTCTTTTCTCTCCTACATGACAGTAGACGTTGTGCTGTGCCAAATTATTACTACTGAAACATAGAGTCTGTATTATGTATGGAGAGGTGCAACACGAGATATCATCTCTATATCATCTCTATATCAAAGTAAGTTCAGCAACTCTTACCTCTATTTTTTTTTGGCTACTACATCAAAGTGAGTTCATCAAGTAAAGCTACACAATTTGTTGATGCTTCGTGTTTCAGCGCTGCCCCTGCAATTAGAGTAGTAAGTTTCACTACCTAATGAGTTCACTGCTCTCTCGGGTATACACCGAACCTATTTTAGTTAGTCCTAGTTACGTTCATTATAACTACTAAACAAACCTGTTGTGTTGTCCATAAACCTACACCAAATACATTTCTCTGTGAGTTTTCCCTCAGAATGTAAGATCCAGGATAGTTTTATCCACGATGCGCTGAGTCCTGAGCTGAATAACAGAAGTGAGAATATTCTGTGGAGCGACAGCAAGAAGAGTCTGATCATGAGGGTGGTCTCTTTCAGTGTCAATGTCCTGGAGGAGAATGGTTCGATTGCCCGCAAGTGACCTTCGCCTTCACTAAAGAGGAAACGCCTGCAGAGGCTGGATATTCTGCCCCAGTTGCCCGACATAAGTTCGTTGTTCTCAGCAGTAGAGCAGGCAACGGAGGTCAATGTGCAGGGTCTTCATTATGCGGTTTCAAGCAAAAAGGGTCGGCGAGAATTGATGGAGGACACCCACAAAGCCATTCTCAATGTTCATGGCGATTCCAAACAGGCCTTCTTCGGCATCTTCGATGGTCATAGCGGTCGGAAAGCTTCAGATTTCGCTGCCGAAAATATTGGGCACAATATTGTGGATGCTATGCTGGGCATGAAAGACGAAACAAAGAACCTTCTCGAAGACAAGTTGTCCATCTTGCAGTTTGAGCTATCGCATGTGAGACAAGTTGTAGGGTAGTGGGCCCAAAGAGTTAGACAAATGGTAAATTTGTGGGCCCATAGCATAAAACGTGGTGATTTATTACTACTTTGTATGTGACATCTCTGCATGCACTCCAAGTGTCCTTTGCAAAGGTACATCTCTACATCCATTACAGGTTTTGCATAGGCTCCAGAAGATGTTCTTAGTTTTATAGAAGGCATTCAAAATTCTCCCTTCAAAGATATTTTCTTATCAAACATTCAGTTCTGTTTTAACTCAGAGCCTTTCTGCAATTGTTCATTCATGAGAGGATTGTCAGTGGTGGATGCATCTTTCTGCCATGACCCTGTGAATTCAAACATAGCATTAAATAGCCCAGATGGGATTTTGCCTGATATGTTGAGTTCCTGATTGAATTGCTCTGACATCTGCAAACATTATTTCCACAACAGGCTATGGCCACCTAGCTTCTTCATTCTATTTTGAGCTTTCACGATTTCCACTTTTCTAATTAATTTGGAATCTGGATAATGCTCACTTTTTGTTGATCTGCCTAATTCATATGTTATTTATAAACTGCACTAGAATTTTCTATGTAAGTAGTTATTTGCATCCATGAGCACACCATTTTAAGAACTGCACTAGAATTTTCTAAGTAGTTATTTGCATCCATAAGCCTACTTAGCTACAAGCAAAACAACCCCTGTCAGCTTGTCTATTGAAAGAGAAAAAGGGTAGCTACATATGGGGGAATAGTACTTACAAGGTGGGCTTCGAGCATATTATAGAATAAAAAAGCATTTACATGAGGGCAAGTTGCTGAATATATTGCAGGCTGATAGAAATATATTTTGTTGTTATGCAGGACTACATTGTAACTATGTACTACCTTTGGGTCTTCATGTTGCCACTGTTCAACACACCCCTCAAACTCAGTTGGATGAAGGGGAAAAGAAACAACTAAGGAGCTCATTTAGTCGGTTCTCGGGTTCTTTTTCTATGATGAGGACAAGACAAAGGCCTATTTCAATTTCATCTGTGTGTATTGACTCGTCCATGAAAGGAGGGATGCTTCCTTGGGGTATGAAAGGTGAAAACATGGTGAAGTAAAGGTAGGGGAGCCTGTGATGAATTTTCTTTGTATTTGGGCTTGAGCAGACTGGTCAGCCTAGTGTATAAGCGTTCAAGAGGAAGTTAACATTTTCATTGCAGAAGAATGCAATTCTTGTTAATTAATTGCTCAAGGGAATTGAAGTTCCTGATTCATGACAACTTGCGGCAAGAGGTATCAGGACACCTGAAATGTCCTAGTTAATTGTGGGCTTGAATAACTGTTTCATCTTTTCCCTCAAGTTTTTCAATGCCAGGGAAATCTGTGAAGTAACTAGTTACTTTTCATTTTCATAATATAGTTGCCTAATTTCAGTAAGAAATTCATCTCACTTTGGGATTCAGATTCTCTGTCCCTGTTGATCTCAGAATCTTCAAGACACTTAGAGCTAATGGGATATATAGGGTGCCTAATATTGTATATTCTTGTAAACGTTTCTATTTTACAAAATACTTCTCAAAAGTTTCTTTTTAACCATTTTCCTCCTGATTCCAGTTGTAAATTCTCATTTAGGTAATTTTCAATTTAAAATTGAAATGTTTTTAGATAGTTACGTATCTAAATTTACAAGGGCTTCTGTGCATAAATTAATCTCTTTTCTTGTTTAGAGCAAACCAATTTTCTGATACATCAGATTGTAAGATAAGATTTTCAACTTCTTCAAGAATCTCACTGGCTAATTTAAACTTTCCAAAACAAAAAAATTGCTGGTTTGTCAAATGTATTGATACAATTGTCCTTGACAGGGTTTTATACAGTACTGAAAACTTGAAGTTCTTAAAAATATATGCTGGTTCAAAGTAGCCTTTAATTGGTTGTAATGTGTTTTTGCATCTTTTAGAATTACTCTTGACCTGAAGTATGGTCTTGGTGGTAAAGCTTTCTACAAGAAAACCAATGTGGGAGCGTATTCTCTTATCTAAAGATGCCTGACCATGCGAGAGATTAGGGGTCCATTGATATGGTGTTTGTCATTTTATTGCACCCATTCCCGGCATCCGCTTAGATGCTTTCAACAGTTCTTCCATACCAACTTGGCTGCCCAGCACTGCTCACCTTTTGCCTTACCTTTTTGCCAGGAGCCTATAGGCCTTACCTTTATATATGGCTCAGAAGTTTAAAGCCTGTTATTTCTCTGGCAGGTTTGGCCTTATATGATGGCTATCCACTTTCTCCCTCAGTTGTTTTGTCTCATCTTCATCGCTCACAAGGTCCCTCTACTCCACTATGAACCCTGCCCCCTGCTTTTCCACAAAACTTGCACAGAACCAGGCCCCTCTGTACCCCTCTTCATCACTGGACACCTCTACCAGGTCACCCTTGTTCAACTTCATTTTTTCCTCCTCACTAAACACTGCAAAATCTAGCTGTGCTCCCACTCGTACAAATTCCTCCCTTAATTCTTCACCTAACCAGCTTCCAAACTCAGGCCTCGTGAAACACTAGCTATCTACTCCTCCATGCATATGTTATTTAGCCCATCGATCCTTCAGTTGAAAGAGTCAATATATCAACCTGGGAATTATGCCATGATTGCTATAATTCATGGAGGAGGAAGGAAAAGTCTTGTCAATCCCGAGACTGCAATGTGTAACATTTATTGCAGCATTAGGGCATGTGGTGCATCTCGAATTCACAGAAAACAAATGGGTTGAAGCGTCAAAGGTATGCACGGTACTTAGCTACTTTCACTTCCCTGTAATAGTTATTGTTTTTCTTAATGAATGGCAGGATTTTTGTCCTGGTCGTGGTCCTCAAATGGATAAAGTGCTTTTAAGTTTGTTGTTTTCCCATTGTTTTGTAACTATTCTGGAGTGCTTACATCTCATTTCTTTCATGGCTCAAGGTTACCCTGTTCATATGTCTGACGATATTGTTAAATTTGTTTTGAACACATTAGACCTTGTTCCACGCTGACATACTTTTAGGTTTGTTGCTGGGCTTTTAAGTTAACTATAGCGTTTTGGGCCCCTTGTCAATCAGGACGCTGAGGTTCAGATGGTTGCATTATGAAGAAGATGAGTAAAACAGGGAAAGATTCATAAATATGAAACTCAGTCCTTACTCAATATGAACACAGTGTAAACTACAAGCATACTCATCCATTTACTGGGCAACCTTGATATCAAATCATCAGATGTTAGTTTCTACCACAACAAAGATATCAAATATCTATAAGAATTTTGAACTCGTGGCTCAAAAATGTGTAGCTTAATAATTCAGAATACACAACTGCAGAAGCCTCAGACCTGTTAGTAGTCTCTTATAGGCAGGGACTGCCGCTATGCAGTTGCCCTTGTTGAATTATAGACTTTGCACAATAAAAGGGAAAGAATACACTTTTTACATCAATTTTTTATTTTTTCCTCTTTGAGAATTTGAGAAATACTTGGAGTACAACCAAAAAGTGTTTCCTTCATTATTATTTTTTAAATATTGTTTATTAATTTTAGTCGGTTATAAACCTCAATAAAAGAAAAAAAAAACATTTTTTACATATTTTTTATTTTTTTCTTTATTTTATTTTTTTTAGGGTTTGAGAAATATTTGGAGTGAAACCAGAAAATGTTTTCTTAATTATATATATATATCTATATATATATATATATATATATATATATATATATAGATAGATATATATATATATATATATATTTTACCATGGTAAATTATTGTTGGATTAATAAGATTAAAGGTATATCCAATAGTTTGTAAGTTAAATATATTAAAAAGTTATGACTTAGCAGTCTATAAGCTCAATATACTAGGAATTTATACAAGAGTTATATTGGGAATGATCCAGGTGGATCTCCAGACACCAATGGCATGGAAAATGCTCAAAATTCAAAGTGGTGGAAAGACAATGAACTTGACATCAGATCAAAGTGTTCGTTGCCCTGATTCCAACGGTGTGAACGACACTCCAATCCGAGTCTAGATGAAGGAGATAGAGGTAGTCAAAGTTGGGTTGACTTTTTTATGACTGGGCAGGATTAATGAAGGCAAAATTTGGACTTTTTTGTAGAAATTCTCATTCTAGATTAACCTAATTATGAAATATAACTAAAGCAAAATACTTAATCTACTTCTACAATCAAACTTGTGGAAGCTTAATCTATTTGAGCAAGATCAAACATAACACATATAACAGAGAAGAAGAATCAATACACATGAAACACAAAACAATACTCTGGGGAAAGCCTCAGCTAAAAACCCCGCTATCTGTATTATCATACAAGTGGAAATATCTCAGGATTACACACATCTTTAGCTCTCACAACTATCCAGCTCTTAGTACAATCCCTCACTGTTGCTCATAGACAGAATAGACAACGCATATGCCTTCTCCTTTGTCCTCCAAGCCTCCTATTTCCTTGCGTAGTTTTCCCTGGGTGCTCTAGCTGTAACCTTGTGTGACACTGATCTCACACACTGCTCCAACACATTGTAAAACTGCGCAAATCTCAAGGAATGAATTCCTTATGCATGCAAGAGATTTTCTTACAGGAAAATTTTTGCAACTGATAGTACATTATCCCTACCTTTAATCTCAACTGGGTTTTTGTCTGAACTGACATGCATCAGTTATTTATGAGAGAATATTCAGTTATCTGTACTACACTAGTTTCATGCATGCATGCATTAACTGACTGAACTCACAATTAGTTCCTCAAATTGTTTGGAACTAATTTAAATAGACTTAACTCAGTTAACTAATCCAACTAATTACAACTCAAATACAACTCATCCTTATCTTCTTAATTAAGGGATAACTTCCTTAATTCAAGGGATAACTGTTGCATGACTTCACAAAGACTTCTAGCTTGAATTTCTCCAACTAATTAACTCAAGATGAATTAATTAATTATTTTTGAAGTAGTTGGTGAGACTAAATTCAAATTTTAATTCTCAAATTTAATTCAAGGACAAATTAAAATTGGAATATTCTGAATGCTATTTTTAGCATTTCTTGTTGCTATTCTCAACACTCCCTCTCAACAAGAAAGGAATTCAACTCGATCCCGATCTTGAACCTTTGGAATGTTCTGCATGCAACACTTCTCTCTAGTGTTGTTGCTCCAGCAATTCCAGAAACAAAAAAACATCCAACCTAAATCAATATGATGCATCTGTCATCAAAATCTCTAACTACTATTGCCTCTGTCAACTGAAAAACTTTGCGCTTCTGTTGACTCTGCCTTTCTGCACTATTGTCAATCCTTCTCTGCGCTCTTTAGTATCTGACTGCTCTAGCCTTTGTCACTTTGACATTTGACTGCATCAATCCCACTGATTCCTCTCGCTACTAAACTTTGGGCTCTCGTAGCAAGGTACGATCCATGAAATAAAACCTCACAATGGACCCTGCCCAATTTCAACCTTCTTGAGACTATCACTTCACATCGCCCCACCTCACACTTGGAGGTATGGCTACATGTGATCCCTATGCCCACTTGGCTCAAAAATCCCCCCCTACTAGAGGTTTCTGCATGAGTGGATGCCTCCACTCAGTCTCCTCTCAGCGTCTCCAATTGGGGCTTCTCCACAATTGTCTGAGACTTCTTTTGGGACTGCATGTTGAGAGGTCATTTACTTTCCCTCTCAACCACCAAGTATCTAACCTTTGCCTTGCTCCTCAAGGCTTTGCATGCATCTTGTACCTCAAGTGCATACAGGTTCTTGGCTAGCACACCAATCTGTTTCATCTTTCCCGCCGTCATGAAATTTTCTGGAAAAAGCGCTGATTTTAAATGAGCGATATCTCCCTCATCCGAACTCCAATTCAACTGATTGTTTTTTTGAATTTGGGTATTTTTTCGCAAGGAATCCAGATCTGCTATTTGTTTCTAAAAATTTTGCACAAAAAATTTCAGATCTGCTCTGCAAACTCGTGGCCCAATTTATTTATTTATTTATTTATTTATTTTTATTTTATTTTTTTTTAATTTTTATTTTTAATTTTTTTAATTTTTTAATTTTTTTTTAATTTTTAATTTTTTTAATTTCTTTATTTTTAATTTTTTATTTTATTTTTATTTTTGTTTTTTTATTTTTACTTTTTTATTTTTTTTTTAATTTTTAATTTTTAATTTTTAATTTTTAATTTTTTTTTTTTAATTTTTTTTTAATTTTTAATTTTTAATTTTTAATTTTTATTATTATTATTTTTTTTTTCCGAATTCTCTACTTCGTATACTGTTCACTGCTTCGATAAACTTTGCTCCAATAAAATTGGCTCCGATACCATCATTAGTTGTTGTTATTCCCACACTACCAAGCTCATCTTTGCAGGTGGTGAGCTTGTTTAGGTATGTGGAAATAGTGTCGCCCTTCTCCATCTTGATTTTTCGAAGCTTATCCTTGAGCGCCAGTTTACTCTGGTCACTACTGTTCTGATATAGGTCCTTCGATGTCTTCCACATTGAAAATGGAGTCTCCTTCCCATGGAGACTCAAGACAATATGGTCTCAAACTCCCTCCAGAAGAATCCTTCTCGCCTTTGCCACACACTTCTTCCATTCAGCTAATTCTTGTGCATTAGCTGCAGTTGGCTTGGGGATTTCTTGATCATTGAAATCCTTGAAACCATTGTCTTCTAATACTGCTTCCATGTGATCCTTCCATGCTATGTAATTTGAGCTGCCATCCAGAGCATACTCGAGTTTCAAGCCATTGGTGAACTTTGAGGTGTGATAAGAATTCGATTTTGCACTTGCAACCAAGAACATCAAACTTCAAATTTCCCTTCTCAATATACTATTCACAGCTCTGATCACCTTTGCTCTGATACCATGTAGAAATTCTCACTGTAGATTAACCTGATTATGCAATATAACTAAAGCATAATACTTAATCTACTTCTACAATCAAACTTGCGAAAGCTTAATCTATTTGATCAAGATCAAACAGAACACATATAACAGAGAAGAAGAATCAATACACATGAAACACAAAAGAATACTCTGGGGAAAGCCTCAACTAAAAACCCCGCTATCTGTATTATCATACAAGTGGAAATATCTTAGGATTACACACATCTTTAGCTCTCACAGTTATCCAGGTCTCAGTACAATCCTCACTGCTACTCATAGATAGAATAAACAACTCATATGCCTTCTCCTCTGTCCTCCAAGCCTCCTTTTTCCTTGCGCAGTTTTCCCTGGGTGCTCCAACTATAACCTTGTGTGACACTAATCTCACACACTGCTCCAACACACTGTAAAACTGTACAAATCTCAAGGAATGAATTCCTTATGCATGGAAGAGATTTTCTTATAGGAAAAAATTTGCAACTGATAGTACACTTTCCCTGTCTTTAATCTCAACTGGGTCTTTGTCTAAACTGACATGCATGAGTTATTTATGAGAGCATATTTAGTTATCTAAAGTACACTAGTTTCATGCATGCATGCATTAACTGACTGAACTCACAATTAGTTCCTCAAACTGTTTGGAACTAATTTAACTGGACTTAACTCAGTTAACCGAGCCAACTAAAATTACAACTCAAATACAACTCATCCTTATCTCCTTAATTAAGGGATAAATTCCTTAATTCAAGGGATAACTGTTGCATGACTTCACAAAGACTTCTGGCTTGAATTTCTCCAACTAATTAACTCAAGATGAATTAACTAATTATTTTTCAAGCAGCTAGTGAGACTAAATTCGAATTTTAATTCAAGGACAGATTAAAATTAGAATATTCTGAATGCTATTTTTAGCATTTCTTGTTGCTATTCTCAAAATTTTTTTCGTGGATGGAATCCGGCCAACTCCAGCCAGATTTCAGGTGAAATCATTGCCTGTTAAAATGAATCCTTCGATCAAAAACCGAAATTCTAAAAATGAACACTTTGTTTTATATAACAAAAAATATATATAAAAAAAGGGTGGCGGGCCACCAACCCCACTACCCCAACTCTTATCCGCACAAACCATAAATATATATTGGTGGAGGAGCGGGCCACGACCCCCAACCCCTCCCACGGAACCAAACTCTAACCAAACGTGGTGGGCGTCCATGACCCCACAACCCCACAACCCACACCTCAGCATTGTTATGCAATATATGTAATAGGTGGTGGACCGGCCCTTGGGGCACAGACCCAACCACGCCCAAAAAAAATAACGTGCCATCATTCAATGAAGACATGCAGAGGTAAATATGGGGGTTGGGCTGCCCAAGGCGGGCCAAGCCCGAACCAATTCTTAACTTAACATTTCATTATGTAAAAAAGGGAGGAGGCGGGATTTGACCACCCAACCTCCTCCACAATATTTGGATCCATAACCATTGCACCACAACAGACTTATTGAGAAATCTGCCACCACAATTTATATTTAAACGCAGTTTATTAGTGTGCCGAGGGAGGAGGCAGTGCACGCAGTTCGAGGCAGAATTTTGCAAGAGGGATGAATTTTCACTTTGTCAGATTTTGACAAATTTTATATGGTTTTAGCATTTCTCAATGCCACAAATGCAATGGCGCTATCCGTTTCTTCATCAGAGTTCTGCATTTTTCGGCCATTTTTCGGTATGGAGGTATAAAACTCCTTTTTTGTGACTGATGTTTGTACTCTTCTTTCTCATGCCACTTAATGAATGAAGGCCTCCCCATTGATCGGGCATGGCCTGGAGAAGTAATCCAAGTTGGAAAAACTCCATTACCAAGTTTTGTTATCTTCTCTCATGCTTTATGTCTTTCTCCTCTTCTCACATGTGCACATTAAGTTTTCTATGTTAAGCTACAATTTATGCATGTAATTATTTAACACATTTATAAGCAAAATATTTTGGATCAAGTGGTATCAGAGCAGGTATTTTTAGATGTGAATTGCATGTTTGTATGCTAACAAGAAACAGGCTCCGAAGAGGCGAAGGGAAACTAAAGTCTTTTGATCTCGAAGTGGGGCGTGCACATCGAAGGAGAAACATGGCAGATGAAGAGGCTCATTATGAAGAGGAGCTCAATTTCTGCAAAACCTTCTATACAATGGCAGAAAATGTTGGTCAATTTCTTTCAAGGCTGGAGAAAGCAGAAGGGAAAAAGGCAGAAGAACAAGGTTCAGTGCATGGAAATGGTGAAGAAGAACCCCCTCCTTCTCCTTCCACAAGTGAAAGCCCTTCTTCCTCTCATCATCATCGTCGTAGAAATTCAAGGGGTGCATATAAGAAACCTTTCTTTAAATTAGATGTCAAATTTGATCTTCCCATGTATAATGGTGAAGGTAATGCAAGAAATCTTAATAACTCGATTAGGCAGGTTGAAATCTACTGCAGGATTCAGCAGATCGAAGAGGATGAGGCAAAGATTCAGTTTGCCTCTCTTCGACTGAGTGGCACTGATCTCGTCTGGTGGGAGAGAAAATTTTGAAGCAGTAAAAGTGTGGGTAATATTCTTTCCTGGCCTAGTTTCATTTCTGCATTAAAGGAACAATTTTATCCCTTGGGTTATAAGCAAAAATCCTTAATGGATTGGCAATACTTAAGGCAAGGTAGAGGTTAGGATGTTCAAATCTTTACCGAGGAGTTTAGAAAACAAGCACTTAATTTTGGCTTTGCACTTGACTCACCTGAAGTAGTAACTAAGTATATTGGATCATTACACAGTTACATTATACATTAATTATTATTATTTGAACCTACTACCATTGACTCGACTAGTGTAAAGGCCATTCATCTAGAGAACAGGGGAACACCTGAACGGGATGACCACCCAAAGAGAGTCACAACAGCCAAGAGAAGGGGAGAAAATCCCTCTTGTACACATTGTGAGAAAGAGGGGTATGATGAAGAAAATTGTTGGAAGCTACACCCTGAGCTGAGACTTGAAAGGAATGACAGAAAGGGGAAGCAGAAGGTCGTCACCACTGTGCAACAAAACCAAGATTCTGAGTCAAAGGAAAATGAGAAGGTCGTAGGTGCAGGATTTGCACAAGGTAGGCCCATTGACTTGGGGTCTGATTTCGGCGATGAAACAAAGTTTGCAGCCCTTGTCGTGGCAAGAGGACCCATAGATTTGGGGTCTGATTCTAGCCATGAATCAAGGATTTCAACAAACATAACGAAAAGGGAACTCCCCACACTAGGACGCCAAGAACTTGACAAGATCAACCTCCACATCCAAGCAAAGAATGTTGAGTTAAGGAGACTTCTACAGGAGGCAAGGGAAGAAAGACAAAGATTACTATGCCAGTTGCAAGCCAAGGATGAGGCCTTGGAAAAGCTACAACATCGCTATCCCTAGGTAAAAAGCGATTCCTTGATTTCATATAATTCTCATGATGATGAATTTGTTGCTTTTGAAAAACATACTATAGGGATTGGATCTAAACTATTGAAGAATATGGGGTATCAGGGAAAGGGCCTTGGCATCAAAGGCCAATGCATCGTAAACCCCATTGAAGTCAAGGAATTGCCGCATTGTGCAGGACTCGGATACGCCAGAAAGGAAATGGGAGAAAGCTCCAATACAACTAGTAACCAGCCAATGACAAACGATGAAATTCCCTCCTCAGAGTCTAGTGATAGTGAGGGCCCCATAAACACTTATCGGAGGAACACCAAGGGAAAGCACCCTAAGACAACCCCGAAAGTTTGGAGGAAAAAGAATTGATGTAGCCATTTGCAACAAAGGGGGACACCAACAAACTGCATGTCCAATGCTCCATGCTCTGGAAACATCGTTGGAGGAGCCGAAAGGTGAAGATGTTCAACAAATGAATCCACCCCATTCACGGTGGTCTACTTTATTAAGTTGGTTTTTCTAAGGTAGTAGCTTTTTATGGCCACCATTGTAAATCATACGTTGCAAGTAAATGTAAAAGTGATGGTGTGTTTCCTATCACTTCAAAATGCAACGATGATATTTTGGCCTTTCTTTATTAGTAGTTGAGGTATTGATTACTTTTTATGTAATCCTTGGCCAAGGAGTGTGTGCTATAAACTCTTGGCAAGGAAGGGTTCTTAAGTCATGTGTGGTGTGTGTTAGGTTCCTATACCAATAGGTGTCATATTTCATGATTGACTGTGAAAGTGCCAAATATGTCATCCTTTCCATGCTGTAAAGGTTCCATATTTCCAAGAAAAATAAAAAATTAAAAAATGAAAAGAGGGTATGCCCTAAAAGAAAAATCAAAGGGCAAAAGGAAGGAAATGGCCAAGAGAAAAATGAAAGAAATGAACCCCAACCAAAAGCCAGGAAAGTGTGCCAGCTCAAATGCCACTACTGTTCCAATTTTTGAAGAATTGAATTGTGTGCAGATAGTGATTTTTGTCACAATTGATGAATGGTCAAACAGCTCAATCTTGGCCAGTTCATGTTTAAATTTCATGTTTTAGAGATAGAGAATGAAACCTATCCAAATTGTTCAATCTTGGCAGGTAATTAGCTAGGTAGAGAAGCAAGGGTGCTCAACAGTGAAATCTGAGCCCCTAGAAGAAATAAGGGCAGACTTAGATAGGAGGGCAGCTAAAAGAAAAGAAGAGAGTGAGGGTTTGCTAGTTCAAAACACACCCAATCGAAAAGAAGAAAAAATGCTAGGTGTAATAGGCTGGGTAGGCAGTCTGATGTTGCAGAATGAGACTTGTGATAAATTTTGTCTTTCAAACTGTTAAATTTTACCTCCATCGCAACTACTATGGCAAATATTTCACTTGGAGCAGCAGCACAAGCGAGGCATGACTAAATCCCCTTAAACCTTTCCCTAAATCATTTACTAATTTCCCCTAGAAGATATTAAGATTTGCTTAATATCACTGAATCACTCATCTCATTCCATAACATTTTCCTAAGTAAGAATCTGTTTTACTTAGGGGCTAGCCATATTTCTTGTATAAATTCTTTTTCCCCTTTAAAGCCTAAGTTTCCTAACATTAAACTTGGCACTTTCTGTCGAAATTTATACTAACTTCTAACTTTATTATATATATAAATCCCATTTTATTCTCCTCCCCGTATTAAAAATATAATAAAAATCCCCATATAAATATATATCCCCGCCCTGGTTGAAATATAACCATAAGTATGTTCTTTGGGATTAATAAGTTTACTTGGAACTTATTAAGAACCCCCATCCCTGTGCCCAAACGAATTAAACAACATCTGGTTGATTAATAACCAAAACCCCGAGCTCTTAAAACCATAAAAACACACTCATTTGAATTTCCGCGATGCGATCTAAATCGCAAATCACAGATCTCAGTTTTTCCCTGCCACCTCCGTTTTTTCCGATGATATTCTGCGATGCGATCTGATCGCATATCGCATATCACATTATCGCCTGTGTAAACCTTCACCCCTTACCATCCGATATGCTATTATGCGATGCGATCTGATCGCAAATCGCAAAATCGCATATCGCATATATATATGAAGACTCCAAAACCCCTGTCCTCCGTCGTTGCGATATTGCGATCGTCCGTCCGCCGTCCGATCAACCTCCGCACATCCAACGACATATATTGATATCGCTCCTTCTTGGCCCGAAATCACTCGTCCCCAAAAATAGTGCGGGCAAAGCAACTTACCACCTTCCCATCTGCCACGTCGTCTGTCCCGTACCTCCCGCTGACATCATCCGTCCTTCAAATCAAAAATCTCCCACCTAAAATCATTTTTTTCAATAAAAGGGGTGAAGAGGTCATTTTGTTATGTTTTTTCATTTAGCGCCCCTGCGCGCTCTAGGTATAAAAGAGACCAAGATTGCATTTTCAGCCGTTATGACCCCCTCCAACCAGAAAAGCTCCAAACAACGAGCTCGCAGCCTCAAGCAAAGTTACCATTGTATAGTCCCCCTCCTTTTTTAAATACTGTTCGAGCCAGCGTCGAAGGACTTCCTAGCCCACTAAAAAGAAATAAGGGGACGCGATAGCAGTTCTATTCTGCCATACAGTGGTAGGCAAGGGCAGTTCAACAATAAAGGGTATCAGAGGAACATTAAAGAGGATCCAAACAAGTCAAAGAGTATCAGTGGAGAATTAAAAGCTAAATCAAATCAGAATTAATGAACATCGGAGCCGACTAAGAGGAGCAGATCAGAAGTCAAGGAATAGTTATTACAAACAGTCAGCACAAAGCTACAAAGGACACCTGCAAGCTGAACCCTAAAGAGCTAGCCTCCAGCACAGCATAAGCTAGCTGTTTCTACCTTACTTGTAAATTACGTTAGGTTAAACTTAGATATTATCTCAGAGCTTTTATGAGATATTGATGTGTTATAGACATTTTTGTGCCTCGCGTCATGGAGCATGAAATGTCGATAATTACAGGGATCCTCAGTCCCTAAACATGTTGTTCTTACCCCTAAAAGAACAAGGTCATCAAACAACAGCACTTCCAATCAGTTCTCCACCTGAAAACACTTCAAAACAGGCTTATTTTGGATCATGTCAGCTGCTCCACTGAGCTTCTGCGCTGGAATGCAACTGTCCCTCCTTGTACCTGCGCTGGAAGTCAAGATTAATGAAGGCTACCTGCGCTGGGCGAGATTGGCCAAGTGGCACAGTCATCCTGCAAGGTGTCAACTGCCCAGGAAGCTTCCAAACTGACACTTGGTTCATGAGATTCGCCCTGTGATGAGTAAGAGGTACTTGATCACCATGTGTAAGCAAGGATCTCCAAGTGGACTCAAGAACTGAAGATTAACTGAAGAGGGAGAGGACACTAGTCAGCTCTATGCCAGCCTCAAGCTGACTCATCCTCTCTTCTTCTCTCCTATATATAGAGCTCTTCTATGAGGTCTAAGGAGGCTGGAATTTTGTGTAAAGCAAGGAGGTGCTGTTGGATTACAGTTAGAGCTATTGGGTGATTGTTTTACTAGAGGTGAAGAGGAGAGTTCTTGCTGCTGGGGAGGTGCTACTGGATTGGAGCCATCATTGGTTGTAACCTTCTCAGAACCCTGTTACTTCTATCAATAAAGTTTTGCATGTTCTCCTATATACTTGTATTGCATTGATGTATTGTATTTACATGTATATTTGATTCACCCTAATCCATGTTTCAGTTATGAGTACATGTATCTTGTAGTTTCCTCTCTTGTTTTGTGCAGGATCTGTGTGTAGCTGGACCGACAAAGAGAGCAAGGAGCTGGGAACAAGAGACAAAGAAAGAGGATAAGGATCGACTAAGCGAAGGACACCAGGTTGGTTGACCTTCTTTTCCTTCTCTCTGTACTTTCATAAAGGAAATCATCAAAGCTTTACTTTCAGTTGTTGCTAAAGACTGTCACCTTTAGAGTAGGGATAGGGTCATCCGCATCGGATACTTTTCCCCACAACAAACTGGCGACTCCACTGGGGAGCCTAGTATCTTGTTGGTGTTTGTAGTATTTTGCTATTCATTTCTTGAAGAAAAGAGTACCAAATCGAAAAGCTTTTGACTATATCAAAAGCGAAGTAGAGGGACTGTTACTCTTGCTCATTTGCTGAGCAAATTCAAGATTTGAAGAGCTTATCTACAAAAGACTCTTTACTCTTTGTGATAGATCTTCATCCTCTTGATCATCCCTTAGCCTGTACTTGACCTATAGCTTTTTATTTCAGAAAAAACAGTGCATTTTTGAGCTTTTTATGACCCGGAATTCTTTGTAGACGAAACTCTCGTGAGTCAGTGCAGGCTGTCCACAGGCAGTCTGCATTACAGCGCAGATGCTCCCTTCGGGAACTGCGCTGAGAGTCAAATTGGCAGACTAGAACCTGCGCTGGTCCAGTTAGCCATTGTCTTGCTCAGCTTTCCCTTTGTGTCTTAGCCCTGTTTTCACTTGTTTTTTGCTGATTGCTTGCTGGTCATTGTACTTGCTGTAAACCACTTCTCCTTGACATTATTCCGCCTCAGTTGTGTGATGAAACTGTGAATGTTCTTTCAGTATTTCTTGTTTCAGTTACAGTTTCCCATTGTGAAAAGCGAACCAGTATAGCTGTGACCTCTTAGACCCTGAACTGTAAAAGTGTCTTTGTGATCTTATGAGCTAGTTTTATTACTGTTCATGGCTGTTTGAGTTTGTTTGTTTTTCATTTTATGGTTTGAATCTATACATTTCCTGTGTTTAAACAAGTCTATCATAAGGTGTCTTTTTGATTGTGGACAAGCTTGTTTATTTCTACTTGAAATTAGATTCAAAATTATACAACAGTTTCCTTTTTGTCTAGCATCAACATTAAGGATAACGAAAAGAAATACATGCATTGTGCATTTTGCATTTGACTGTATGCTTGACGATTTAGGAAAATGTGCATTTTAGTGTGTGTTCTTTGATCTGTGGAAAAAGTTGTGTCTTCCTTTTCCCTTAGTAGATTAAGGTTTTCAAAGTTGAAAGATTGAAAAGATTTGCTTCTCATTCTTAGATTGCATATAGGAAGTTGTATATATACATCTCGTGGCGAACCTGAAAGGCAAACTGTTAAGAAAGATCAACATTAAAATAAACTCAATTTACATAACAACGCTTTGGAATATAACGCAAACATCTAGAGGTCTAGGTAGAGACGTGTTCCGGCGTCGTTAAACATAGTGACTGTCGATCTCTACGAAGGTGGGTGATTCCTCCTGAGAGTCGGTGGCACTAACACGGACTTGAGCTCCCGCGTACCGTCGCATATATTGGGAGACCCCTATAGGCTTTTATCCTTTATCCTTAGGAAACCGTGTCGGCCACCCTACTGATCGCGATGAAGTGAACACAGCATTCACGAAGATCGACCACCCGTACCGTAAAACGTATTCTGTGGTTTCGCGAAAGGTTTGGCACACCCTCTGCCTAGATCTCCAGAGTAGTTTCTTTTGGCCTTTTTCAAACTCTATAACTGAAAAAGTCCAACCGAGCATTTGTCACTTCGGGCTCGTTAATACATCGAAGGCGACTAGAGTCATCTTTAGCTTTTTCTCGACTCTTAAAACATGAAAAAGCAAGTTTGTGTCTAAAAGCGTCGTTAATAAAATTTATTTTAAGCGGAACATAATCACCTGTTATTCCCACGTTGATATTTCAGTTGAAAAGTATGGAGCCCACCAACCAAGGAAGTAACCTTGGCGGAAGTCCAAATCCCTTCTCCTCTTGGGGAGATGTTGGTGCGCCTCATATGGCTACATTGTCGCTTCCAGGATTGACAATCGGCCTCCCTGTATGGCTCTTTTCAACTAATGTAGTCCAAATCGCCACTAATCCTGAGCAGTCGAATCAACAGTCAGAACAATCTAGAACTACCCACCAGCCTTCCACTTCTTATGATACTTCCTCTGATCCTTCATCTTCGCAAGGTAGAGCCGGCAAAAGTCAGCCTGCCAAGGAGAAGAAGGAAAAGAAGAAGAGAGAAAAGAAGCAGAAGGAGCCTCTGGCGAAGGCGACTGGGGGCAAGCAGAGGAAAGCTGACAAAAACACACACACTGCACCGACCGGGCCTAAATCGCCATGTGTCATTTGCAAAGGGATCCACTTCCATCGTGATTGTCCTTGTATTCCCCGGATACTAAGGGACTGGTCCCCAAGGTTGCACAATCCGGTAGCATCAACCTCTGGTTGTCATGTTGATTGCATTCCGTCAACTAGCGAGAGTGAAGGATGAAGAAGGGGACCAAGATCACCCTGTCTATTGTGTGAAGGCAGTCATGCCCTCCACAAATGTCCATTCTTAGATGAGGCAAAGAGAGTTTTGGAAGATCGCCCGGTTTCACCGTTGCGACTTCCTCCTGGATATCAAAAACTCGCGCCTAATCCCTCGATAGTTGAAAATCCAGTTGACCCGCTCAAGTGGTCAGCTGAAGTGTCGGTCATTGAGAATGAACCTACTGAATCCAGACCAGACGAAAGTCTAAAGGTCGATACGGCAGTTGGCCCGGTTCTTCTTTCAGAGGTTCTATCGTCCAATGACTCCGTCATTAAAGACCCGTCTTCAAATGACACTGTCGCCGAAGAGTCATCTTCATGCGACACCCTCACTGAAGAGAATAAGGATGACACCATCCAGGTTCTTTTCATCAGCACCGACTCCGATGAGCATCAGGGCAATGCGCCCATTCCTTTATCGCAGGAAGGAACATCATCAGAGTCATATCCGGCCGTATATTCGGTCCCACCACCAAGCAACCTGGTTGTATCCTTTGATTGGAATCAACTAGGCAGACCCCGGTTACCAGCCAGTACACCATTCAGAATCATTGTCCAGATCTATAGAATGATTATGGCTGGTACTATCATTGATGAAGGGGCGTCTATGAGTATCCTTTCCTCTGTTGCTTGGAAAGCACTGGGTTCCCCAGCGCTTTTACCTGAGTTGAGAAATCTCTCAGGTTTTGATAAAGGAACCAGTCGACCATTAGGGATCCTCCCCGATGTACCTGTTACATTGAAAGGGAAGACCGTCAGGATGAACGTGTTGGTAGTTCAAGGACCCTTGGATTATAACCTACTCCTTGGACGCGACTATATTTATTGCATGGGAGCGATAGTCTCCTCACTCTTTAGAGTAATGTGTTTTCCACACGAAGGAAGGGTGGTCAAGCTCATAGACCAACTTTCATTTCCGGGATCTCGCATCGCAAATAGTCAAATACCAATCCTAAATGGTCTGTTCACTCAAGATACACCTCCGCCCCCAGTCCTCCTTCCCGATGAATGCGAGTGATTCGGAAAGAAAGACTAGGACCCAGGGGGCATGCACCCTGGTCTGCTTCGGGCAGAAGAAACTCCGGGTATAAGAAAGAATTTCCGCAGAAGAACATGACTAGTCCGTACCCCGTCCGTAGGAAGTGGGGTTGTTCTGGAATAATGATCTTTTGTTAAAGTTATGTGTTCGACCAAAGAGTCATTCACCTTTGTCTAAAAGTGGGCAATGCCCAAGTAGGAATTCCCTTATTGCAACAAGTAGTCACCATCTTTGAATTCAAGCCTCGCCCATCGAAACATATGTTTTGAAGGATAAGCAGGGGCAGCCTACAAAGTAGGAGACCGTATTGTTGTGACAGAGGGTAACCGTCTTTGGACAACCCAATGATAGACACCACCGAAGAAAGAGATTGATCTGTGGCAGCAAATCGAACCGTCTTTGGAATAATAAGAAAGAGGCAAGCCTCCCTCAATAATGCCAATGTTTTATCTTTGAGTGATGTTCTTCTATTGTCACAAATAGCTGTTTGTTAAAAGTGGGCCGACGGGAAGCCTGAGTACTGCGTAAGACCCCTTAGAATAACGAGAAGACAAGTATCGTTAGCATTAGATTGGCAAGATGACAAGTAAATGTGAACACCCAAAGAAAAGCAGAAGTAGGGGAGAGGAGGGGCAGCCTCGAAATTCTATCCTATACCTGGGGGCATGCAAACCTTCTGGAGTGCAAGCTAGGGGCGGTTATTTATCTGGTTTTAAGATTAGCCGTTTCCAAACTTGCATGAAAGAAGCCTGTGGGGCAAAAGTAAAATTTGCCAAAATTGGAGCATAGCTGTGGTAAGGCATAAGCTCTATAAAAATTGGTCCTTACGGAGGGCGTTCTTTTTTATGACTGGTATATCGAGCAGTTTTAGCATATAGTTCATGCTCGTTAAAAAATAAACGCAAAATTCGAGCAGTTTTATGACTGAATCTATGCTCGTTAAAAAATAGAAAAGTGTGAGCAAAAGTTTCCCCCAGAGTTCAAGCTCATGGAAAAAATGAACCGATAAATAACCTTTTGAGATCGTAAATTCATCAGCCATAAGAGCCTTGGTCGTGTTTTCATCCATCACCTCCACCATCATTTGGCCGATCATTCACTTCCATTTGTGTGTTTACCTCTTTTGAGAAACAACTGCGAAGAGTGATTTCACCTAGCCATCCTTGTGACACTGCCGTGATTAAAAAATTCCAACCTGTACCTGGAATCTGTAGCTATCCCTGTTTATCACTCGTTCCTCAAAAGACGAGTCTTCTTTCAGCTCTTTTCACTGACTCGTAAAATATGAAAAGTTTGCCGAGTTTTGGCCTTCCAGCTCGTTAAATGACCGGAACGCTATCCCTCCTCTAAATTTTAATCTTTTTGGACCTGAGGGATTATTGCACAAAAGGATCGAGCGCTTGTCTTGTTCGGCTCGTTAAAAGTACCGAACAGCCATCCCTTCTGTATTGTTTTATACTTTTTTGGACTTAAGGGATTAGCTGACGAAAAAGGAATTATGGAGTTGACTTTCTGTACCTTTTCAGACTCTCTAAAAATGAAAAGGACCGAGTTTTCTTTGTCGTTAGACTCGTTAAAATGATTAAATAGCGACAAACTTGTCTTTAGACGAGAACGAGTTTCCCTATCGCTAGGCTCGTTAAATCATAGCGATGGGCTTGCTCGAAGGGCAGGTTATAGAACAGGCATATGTTATCCTCCTCAAGCTTGACAAAAATAAAGAGGTACTGGTCAGAAATGACTGGGGAAAAATTGGGAGAACATTCAAAGTTTAATGGTAGCAAGTCACTCTTGAACATGACACTTTTCCTCCGTACCACATCGGGTTGGGTTGTTTCATTCACCGGTCTCATCGCCATGGTCCTCGCCAAACCATCCACATTTGGGGTAATGCTACCGATCCATCGCATCAGTGTCGTTATATGTTCAAGAGGGGTCATTCTGAAAGTGTCAACCGTGTCCCATCCACTGCCATACATTATCCTTCATCCATTCATGATCGCCACCCTGAATCATATGTCACAGTTTGTTTTCACCTCCACTAAAATCATTAGCTCCGTTCCGTGTCATTGATGTGGGATTCATTAAGGCCCTCCTTTGAGGGATCGCTTCTTGTCGACTTCAGCTCATTATCCAAGAAGTTGATCTAGGAACACCCCCATCAGTACTTTGAAGCTTGCATGCCTCAATGGCAAGTTTCTCACTTCCGGCGACAGGTATACATCAATGACCTTCGACCAGAAGATTTTGCGTGGCGTTCGACGCCAAGTCCTTTATTCACGCCACGTGAATTGTACTGCAGTACCTTGAGGGTCATCGTCATTATTGGTGATTCCTCTCGCGCTTGTTAACGGTTTTCATTATTGACCGGTAATCAAGCGATGTCTTTCCATGTTCGACTTCAGCGCAATTCTCACATGGATCGACTTGTACTTAGAGTGAAGATCGAACGAGTTTGAAGACCCCGGATCTAGTTTCATCCATCCGGGCTGCGATATATATTCAGGAAACATAAAAGCATTTGCCATGTACATCATTGCAGCAGATGATCATCCTATTCAAAGGATGATAATTTCAGCAGAAAATTATCAGTCTACCTTCAGACGATCGTCTGTCATATGTACCAAAATGTATTTATAAAAGATGAGCATGGGAATGCCCGCCTCAGCTAGATCATGAAAATAGAATGAAAAATAATGTATTGTATTGTATTGTATTACAGGGCTCCTCTTCAGCACTGGAACGAACTTCGGATCCTCTAGATAAAGCATTTCACCCGATAAACGGCCTCATACTTTAGGGGGCAACTGTTATAGACATTTTTGTGCCTCGCGTCATGGAGCATGAAATGTCGATAATTACAGGGATCCTCAGTCCCTAAACATGTTGTTCTTACCCCTAAAAGAACAAGGTCATCAAACAACAGCACTTCCAATCAGTTCTCCACCTGAAAACACTTCAAAACAGGCTTATTTTGGATCATGTCAGCTGCTCCACTGAGCTTCTGCACTGGAATGCAACTGTCCCTCCTTGTACCTGCGCTGGAAGTCAAGATTAATGAAGGCTACCTGCGCTGGGCGAGATTGGCCAAGTGGCACAGTCATCCTGCAAGGTGTCAACTGCCCAGGAAGCTTCCAAACTGACACTTGGTTCATGAGATTCGCCCTGTGATGAGTAAGAGGTACTTGATCACCATGTGTAAGCAAGGATCTCCAAGTGGACTCAAGAACTGAAGATTAACTGAAGAGGGAGAGGACACTAGTCAGCTCTATGCCAGCCTCAAGCTGACTCATCCTCTCTTCTTCTCTCCTATATATAGAGCTCTTCTATGAGGTCTAAGGAGGCTGGAATTTTGTGTAAAGCAAGGAGGTGCTGTTGGATTACAGTTAGAGCTATTGGGTGATTGTTTTACTAGAGGTGAAGAGGAGAGTTCTTGCTGCTGGGGAGGTGCTGCTGGATTGGAGCCATCATTGGTTGTAACCTTCTCAGAACCCTGTTACTCCTATCAATAAAGTTTTGCATGTTCTCCTATATACTTGTATTGCATTGATGTATTGTATTTACATGTATATTTGATTCACCCTAATCAATGCTTCAGTTATGAGTACATGTATCTTGTAGTTTCCTCTCTTGTTTTGTGCAGGATCTGTGTGTAGCTGGACCGGCAAAGAGAGCAAGGAGCTGGGAACAAGAGACAAAGAAAGAGGATAAGGATCGACTAAGCGAAGGACACCAGGTTGGTTGACCTTCTTTTCCTTCTCTCTGTACTTTCATAAAGGAAATCATCAAAGCTTTACTTTCAGTTGTTGCTAAAGACTGTCACCTTTAGAGTAGGGATAGGGTCATCCGCATCGGATACTTTTCCCCACAACATGATGGTACACATTTTGGGATATAAATACCTCCCCAAGCGATGTATTAGGGGTTGTTGGTTGGTGAATATCATTCTGGACTTGTGCTGTAAATTTTGAGAACCCTTTTGAATAAAGATTGCTGGAATGCTTTGTTGATGAACATGCTGGTTGTGGATTTAATGGTAGAAGAATATACTACAGAATTCTCGTGTTAACTCATGGATCAATAAGTGTTTTAAACTCTTGTGTTATTATTTCTGTGTGTTATATATCATAATCTTAAATTGCAGGAAAAAATAATAGTTCAGAATTTACTTAGCTGTACTCTGTGCTCAATTCCTGTCATTTTTTATGTTTTCTTCAGGACTAGCACAGGCAAGAATTCTTTATTTCTCTTGTCTCCCTGGTTATTACACTCTGAATAGAATTAAGGAATTCTTAACTGCTCCTTGGTAATATTTACTCATTTTCCCTCTGTTAGCATAATGAAATATTCTTAATTGCCTTTCATTCCTTGACCCCATTTCATCTTATTCCAGCTTGAATATTGTTCCATGTTTAACTATCCTGCTCTATAGTTCCTCCTTTGCCAAAGAAATCACACCCAGCAGTTCACCTTCATTGACTCCATTAACCCAATGGTCTGAACTTCTCACACTTTGCAGACCTGTTTTATTGAATGACACCATCCAAACACCAAACAAATACCTGTACTTCATAACTAGCCTAACATACAACAAAACAAAGCTAAATTAAAAAGAGAGAGCCCTCTCTGGCTGTAGATTGGCTAGAATCTGCAACCAAAAGATTGGTCTGTGGTTACCTCGGTTGTATTCCCTTTGAGGAGCTTAGGGAACAACCTGAGTGATAACAGTGTGCACGATTGCAACAAAACAAATGTACTAGTTTTCCGTGCAAGTGATTGAAAGTGTAGGTTGAAAGGACACAAACAATGTGATAAGTGTAAATGATTTTGGGGTCCAAAAGCTCCTCAGTAGGGAGGATTGATCCAGGTGGATCTCCAGACACCAGTGGCATGGAAAAGTCTCAAAATTCAAAGTGGAAGAAAGATGATGAACTTGACATCAGATCAATGTGCTCGTCACCCTGATTCCAACGGTGCAAACGACACTCCAATCCGAGTCCGGATGAAGGAGATAGGGGCAGTCAAATTTGGGTTGACTTTTTGATGACTGGGCAGGATTAATGAAGGCACAATTTGGACATTTTCCGACGGACAGAATCTGTCCAAATCCAGCCAGATTCTGGGCGAAATTGTTGCCTGGTTAAAATGACTCCTTCAGTCAAAAATCGAAATTCCAAAAATGAACACTTTGTTTTATATAACAATATATATATATATATATATATAGATAAAAGGGTGGCGGGCCACCAACCTCGCCACCCCAAATCTTATCTGCACAAACCATAAATATATATTGGTGGATGAGTAGGCCACAACCCCTAGCCCCTCCCACAGAACCAAACAGTAACCAAAAGGGGTGGGCGGCCATGACCCCGCCACCCCACAACCCACACCTTGGCACCGTTATGCAATATATGTGACAAGTGGTGGGTCGGCCCTTGGGGCACGGACCCAACCACGCCCAAAAAAAATAACGATTCGTCATTCAATGAAGACCAACAGAGGTAGGTACGGGGGGCGGGCCACCCAAGGCGGGCCTAGCCCGAACCAATTCTTAACTTAACATTTTGTTATGTAGAAAAAGGGAGGAGGCGGGGTTTGACCACCCGACCTCCTCCACATTATTTGGATCCATAACCATTGCACCACAATGGACTTATTGAGAAATTTGGCACCATAATTTATATTTAAACGCAGTTTATCAGTGCGCCAAGGGGAGGAGGCAATGCACGCAGTTCGAGGCAAAATTTTGCAGGAGGGCCGAATTTTCACATTGTCAGATTCTGACAAATTTTATATGGTTTCAGCATTTCTCGACACCACGAACGCAATGGAAATGTCCATTTCTCCATCATAGTTCCACATTTTTTGGCCATTTTTCAATATGGAGGAATAAAACTCCTTTTTTGTGACTGATGCTTGTACTCTTCTTTCTCATGCCACTTAATGAATGAAGGCCTTCCCAGTGATCGAACAAGGCCCGGAGATGTAGTCCAATTCAGACAAACTCCGTTATCAAGTTTGTTGTCTTCTTTCATGCTTTATGTGTTTCTCCTCTTCTCTCATGTGCACATTAAGTTTTCTATGTTAAGCTACCATTTATGCATGTAATTCTTTAACACATCTATAAGCAAAAGATTTTGGATCAAGGAATTTATGACTTAACAAGATTTGAGACTCCACTAGGGTGGGGCAGCCTACTCAAGGGGCCAAATATGTCCCTCTATGGGATTTGAAACTAGGTGAAGGGGATAATATCTCATTGTTCCAACCTCTTAGTCGTCCTGTGAGGAGACTATTTAAAATATAGATAGATATATATATATATATATATATATATATATATATATATATATATATATATATATATATATATATATATATTATCATTTGAGTATTATATTTGGTAGGTATTACAAATGTTATATTAATATTTATTATGTGTCATTGATAAATCTCATTTTAATTGATGAATCTCATTTTTCAGTATGGATATTGTTAGTGTCAGTATTTTCATATTGCCATCAGTGATCAAGACTCCTCTTTTCATATTCATATTAGGGTCTCAGTCAGAATTTTTGTCATTCCACCTAGGTCCTCATTCAAAAATTTACTCATTGATGGTAGCCCTAGTAAAAAAACCTCACTCTCCCTCAAAAATTCATACTTGCTAACCCACCTTCATGTCTTACTGAGCATACATCAATTACGAAAGCTCATTTCATCATGTCTTTATGTGAGTCAAATCACCATGAAATATGCTCACTCAAGGTTTTCATTAGGTCTTTAGGTTTCATTTTTCCAAGGTCCAATAAAACACCATTTCATTGCATAAGGCCAGCAAAAGTATGAGAGTGAACAAAATAATATCCCTTTTTCATTTAAAGAGGATTTGCAAACATGTAAAGATGGTTTCCAAAGTTGTAATTTTGATTTCAAGAATGAGTTTCATTCCAAATTGTAATTTTATTCCAAAAAATAGAGATGTAATTTAACTTTTTTATTTATGTAATTTTATGTCAATTATATGTAATAAGTATCTACTTCCCAAGATGCCAACTCAGTTCCACATGCCAACTGAACAATAAATGTCAAATCAAAGAGTTCCTACTCCAACAATTGACCAATCTACAAAGCAAAAAAGACAAGGTAAAGGGTATTAGTGCAAAAGTTTGAAAGGTGATTTGAAACGTTAGCAAAACGGGTTTCAACTGACTAAAAATTAAATTCCACAAAGTATTTAAACCCTCAAGGCATCAATTCAAACTTCATTTTCTCTTATCATCATTGAGCAACCTCAACAAAAGAGCAATTTTCAAGTTTAGAGGGTGAAATTGACAAAACAGAAGAAGCATTACACACCTGCATTTTGCGTTGCGCGCCTGCATTTTGCGCTGCGATCCTGTGTTATGTGTTGCGGGCCTGGCAAAAGGAGGGCACGCTTGTTCATTGCACTGTGCACTTGCCCAAATTTTCACAGCAAATGTCAAAGCACCTCCAAACTCCATTTCATCACCTCCAACACTTCAACAATTTTTCTCCATGCCTCCAGCAAGCAAGTAAGCCATAATTGCATCATCCATTTTCTTCTTGAGTCGATTGTGTGGTGCTTTAAGTATTATTACAAAATTTGGTGTCTTATTCAAGTTTTAAACCCTAGTATCACTGTCAATTCCTAATTACAATTCCAATTTCACTCCCTAAGCACTTTTATTCCCTTCCCACATCACTATTAAAACCATTTCCCAACCCCCATATCATATTACTTCTTCCAAAAACCTTTATTCTGTTAAAACCCTAAGACCTAGGTGTTTCATTTTCCTAGGCTCCGAAAACCCCTAACCTATAATTAAATTCCCTATCCCAAATCCCTCATCAATTCTACTCCCTGTCACCTACCTCAATTCAAAAATCCATTCTCCCATCTCCTTGAAATTTCCTCATACCATTCCCTACTCCCTATACCTACATTCCACTATTATTTCATCTCCCTACGGTTTTTAACACCAAGACACCATGGCAGAAGAAGAGAACAAAAATTACATTGATGAGGAAGAAAGAGAAGATAGGAGGCCACATAAGGGAGGGAAAATCATTAGACTTGAGCCAACAAATACCAAGGAACTCATGGCCTCTCCCATCGCTATGACATGTTTCAAGCATGTAGGATGTTTTGAATTCTGTGAGAAAATACAAAGGGTCCAACATCATCCTATGTTGTCTAGACTTTTCATTTCTAATCTCCATGACAACCACATAACCCTTGCTGGTGTCACTTTCACTGTGTACACTGCCATCATATCAGCTACCACTGGGATCCCAAATGTTGGGGAAAATTGGTTTAAGAAAAAATACTTGGAGGATCATTGCTATGAACCTTACATAAAACCAAGGTACAAAAATGAGAGAAAGAGGGTTTTGCCTTTCTCTTACCTCTCGGACAAATATGCCCCCACGATGAAAATCATCATGAAATACTTTTCTTGTGAAGGTAGGTTCTCTAGAATTTACACTTACCACATCAGGCTTCTCATGCATTTCAAAAGGGTGAAGATGCTCAACCTACTTTATTATCTCTTTTGAAGCATTGACAAGATGACATATATTCTACAAAAGAGATAATATGAGCACCAAATGAATAGTCTTTTTCATCATTCCTTCATAAAAATAATTGTCCTCCATCACCTCAAAGAGTTGAACATTGCATGGACTACTTTCATAGCTAATGACATATTCACAACTCCACCTATTCAACATGTTCAAGATGTGCCTTCATCATCTCATCCTTACACATCCATTCATCCATCCCACCTTATAGTGTCTACCATTCCATCACCTCATTCCTCTTCACCCATTTCATCACCATCACTTCCACCATCACCATTTCATGAGCACATTGAGTCACCTAGCAGATTTGAGATCAGTGAGCCTGAGCAGACTAAGCAAGTTGAGGTCATCAAGCCTAAGAGGGATGATTTTTGCATAGGAACATACTTATCATAGAGGTCATATGCAGGTGTTTTCCCCACAGATGTTGGAAGGGGCCCTGCCTTCTTCACCAACAAAGCAGGTACACAAAGGCAAAGAAAAAATCACAGAGGTAGACATTCTGGAAGATGTCCATAAGGAGGCAGACCTACATTAGATAGAGGTTGATTTTGATCTCATCGATTTAGATCAATTGATGATGATGACATGTTATGAAACCAACTGAGAAAAAGATAGAAAATATAGATCAACACCTTAAAATTCAGCCTCTTCGAGGGGGCAACCCCTTTTACATTACATAAATGAACAATTCTTGGATGATTCAAATGACAAAACCTCCTTTCTATATATAGAAGTCTAAGGAGTCACAATATAACCAAGCCGACCTAACAATAATAATATAAAGGCACAAAAATAAAAATAGAGGGATTCTATGGGGCACAGTAATAACAATATGGGGACCATAGGGGCACAACAATATTAATAAGGGATACAACTACAATAATAATGGGGGCATCATTAGTATTATAGGGACCTAACATGCCCCTCCCCTTCAAAAAAGTGTTGTCCTCAATGCTTGAGTAGTTCTGGGTGCTCCTGTATAAAATTCTCATCCTCCCATGTGGAATCTTCAGCGGATAAGTTCTTCCACTTGATGAGATACTCTGAAATGGATCGATTTCGTAGTTGTCGAGTTCTTGTTTCCATGACTGCTTCTGGTTCCAATATAATTTTTCCTTCCTCTTCAAGTTCTGGCAATATTGTTTGAACTGGGAGCTTGTCGCCTATAACCTTCTTTAAACATGAAACATGGAAAACTGGGTGCACTCGAGAAGCTGCAGGAAGCTCCAATTGTATGCCATAGTACCAATTTTTTGCAACACCTTGTACGGACCATAATACTTTGGTGATAATTTATTATCCTTCTTAGCTGGCTTGAGGGACATTTGTTTATATGGTTGTAGCCGTAGGAATACCCAGTCACCTACATCAAAACTTCTTTCACTATGATGTTGATCTACTTGTTGTTTCATTCTATTATGTGCCAACACAAGGTTATCCTTTAAGAGTTAGAGAACTTGTTGTTGGTGCTTGATGTGATGTTCCACTTCTTGAACATCAGAATTTTCTCTTAAATATGATGTGATGGATGGTGACTGATATCCATAAAGTGCCATAAATGGGGTCATTTTTGTCGCAGTATGGAAGGAAGTGTTATACTACCATTCGGCCAGAGGCAACCATTTGACCCATTGTGTTTATTTATCATATACAAATCAACGAAGATATCCTTCCAAACATTTGTTTACTATCTCAGTTTTCCCATCAAATTGAGGATGATAAGATGAGCTATGAGCTAACTGAGTACCAGGACAATAAAATATTTTTTTCCAAAAATTTCCAGTCAAAATGGGATCTCTGTCACTTACAATAATCTTTGGGTTTCCATGTAGCTTTTGAATTGTTTCCATAAATGCAATAGAAACTGTATTGGCTTTAAATGGATGTGATAATGCACAAAAGTGTGCATACTTGGTAATTCTTTCAACTACCACCATGATGACACTCTTTCCCTCAGACTTGGGTAAACCTGTGATAAAATCCATTGAAACCTCCTCCCAACACTGGCTTGGAATGGATAAAGGTTGTAATAGACCTGGTGTCTTAATTGTTTCAGCTTTATTTTGTTGGAAAACCAAACATTCCACCACAAACTTTTGAATATCTGATTTAAGGCCATCCCAAAAAAGTTCCTTCTTAACCCTGTGGTAAGTTTTTAAAAATCCTGAGTGCCCTCCTAAGGGAGAAGCATGCAATTCCAGAAGAATCTTTTGTTTGAGTTGGGAATTCTTACAGAGGTATAAGCAATCTTTGTACCATAACGAATCATTTTTCCAGCTAAATGTATCAGATGTACTGAAATCTTGTTTTAACTTTCGAATAAGTGCCCACACTTCTTCATCATTCTTCCATTCCCCCCTTGCTTCGTTTATCCAATCTGGTTGGATAATAGAAATGGCGCACAACAATGCTTCCACATCCTCATCCTTTCTTGAGAGTGCATCTGCCACAACATTTTGCTTCCTTTTTTTGTAGATGATTTCAAAGTCATAACCCAACATCTTTGTGACCCAATTTTGTTGTTCTTCAAAGGATAATCTTTGTTCTAAAAAGTATTTACGGCTATCATGATCCATTTTTACCTTGAAGTGTCTTCCCATTAGGTAAGGTTGTCATTTATTAAGTGCATGTAGTATTGCCAACATTTCCTTCTCATAAATAGCCTTTTGTAAATACTTTCCCTTGATTAGATGACTTTAGAAAGCAATGGGTCTTTCATCTTGCATTAAAACAACACCAATTTCATTTCCTGAAGCATCACATTCCACAATAAAGGTTTTTGTGAAGTTTGGTGTAGCTAAGACCGGTGCTTGGCACATTGCCTGTTTAAGATGTTCGAAGGCCTTTTTTGCTTCTGGAGTCCATGAAAATGCATCTTTCTTCAATAATGTTGTTAGAGGTGCTGCTATTTTCCCATAATTCTTAACGAACTTGCGATAATACCCTGTCAACCCGAGAAATCCTCGCAAATGCTTTATGGATGTGGGCATTTTCCATTCCTTAATGGCTTTAATTTTGCTAGGGTCTACCTTAACTCCTTCATGAGATACAATATGACCCAGATATTCCACCTCTTGTACTCCAAATAAAAATTTGGATCTTTTCGCATATAATTGTTTCTCCTCTAATAGTTGTAGCACCCTATCAACATGTTCAACATGATCCTTCCAAGACTTGCTGTAGATTAGTATATCATCAAAAAATACTAACACAAATTCTCTAAGGAAGGGTTTGAAAATGGAATTCATCAAACCTTGAAATGTAGAAGGTGCATTGGTAAGGCCAAAAGGCATGACCAAAAATTCATAGTGACCCTCATGAGTTCTAAATGCTGTTTTCGGAATGTCTTCAGTCTTCATTCTAATTTGATGATATCTTGAACAAATATCCAACTTGGTGAAGTAAATTGATCCATGCAATTCATCCAATAATTCATCAATGACAGGAATGGGAAACTTATCTTTAATAGTGAGCTTGTTGAGCTCCCTATAATCCGGACACATGCGCCATGATCCATCCTTCTTGTGCACCAATACTACTGGAGCAGAGAAAGAACTCTGGCTAGGTTGAATTATACCAGCCTCTAGCATTTCTGCAACCATACATTCAATTTCACTCTTTTGGGAATAAGGATATCTATATGTCCTGATGTTTGGAGGAACACTTCCTGGAATCAAATGAATATAATGATCATGATCACGAATAGGAGGGAGACCTTTGGGAGTCTCAAATACCTTGGAATGATTGTCCAAGACTTTTTGGAGATCTAGAGAAATAGATGATTTCAATGTGGAAACATCTAGCGAACATGATTGTGTAATTACACCTCGTTGTTCCTTTTTTAGAAGCTTTGTCATACCGTTAGAGCTTATAATCTTTCCTGGTTTCCCTGCAATGCCCCTTAATTCAATTTCCTTTCCTTCCGCATAAAATTTCATGAAAAGTTCTTGGAAGTTAAAAGCTATTGTACCCAAGGATTGTACCCATTGAACTCCCAGTACAACATCAGCACCTCCCATTGGAATGCAAAGCATTGGGCTATTCAATACATATTCTCCCATGGATAGCTTGATATTATGGCACTTTCTAGATCAATTTATTGTTCCTCCACTTGCAACCATCACTTGACACTCTGGTGCTGGATATAGGAAGCAATTCAATTCTTTTGCTATATTACAATGAACAAAATTGTGCGTACTTCCTGAATCAATCAACACTATTACCTTTTTCTTCTTGATATGTCCTTCTATCTTGATGGTTTGCAGAGTAGTAATTCCAGCGAATGCATTATAAGATATGGTCGGATTCATTTCTTCTTTATCTAGGCTTTGTTCATGGAGTATATCCTCTTTTTTGGACCTTTCTTGTTCCTTTTCTTCTTCCTCTTCACAATCTATGTAGAATAATTTCTTCTCAGCACACTTATGACCTTTAGTGTATTTTCTATCACAACTATAACAAAGCCCTTTTGCTCTTTTTTCTTCCAATTGTTGTAGTGTCAACCTTATAGGTTGTGGAAGGCTAGGGTTAACAACAATTCCATCTTTATAGTTGTGAGTGGTAGGCTTCTTGGATGCCATAATTTTGCTTTCCATTTTTATTGCTAACCTGAATTCCTTCTCTAATGAATTAGGTTCCCAAAGGCGAACATCATGTTGGATATTCTCCTTTAAAGTCCCTATGAACACATCAATCCTATGCTCCTTTGGAATATTTTTTACCCTTATGTTCAATTTTTGGAACTCCTCAATGTGCTCCATCATTGAACCCTTTTGTTTGAGACTTATCAATTGGCTAAAAAATGTGTTACTTTTTGTATCCTCATATTGTGTTGTCATTTCTTCCGTAAAAATTGCCCAAGTGATAATTTGTTTATGAGAGAAATGCCATTGATACCATACAAACTAATTTGGTTCCAAATATAAAATTGCAATATGTTCCTTTTGTGTGTTTTGCACATTATTGAGATCAAAAAATTTCTCCATCTGTAGTATCCATGTTGCGGGATCCTTGCCATCAAACTTCCTCATATCGATTTTTGGAATATGGTGGGTCTTCAATCCAACATTAGAGTCTATGAAATCATGATTAACATTTCTTTTGTTCTCATCATGAGTTTCCTTTACTACCCTTTCACCATTAGTGACCATTTCTTATAGCAACTTATTCAAATTTATCTTCAATTCTTCCATCTTATCATCCATGCCCTCCATCTTAGCGTCCAGGCCATTCATCTTAGCTTCCATGCCATTGATCTTAGTTTCCACACCATTCATCTTAGCTTCCACGCCCTTTATCTTAGATTCCACGCCATTTATCTTAGCTTCTGTTAGCTTTTGTAAGAGTGACATTTGTTGCACTTGATCTTGTAATTTTGATATATCATGTAGCATTTCTTCCTCTTCTTCATGAGTCATGCTAGAGCTTTCAGGTTGTTTACTAGGTGTTTCCATTTTCCTTCTTCGGGGGATCAATTACTGATAATAATTCTTCACTATTTCCTTTGAATTCCTTCAAACTAATTTTTCAAACCAAGCTTATGCAAGTATTAAAAAAAATACACACCTTTTTTCACTTTGTAGGCACTCGATATTGAATATGATGTATCTCTGTAATTTTGGATCTTTCAGTTCTGAAATTTCGACCTGCAGCAGCCCTCTATGTTCTCTTTCCAATGCCACCAGTTTGATCGAATTTAGATTCTCCAAGAAAGAGTTATGCACAATCACCCAAGATGACCTAATTATATACCTTTTCAGAAGAGAGAACTTGTATGAGGTGCCACGTGTCACTGTTTTGACCTTCGGGTCTAAAAAATATACACAGGAAACTACAGTCCGTCCTCCTTCTACAAATTCTTACGAAATTGCAATATGATGCTCAAAACAAAAGTTATGACGATTTTCCCAAGGTCACCTGTTTGGAATGTAATTCAAGAGTCTGCAAAAATACCAACTTCCTCAGATCATATCTCCGCAAATATAGCGCGAAAATCTCTGAAATTCAAAACCAAGGTTCAACGCGATTTCGTCTCAAATGGGTTTTTTTCAGTTATGAAACCTCACAGAAAAATAATTATAGTGAAAATTCCACGATGACCTATTTGGAACAACGAAACCCTAGAATCCAAAACTCTGATACCAAATGTTATGAAACCAGCTCACAAAAAGATAGAAAAGATAGATCAACGCCTTAGAATTCAGCCTCTTCGAGGGGGCAACCCCTTTTACATTACATAAATGAACAATTCTTGTATGATTCAAATGACAAAACCTCCTTTCTATATATAGGAGTCTAAGGAGTCACAATATAACCAAGCCGACCTAACAATAATAATATAAAGGCACAAAAATAACAATAGAGGGATTCTATGGGGCACAACAATATTAATAAGGGATACAAATACAATAGTAATGGGGGCATCATTAGTATTATAGGGACCTAACATGACACCTCCTTAATCATCAAAGAAAAAGATGCATACATCAGGGATCTCCAGACCAACTTAGAGAGGTCTAAATTTGTTATTTCATATTATGAGCAAGAAAACCAGCAACTTCAAGCCAAGCATGAAATCATGGAGATTCAGCTCCTTAAGGCAAAAAGAGAAGAAATCAAAGCCAAGGAATTTCTTGATCAAGCCTATGAAAGGTATGGTGAACCTGAACAAGAACAAGAAACAAGAAGGAGACCTAGAACTAGAGGGCTGAAAAGAGCTCTAGAACTAGAGAGACAAAAGGAGGCTGAACTTGCAAATAATCTCACATTGAATGAAAAATTTTCCATCATGATTAATGAGAATGGGAGAAGTCGCTTGAGAGGGTAAACCATCTTTTGGAGAATCTCCTGGACAAGGCCAACAAAGACAATGACATTCAGAGAAAGATGGAAAATCATTATGCCATGAGGAACAAGATTGCCAGGTCATAGCTTAAAAGGGCAAATGCCAAAATTAAAACCATAATCATGAAAGAAGAGAAAAGGAGGCTTGATATACTTTCTAAAGCCTCACTCCATACATAAACCTTACCATCAATCATCATTCAGCAAATTTTGACAAATTTTGGGAAAATTTTTGAAGTTTTGAAAATTTTGTGCATTTCTAGGCAATTTTATGATAGCTGAAATGCTAGGGCACTGTGATTTTGTTTGAGGCACGTTTTGGCCAAAATAATGTTGGCATTATGGCTAAAGTGTTGTCCTTGATGGCAACCCATTCAGGTGATAGATCTCAGTACTTCAAGTCAGCAGCAGAGATTGATGATCAACTATCAAATATTGAAGAAAATAAGGGGTACGCAGGTACACTTTACATAAGGTGCGTACACACAGGTCAGTGTTACATAAAGTGCGTACATACTCGCAGTTATCCCGTTCAGGAGGTGCGTACCCCCAGTGCACACATTTCAAGGCAAAGAAATTCACATGTGGGGTTTTCTTATGTTTTACTCTTGGTATTTAGCCGACAGTATTGTGTTATTATGGTGTCGGCTCGTGGTATTGATCCATGATTTAAGGAAGAGCTTTCCTATATAAAGCAAAGGAGATCATTTGGCTTGAGTATGCTTTTGGTTGAATATCTTATGAGGGCTAGATCTGGTCTAGATCTAAATAAGGCGAATCTACTGATGGACCGAGATCTCTTCGGCGCATGTTCAGATCTGTAGATCTGATTGTCTGGGTTATTTCTGAAGTCTTGAAATCATCTATGCTCAAAGGTATGCAGGTACAGTGAGAGAATAGTGCGTACATACGCAGGAGCGAAGCGTTTCAGGTGCGCTGGTACGCAGGCGTAGAAGGGTTTCAGGTGCGTCGGTACGCAGGCACAGAAGGGTTGCAGGTGTGCCGGTACAAAGGCACAGAAGGGTTTCAGGTGCGCCGGTACGCAGGCACAGAAGGGTTGCAGGTGCGCCGGTACGCAGGCACAGAAGGGTTGTAGGTGCGGAGGTCCGCAGGCAGTTCAATGGACTCAGAGCGAGGTACGTAGGCTAGCAGTTGAGCAGGGTGCGTACGTAAGCAGGCGAGCAGTTGAGCAGGGTGCGTACTGTAAGCAGGCAAGCAGTTGAGCAGGGTGAGTACTGTAAGCAGGCAAGCAGTTGAGCAGCGTGCTTACGTAAGTAGGCGAGCAGTTGAGCAGGGTGCGTACTGTAAGCAGGCAAGCAGTTGAGCAGGGTGAGTACTGTAAGCAGGCAAGCAGTTGAGCAGGGTGCTTATGTAAGTAGGCGAGCAATTGAGCAGGGTGCTTACTTCTCTTAAAATCTTTGTTTATCATTGTTGTGTTCTGGGTTTGGTCCTATTATTGTTGATCTGGTTACTACAGTTGACTGGGTGATTCTCTTATACTTGATGATCATTTGATGCTTATGGATCCAGTTTGAAAATTTATGAAAAGTGGTCCTTGTAAGAAAAGAAGTAGGGGGTTGTAGCTCCCTTCCAGGAAAGACTGGAAAACGAGAGAGAGTTGTAGCTCTCTGCAGGTTGCAGCCTGCGTACTGGTAAAGGATTGCACCAGTACAAAACCATTGTAAAAGGAGTTTCTAATTTGAAAGAAGATAGAGACATATTGCAGCAGGTGGTTTTCACCCACATTGGGTTTCCACCTTACATCTTGTGTTCTTTGGTGTGACTATCTGTTTTCTTTTGTTCATGCTCATTATTTTATGGTACTGACATGCAAAAATAATTCAAAGAACAAATAAAGAAGATTTATTAAAAGAATTAGATAATACTGATTCACTCCCCCCTCAGTATTATTTCCAACAATTGGTATCAGAGCCAGGTCCTTCAGAGAAGCTTGATCGCTTGAAGGTAGCGTTCATCATGAGCAACTACGAGAGAGAAGCATCAATCAGGCCACCGGTTTTTGATGGGACAAACTTCAATTATTGGAAGGTAAGAGTTACTGCCTATCTTCAATCTCTTGGTACAGAAGTTTGGGACATCATAGAGACAGGCTACGCTTTTCCTTCAACTACTCCTACAGATGCAGCCGAGAAAAAGAAGTATGAAACAAATGCGAAAGCAGTCAATACTCTATTAGGATGTATATCTCAATCAAAATTCATGAAGGTAATGCACTATAAATCCGCAAAAGAGATATGGGACAAAATTGTCACGAGCTATGAAGGAGATGAACAGGTAAAGCGTGCTAAACTTCAAACTCTCAGAATTCAGTATGAGACTCTCAAAATGTATAATGATGAAAGTGTGGCTAACTATTTTCTTCGGGTAGATAAGGTTGTTAACTGTATGAAAAATTTGGGTGAAGAAATAAAAGAGGCTATTGTGGTTGAAAAGGTTCTAAGATCATTGTCCCCCAAGCTTGAATCTAAAGTATCTGCAATAGAAGAAAAGGAAAATCTACGAATTCTTACTATGTCTCAGCTACATGGAATTCTAACTGCTTATGAAATGAGAAAGGGAGGTCCATCAGACAGAAGAGAAGCTGCTTTCAAGGCATCAGGCAAAGGAGATTATTATGAAGCGAGCCACGTCCTAGAAGAAGAGGAAGAAGAATCAAATTTTGTCAGAAATCTTCAAAGGGGTTCTGGAAGGTTTAGAGGTAAGTTACCTTTTGAATGCTTTGCTTGTGGAAGAGTAGGTCATTATGCTGCAAAATTTCCTTATAAGGATAAAGGAAAGGAACCTGCTAGATGGAACAAGAAACAGAATGCAAATAAGAAAAGCTACTACACTCATGAAGATAGTGATGGTCTATCAAACAGTGATGAAGATGAACAAGGTAATGAATATAAGTTGTTAATGGCATTTGAAGATGATGATTATATGGATGCTATAGATGTGGATAACCTTTATGATGAAATTACTAGACTCAAGAGATGTATAGAAGAAAAGAACATGATCATTGATACTCTATAATTTCAAATTGATGAAAAGGAAAAACATCTTGAAAAATTAGAAGGTGAAATTGTTGGTCTTAGAAAAGAGATTGAGAAAACAAAAGCTATTAATCTAAAGATTGTCAAAGGATCTGAAACTTTGGATGAGATTATCAATGTGCAGCGGTCTCCACTAAACAAGACAAGTCTGGGCTATAATGGAGAAACTTCTCAAGCATCCACCTCAAAAAGTTATCTTGATGCAGCAAGAAGAAATGATCAAAAGCACAATGAAGATCATCAGGTAAAGCAGGGACGAATTACAAACAGAAACTATCAGGGGCAATCCATCTTAAGGGTGAACAAAAGCTACAACCAACCATAGGTAAAATCTTCTCAATTTGGGTCAAGAATAGATGACAATAGAAATTACAATAAATTGGCTGGTAGATTTGATAACCGCAGAAGTTTCTTCAATGGACAATGCTTTTCTTGCCATAACTTTGGTCACAAAGCAGCTCAATGTGTTGCATATAAAACGATCATGACTAGGGAAGCTCAAAAACAAAGAAGTATGACGGGGATTACAAAAAGGACCTATAACAACTTTTTGGTTCTTGAAAATGAAGTTGAATGTTCTATTTGCAATAACTTTGGTCATGAAGACTCTGAATGCAGGAGCAGGTTTCAACAGAAAAAGGAACAAGCCTCAAGCACCAAAACATGGAGAATAAAGGAACCTCAAACAGAGAGATGTGGGATAGCATTTTATGCAGAGGGATAGGAAAATCTATGGTACATTGACAGTGGATGTTCGAAGCATATGACAGGTGATAAAGAAAAACTTGAGTCTTATTCTACTCTAGAAAAGGGAAAGAAAGTCTCTTTTGGAAATGATACTCCTGCAACTATAAAAGGAAAGGGCATTGCTCAGTTAAAAGAAAAGGTCAAGGCTGGAAATGTTTTGTATGTTGATGGATTGAAGCATAATCTTCTAAGTGTCAGCCAGATGTGTGATCAAAGAACCGAGGTTATATTCAGATCAAATGGATGTCTTGTTCGTGATCTTGATACAGGTAAAAAAGTGATCAAAGGCAAAAGAACTCCAAATAATCTGTACATATTTGAAAAAGGACAACAACAATGCTATCTGAGCAAGGATGATGAGCACTGGTTATGGCATCGAAGGTTGGGACATCTAAGCTTTTCACAAATAGGAAAGCATGCAAATATCAGGCAGTTCGCGATCTTCCAGATATCAAAATTCCTGACAACACCATATGCAAATCATGTCAGTTTCGAAAACAAACCAGAACTAACTTTCCAGAGAAAGAAGGATCAGCTAGCATGCCTCTTGAGCTAGTACATACAGATACATGCGATCCTTTCAGGAAAAGAACACCTCGAGGAGAAGAATACTTGATATTATTCATTGACGATTTCTCCAGGTTTGTCTGGTTAGGACTTATGAAGCACAAAGATGAAGCATTCGAAAAATTCAAATCCTTCAAAGCCTTGGTTGAAAATGAATCAGGTTACAAAATTAAGTGCCTCAGATCTGACAGAGGTGGGGAATTTACTTCAAATGAATTTTTTGATTTCTGTGAAGAACATGGGATAAGAATAGAATTCTCTACAGCAAGAACTCCTCAGCAAAATGGAGTTGTGGAAAGAATGAACAGAACAGTCCAACAAATGGCTCGTGCTATGCTTGATGAGTCAGGAACTCCCGCAACTTTCTGGGGTGAAGCTGCACATGCTGCAGTTGTTATTCTCAACAAAACAAATGTCCGGGTGAACAACACTCAAACTCCTCATGAGCTCTGGAGTGGTAGGACTCCTTCAGTAAAGCACTTCAAAATCTTTGGGAGCAAATGCTATATCAAGAATACTGATGAGCAGCTAGGCAAACTTGAACCTAGAGCAGATGAAGGCATTCTTCTTGGTTACTCTCCACATAGCAAAGCATACAAATGCTACAATAAAAGACTTGGCAGAATTGTTGACAGCATTGATGTAGTGGTTGATGAGAAGGGATACATTCCTAGGCAAGTACATCATGAAGACATCGAAGAAGATGAAGGCTACCCCCAACGACAGAATGATGAAGAAGAAGAACCTCAAGAAGAACCTCAAGAAGAACCAGAGGAGCAAACAAGAATAGAAGAAAAGACTCCATCCAGATATGTTCAGAAGAACCATCCAGAATCTCAGATTATGGGGCAGAAAGAAGCAGGTGTACAAACAAGAAGAACAGTTGCAGAAGCTTCAAGCTATTTGGCATTACTCTCCTCTACTGAACCACAAAATGTGAAAGAGGCATGCAAAGATGAATGTTGGGTGAAAGCAATGGATGAAGAACTTGATCAGATCGAAAAGAACAACACTTGGGAGCTGGTTCCTAGACCAAAAGATAAGAATGTTATCGGGACAAAATGGGTCTTCAAAAACAAATTGAATGAAAATGGAGAAGTAATTAGAAACAAAGCCAGACTTGTTTGTAAAGGGTATGCGCAGCAAGAAGGAATAGACTTTGAAGAAACCTTTGCTCCTGTTGCAAGACTTGAGGCCATCCGAATGTTCCTTGCTCTCTCAAGTTTTCAAAACTTCAAAGTATTTCAAATGGACGTGAAATCAGCCTTTCTGAATGGAGACTTGGAAGAAGAAGTGTACATTGAACAGCCAGATGGGTTCATTCTTGGAAATGATCCAAATCTTGTATGCAGATTGAAAAAGTCTCTCTATGGTCTCAAACAAGCCCCAAGGGCTTGGTACTACCGTTTGGACAAATATCTTCATCAACAAGGCTTTTCAAAAGGATCGGCAGATAGCAATCTTTATATAAAAGTTGAAAATGACAAATTGCTAATACTTGTTGTGTATGTAGATGACATTATTTTTGGGAGCAATGAAGAAGCTATGAGTCAAAACTTTGCCTTGGTCATGCAGAAAGAATTTGAAATGTCCTTGCTAGGAGAACTGACATATTTCCTTGGTTTGCAAATCCAACAAAAAGAAGGAGGAATCTTTTTCTCTCAAACCAAGTATCTCAAACAGATTTTGAAGAAATATGGTATGGAAGATGCAAAACCAGTATGTGCACCCATGGTCACAGGATGTAGCCTCAGTGCAAATGATGAATCTGCAGCAGTACATCAACCAACCTATAGATCTATGATTGGAAGTTTACTTTATTTGATAGGTACCCGACCAGACATCATGCATGCAGTTGGAATAGTTGGAAGATTTCAGGCAAATCCGAAGGAGACTCATCTTCAGGCAGTGAAGAGAATTTTCAAATATCTTCAAGGGACTCAAAATTATGGCTTATGGTATCCTAGAGATACAGATCTTACACTTCATGCTTATACAGATGCAGATTGGGCCGGAAGCGTGGATGACAGGAAAAGCACAAGTGGTGGTGCATTCTTTATGGGTTCCAGACTGGTATCTTGGTTCAGCAAGAAACAGAGTTCGATTGCCTTGTCTACAGCTGAAGCAGAATATGTTGCTGCTGCATCTTGTTGCACCCAACTCCTTTGGATGATGCAGACTTTGCAGGATTTTAAAATCACTTGTACACCACCTATCCCCATCTTATGTGATAACACAAGTGCAATCAGCATCTCAAAGAATCCGGTTATGCATTCAAAAACCAAGCACATACCAATCAAGTATCATTTTCTCCGGGAACAAGTGCTTGAACAGAAGGTCAAGTTGGAGTATGTTCCTTCTAAGGAACAAGTTGCTGATATTCTCACCAAACCATTGCCCAGGGACACTTTTGAATACCTCAGGCAAAAGCTGGGGGTTGTTGATGCATCATCTTATTGCTGAACCTCTTCTGATTGATGGTACAGGTTCAGGGGGAGCATATAATGCATTGTTGGCATTATGGAGGATGTGCAGAAGGAGATCTTGGAAGTAGCTGCAATATGTCTCTATCTCTTTCATGGTGGATTATGGTTCTTCATTGTAGATCTGGTTCACATTCAGGGGGAGCATAACCCTTTGCCCTTGATGTCAAAGGGGGAGAATGAAGCTGAAGTTTTGAGGTTGCCATCAAGTCCAAAGGGGGAGATTGTTGGCATTATGGCTAAAGTGTTGTCCTTGATGGCAACCCATTCAGGTGATAGATCTCAGTTTTCAAGTCAGCAGCAGAGATTGATGATCAGCTATCAAATATTGAAGAAAATAAGGGGTACACAGGTACACTTTACATAAGGTGCGTACACGCAGGTCAGTGTTACATAAAGTGCGTACATACCCGCAGTTATCCCGTTCAGGAGGTGCGTATCCCGAGTGCACACATTTCAAGGCAAAGAAATTCACATGTGGGGTTTTCTTATGTTTTACTCTTGGTATTTAGCCGATGGTATTGTGTTATTATGGTGTCGGCTCGTGGTATTGATCCATGATTTAAGGAAGAGCTTTCCTATATAAAGCAAAGGAGATCATTTGGCTTGAGTATGCTTTTGGTTGAATATCTTATGAGGGCTAGATCTGTTCTAGATCTAAATAAGGCGAATCTACTGATGGACCGAGATCTCTTCGGCGCATGTTCAGATCTGTAGATCTGACTGTCTGGGTTATTTCTGAAGTCTTGAAATCATCTATGCTCGAAGGTATGCAGGTACAGTGAGAGAAAAGTGCGTACATACACAGGAACGAAGCGTTTCAGGTGCGCCGGTACGCAGGCGCAGAAGGGTTTCAGGTGCGCCGGTACGCAGGCACAGAAGGGTTGCAGGTGCGCTGGTACGCAGGCACAGAAGGGTTTCAGGTGCGCCGGTATGCAGGCATAGAAGGGTTGCAGGTGCGCCAGTACGCAGGCACAGAAGGGTTGTAGGTGTGGAGGTCCGCAGGCAGTTCAATGGATTCAGAGCGAGGTACGCAGGCTAGCAGTTGAGCAGGGTGCGTACGTAAGCAGGCGAGCAGTTGAGCAGGGTGCGTACTGTAAGTAGGCAAGCAGTTGAGCAGGGTGAGTACTATAAGCAGGCAAGCAGTTGAGCAGGGTGCTTACGTAAGCAGGCGAGCAGTTGAGCAGGGTGCGTACTGTAAGCAGGCAAGCAGTTGAGCAGGGTGAGTACTGTAAGCAGGCAAGCAGTTGAGCAGGGTGCTTACGTAAGCAGGCGAGCAGTTGAGCAGGGTGCTTAATTCTCTTAAAATCTTTGTTTATCATTGTTGTGTTCTGGGTTTGGTCCTATTATTGTTGATTTGGTTACTACAGTTGACTAGGTGATTCTCTTATACTTGATGATCATTTGACGCTTATGGATCCAGTTTGAAAATTTATGAAAAGTGGTCCTTGTAAGAAAAGAAGTAGGGGGTTGTAGCTCCCTTCCAGGAAAGACTGGAAAACGAGAGAGAGTTGTAGCTCTCTGCAGGTTGTAGCCTGCGTACTGGTAAAGGACTGCACCAGTACAAAACCATTGTAAAAGGAGTTTCTAATTTGAAAGAAGATAGAGACATATTGCAGCAGGTGGTTTTCACCCACATTGGGTTTCCACCTTACATCTTGTGTTCTTTGGTGTGACTATATGTTTTCTTTGTTCATGCTCATTATTTTATGGTACTGACATGCAAAAATAATTCAAAGAACAAATAAAGAAGATTTATTAAAAGAATTAGATAATATTGATTCACCCCCCCTCTCAGTATTATTTCCAACAAATAAGACCACCATTGGATTCAGATCAGGGAAGACATGCAGGAAAACAACTTTTCTAGCCTTGTTTGGTCCAATTGGTAGGAGAAAAAGTGAAAAAGCACTCAAAAAATCCATGTTCTGCCTCTTTTTCTGCCTAGGTGCTGCGCACTGAGCAGTCTTGGGAGAAACACTTTTTGAGGTGTCAAATCAACTCCATTCTTAAAACTAAAGAAATGTAGATAGGATAATATTTCCAACAAGCCATCCTGAGCCTAGTTTGGACAACGTAAAATCATCCAAAACTCACCTGCAAAATGGAGGGTGCACTTGGCACTAGTGTTGCGCACTCAAAATTTTTATGATTTTTCTGAGTTTTCACTACAAATTTGATTTTCATCTTGGGAAATGATGATTTTACCTATGTAATTAATGAAGTTAAATGAGCCCCAAGGGTTAGCTCAATTGGTCAAAATCAGTGCCTCGCCATCGGGAGGTCACAGGGTCCATTCTCCCCGAATCCCTTGGGGTTAGGCCTAGCTAGTGGGTCGTGGGTCTAGATTCCCTTTGGGGTAGATCAGCCCAGATTTTTCCGTGGACGTAGCGCCACCCATTGACCAGGGTGTCCATGAACCACAGCGAAAAATAATAATAATAATAATAATAATGAAGTTAAATGTAAATATCATGTGGATAAGTTACATAGTGGTAAATTCATTATGTATATGTTATCATGAAATTCAAATGAATTAGTTTCATTATAATTAGGGATGATTCACTTTGACCACCCTATACTCTAGCTATCAGTTCAAATTTTGGTGGAATTTCTCCTCCACTCATGGATTCGACCCCTAAGGCTAGGAGGAGTTTGTTTGAGGCCTATTTCTTGTAATTTTTCAGTCTTTTCATAGGTTGGACTCATATGGATGTTGTTGTATTGATCAGAGACACTAGTGTAATCAATATTTGGTAGAAATTTAATGAATGAGTTGCAACTATTTTGATGGAATACCTGTGGTATGGCATTTTGACATAGTTTTTTCTTATGTTGCATATGTTTGAATGTTTTGTGCTCTCATGTTTCATTTCACTTCTATGATATGTTGATTTTCAAGTTGATATGCAAAATACATCTTACATGCTATGTTTTGGGGAAATCTTCATAATTTGTCCATTTTCTTCAGTTTAGAAAGAATGCATGCTTGTCTTGCTCTTTCTACCACCTCACCAGTCTGATCCATCTCACTCAAGAACCTTACAGTGTTTGAGTGTCTACCTACCTTGCTCCATCAGATGTCTGCAGTCATACCCTTATTTGCCCTAACCTAGTCTCTTTGACCCAATCGTCATCCAGCAACCCAATTTGAAACAATCAAACCCTTTTGCACATCATAACTAGCCTAAAACCCTAATTCATCTAGCCCTCTTAGCTGTGATTTTGTGGAGAGAGCCCTCTCCAGCTTGGTAGGGCTAGATACCAAGTCAAAAGGTTGGCCTATGGTTACCTCAGCTGGACTCTTCCTCAACCTTAGAGATCTAGAGGAGTGATAACACACTGGCGCCGTTGCCGGGGAAAGAAAGATTCATTTTCCCTGGGTGTACAACAAGATTTCATTGGGATTTGGTCCTCTGGATGATAGGACTAAGTTTCAGAAAGGCTAATTTCATAGTTGCAGCGTCAAGATTGTAGAGTTGGCTTCGAGGAGAAACACAAGAGAAAAATCCAGATCCTACTCCAGCTGATCAAGTCGAAGATTCAGAAAGGCTTGTTCAAAACTAAAGCAGTCAACAAATCACAAGTTCAATCAGAACTCATTCCATGAGTAAGGTATTGATCATTAGCTCCTAAATTTCTATCTCTTGAAGACATTCCTTTGTTTTGAAGTTTGAAACTCTCCTTGTTCTGATCAAAGTCTAAATCCTCATTATCTGACATAGTCTTTGACCCTTTTAAGACTCTGGCTCCTAAAATATATACCAGGTCAAATCCTGACACAAACCTGCCTTCTCCTATTGATGATCCTGAAATATTGTTAAGAAAACCTAAAATCCCTTTCCCCGAGACTGGAAGTAGAAAATTGGAAAGAACCACTTCTCTGCCGGATCAACTACTAAGTGTTAAGGATCTTCCTTTTGATATTCAATTCTAGCTATCCCTTTTTCATTCAAAGTCTGAGTCTTGTCTTACAAAGATTGTGTTTGATCCCATAAAGTTTGGTTCTTACTTACCCACCTCGATATCTTTGTTTACTCGACCTTCTGCGAAATCCCTCTCTTCAAAACTTGAGCACGAGCTTTGGTCTAATTTTGATAAACTTCAAAGCCTAGCTGACCAGCTTCAAATTATATCAGAAAAATCCTATATCTAGTATCATATTGAAAGCTTGTCTTATGCTATATCTTCTACTACACCTCCGAATACATCCGCATTGTTATCTTCATCTTCATCCCAGCCAACGCAATCCATTGTAGTTCCTATACACTCTCCCCCAGTAGACATGGCGAGATTTTATCCCTTAGTATTGCCTACTCAGTTGGTAGATTTACCTCAGACCTATGGCCAAAGACTTCCACTTTTTGATGGCAGCCCAGTAATCACAACACAACAACATATTGAAAAAATGGCTCATTTCATTGATCTAGAGGAGGTCAATGCTGATGATGCCAAAATGAGACTAATAGCTCAAAGTTTTTCGGGAGATGTGAAAAAAATGGTTCCGTGGTTTGGCAGCTGGCTTTGTTGATACTTCTCATAGGCTAAACAAGTTCTTCTTAGCCTGGTGGTGGGAAAAGAAAAATCCATTGCAAATTTTGGCGAAGTACAATACTTTGAAAAGGGATCCAAATGAGATGGTTCAGGATTTTACTACAAGGTTCATTTTGATCTACAATTCCATTCCAAATAACATGAAACCACCACCTGATTTGGCACTTCAACACTATCCAAATTCCTTTGATCTGAATATGGCTTATCAACTAAGGGAAAGAGATCCTGTAACTTTGGAAGAAATGAAGGATAATGCAGTAAGCGTGGAAGCAAATTTAATTATTAAAAAGTCTCAATTAAAACATGAGAAATCAGAGAGGAGAGTAAGAATTAAGGAGGAATCTTCTTCTTCTACCAATGTTAAGCTAGACACACTAATCAGAACCATGGGGAGGATGACAGACCGAATGTTAAATTCAGATAGATAGCTGGAGCCACAAGTCAGAAATCTGAATTTCAAAACCCAACAGCAATTTTAGTACAAGATAAAACAAAGAGAGAAGAAAGCTCCTGAGCCACCAGCACCACAACAGCGAGTTTAGACACCCTTTTAGCAGAACTATGCTCAAGGAGAATCAGAGGATGAAATAGACCCGATTGTTGAGGAGAACCATTTCTTCAAGAAAGATTACTATCCCATTTTCTTGACTGAAGATGAGGAGTATATCGAGAAAACACAAAGACCCAAAAACAAAGACTACAGAGTAGCAAATGGCTATGCATTGGAAACCCAATCGTATGATTATCAAAGAGGATACTTGAATGCACTCAGCTCTCAGTAGAAGCAATATTCCTTGAGAAACAGGGATGTCCCAATCACTCCCATTCAGAAAAGGGCATCACATCAGAAGGATACCCAACAGAAAATAAATCCTCAAGGTAATCAAAGTAAAGGTAAAGAGCCTACAATAGCTAACCAAAACAAATTCAATCAGCCATCTACAAGCACTCCGAAAAAGGAACATGACAGTCAGAAGAAGGATCATACATCAAAATATCAGCCTGAGAAGAGAGACATCATCAAAAAAGAGGTAGATAAATCTAGCTCATTCAGTCTGGAAACTGAAATTTCAAAGTTAAAAGTGTTAATCCCTCTTACCGAGCTAGTCAAAAATAGTCATTACAAGTCTCATATAGTTAAAATGTTGAAAGTTGATCCTTTTTCTGACATGGTTAATGTTGAGGATGACCAACCTAAATTGATTTTTGGTCCAACTATAGATGGTCAGTCAGAAGATAGCGAGGTTCCTCCATTTTACCTGAGTCTGAGAATCCAACAGTGCAACCTTCATAATTCCATGCTTGACTCCGGAGCCTCCCATAATCTAATACCCAAATCCATCATGGAAAAGTTGGGTCTATATATAACTCGTCCATACCATGACTTGTACTCTTTTGATTCTGGTAAGGTCTGTTGTCTTGGTCAAATCAAGGATTTAGTAGTATCCCTAGAGCAAATCCCAGCAAAGAATGTTTTAATGGATGTCGTGGTAGTTAATATACCACCACGGTTTGGTATGTTATTATTAAGGTCTTGGGGATCAAAGCTAAGAGGCACACTGCAATTAGACTTCTCTTATGCCACCATCCCAGTTTTCAGGAAATTGAGGAAATTGTATTGAGAGACCAAAATGAAATTTATGATAACTAGCAAGGAGAGGCCAAATAATCATCCTATAAATGTTGTACATACAAATTTAGAATCATTTATTTTATATAATGATAGTGGATTGAATGATGTAGAAAGTGAGCTTGTAGAAATAGAATATGTACCAGAGATTTCAGATTGTGTGAGAGAAATTTTAGATAAGGGAAAGGAAAATCTGCCAAGTTCATCAGAACAGCCACCAGACAAGGTAGAGAAAATCTCAAAACAACCATCAAAAAAGGTAGTGGAAAATTCAGAAAGGCATGAAGAAAAAGTTCAGAAAGTTGAGCTAAAGTAGAAACCAGATTTCCAGCACTTGGAAGAGGAGCATGGTCTTTGGACCATGGACTTTGATGGTGCTCTTGGGAAAGATGGGGTAGGTATTGGCATTTGGATCTGAATTCCACACCATCAACAAGGTGAGGTTCCTCAGAATGTTAGATTATGATCGTACAAGTTAGTTTTTGATTGCACCAACAATGAGGCAAAGTACGAAGCACTGATCACAGGCTTAAAGATCTTGAAAAAATTGGGTGCATGAAGAATTTTTGTGTATGGTGATTTAGAACTTGTGATCAAGCAAGTTAAAGGTGAATATCAAGCTAACCATCCACGAATGAGACAATATAGGAATGTTGTATTAGATATTTTGAGAATGTTTCCTAAGTATACAATTTCAGTTGTGCCAAGGAGTCAGAATCTTATGGAAGATTCATTGGCTACAACTGCAAGCAATTTCAAAATCCCCATCTTTTCAAACAGGAAATTTGAGATTCATGTAAAGCATCGGCCCTCTGTTCCTGATAACTTGCGATATTGGCAAGTATTCTGGGATGATAAGCAGGTAAATAACTTTCTTCAGAGTGAAGGAGAGTTTGAGAATTGTTCCATGGATGAAGTTTATGACAAGGATGATCAAGTCATCGAGGTAGCTCAAGTTGATATACTACAACTAAAGGACAACAATATTCCAAAAGGTCTTATACCTTTGGAAGAATTGTTTGATCGAGATGATGTAGCAAGGAAGCCTACTTTGGTTCCTACGGAGAAAGGTGTCGAAGATGTGAACATCGGAACAATAGATAAGCCAAAAATGATCAAGCTATCCAAATCATTATCTCTAGAGGTAAAAGAAAAGTATATTCATTTATTGTCTAAATTTTCTGATGTTTTCACATGGGATTATGCAGACTTAAAGGAGTATGACAAGAAAATAATTCAGCGTACCATCGCAATAAAACTCGATCAAAATCCCTTTAGACAAAAGCTAAGAAGGATCAACCTGAGGTTGCTTCCATCCATAGAGAAAGAAGTTAGCAGACTCTTCAAGGTAGGCATCATTGTTCCTATCAGATTCTCGAATTGGATATCCAATCTAGTTCTGGTGAGAAAGAAGACAGGAGAAATAAGGCTCTGCATAGACTTTAGAAACTTAAACAAAGTATCTCTGAAAGAAAATTATCCACTTCCCAAAATGGATCATATCCTTCAGAGAGTTGTTGGTGCTTCTCAAATGTCATTGTTGGATGGCTACTCCGGTTACAATCAGATTTTAGTGCACGAGGATGATCAGGACAAGACATCATTTACCACACTTTGGGGCACATTCAAATATGCAAAAATGCCATTCGGTCTCAAAAATGCAGGGGCCACTTTTCAGCATGCCATGGACATAGCCTTTTCCAACAAAAAATATATTTTCTTGGTTGTGCATTTAGATGATGTGACAGTATTTTCACATTCAGATGATGAGCATTTGCATCATTTAAGAGTTATTTTCCAAAAATGAAGAAAGTTTGGAATCTCTCTTAACCCGAAGAAGAGCTTATTTTCCATGGAGGAAGGCAATATTTTCAGCCACATCATCTCCAAGGATGGCATCCAGATTAACCCTTCACATGTAGAATCCATTCATCAAATTGATTTCCCTCGCAGCAAAAAAGAAATCCAATCATTCAATGGTAATATGAATTTCTTACACAGATTTATCCATAATTTGGTTGAACATCTTAGAGAGTTGACGAATATGTGGAAAAAGGATAATGATGTAAAGTGGTCTAAAGAATCCCACAAGTCCTTTCATGCAGTAAAGTTTTCCTTGACCACTGCCCCTATTTTAATCAGTCCCAATTACTCCATTGATTTCATAATATTCTCTTTTGCTTTTGAGCATACCATGGCAGCAATTTTGATGAAGAAAAGGGATAAGACCGAGCTGCCAATAGCATTTTTCAGTCGCAATATCATGGATGCAGCCCTTAGGTACAACATCATAGAGAAACAGGCTTTGGCTTTGGTAAAAGCAGTGAAATATTTCAAAGTTTACATTTTGCATTTGCATACTCTCGCTTATGTGCCTAATACAGTGGTAAAAGAAGTTCTCATGTAGAATGACCAAGAATGTAGAAGAGGTAGATGGATAGAAACATTATTAGAATATGACCTTGAGATCAGGCCCACCAAGCTGATCAAGAGTCAGGGCTTAGCCAATCTCATGGCTGAGTCAAATCTCCATGCTCTAGATATCAACCTTATATCAGCATTGTCCGATAACCAAGAAGAAGTAGATCTCATTTAGGTATCTGATATCTTTTTGTCATCTCCACGATATTTTGATATTATCTATGTTTTGCAACATCTAAGCCCCCGTCCAGGCATGTCTAAGGCTAAGAGTAGGTCATGGAAGATGAAGGCTTCTAAATATTGCATAATGGACAGTGCACTTTATTGGAAGGATCCTGGAGGGGTGTTGCTAAACTATTTGACCGAAGATGAGTCTAAAGAGGTAATAAATGACTTCCACAGAGGAGATTGTGTGGACCACCTATACTGGAAGAACACGACCAACAAAGTACTAAGAGCAGGTTACTATTGGCCCACACTTTTTGCAGATATCTACAAGGCAGTCATGAGCTTTCACGAGTGTCAAGTTTTCCAAGGTAAACGAAAGCTTCTTCCTTTGCCTCTACAACCAATATCAGTCCATGCACCTTTTCAGCAGTGGGGCCTCGACTTCATAGGATAGATTCACCCATCATCATCTGCACAACACAAGTGGATATTGACCGCTACATATTATTTTACTAAGTGGATCGAAGCGATTCCAACCATGCAAGCATCAGATTCTGTTATCATTCAGTTTTTAGAAACTAATATCTTGTCCCGTTTCGGTTGTCCTAATAAGATCATCATAGACAGTGCAGCAACTTTCAAGTCTAAGAAGATGACTAAGTTTTGTGATAGATATAAAATTAATTTGGGACATTCAACAACCTACTACCCAGAAGGAAATGGCTTGGCGGAGTCCTCCAATAAATCCTTGATCAGCGTCATCAAGAAAATGTTGGAGGCCAACAAAACGAATTGGCACAAAAAGTTGATCAATGCATTGTGGGCATATCGGGTGAGTAGTAAGAAGTCTATTGGACTCTTTCCTTTTCAAACAGTGTATGGATTAGATAATGTGTTTCCTTCATCATTAGCAGTGTTGGTCATGAAGTTGTTACAAGAAGCAAGGAGTGAAGAGAATGATATACAACACCATATCAGTCAAATTATTCACCTTCAGCAGACATGAGACGAGGTATTTCAGAACACCTCCAAGCTCCATGACAAGATAAATAAAATCTATGACCGGAAAACAAAGGAGGATGACTTCAAAATTGGAGATATGGTACTCTGTTGGGATGCCAAAAATGAGGACAAGGGTAAGCACAATAAATTTGAAAATTGGTGGAAAGGGCCTTATAAGATTTCAACTTTCCGAGGGAAAAATTCTTTCATGCTAGATGAGATGAGTGGAGAACCATGCTTAGGAGGACCAATCAATGGTAGGCTCCTTAAGAACTATCTTTTCTGAAGCATACTTCTCAAAAATTTCCCAATTTCATTGTAAATAACAGTTTAACTTTATGCAAGTGCGAAGTAGAGAATCACTAGAGTTTGGAGCCCGAAGTAAAGGCAATGGAGCTTCACTGATTTTCTACCATTTTCAAAGTTCAGTTATCAGTTAAGTAAGTCAGTATTCAGTCATTTTTCAGTCAATTTTCAGTTTGTCACAAGTCAGTTTATGTCATTTGAGTTTGCAGCATTTAGTCATGCTCATTAGTTATTAAGTTTTTGACCGTATTGGCCCACATGGTTAGGCACTTGGTCTACGGTGTTCTTGAAACCTCCAAGGAGCTGCCATCCCCTATAAGGCCAATGTTAGTGTCAGTATTTTCATACTCTCATCAGTGATCCAAACTCCTCTTTTCATATTCATATTAGGGTCTCGCTCAGAAATTTTTGTCATTCCACCTAGGTCCTCATTCAAAAATTTACTCACTGATGGTAGTCATAGTAAAAAAACCTCACTCTCCCTCAAAAATTCATACTTGCTAGCCCACCTTCATGTCTTACTGAGCATACATCAATTATGAAAGCTCATTCATCATGTCTTTATGTTAGTCAAATCACCATGAAGTCTTCTCACTCAAGGTTTTCATTAGGTGTCTAGGTTTCATTTTTCCAAGGTCCAATAAAACACCATTTCATTGCATAAGGCCAGCAAAAGTATGAGAGTGAACAAAATAATATCTATTTTTCATCTAAAGAGGATTTTCAAACATGTAAACATGGTTTCCAAGGTTGTAATTTTGATTTCAAGTATGAGTTTCATTCCAAATTGTAATTTTATTCCAAAAACTAGAGATGTAATTTTATTTTTTTATTTATGTAATTTTATGTCAATTTTATGTAATAAGTATCTACTTCCCAAGATGCCAACTAATTTCCACATGCCAACTGAACAATAAATTTCAAATCAAAGAGTTCCTACTCCAGCAATTGATCAATCTGCAAAGCCAAAAAGACAAGGTAAAGGGTATTAGTGCAAAAGTTTGAAAGGTAATTTGAAACATTAGAAAAATGGGTTTCAAATGAATAAAAATTAAATTCCACAAAGTATTTAAACCCTCAAGACATCAATTCAAACTTTATTTTCTCTTATCATCATCGAGCAACCTCAGCAAAAGAGCAATTTTCAATTTTAGAGGGTGAAATTGACAAAACAGAGGAAGCCATGTGCACCTGCGTTTTGCGCTACACGCCTGCATTTTGCACTGCGTGCCTGCATTTTGCATTGTGCACCTGTGTTATGCGCTACACGCTTGGAAGAAGGAGGGAATGCATGTTCATTACACCACACACTTGCCCGAATTTGCACAACAAATGTCAAAACGCCTCCAACACTTCAACAATTGTTCTCCACGCCTCCAACAAGCAAGTAAGCCATAATTGCATCATCCATTTTCTTCTTAATTCGATTGTGTGGTGTTTTAAGTGTTATTACAAAATTTGGTGTCTTATTCAAGTTTGAAACCCTAGTGTCACAGTCAATTCCTAATTACAATAACAATTTCACTCCCTAAGCACTTCTATTCCCTTCTCACATCACTATTAAAACCCCTTCCCAACCCCCATATCATATTAATTCTTCCCAAAACCTTTATTCTCTTAAAACCCTAAGACCTATGTGTTTCATTTGCCTAGGCTCCCAAAACCCCTAACGTGTAATTAAATTCCCTATCCCAAATCCCTCATCAGTTCTACTCCCTGTCACCTCCCTCAATTCAAAAATCCCTTCCCCCATCTCCTTGAAATTTCCTCATACCATTCCCTACTCCCTATACCTACATTCCACTATTATTTCGTCTCCCTAGGGTTTTTAACACTAAGATACCATGGTAGAAGAAGAGAACATAATTTACTGTGAGGAGGAAGAAAGAGAAGAGAGGAGGCCACATAATGAAGGGAGAATCATTAGACTTGAGCCAACAAATACCAGGGAACTCATGGTCTCTCCCATGGTTGTGACATGTTTCAAGCATGTAGGATGTTTTGAATTCTATGAGCAGATACAAAGGGTTCAAAATCATCCTATGTTGACCATACTTTTCATTTCTAATCTCCATGACAATCAGGTAACCCTTGCTGGTGTCACTTTCACTGTGTCCACTTCCATCATATCCATTGCCACTGGGATCCCAAATGTTAGGGAAAATGGTTCAAGCAAAAAGACTTGGAGGAGCATTACCATGAACCTTACATAAAACCAAGGTACAAAAATGAGAGAAAGAGGGTTTTCCTTTCTCTTACCTCTCGGACAGATATGCCCCCGTGATGAAAATCATTATGAAATACTTTTCCTGTGAAGGTAGGTTCTCTAGACTTTACACCTACCACATCAAGCCTCTCATGCATTTCACAAAGGTCAAGATGCTCAATCTACCTTATTACGTCTTCTGAAGCATTGACAAGATGACATATATTGTCCAAAAGAGAGAATATGAGCACCAAATGAATAGTCATTTTCATCATTCCCTCATAAAAATCATTGTCCTCCATCACCTCAAAGAGTTGAACATTGCATGCACTACTTTCATAGCTAATGACATATTCATAGCTCCACCTATTCAACATGTTCAATATGTGACTTCATCATCTCATCCTTCCACATCCATTCCTCCATCCCACCCTACAGTGTCTGCCATTCCATCACCTCGTTCCTCTTCACCCATTTCATCACCATCACTTCCACCATCACCATTGCATGAGCACATTGAGTCACCTAGCAGAGCTGAGATCAGTGAGCCTGAGCAGACTAATAAGGTTGAGGTCATCAAGCCTAAGAGGGATGAGTTGGGCATACTGTAACGTACTTATCAAAGATGTCATAGGTAGATGTTTGCCCCAAAGATTGTGGGAGGGGCCCTACCTTCTTCACCAACAAAGCAGATACACAAAGGTAAAGAAAAAATCACAGAGGCAGACATTTCGGAAGATGTCCATAAGGAGGCAAACCTACATGAGACAGAGGTTGATTTTGATCTCATTGATTTAGATCAGATTGATGATGATGACACCTCCTTGATCATCAAAGAAAAATATGCATACATCAGGGAGCTCCAGACCAACTTAGAGAGGTCTAAATTTGTTATTTCATATTATGAACAAGAAAACCAGCAACTTCAAGACAAGCATGAAATCATGGAGATTTGGCTCCTCAAGGAAAAAAGAGAAGAAATAAAAGCCAAGGAATTTCTTGATCAAGCCTATGAAAGGTATGGTGAACCTGGACAAGAACAAGAAACAAGAAGGAGACCTAGAACTAGAGGGCTGAAAAGAGCTCTAGAACTAGAGAGACAAAAGGAGGCTGAACTTGCAAATCAGCTCACATTGAATGAAAAATTTGCCATCATGATTAATGAGAACCAAGAGAAGTGGCTTGATAGAGTAAACTAGCATTTGGAGAAGCTCTTGGACAAGGCCAACAAAGACAATGACATTCAGGGAAAGATGGAAAATCATTATGCCATGAGGAACAAAATTGTTAGGTCAAAGCTTAAAAGGGCAGATGCCAAAATTGAAACCCTAATCATGCAATAAGAGAAAAGGAGGCTTGATATAATTTCTAAAGCCTCACTCCATGCATAACCCTTATCATCAGTCATCATTCAGTAAATTTTTGAAGTTTTGGAAATTTTGTGCATTTCTAGGCAATTTTATGACAGCTGAAATGCTAGGGCGTTGCGCTTTTGTTTGAGGCGCGTTTTTTCCAAAATAATACCACCATTGGATTCAGAGTAGGGAAGAAATACAGGAAAACCAATTTTCTAGCCTTGTTTGGTCCAACTGGCAGGAGAAAAAGTGAAAAAACACTCAAAACATCAATGTTCTCCCTCTTTTTTTGCCTAGGCGCTATTCATTGAGCAGTCTTGGGAGAAACACGTTTTGAGGGGTCAAATCAACTCCATTCTGAAAAATAAAGACATATTTGGAAAGTAGATAGGATAATATTTCCAATAAGCTATCCTAAAACTCACCTGCAAGACGTAGAGCGCACCTTCCACTCGCGCTGCGCACTCAACAATTTTCTGATTTTTCTAAGTTTTCACTGCAAATTTGATTTTCATCTTGGGAAATGATGATTTTACCTATGTAATTAATGAATTTAAATGTAAATATCATGTGGATGAGTTACATAGGGGTAGATTCATTATGTAAATGTTATCATGATATTCAAATGAATTAGTTTCATTATAATTAGGGATGAGTCACTTTGACCACACTATACTCTAGCTATCAGTTCAGATTTTGGTGGAACTACTCCTCCACTCATGGATTCGACCCCTGAGGCTGCGAGGAGTTTTTTTGAGGCCTATATCTTGTAATTTTTCAGTATTTTCATAGGTTGGACTCAGTTGGACGCTGTTGTATTGATTAGAGACGCTAGTGTAATCAGTATTTGGTAGAAATTTAATGAATGAGTTGCAACTATTTTGATGGAATACCTGTGGTATGGCATTTTGACATAGTTATTTATTATGTTTCATATGTTTGAATGTTTTTTACTCTCATGTTTCATTTCAATTCTATGATATGTTGATTTTCAAGTTGATATGCAGAATACATCTTACATGCTCTGTTTTGGGGAAATCTTCATAATTTGTCCATTTTCTTCAGTTTAGAAAGAATGCATGCTTGTCTTTCTCTTTCTAGCACCTCACCAATCTAATCCATCTCACTCAAGAACCTTAAAGTGTTTGAATGTATACCTAACTTGCTCCATCAGATGTCTGCAATCATACCCTTATTTGCCATGACCTAGTCTCTTTGACCCAATCCTCATCCAGCAACCCAATTTCAAACAATCAAACCCTTCTGCACATCATAACTAGCCTAAAACCCTAATTCATCTAGCCCTCTTGGCTGTGATTTTGTGGAGAGAGCCCTCTCTGGCTTGGTAGGGCTAGATACCAAGTCAAAAGCTTCATTTGTGGTTACCTCATCTGGACTCTTCCTCATCCTTGGAGATTCGAAGGAGTGATAACATATATGAAACTAAATATTTGATATGTTTTAATTTGAATATATATACATATATATGAAAAAAAAAAAAACAAGAATGAGTATATATATTATATTGAAAATTCGCCAATGGATGTGGTGAGTAATCAGGAGTTACATTTCTTTTTCCTCACAAAATTCTAAAAAGGCTAAAACTCAACCTTCTCCCAATAAGAAAAAGGGGGCCAAAGGTCCAAAATTAAATCTTTGAATGTTTATTCCTATTGCTTCATGAAAGTAGGAGTAAATTCTAATAAATTGCTTGCATAAGAAAATGCAAAAACATAACATTTCTATACATTACTATAAGACATCCCACTGCTAGATCCATGAGGTGAAGGATAAAGCTCAAGATGAGTTCTTTCTACTACGATATTTCTTCTTTCTTGTTATTGGTGGGGAATAACGCTAATTTTAAGCACATCTTAATAGGATGTGGAAGAAGAGGACGGATTGAACTTCTTCCAACCACCTTACTAGATTCTTCATCATTCATTGCAGGAGGAACCTTTGGAGAAAAAAATTCCATGGTAGAAGTTTTCTTTGGAGAGTCATGATTTGGGCCTTATTCATATTTTTGAATCAAGAAGGACCTTTGGAACAATATTACTCTTTGAAGAGACTTGATTTGTACTTGTTGATCCGCTTGGACCTCATGATTCTCACCTTATGCCTCACGAACATTCAGGACTTCAAAATTATTGTTCAAAAGGGGTTGATGCAGAGATTCGGCCTTACATGTCTGTTGCTTCTTATGTTTCCTTTTAGTAGGAATGAATGCTTGTTTATTTTCTCCTTGCTCACCTTTATCAAGAGGTGATGGATTTCGAGAACTTCAAGAAATTAAAGCTTTTGGACAACTTTTCGCAAAGTGTCCATACTCATGACACAAATTACACTTGAAAGGAACTTGTTCATAATACAGAGCCTCAAGGTGAGACCAATCATCCATATTTAGTTGAATCGCCTCAAGGAGGCCTTTTGAGAAATCTATTTCAACACAAATTCTAGCACATGAAAATTGTTCCCATGTTCCATGTCACTAGTAATAAATCGACTTAGTTTATCTCCTATATCCTTAAAATTTCCCTCACCCTAGCAAACAAGACAGAGAAATGGCAATCCGATCCATACAGGTGCAGATGAAATTTCCATAATGGGATTATATTCCATAGGCCAATGAGTGAGAAAAAAATCTCTAGTACCCATGAAATAAGGACCTGACTTATAGATTTGTTCTCTATTTTCCTTGTTTTCAAAAATAAATGTGTAATACCCATTTCCACAATAGAAAAAGAGTTTATGATTTCCCTAGTTGACATAAACCCAATCTTCAATGGCTACATAGTTTGGAAATAGGCCAGTAATCTTTCCCAATAACCCTTTTTCCTTTAAAGTTTCCACATTCTTTTTTAGTGGGGAAGAAAAATCTAGGTCCAAAGAAGGGATTGATTCTACCTTCTTCACGAATTTGTTTATGGTATACATTGTTCATGCATTGAACGACATAACAAACACAACATTTGATTGATATCCCTAAAAAGTTGTCCACAATCAATGATGGAGAACCAACCAACTTCAATATAAAGGTGAAAAGAGCAAGGATGTGGCAGCAGCGTAATCCATGCCACATAGAATGAGGCCAGGAGAGACTGCACCCATTGCAGGTGGAATCCCAGGCAACAGAAGCCTTCTCGACTTACCCTCGCAGAGCACATCCGGGCAGCGTAGTCCTTCTCATATATGGAAATATATTAAAATTAAAGTTTTGATATATATATATATATATATATATATATATATATATATACACGTGTGTGTTTTGATTTCTCAATTCTTAATCTCTTGAATATTTCCATATTAACATCAAATATGAATGTCAAACAAAATATTTAATATATTTTAATTTAGATATAATTTTGTTTTAATTATAATATATATATATATATATATATATATATATATATATATATATATAAGATTGTGTTTCCTCGATTCTTAATTTTTTGAAGAGTTTCATGCTAGCATCAAATTATTTTTCCAATTTTGATTGCACTTATGATTCATTTAACTTTGCAAAATTATCCTCTAACGATTATATGATCTTAATAATTGTCAACACAAAATAATAGTAATAAATTCTTCACTCTTGACAAATATATTATAGATACGTTACTTCTTAGTATTCTACATGTGTAAACTTCATGTTGACCACAAAAGAGACTAAATATAAACTCCCACTTAAGGATTGAACAAATTACACATCTTTTTCATGTTTTAAAGTAAAAAGTAACTATAAGTAAAATAAGATATTTTTTATTTTTTATATAGAAAATTGGAATATTTTATTTATGGTCAACATAATATTTTATTTTGGTTATTACAGTTTGTTTTAATTTCATATATCAACTCCATATTACATGAAAAGAATTACATATCTCTTTTATACTATTTTCTAGTAATCTCTCTCACACACACATACACATATATAGTGGCCTTCCTCTCACACCTAAGACGAGTGAAAAATAAATTTACTCTTGTCTATATCCACTGGCATTTTTCTACCCTAAATTAACATTAGAGTTCACTATTTGTTGGCATGTTTTCTCTATCCACAATGGTAGGAGAGTAAGTGATGGCTTCTCATCATTGTCAATCTTAAAAATATTGAACAAATTAATTCTACTAAAGTAAAATAGCCTTTTGTGAACATTAATGCAATTCATTTCAATTCGTTATTTGTCTTCCTATCAACGGGATTTCTAAAATATCATGTTTTATGTAGAGTGCTAACAACTAACATGATTTCTGGAAAACTTCCTTTGTACATTGGAGAAATTAGTGGGTTGCAGTACTTGTAAGGCATCATTGTTAATTGTTGTTATAGATTCTACTACTCTAGTTTATCTTGAACTCGTTTGATAACTCAGGAAACCCCAAAGTAATCATAATCACATGTCCAATGGTTTAATAAAAAGGATTACATTTGTCTCTTAGAATATGAGGAGACGACAATAAAAAAGTATTGTTGTAACAACCACCCTCCTAACCCCAACCCCAACCAGTGTTAGAAGGAGGTGCATACTTTGTTGATCCAGCTCCAAAATTACAGTTATGGGAATGAGAGTTAAATTTTTTTACTTTTTTGACTTTTACAGAATTTCAAATAAACTACATCATTGTGTTCATATCATCGAGCTGATTCCAATGATATAAATTTCGCCTCAATCCGACCTACAAATCAAAAGTTATGGCCCTTTAAATATTGGCCAATTACACCTTGCCACATCATCATGACACCCAGGTGGCACCTAACACACCCATGTGGTGGACCAACGTGGCACCTAAAGCACCCACATGGAACGTGGTGGACCCATGTTGCACCTGATGCACCCACATGGTGGCCCTATAATGCAGACACAAATATTGAGGAAGGTCAGGGTCGACCCTTCTATGATGCGCTTACTCAACTATAAGTGGGCCTAACCCGCAACCTCTGACCTAGGTCAGGGTTGACCCCCACTTTCTAGTGTTGAAATGAAATGGGTCGGTCAGTCCAACCCTTGAACTCCCGACCTAAAAGTGTGGAGAGTTAGGTCGGCCCGCTGGAGGTCGGGCCTTCTAGGTTGACCTCTCAACTTCTAACCTAGCTAACCCACAGACCAAAAATGCGATTTTTTTTGTAATTTCTAGCACTTTAAAGTGCTAAGACTTTTCAAACTTTTACAATTTTTCAAGCACAATATCCATCACTTAATGGATAACAAATCCATAAGGAATATAAGGTTAATCTTAAGAAATAATCAATCATATGCATGATATTAATTTAACAACATCTTCTAGTGCATTAATTCCCAAAATATAGAGAGTTATAACAACTCATTAGCAAAGAAGAAAAAATTATTTCTTGAACCATATTAACTAACTCATGCATGCTTTAGTTATAGGATAGAATGGAATCAAGGCCTTCTTCCCTTCAATTAAGAATGTACCCATTAGCATGCAATAAATATTCTAGTACTTATACAACAAGTTGAACATGCAATCAACACAAGATTACAAATCTTTCTAGATTATCTATTAACATTGTTGATCACTCATTTATTTTAGTGAAACCCAAGACCATAACAATGAATTACCATGCGCCCAAGATGTTACTATAATACCATGTAACTCATGCACTTCACATCTTCATGTAGCTTGTCATTTACACATAGTAAACATGCATAATACTGTAATTTAAACAAAATCATATCACTGCATTGAGAGAGAGTGCATGGTAGTTATTGTAAGGACTAAATCAATTTTTCCACGTGTTGTACCAACAAATTATGCACAGTGACATCATGAACATTGGTCAATCATATAGACAATGAAATCCTAAAGCATGCCATCTATAAACATCATTTTCAGACCAAAAATGAAATATATACACACACACACACACATATACCTAAAACTAATGGGCAACTAAGTCTGGGACTATGACTTTCCACCCAACCATAGACAAATAAAACCAAGTCTCACTTGTACTTATCACCCCCGAGCCAGATTCCAGATGTTGAGGGATTTTTTGCTTCAAGGATGAAAACACATCCATAAGCTAAAACAGGGACTCCAAGTATTCAGCTACCTCCACCCACCAACTTAATTAAAACTAACAAAACACACAGGGATTCTAGAAACTAGCAGTCTCCACCCTTCAAAACACAACATTGTGGTTCCAACCAACACAAGGATTCCAGAACCCATAGTAAAATCAACATAAAACAAAGAAACATCCATAAATCCTCCAGGAATTTTCCAAGATCAATTCCTCTACCCTAGCCCTTTGGGATTTACTGAGAAACACCATTTCCACCCTCTAGGTCATCTAGGACTCAAGAGGTAATCAATTCCTCACCTGGTGATTTCTTATAGCTCCTTCACCAACCGAAATCTTCAATCCTTTCATTTTTTTAGCCTCTCTTGGAAATTTGAATTTTATCTCTCTGTTGATGTTTTTGTTCTCTCTCTTGTTTTCCAACTCCTCTTTCTTCTCTTCTCTCCTCACTTTTTTTTTCTTCTTGGTTCCCCGTTCTCTTTTTGTTCCAATCCTTTTTCCAGCAATTCAATTTTTCCTCTTCTTAACTTTTCAAATTCCCTTGACCTTTCAAATTCCTCATTTGAATTTTCTTCACATTAATATTATTTTCATCAAGTATTCACCCCATCCCTCTGGTATCCATGTCCCATTACTCAACCCATTTAATTTTATGATAATGTTTACATTACATACATAAATATAAGTTAATTGGGGTTGTCATAAATCCATCCCCCTTGGGGGAACATTGTCCTCGATGTTCTTATCCCATATGCAACACCAAAACATGCTTTAAAGAACACACACACATATAGTTTATTGGAGTTTTATATACCCAACGATATACAATATTTACAATTATATACATTTGCTTCAATGAACAAATAAATAAGGATATGTTTCCCTCATTGACTCAACCATTTTGCAAGTGGCGTCCTTGGGCCCAATGCACCTTAACTTTCTTTATTGCTCGATTCTAGAGCATAAGGCTCCACTGGTCTAGAACACAAAGTGGTTCTAGTTGGAATTATCCCTTTGGTTCCACATGTAGCATAGACCAATCAATCTCATGATTATAATCATCCACATATCTTTTAAGAAAAGAAACATGGAAAATATCATGGATTTTAATTAATGGAGGTAAGGTCAGCCTATAGGGCACTAGTCTTATCCTTTCAAGTATCTCAAAAGGTCCAAAAAACCATGGTTCCATCTTGGCACATGACCTAATCCTCAAGGGTATTTTCTTGGGTTTAATTCTCAAGTAAACATGTTCCCTAATTTGAAACTCTTTATGCACCCTATGTTGATCCACATAGCTTTTATGTTGTCATGTGCCACCGTTAAATTTTGCTTATCTACATTTGATGGTCCATATCTTTTATCATATAATTCTCAATAAGGACCGTATTCACTCGATCATTCTAGTGGATAGGAGTATTACATCACCTTCCATACAATAATTTGAATGGGCTCATCTTTAAAGATTCATGGTACCCATTGTTGTATGCAAAATCTACAAGTGGAATATACTCTTCCCACTTCTTTTGTTGGTGCATCACAAACATCCTCAACATGTTGTTGGCATTATGATTCAGGTGTTGTCCTTGATGGCAAACCCATTCAGGTGATAAATCAAGAAGGACGCAGGAAATATGTTCAGCAAGTGCGTCCCCGCAGGTATACCATACAGAACCCGCGTCCAGGGACGCAGGCCAGCCGTTCAGGAGGTGCGTCCGCCCAGTGCACACATTTCAAGGCAGAGAAAAGCACGTGGGGGTTTCTTGTGTGGTATCTAGCCGACGGTTTTGTGTTTCTATGGTGTCGGCTCGTGGTATTGTTCCATGTTTTGGGGAGAAGCTTGCCTATATAAAGCAGAGGAATTCATTTGGATTTAGCATCATCTTGGTTGAAGATCTTTTGGTGAGATCTAGTCCAGATCTATGAAGGCGAATCTTCTAATGGACTGTGATCTCTATGGCGCATGATCAGATCTGTGGATCTGAGTGTTTGGGTTGGTTCTGAAGTCCTCATATCTTTTATATCTGAAGGGACGCAGGTTCAGTAAAGGGAAAGTGCGCCGGGACGCAGTACAGTAAAGGCTCCGGTGCGTCTCTGAGGCAAAGGACGCGGCGCGACTGTGATATTGGGTGCGTCTCTGAGGCAAAGGACGCGGCGCGACTGTGTTATTGGGTGCGTCTCTGAAGAAAAAGACGCGGCGCGATAGTGTTTCTGGGTGCGCCGGTCGCAGCAAAGCATAGAGGAACAGTGCGTCGGCACGCAGAACAGTGGAAGGTAGACTGCGTCCAGTCGCAGGTCACAGAAAGAAAATATGCGTCCCTGTCTTAAGATGATCTGTTGACTGTATATTTCTGTTCATAAGGTGTTCTGGGTTATTTCTGTAATTACTGATCTGATATCTGTAGTGGACTGTATCTGTTGTATACTTGTTGATCATTTGATTCTTCATGAAAAGAAGTAGGGGGTTGTAGCTCCCTTCCAGGAGAAACTGGAAAACGAGAGAGAGTTGTAGCTCTCTGCAGGTTGCAGCCTGCGTGCTGGTAAAGGACTGCACCAGTACAAAATCATTGTAAAAATAATTTCTTGAAAGAAGATAGAGACATATTGCAGCAGGTGGTTTTCTCCCGCATTGGGTTTCCACCTTACATCTTGTGTTCTTTGGTGTGACTGTCTATTTTCTTTATTCATGCTCATTATTTATGGTACTGATATGCAAGAATAATTCAAAAGATCAAATAAGGAAGATTTGGTAAATTGCTTGATAATACTGATTCACCCCCCCTCTCAGTATTATTTCCAACAATTGGTATCAGAGCAGGTCCTTCAGAAAAGCTTGATCGCTTGAAGGTAGATCGTTCATCATGAGCAACTACGAGAGAGAAGCATCAATCAGGCCACCAGTTTTTGATGGGACAAACTTCAATTATTGGAAGGTAAGAGTTACTGCATATCTTCAATCCCTTGGTACTGAAGTTTGGAACATTGTAGAAACAGGCTATGCTTTTCCTTCAGCTACTCCTATCGATCCAGCTGAGAAAAAGACATATGAAACAAATGCAAAAGCAGTCAGTACCCTATTAGGAAGTATATCCCAAACAGAATTCATGAAGGTCATGCACTTCAAATCAGCAAAAGAGATATGGGACAAAATGATCACTAGCTATGAAGGAGATGAACAGGTAAAGGAAGCTAAACTTCAAACTCTCAGGATTCAATATGAGACTCTCAAGATGTATAATGATGAAAGTGTGGCTAATTATTTTCTTCGGGTAGATGAGATTGTTAATTGTATGAAAAATTTGGGTGAAGAAATAAAAGAGACTATAGTAGTTCAAAAGATTCTAAGATCATTATCCCCCAAGTTTGAATCTAAAGTATCTGCAATAGAAGAAAAGGAAAATCTCAAAGTTCTCACTATGTCTCAGCTACATGGAATTCTAACTGCTTATGAAATGAGAAAGGGGGGACCATCAGACAGAAGGGAGGCTGCTTTTAAAGCATCAGGCAAAGAAGATTACTATGAAGCAAGCCATGATCCAGAAGAAGAAGAAGAAGAATCAAATTTTGTCAGAAATCTTCAAAGGGGTTCTGGAAGGTTCAGAGGTAAGCTACCATTCAAATGCTTTGCTTGTGGAAGAGTAGGTCATTATGCTGCAAAATGCTCTTATAAGGATAAAGGAAAGGAACCAGTTAGATGGAATAAGAAACAAAGCACAAATAAGAAAAGCTACTACACCCATGAAGATAGTGATGGCTTATCAAACAGTGGATGTTCGAAGCATATGACAGGTGATAAAGAAAAACTTGAGTCTTATTCTAATTTAGAAAAGGGAAAGAAAGTCTCTTTTGGAAATGATACTCCTGCAACTATAAAAGGAAAAGGTATTGCTCCTTTAAAAGAAGATGTTAAGGCTGGAAATGTTTTGTTTGTTGATGGATTGAAGCATAATCTACTAAGTGTCAGCCAGATGTGTGATCAAAGAACCGAGGTTATATTCAGATCAAATGGATGTCTTGTTCGTGATCTTGATACAGGTAAAACAGTTCTCAAAGGGAAAAGAACTCCAAATAATCTGTACATATTTGAAGAAGGACAACAACAATGCTATCTAAGCAAGGATGAAGAGCACTGGTTATGGCATCGAAGGTTGGGACATCTAAGCTTCTCACAAATAAGGAAAGCATGTAAATATCAGGCAGTTCGCGATCTTCCAGATATCAAAATTCCTGACAACACCATATGCAGATCATGTCAGTTTGGAAAACAAACCAGGACTAACTTTCCAGAGAAAGAAGGATCAGCTAGCATGCCTCTTGAGCTAGTACATACAGATGTATGTGGGCCATTCAGGAAAAGAACACCTAGAGGAGAGGAATACTTGATATTATTTATTGACGATTTCTCCAGGTTTGTTTGGTTAGGACTTATGAAGCACAAAGATGAAGCATTCGAAAAATTCAAAACCTTCAAAGCCTTCGCTGAAAATGAATCAGGTCACAAAATTAAGTGCCTCAGATCTGACAGAGGTGGGGAATTTACTTCAAATGAATTTTTCGATTTCTGTGATGAACATGGGATAAGGAGAGAATTCTCTACAGCTAGAACGCCTCAACAAAATGGAGTTGTTGAAAGAATGAACAGAACAGTCCAACAAATGGCTCGTGCTATGCTTGATGAATCAGGAACCCCCGCAACCTTCTGGGGTGAGGCTGCACATACTGCGGTTATTATTCTCAACAAGACAAATGTCCGGGTGAACAGCACTCAAACCCCTCATGAGCTCTGGAGTGGTAAAACTCCTTCGGTAAAGCACTTCAAAATCTTTGGGAGCAAATGCTATATCAAGAATACTGAGGAGCAGCTTGGCAAACTTGATCCTAGAGCAGATGAAGGCATTCTTCTTGGCTATTCTCCACATAGCAAAGCATACAAATGCTACAATAAAAGACTTGGCAGAATTGTTGACAGCATTGATGTAGTGGTTGATGAAAAGGGATATATTCCTAGGCAAATACATCGTGAAGACATCGAAGAAGATGAGAGCTACCCTCAAAGACAGAATGATGAAGAAGAAGAACCTCAAGAAGAATCTCAAGAAGAATCTCACGAAGAAGCAGAAGAACGGACAAGAATAGAAGAAAAGACTCCATCCAGATATGTTCAGAAGAACCATCCAGAATCTCAGATCATGGGACAAAAAGAAGCAGGTATACAAACTAGAAGAACAGTTGCAGAAGCTTCAAGCTATTTGGCATTACTTTCCTCCACCGAACCACAAAATGTGAAAGAGGCATGCAAAGATGAATGTTGGGTGAAAGCAATGGATGAAGAACTTGAGCAAATCGAAAAGAACAACACTTGGGAGCTGGTTCCTAGACCAAATGATAAGAATGTTATTGGAACAAAATGGGTCTTCAAAAATAAATTGAATGAAAATGGAGAAGTAATTAGAAACAAAGCCAGACTCGTTTGTAAAGGGTATGCGCAGCAAGAAGGAATAGACTTTGAAGAAACTTTTGCTCCTGTTGCAAGACTTGAGGCCATCCGAATGTTCCTTGCTCTCTCAAGTTTTCAGAACTTCAAAGTATTTCAAATGGATGTGAAATCAGCCTTTTTGAATGGAGACTTGGAAGAAGAAGTGTACATTGAACAGCCAGATGGGTTCATTCTTGGAAATGATCCAAATCTTGTATGCCGATTGAAAAAGGCTCTCTATGGTCTCAAACAAGCTCCAAGGGCTTGGTACTACCGGTTGGACAAATATCTTCATCAACAAGGTTTCTTAAAAGGTTCAGCAGACAGCAATCTATATATAAAAGTTGAAAATGACAAATTGCTAATACTTGTTGTGTATGTAGATGACATTATTTTTGGCAGCAATGAAGAGGCTATGAGTCAAAGCTTTGCCTCAGTCATGCAGAAAGAATTTGAAATGTCCTTGCTAGGAGAACTGACATATTTCCTTGGTTTGCAAATCCAACAGAAGGAAGGAGGAATCTTTTTATCTCAAACCAAGTATCTCAAGCAGATTTTGAAGAAATATGGCATGGAAGATGCAAAACCAGTATGTACACCCATGGTCACAGGATGTAGTCTCAGTGCAAATGATGAATCTACAGCAGTACATCAACCAACCTACAGATCTATGATTGGAAGTTTACTATATTTGACAGGTACCCGACCAGACATCATGCATGCAGTTGGAATAGTTGGAAGATTTCAGGCAAATCCAAAGGAGACTCATCTTCAAGCAGTGAAGAGAATTTTCAAATATCTTCAAGGGACTCAAAATTATGGCTTATGGTATCCTAGAGATACAGATCTCACTCTTCATGCTTACACAGATGCAGATTGGGCCGGAAGCGTGGATGACAGGAAAAGCACAAGTGGCGGTGCATTCTTTATGGGCTCCAGACTGGTATCTTGGTTCAGCAAGAAACAGAGTTCAATTGCCTTGTCTACAGCTGAAGCGGAATATGTTGCTGCTGCATCTTGTTGCACCCAACTTCTTTGGATGATGCAGACTTTGCAGGATTATCACATCACTTGTACACCTCCTATTCCTATCTTATGTGACAACACAAGTGCAATCAGCATCTCAAAGAATCCGGTTATGCATTCAAAAACCAAGCACATACCAATCAAGTACCATTTTCTCCGGGAACAAGTACTTGAACAGAAGGTCAAGTTGGAGTATGTTCCTTCTAAGGAACACGTTGCTGATATTTTCACCAAACCGTTGCCCAGGGACACTTTTGAATACCTCAGGCAAAAGCTGGGGGTTGTTGATGCATCATCTTACTGTTGATCATCTTCCTATTGGTGGTATAGGCTCAGGGGGAGCACATAATGCATTGTTGGCATTATGGAGAAGGAGATCTTGGAAATAGCTGCAATATGTCTCTATCTCCTTCATGATGGATTTTTGGTTACAGATCTGGAGATGCATGAGCATAGGGGGAGCATACCCTTTGCCCTTGATGTCAAAGGGGGAGAATGAAGCTGAAGATTATGTGGTTGCCATCAAGTCCAAAGGGGGAGATTGTTGGCATTATGATTCAGGTGTTGTCCTTGATGGCAAACCCATTCAGGTGATAAATCAAGAAGGACGCAGGAAATATGTTCAGCAAGTGCGTCCCCGCAGGTATACCATACAGAACCCGCGTCCAGGGACGCAGGCCAGCCGTTCAGGAGGTGCGTCCGCCCAGTGCACACATTTCAAGGCAGAGAAAAGCACGTGGGGGTTTCTTGTGTGGTATCTAGCCGACGGTTTTGTGTTTCTATGGTGTCGGCTCGTGGTATTGTTCCATGTTTTGGGGAGAAGCTTGCCTATATAAAGCAGAGGAATTCATTTGGATTTAGCATCATCTTGGTTGAAGATCTTTTGGTGAGATCTAGTCCAGATCTATGAAGGCGAATCTTCTAATGGACTGTGATCTCTATGGCGCATGATCAGATCTGTGGATCTGAGTGTTTGGGTTGGTTCTGAAGTCCTCATATCTTTTATATCTGAAGGGACGCAGGTTCAGTAAAGGGAAAGTGCGCCGGGACGCAGTACAGTAAAGGCTCCGGTGCGTCTCTGAGGCAAAGGACGCGGCGCGACTGTGATATTGGGTGCGTCTCTGAGGCAAAGGACGCGACGCGACTGTGTTATTGGGTGCGTCTCTGAAGAAAAAGACGCGGCGCGATAGTGTTTCTGGGTGCGCCGGTCGCAGCAAAGCATAGAGGAACAGTGCGTCGGCACGCAGAACAGTGGAAGGTAGACTGCGTCCAGTCGCAGGTCACAGAAAGAAAATATGCGTCCCTGTCTTAAGATGATCTGTTGACTGTATATTTCTGTTCATAAGGTGTTCTGGGTTATTTCTGTAATTACTGATCTGATATCTGTAGTGGACTGTATCTGTTGTATACTTGTTGATCATTTGATTCTTCATGAAAAGAAGTAGGGGGTTGTAGCTCCCTTCCAGGAGAAACTGGAAAACGAGAGAGAGTTGTAGCTCTCTGCAGGTTGCAGCCTGCGTGCTGGTAAAGGACTGCACCAGTACAAAATCATTGTAAAAATAATTTCTTGAAAGAAGATAGAGACATATTGCAGCAGGTGGTTTTCTCCCGCATTGGGTTTCCACCTTACATCTTGTGTTCTTTGGTGTGACTGTCTATTTTCTATATTCATGCTCATTATTTATGGTACTGATATGCAAGAATAATTCAAAAGATCAAATAAGGAAGATTTGGTAAATTGCTTGATAATACTGATTCACCCCCCCTCTCAGTATTATTTCCAACACATGTCTTCCATGATTCAATTTGTCCTCTTTATTTTCCCATTTGTGGATGATAAGTTATACTAAAAGCCAATTCGATCCTCAATCCTACAAACAATTCCTTCCAAAACTTGAAAGTGAACTTGGCATCTTTATTTGAAATAATTTACTTAGGAACTCCATGCAACCTCCCAATCTCCTTTATGAATATTTGAGCCACTTCACTTGTTGAGTTGGTGGATTTAACCACTACAAAGTGAGCTTCCCTACTCAACGTGTCAATCACAACCAAAATTGCATCATGTTGTTTTGAAGTTCTTGGAAAACTGATAATGAAGTCCATGGATATCACTTCCTACTTCCATTATGGAATGAGAATTGGATGCAATAGTCCTGTTGGATGTTTACATTCATCCCTTACCTACTGGAATTCTATGCATACTGCAACAAAATCAGCCACATCATTTTTCAAATTAGGCCAATAATAAAACTTCTTGATGAATGTGAGAGTCTTTTGGTATCCCTAATGGCTGGAATATGGTTTTGCATGAAACATTTTCCTTATAATCCTCTTCAATTCATCATTCTTTGGTACATAGATTATGCTCTTGAATCTAATTAGACCCTCATTTGTGAGATGATATTCCTCATTCTCACCATCTTATTACAACTTTTCCTTCACTAGCTAATATTTCTCATCATGTTGTCTTGCATGCTTGATCCATTCCACTAGATCCATTCCGTAAGAAATTATGGCTACTATGTGATTCAATTGGATTCTTCTACTAAGTGCATCAACAACCTTGTTCTCTTTTCCTTTTATGTACTTTATCTCAAAGTTAAATTCACTAAGTATAGCTAGCCATCTAGCTTGTCTTACATTCAACTTAGGTTGATCAAATAAATATTGAGTGCACCATTATCTATCATGCACGTAAACTTTCTACCGAGGAGTTAATGCCTCCACATCTTGAGTGCATGAATAATGGCCACTAACTCTAAGTCATGAGTCACAAAGTTTATCTCATGCCCATTTAATTTTTGTGACTCATAATAGAATACACTCCCTTCCTGCATCAAGACTCCATTGGGCCCTTCTTCGTATGCATCTATACAAACCAAAAAATATTTGTTCGGATCTGCAATCTTCGACACTAGAGAATTAGAGAGAAATTGCTTCAATTGCTCAAAGCTTGTTGCATATTTATCTATCCATTCAAAATTCTTTCCCTTCCTCTACAAGGATGTGATAGGATGACCTATCTTGGAGAAGTTTCTATTGAAACTCCTATAGTAGCCTACCAATCCCATAAATGATCTAATCTTATTCATATTTTTATCATTGGCCATTCCATAATGGTTTTTACCACTTTTGGATCAATTGAGATCCCTTCCTTGGAGACAATGTGCCCTAAATAGTGTACCTAAGTCTAAAAGATATCATACTTACTAAGATTTGCATAAATCTTGTGCTCCCTTAGCAAATTTAGTACTACAACTAGGTGTTTCTCATGCTCTTCCTCAGTCTTCGAATACACCAATATGTCATCAACAAAAAAATCACAAACTTGTCTAAGTAAGCACACAACACACCATTCATTAAACACATGGAAGTGGCAGGGGCATTAGTAATCCCAAAGGGTACCACTACAAACACATAGTGTCCATATATTGTTCGTAAAGCAGTCTTGCGGATGTCGTACTCTTTCGTGCACACTTGATGATATCCAGACCTCAAATCAATATTGGATAAGATCGCTGCTCCTCTCAACTAATCAAATAGATCATCAATCATTGGCAGTGAATATTGATTCTTGATTGTCACTTTGTTTGAAAACTATCATAATCAATGCAAAGTTTGAGTGCCCCATCCTTTTTCTTCACAAGAAATACTGGAGCTCCCCATGGTAACACACTTGGTCATATGTATCCTTTATCAATCATCTCTTTCAGTTGTAGCTTTAACTCAACCAGCTCAGGCGTAATCATCTCGTACAATGCCTTAGATGTTGGTACTGCTCTAGAAATTAATTTGATAGAAAAATCAACTTCTCTACAAGGAAGTAATCTAGAATATCAATTGGAAACACATCTCTGAATTTTTTAAGCATAGGATACTTTTCCAACACTTTAATTTCTTCTTTCCTAGCATTGTCATTAGCCTTTCCATCGCTGAAAATTTGTACAAAAAATAATTTGCAACCTTTTTGACAACCATACTTAGCTTGCATGGTTGTAATTAGTCTCACTGAACTTGGCTTCTACTTACCCTACAAAATTATTCTTTCCGTAGCATCCTCCAGGCATTCAATAGGCTTTTCATAGCAATCAACTTTATTTTTGTGCATGTACAACCAATCCATGCCTAATAGAATGTTGCATGCACCCAATGAAAGAAAATTCAAGTGTGTTGTTGTGGCATATCATTCAGCTCAAATATACCCGATTCCACCCAATAATTGATTTTTCTCTTTGTTCCCATTTTCAACTCAACTAACCAAGGTTTTGCATGCAATTATTTTCCCAACTTGCACTTTTCCACAAGCTCTTGATTAATGTAATTGTGATTAGAACCAAAATCAATTAAAATAGATATAATATGATTAAACAACTCAACTCCCATCTTAATGATGGATTCCTAGTGGTCTTCTTGGCGATTATGGACAACTACATAGATTCTGGAAAACTTTGTTCCACATCCCCTATAGTCTGAGCTTCCTGAGTGTTGTAAATTTTTTGACCTGCAGTTTTCTGGTGTGGGCAATCCCTCTTTTGGTGATTCTCCCCACAAGTACAACATTTCAATTGCTCTTTCATTTCAAATTGCACTATTTTCCTTCTTGCTGATGCGTACTACCTTTGGCAGTTGGACTACATTTCTACTAAAATTGATTTTCATTGGTTGAATGCATTCCTTCCTTATTGTTCATAGTCTTCCTAAGCCATTTCTTATTATCTTTATCATTATTCTTTGATTTCCAATCACTTTGAAATCTGAGTCTGCACTTTTCATTTTCATAATAGTACTTTAATTTCTTTATGGAATTATTCAGAGTTTGTGGTTCATAAAACCCTATGTTGGCTTTAAATGATATAGATAATCCACTAATAAATCGTTGAACTTTTTCCTTCTCTTCCTTGAGATATGGCACATATCTCATCAATTCCAGAAATTTGGTAATATATTATTCTTCATCTATCAACTATCCCATTTTAAGCTCAAAAAACTCCTTTGCCTTGCTTTTATAATATGTTTTTGATAAATATTTATCTCTGAATAATTTCTCAAACTTGCTCCATTTCAATATCTCTTAAGTTATGCCTTTTATATTCTTCAAATCCTCCCACTGTATGTCTCATTTTCCTTTCAAATTATAGGTGGCCACTTTTTCTTTTATGTTCTACGAATAATCATGGATTCTGAAAAATTTCTTCATGCCAAACAACAATGCTTCTGCATCTTCATATTTTTTCATCTCTCTATCAAATGTAGGTGGTTTGGCCTTGTTGAATTCTTTAGGCATATAGTCCCTTTTTCTTCTTCTTTGATGATGAGAATGATGAGAGTGATGAGAATGATGGTGATATATCTTGATAGTAGAGATAGAATGCCTACTAGAGTGATGCCCATGTGTGTTGATTTTTCTTTCTAGTGTTCTCAATAGTGCGTCTCCTTTTGTAGTGTCCTAACTTTCACCTTTGTGCTTGTTCCTAGACCTACCACCATCTGCCCCATATTTTTTCTCTTCTAACCCCAAAGAGTGTTGCTCGCCTCTATGACTAGTTCCATGTCCATGTTTCTTTTGTCTCTACAACTCTAAGAGGCTTTGCAATATGACTACATTCACCTCCACCTTCTTTTCTTGAACCTTGATAAACCTTTCATTATCTGCTTTGCAACTTCAAATCTCATCCTTTAGGCTTCTCAATATATCCATCCAATAAAGAGAGTTTACCCCTCCCCCTTGGCTGACAAATATTTCTTCCTCATTCATCCTTACTTATTCATACCCATGTTGCGACTGATCAAAGTTGTCTTGTACCATTATTTTCCACATTTCTTTTCTTTCTGTGTCTTTTGTTTCTTGCGATGTGTTGTCATTCACATGCAAGTATTAGACACATAATAATATAAAATAAAATTAAAAAACAATAAATCATGCCATGGAATTGCTTTTGTGAGTGTCATAATAAGGCTATCTATAACAAACAACCATATTAGTTCCAATATACATGCATGAATTACCAACACAATATTACTTCCAACACAAATTTTTAGTTCCACGGTAACAGTAAAAACATATCAATGATGCATGCTTGCATTCAATCATTCACACAATCAATTAAACATGCTACTTTTTCTCATGGTAGAGCCCATCCAATCCAAGTGTTGAATGAAGATTCTTTGATACCACCTTGTAAATACCCCCATCCTAACCCCAACCCCAATCGGAGTTATAAGGAGGTGGATACTCTATTGACCAAGCTCTCAAAGTACAATTATGGGAATCAGAGTTTTTTTTACTTTTATTACTCTTCTACAATTTCAAGTAAACAACATCATTACGTTCATCTCATCAAACTTATTCCAACGATATAAATTTCACCTCAATCCAACTTATGGATCAAAAGTTATGGACCTTTAAAGATTGGTCAATTACACCTTGCCATGTCATCATGACACCCAAGTGGCTCCTGACACACCCACGTGATAGACCCATGTGGCACCTGATGCACCCACATGGCATTGACACATCCACATGGCAACCCCACATGGAAGGTACGAACCCTGAGGAAGGTCGAGGTTGACCCTTCCATGATGCACTTACTTAACAACATGTGGGCCCAACCCCTGACCTCTGACCTAGGTCGAGGTCATCTCCCACTTTCTGGGATTGAATTGAAATGGGTCAAGCAATACGACCCCCAACCTCCCTAACTCCCCTAACCTCTCGACTTCCAGGCGCAAAGAGTTAGGTCATCCCACCAGAGGTTGGGCCTTATAGGCAGACCTCTTGACATCTGACCTGGCTGACCTGCAGACTAAAAATGCAATTCTTTTTGCAATTTCCAACTCTTTAAAAATGCTAGAACTTTTCAAACTTTTACAACTTTTCAATCACAATCTCTAGCACTTAATAGCTAGCATATACATAAGGAATATAAGTCTACACTTAAGAAATACTAAATCATATGCATGATATCAATTTAACAAAATGTTCAAGTGCATTAACTCCCAAAATACAAAGAGTTATAACAACTCATTAACGGACAAGAAAAATTGTTTTCTTGAACCATATACACTAACTCGTGCATGCTTTAATGATATAACAGAATGGAACCTCAAGGAATGGAATCAAAACCTTCTTCCCTTCAATTAAGAATGTACACATTAGCATGCAATAAATCTTCCAATACTTATACAACAAACTAAACATGGAAATAACACTATATTACATTTTTTTACAAATTATCTATTCACATTGTTGAGCACTCATTTCTGCCAGCACAACCCAACACCATAATAGTGAATTACCCTGCATCCAAGATGTTTGTATAAGACCATGCATCTCATGCATTTCACATCTTCATGCAATTTGTCATTTACACATAGTAAACATGCACAGTACTTCAATTTAAACAAAATCATATCACTGCATTCAGAGAGAGAGAATGCTAGTTACTACAAGGACTAAATCAATTCTTCCACATGTCATACCAACACCTTACATATAGTGAAAACAAAAACATTGGTCAATATATAGAAAATGAAATCATTGACCATGTCATCTATAAACATCTTTTTCAAACCAACAATGACATATCTATATATATATCTATATATCTATATCTATATCTACATATATATATATATATATATACATATATATATATATATATACATATATATATATATATATATATATATATATATATATATATATACATATATATATATATATACATATATATAGATATATATACATATATATAGATATATATATATATATATATATATATATATATATATATATATATATATATATATATATATATATATATAGATATATATATATATATATAGACACACAATTCTTGGTTTCTTGAGAACATAAGAGATACTTATCTCAAAACTAATGGGAAACTAAGTTTGGGACTATGACTCTCCACCCAACCATAGACAACTACAACCAAGTCTCACTTGTAGTTGTCTCCCCTGAGATGGATTCTAGAGGTTTTGGGATCTTTTGCTTCAGGGATTAAAACACATCCATCAACTGAAACAGGGACTCCAAAGATTCAGCCACCACCACCCACCAGCTTAATTAAAACCAACAAAACACATAGAGATTCTAGAAACTAGTAATCTCCACCCTTCAAAACACAATATTGTGGTTCCACCCAATGCAGGGATTCTAGAGCCCACAGTGAAATCAACATACAACAAAGAAACATATAGAAATCCTCTATGAATTATCTAGAATCAATTCCTCCACCCCAACCTTTTCGGATTTCCTAAGAAATGCCATCTCTACCCTCTAGGTCACCGGGGACTCCAGAGGCAATCAATTTCTCACTTGGTGATTTTTTCCAGCTCCTTTGCTAACCAAAATCTTCATTCCTTTCAAGTGTTCAACCTCTCTTGGAAATTAAAATTTTCTCTCTTTGTCATTTCTCATATTTTCCAACTTCTCTTTCTTCTCTTATCTCTCTCTTTTTTTTTGTTCCCCTTCCTCTTTTCTTTCCAATCCTTTTTCAAGCAATTCAATTTTTCCTCTTCTTGACTTTTCGAATTCCCTCGACCTTTCAAATTCCTTAATTGAATTTTTTGTACATTAATATTATTTCCAACAAGTAATCACCCCATCCCTCTAGAATATGTGTCCCATTACTTAGCCCATTTTATTTTTATCATAATTTTTACATTGCATACATAGATTTAAGTTATTTGGGATTGTCACAACCACCAACACAATTATATGACTACATAGATAAGCAAATACATCATACATTATTTTATATTAAAATAAACTAGTTTTTAGGCATTATTTTGACAATGCTTCCTTATGTCCACATCTTTCCTTGAATCAACCCATAAACGCTTAGCATTTTTATGTTAAAAACCTGAAAGAATTCAGGCTTCTATGATCCATATCAAGATTGTGAAAGAATTCAGAGTTTCTTGATAGAGCCATGGGAGCTGCTTCCCATAGCCGTATCTCATCTGGGCAAATCTCAACGTTGAATGATTGGTTATCTGGCCGCTCAGATGGAGTCTCTGGTTTCCCGTCTCTGGATACCTCAGCGCACTTTGATGAAGCCGTTTCGTGCTCTGCAGACCGGCATTCAGCTGCAATGGGTTCTGTCTTACCGGATGGGAGTAAGCAGGGTCTTCTCTGCGCAGAGCATGAAATGGTGTTTGTCTCTCAGGGCAGCGTTATTCCTGGTACCTGCGTTGCGGGGCAATGCTTCGATCCTGTCGCCAGGGATCCTAAACACGTTTCTTCAGGCAGCAGCCGTGGTGTTGTGCCTGATTTCGGCGTTTCGGATCCAACTGCGATATCGACCGACGCATCCTCCACCTCCCCAGACCGGTTGGGTTTGGTTAACGTGGAGCCTTTTGATTCGAGGTCGCCATTGGATAGCTCCTCGTCCCCGTCGCCTGGTAAAACCGGGTTCCCGGTAAGCAAAGGAGAGGCTATCGATGGTTCGATCCCCGTCCCTGGCTCTTCGTTCAATTTTGGAGATCCCACGGGGGTTGCTTTGCCTGAGGATAGCGCTGGTTTGGTTGATAGGAATTTTAATATCATAAATAAACGGAGCAGCACTTATTATAATAGTTATAATAATATTAACAATGAACGCATTATGATTAATGATAATAATTTTATTAAGGATAGCAATGATAATAATAACGCTTATAATAATGATAAATGGAATTTTAATATTAATATCATGAATAAACAGAGCAGCACTTGTAATAAGAGTTATAATAGTGATATTAACAGTGATGAACGCATTATGATTAATGGTAATAACTTTATTAAGGATAATTATAATAATAATAACACTTATAATAATGGTAAATTCATTAAGAATTGTAATAATGGTATTATGAATCATAATAACAATATGAATAATAATAGTGACATTATTACTTATAATAGTAATAATAGTTATTGTGTTAATAATAATAATAATGCTCATTTTAGTAATAATGATATCAATAATGATAATATTTTTAATAATAACTGGATGGACAAGACTAACAAAAGCATCTCTAACTTGAAAAATAATAGGAATAAAAGGGCTGCTAGTATTTCTCCTTCTAGTAACAAGGTTATTAATCTTTCCAGTTTTGTTTTTCCCCCTTCTGTTTTTAAAGTTTTGGGCAAGGGTTTAAATTTTGCCTTAGCCCCTAGAAAAATCCCTGTGGAGGACATTATTTGTGATATTGAGTTTGGGATCCGAAGTTTACCTGATAGGATCAAGGATACTATTAGGCAGGATTGTGCAGTTGCCTTGAGAAAGGCTAAGCCGCCTAAGAGTAACCTCAGCAAGGAAGAATCTTTAGCTCTCAGATCCTTAAACCAGAACAAGGATATCATTGTTCTTAAGGCAGACAAGGGTGGGGCTGCCGTCATTCTTAACAGGGATGATTACCGCAGCAAGATGTTGGATCATCTTCATAATAGTGGTAGCTACAAAAAGCTTCCCAAAAATCCTTTGAAGAAGGTGGCTAGAAATGTGGTTGTGGCCATTAAATCCATTGGCTCATTGAGTTCCTTGCACCATAAGCTCATTGAAAGCAACCCTATTACCCCCAGAATCTATGGCCTCCCCAAGATTCACAAGGAAGGTGCCCCCTTAAGGCCCATCGTCAACACCATTGGAGGCCCTACCTACCTTCTTGCAAAGTTCCTTGCGTTAAAGCTTAAGCCCTTAGTTGGTCGTTCGGAGTCCTTCGTAAAAGACTCTGCTTCCTTTATTGAAGAACTAAAGGACATTAAGCTTGATCCTGGGGACATTCTTGTTAGCTTTGATGTTGTCTCCCTGTTCACTTGCATCCCTATTAATGAGGCCATGGATGTGATCAACCGCCTAACGAATCCTGACACGGCCAGGTTGGTTGAGATCTGTCTCACTTCCACTTTCTTCAGTTTTGAGGGAGAGTTCTTCGAGCAAACCTGTGGGGTTGCGATGGGCTCACCCCTTTCCCCTGTTGTTGCAAACCTGTTTATGGAAGATTTTGAGTCCAGGGCTCTCAACTCTTCCCAGCTCTTGCCCAAACTGTGGAGAAGGTTTGTGGATGACACCAATGTCATCTGGTCTCATGGCCAGGATGAGCTTGATCTCTTCTTTTATCATCTCAACAAGCAATCCTCAGCCATTAAGTTCACTAAGGAGCAGGAAGTTGATGGATGCCTTCCATTCCTTGATATTCTTATTTCTAAGAATAGTGATGGTTCCCTCGCCCATCAAGTTTTTCGAAAGAAAACTCATACGGAGCAGTATCTTCATGCCAGTTCCCACCATTTCCCGGCTCAAAAGATGGGTGTTCTCAATACCCTTGCTACTCGGGCCCTGAGGACCTCGGACAAGAAGAGCTTTGAGAAAGAAAAATCCCATTTGCTTGATGTCTTTGTTGAGAATGGTTATAGTAGATTCATGGGTCAGAGGGATTTCCTTAAAGCTTCCAAGAATTCTCGGTCTAAAAGAGAACCCAAAGAGCGAATTCCTGGTGTCCATCTTCCGTATGTTCAAGGGACCACCGATAGAATTGGAAGGATTCTCAGGAAGCATAGTATCCCTGTGACCTTTAGGCCCCTGAACACCATTCGTATGTCCCTCAAATCGGTGAAGGATCCGATCGACCCTAAGGATATGAAGGGCGTTTATCTGATCCCTTGTTCCTGTGGGACCCCCTATATTGGGGAGACTGGTCGCTCCATTAATCAAAGGATTAGCGAGCATGCAGCGGATCTTAGGCATAGGAAAGCTAAGTCTTCCGCTTTAGCTGAACATGCTGAGAAAACCAATCATCATGTTTGTATTGAGGAGGCTAGTGTTATTGCTAAGGTCTCGCATTTCCATCATCGAAAATTTAGGGAAGCGCTTGAGATTGAAAAGAGACCAAGCAATCTCAATAGAGAGGATGGCTGGAAAGTCAGTAGGTGTTGGGTCCCTGCACTCTCGTCCTAGTCGTTTTTCCGCCCTCCTCTTTAAGTTTTTTCTTTTATCTTTATTTTTAATTATTATTATTTTTATTTTTACTTATTTATTTATTATTTATATTTCTTTATTTATTTGTTATTTTATGTTATTTGATTTTTATTATTATTTTTATTTATTTATTGATTTTTTTTTTTTTTTTTAACTGACATTATTTTTAACTGATTTTTATTTATTTAATATTATTTATTTTATTTTATTTAATTAATTTTCCTTCTTTTTTTTTCTTTTTTTTTTTTAATTTTGTTTATTTATTAGTTTATTATCATTTTTTACCAATTAGCTTTTAACTTTGATAATACTTAGAAATTAGCTCTCTTTTCAATTAATTTTATATATATATTATATTACCTTAAGGTCCTTTATATAACTAATTTTCCATTTAAATTCTAATCTAATTATTTTTAACTAATTTTCTAACTAACGTAACATCTTTTGATATTCTTTATTATATTCTGTTATTATAAGGTCCTTTATGCACCTAATTTTCCTTTTAATTATTAATTAACTTTTAATTTTTAATAATACTTTTAAATATAATTGCTTTATATATTTTTATTTAGGCATTTAACTTTTTCATATATTATAAGGTCATTTATTTATCTAAATTCTAGCTAACTTATATTTTTAATAATATTTCTTGAATACCCTCGATAATATTTTATTTATTTTTATAGATACTGGTCCTAAATCTTACTAATTAAACTAATATAATAATTTTGACCCCGGTCCTAATGTCAAACTAGCTGTTGGTCTAGTTAGTTGTTGGAGGCTCCGCTCAGACTATTTAGCATGCTAAGCTGGATCTGTTTCTTCATCTTGTCCTGACGATGAACCACACTAGTTGGTTCGAAACGCGTCGACAAATGGTACTCCATGTGATTTTCGCTGAAAAATCTCTCACAAACCTGAAAGAACCCTCAAATTAGCCTTAAGAAAATATAAAAAAGTATGAATGATATAGGTTTTACCATAAATAAGAAGTTCAAGGATGGGTAGGATTAGCACGATTACTCAATAAAAGATTATAAGAAAATATTGAGACCCAATTCCTATTATTTAAGAAGAAACTTTAATTTGATAAAGTTTGACCAAGACACCTTAGCATGCTTCAAAGTAATCCTTGTATCCCATATCATTTGGAGATCCATGTCCTTGAAGTGAGAGAGTTTAAATGGAGAAAAGGCATGAGAAACCAAGGCTCAAATGCGAAGGTTATCAACAATAAAAGAAGGTATGCATATTTCTTGTAACACTTCTTAATTTTAATATATAAATCTATCTTCTCCCATGCCCAACAAATTATAGTTCAATTTATAATTTAAAGTTATGTATTCATTTTATAGAATTGTATTAGAGGAATCGTGGGCCTATTGTAAGTTCATTGATGCTTTTGTGCATGTACTTTCATTATGTGGAATTTTATGTAAACAATGAGCAATGTCTTTGTCTTTTAAGTGTGTAAAAAATTGTTAAAAGGATCTCAATATTGTTGAACCATCTAAGAAATCATCAATCAGAGTGGAGAAAAAAGAAGATCATAAAAGGTATAATTCCCTATCTCTCACTTTATATATGATTCCATGTAAAGAAATTACATTCATAAAAGTGTAAAATTTACAATTTCAATCATATAGGGCCTAGATTCATCCCACCTTAACCTCTATTCAAACCCTCTCACACTTCAAGGAAATGTATCTCCAAATGAAAAGGGAGCCATGCATGGCTCTAAGGCACCCTAAGAGACCTTATGTCAAACTTGCATAGACTAAGGTTTCTTCTCATAGAAGAGGATTTGCGACTAAATATTTTATCCTAGTCTTTCGTGGACTAGTTAAGCCAATCCTATCATATTATATATAGTTATAGAAGTTGGTTTTAGTGGTTGAGCGTCAAGATCAAGGAAAAAAAAGTGTATGCCTTGGTTTATCTCATTCAAATATTGAAATATTTGTGCATTTTGCACACACAAACATGCAAAATCCATTTTGAGGGTTCTCATAGGTGTTAACCAATAAATAACAAGTGCACTCATAGGTTGCTTCAAGTCAAGGTACAATCATAAGTATCATTGTCTTGAACCAAATAGGGAGGAAACTAGTTTTGGAGCATTGATCGTTGTTCTTGTTGAGAATCACATTGAACTAATGATATAAATTCCTCTCTTTTAGAGCATTGGTGTGTCAAATGATGATTAATACATAACATGCAAGACAATTTATCTTTCTTCTTGTTCTTATTATCTCGACATTGTTTTTGTTATCATTGAACATTATGCTAGTTCCTTTTCCTTGATTATAATTATTATGTTTTTGTTAATTATTTTTCTTACCTATGGTGGCTTAATAATTAATTTTTTGGTTCATCGATAGAATTGTAATAATATTTGAGGTATGGATAAGAATTTGGGCAGGTTGAGCATATGATGTGGTAATAAGTGGCATTGCTTTATATAATATTTTACCCCATCTGATTCATGGCCTAATATATTGCTACATTTCCAATGGATTCTATCACATTGTCAGCGTTGTTCCTTGATTTTGTCTTCTTAATATATAACCTAGTTGTATTTGGCATGATTTCATAGAGAATCCTAGACTGGAATAGACTAGGGCTAATTTTTGGGCTTTGAGGATCACTTGTTCTTTAGTGAAAACAATTGAAAGGGAAATTGATCAAGGTGGATATTGGTGGCCACCCACCTATTCCACCTATACCTCAAGTCAGTTTCATCATTTTCCCTGTTTATAGCAGCATTTACTATTTTTAGAAATTTTTCGAGTCCTGAACTTCTTGAGCAATTTTGACCCCCTAAAAAATGTTTTTTTGAGGTCCACAACAGGACTAGAGATATGGGCAAGGGAATGTGGAAAATCTTGTAGTGCTCAAAGATATCTTTCCAATGAGGCATCGTACGCGCCAAACAAAGATAATATTACCAAGTTACGACCCCAGGAAGTTGGCTGCTCAACTAACCCCGACAGGGCCCACAAACTCTTGTTGTTCCATCTCGTAGGGTTATGGTTTTCGTTGTTTAGGGTTTTCCCTTATTTTTCATTAATAAAAATGCCCTTGAGCCTCACAGTAACAAAGTTTAGAGGCATGTAGCTGCCACATATCTTCTTATAGATAAGTTACCATCGTCCTAGCTAGTTTATTTCCATTTCTGTATGTAAGCATATTTTAGTTCTTTCATATTAATGAAATGAAGTTTTATTTCTGTTGCATCTCTGTGTTTATGTGTATATCTATATTTTTTTTGCATTCCTGCATAATTCTAGATCAATGGTATTAGACCGGTTTTCTCTTTCTCTATTTTTATTTTCATGTCCCCAACGAGGTCAGGGTATAATGAGTTAGGGCTCGAACGGGTTGAACCTTTGCAAGACCAACCCTGCAAATACTTACAACCTCCCATGGCGAAAGAAAAGAAAGATGAGGGGGTAGGAGATCCTTTAAAAATATTGCTCAAGGAAGCCCTCAAGTAACAATGGAACGCAATGACGGATAACTTTTCCTAGATCCTTTGATGGCTATCCATAGGCAACGTATCTTCATCTAGTAGCCACTCTGGAGGCGACACTCCTTTTAAGATAAAAGTTAATTTTGACATTCCCATATTTGAAGGCCAGATAGACTAAGACATCGTAGATAGATTGCTAAATCTGTTGGAAGGATATTTTTCAGTTCATGACTTTTCCAATCCAGAAAATATTACTTTTGCACTCCTCAAAGCCACCCCACATGTCAGGGACTGGTAGGAAACCTACTGTGAACAAAAGGACGAGAGGGAATCCTCACTATTTTTAGTTGCGCCCAGTTGGAATTCTTTCCAAGGTGTCATTAAGGAATATTATTACCCTTTTGGGAGCTATTAAGATAAATAAATAAAGTGGACCACACTGAGGCAGGGAAGGGACTAAGATATGTCGAAGTTCACAAATTTTTTCCATACCCTTCGCACGAAGCTGGGTATTAAGGATAATGAGCATCATTTGGTACTCAAGTACCATGACTATCTACACAAGTACATCTAGGACATGATGGATTTCATGTACATCTCCTCAATTGGCACCACCTATCAATACGCTGTCAAGATTGACCAGAAATTTAAACAGAACAAGTGAGACTTTGGATTTGTTAATCTGAAGCAAGGGAAAGGCGCCCCCAAGTTTGATAACAAAGGACAAAGCCACTGCGGGGTGACCCAGGACATCCCACCGTAGCTGCAAGAAAAGAACAACACCACGAAGACAAAGAAGGACAGGGAAATTGTGTGATTTTCATAAGAGCCCCACTCACAACAAAAGTGAGTGTTGAGCCAAGTAGTCACTGCTAGCTGAGATGAAGGCTTTCGAATCAGAGACATGTTTTGACTCTGAGTTAGAAACCATCAAGGGGAATGAAAAATGGAAGTAAATTATTGATGCATAGCCTAGTGCCACATTTCCACCACCAAGATCCAAAAGGATGATCCCAAAGATCCAGAGGAGGGGGAGTGACTCTTGCACTCATAGATGTGGGTGAAGGGTTCTCCATTACAATTTATTGTCGACAACGGGAGCCAAAAATAACCTCATTTCAGTAGAGGTCATGAAGTGGTTGGGCCTACCGACCACACCACACCCATAGTCGTACACCATTAGGTGGCTTCACTAAGGGCAAGATCTCTGCGTCAACCAATAGAGTCGCCTTTCCTACAGCATCAAGCCCTTCATAGATGAGGTACTGTGTGATGTTGCTCCTCTTGAAGTTTGTGATGTATTATTAGGCCAACCATACTTGTGGAAGTGACATGGGTGTATGAGTCTAGGCCTCGTACTATTATTATTACTTTGGGCAATAAGTTGTACAGGATACTAGAGGTAGCACCCCTATTGTCATTTCATTGATCACTGCGAAGAAATACAATAAGATCAATCCTAGGCAGGGAAATTTGTTTTCCTTATAATTCGCCCTCAGGGAAAGAAGAATATATTGGCCACAACCTCCATATAGGGCCCCTCCACATGACAACAGCAGATGGACAATGTTGAGGAGGAGTACAAGGACATATTCACCTCACCCACAGGGGTACCTCTAGATTGTCAGGTCAAGCACTCTATTGATCTGACCCTGGGTACGTTGCCACCCAATGGACTGATATATCGGTGCTCTGTTTTTTAGAATGATGAAATCAAGAGGCAGATTCAAGAGTTGTTGCAGAAAGGGCACATCATGCTAAGTTCATCCCCTGTGGGAGCTCGATCATGTTGGTACAGAAGAAGGACAAGACCTGGAGACTTTGTATTGACTATCAAGCATTGAACAAGATCATTGTTTAGAATAGGTATCCAAGCCCATAGATTAATGACCTTATAGACCAGATCAAGGGGCCCAAATATTTCAGCAAGATTGACTTGAAGTCCCGTTATCACTAGGTATCGATTGAACCCTCCGATGTGTGGAAGACTACCTTCAAATCCAAAGAGGGACTTTGGGTTGATGAATGGCCCCACAACCTTCATGAGGCTAATGGAAGGAATCTTGTGACCCTTCACCAACTCATTCGTAGTGGTGTATTTGGATGACATTCTCATCTTCAGCCAGAGTTGGGAAGAGTACCTCCACCATATTCGAGAGGTCCTCCAAACCCTATGGAAACACAAGTTGTGTGCCAATTTGGAGAAATGAAATTTTGATATGACCCAAGTTTAATATATGGGGTACATCATTTATGAGCAGGGTGTGCATGTGGACCTAGCTAAGATACAAGTCATTCGGGATTTGCTAGCCCCAACCGCTCTAACAAAGCTCTGCAACTTTCTGGGTCTTGCCAACTTCTACTGCAGGTTCATGTTGGGGTTCTCTTATATCACTTGGCCTTTGAGTCAAGTCACCAAGGGACCTGAGAAAGCAAATTTATTTTGGTTTGAATCCCAATAGAATGTGTTTTCCGAGTTGAAGCATCGCCTTTGCTATGCACCAGTGCTAACATTACCAAACCTACAACAACCATTTAAGATCAAGATAGATTCTTTCGACTATGATATTGGTGCAATTATTACTCAGCAAGGGCATCCGATGGCATATCACAGTGAGAAACTTTCCGACACAGTCTAAAAACATCCCACATATGAAAAAGAGATGTATTCCATTATGAAAACTTTTTGATAATGGAAGAATTGCATTCTGGGGAAGGAAATGGTCATCCACATAGACCACCGACCCCTACAGTTCATATAGACATAAGGGAAGTTGCAGAACGATTTCCATCAGAAATGGTTCACATACCTACAATAGTTCCATTTGAACATTAAGTACAAGAAGGGAAACAATAAAAATGTTGCTAGACTCTTATGGGCATGAGACTGTGGGGTGGCCGCATCTTTACAAGAGCGGTCCATAATTCGGAAACACATACCAGACACTCCTGGAAGGTAAGAAAGTTCCAAAATTTCACCTCCTTGATGCACTATAATGCCACCTAGGACACATTTATGTTACTTCAAGCAAGCGTGCCAAGATGATTTGGGAGGTGCACTACAGTTGGGTTGCTGGACATTTCGGGGTAGAGAAAATAGTGGCAATATTGCAGAAGTATTTTTATTGGCCGAACCTTCGACGGGATGTTGGGAAGTACATTAGATCTTGCACTACATACACCACTGCCAAACCGACCATCAAGAACAAGGCCTATATACTCCTATGCCTACTCCTAATCGACCCTAGGAATCCATCTCCATGGATTACATGATGGGCCTTCCTTCTACTAAATATGGCAATGACTACTTTTTTGTGTTCGTCAATAGATTTTGTAAGATGGTGATTCCGATGACCTGCAATAATAGTATCACAACAGAAGCCATTGCTAATATCTTCTTTGAACGAGTGTGGGTACACTTTCGGACCCTAGAGTCCATTACCTCAAATCAAGACAACAGATTCCTAAGTACATTTTTGTCAAGTATCTGGTCGATGTTGGATACCAAGCTCACTAAGTCCATGACTTTCCACCCCCAAATTGACGGCCAAATAGAGGCCGTCAACAAGATGATTCTACACATTCTGTGCATGTACAACTAGAAGCATCCATGCACATGGGATGAAAGCCTCCCCTATGTCTAACACATCTACAATAGATCTCTTCATAGCTAAACTGCCCACAACCCCTTTCAGGTGGGATTGGGATTCCAGCCACTATGTCCCATTGATGTGGCCATACCATTTGCAACTACTTAGGCAGATTCGGCTCGTGTCTAGCCTTAAGATGATAGGGCTAACAACTTCATTGAGCGCATTTAGCACATCCGTCAGCAAGTCCATGACATATTGGACATAGCCAATGCTAAGTACAAGCAACGACATGATCATCATTGGGTGCCACACAAGTTCCAGGTGGGCAACAAATTTTTGCTACAACTGCAGAAGGAACACCTCATTGGGCCCCACTGCAAGCTTCGCCTACTCTAACATGGGCCATACACAATCACCAAGGTTGTAGGGAAGAATTCCTTCAAGCTGAGCATTCCACCGTTCCTTGGCTTACACCCAGTATTCAATGTGGAATGCCTTTAGCCATACTTTCCACCATTGTTGGACACATCTAAAATTGCATAACAACTCACACCAACCGAGTTAAACCCAAACTTCATGGAATAGGCCACAACTGATCAGATCATGGACACATCGATCAAGAAAAATCTCCAATGGAGGATCCAGCTATATTGAGTTGTCAAAGTGGGCGAACTCTTTCACCAGGGCAAGTGGTTAACCAAGGACCAGGTTCAACAGAAATACCTCATGGAGGCTCTACACACAATGGGGACCATTTCTTCCAAAGAAGGGAGGAATGATCTATGTGGATATTTTTAGCAGCCCACCTATTCCACCTATATGTCTAGCCGATTTCATCAATTTCCTTGTTTATATCATCATTTACTATTTTTAGTAGTTTTTCAAGTCTTGAACTTCTGAAATGGTTTTGACCCCCTAAAAGGTGTTTTTTTTAGGTTTGTAGCAAGTCCGTTGCCATAGGAAAAGTTCTATGGAAAATCTTGTAGTAATCAGATAGATATTTCCAATGAGGTATTGTACACACTAAATAGATATAATATGACCAAGTTATGACCCCGAGAAATTGGTTGCCCAACTAACCTCAACGAGGCCCACAAACTCTTGGTGTTCCATCTCTTGGGGTTATGGTTTTGGTTGTTTAGGGTTTTCTCTTGTTGTTCAATAATAAAAAGGCCCTTCAGCCTCATTGTAACACAATTCAGACACATGTAGCTGCCACATCTCTTCTTAGAGATAAGCTAGCATCGCCCGAGCTAGTTTATTTCCATTTCTGTATGTAAGCAAATTTCAGTTTTTTGATATTAATGAATTGAAGTTTTATTTCTAATGCATCTCTGTGTTTGTGTGTATATCTATATTTTTTTGCATTCCTGCATAAGTTCAGATCATTGGTATTAGAGTGTTCTGCTCTTTCTCTATTTTTCTTTGCATGTCCTCAACGGGGTCAAGGTATAAGGAGTTAGGGCTCGAACTAGTTGAACCTTTGCAAGACCAACCTCACAAACCCTGATGGCCTCCCATGGCGGAAGAAAATAAATACAAGGGGGCAATAGATCCTTTCAAAATATTTCTCGAGGAATCCTTTAAGTGACAAAGGAATGCGATGATGGATAACTTTTCCCAGATCATTCGGTGGCTATCCATAGGTGACACATCTTCATCCAACAACCACTCTGGAGGCACCACACCTTTTACGGTATAATTTAACTTTGATATTACCATATTTAAATGGAAAATAGATGTAGATTCCATAGATAGATGGTTAAATATGTTGGAAGGATATTTTTCTACTCATGACTTTTCGAATTGGGAAAAGATTACTTTTGCACTCCTCAAAGCTGCCCCACATTTCAAGGACTGGTGGGAAACCTACTTGAACATAAGGATGAGAGGGAATCCTCACCGTTTTCAGCCACACCCACTTTGAATTCTTTCCGTGATGCCATCAAGTAACAATATTACCCTGTCAGGATCTATGAATATAAATACATAAAGTGGACCATGTTGCAGCAGGGAAGGGACTAAGGTACCAAGATGTGTCGAAGTTCACAAATATTTTCTAAACCCTTCTCATGAAGCTGGGTGTCAAGGATTCTTAGCGGAATTAGGTACTCAAGTACCATGGCTATCTACAAAAGTACATCTAGGACAATATGGAGTTCCTGGATATCTCCTCACTTGGCACTATCTGTTGATACACTATCCAGATCGAGCATAAGTTTAAACAAAAGAAGCGAGACTTTGGATCTGTGAATACGAAGTAAGGTAAAGGTGCCCCCAAACCATAGAAAAAGGAAAATGCCAAGGTGGGGTGACCCAAGAAAACCCGCCAAATATGAAAGAAAAGAACGACACCACAAAGACAAAGAAGGACATAGGGAAATGGTGTGAGTTCCACAAGAGCCCCACTCACAACACAAGTGAGTGTCAAGCCAAGTAGTCACTGTTGGCTGAGCTAAAGGCTTTTGAATCAAATGCACGTTTTGACTCTGAGTTAGAAACAGACAAGTGGAATGAAAAAGGGAAGCACATTATCAATGTGGAGCCTAGTTCCACTGTTTCCACCACCAAGATCTAGAAGGATGATCCTGAATATCCAGAGGAGGGGGAGAGAATCTTCCACTCACAAAAGTGGGTGAATGGTTCTCCATTGTAATTCATTGTCAGAAATGGGAGCCAAAAGAACATCATTTCAGTAGAGGTTGTGAAGCGGATGGGCCTATCAACCACACCACACCTGCAACAGTACACCATTGGGTGGCTTCACCAAGGGTGTGATCTTTGTGTCAGCCAATAGTGGTTCCAACAACAAGCCCTTCAGAGATGAGGTACTGTGTGATGTTTTTCCTCTTGAAGTTTTTGATTTATTATTAGACCAACCATACTTGTGGAAGTGGCATGTTGTGTATGACTCTAGGCCTCACACTGTTATTATTAATTTGGGCAATAAGTTGTAAAGGATACTAGAGGTAGCACCACATACCTCCATTTCTTTGATCACAGCGAAGCAATGCAGTAATATTATTTCCCAGACTGGGAAATTTATCTTCCCTATGATTCACCCTCAAGGGAAGAAGAGGATTGTGGCCATGGCCTCTAGATAGGGCCCCTTTGCATGACAGCAACAAATGGATAAATTTGAGGAGTAGTACAGGGACATATTCACCTCAACCTCAAGGATACCTCTACACTATCAGGTCAAGTACTCCATCGGTCTTACCCCGGGTGCACTGCTACCTAATGGACTGATCTATAGATGTTCTATTCTAGAGAATGATTAAATCAAGAGCCATATTTAGGAGTTGTTGCAGAAAGGGCACATCAGGCCAAGTTCATCACCCTGTGGGAGCCCGATCATGTTGGTACAGAGGAAGGATAGGACCTGGAGAGTCTATATTGACTATCAGGCATTGAACAAGATCATTTTTCAGAATAGGAATTCAATCCCACTAATTAATGACCTTCTGGACCATCTCAAGTGGGAAAAATATTTCAACAATATTGAATCGAAGTGTGATTATCATTAGGTATCGCTTGAACCCTTCGATGTGTGGAATATTGCCTACAAATCCAAGGAGGGCCTTTTTGAATGGTTGTTCATGCCTTATGGGTTGACGAATGCCCCCGCAACCTTCATGAGGTTGATGGAAGATATCTTGCTACCCTTCACCAACTAATTCATGGTGGTGTATTTGGATGACATTCTGATATTCATCCAGAGTTGGGAAGTGCACCTCCACCATATTCGACAAGTCCTCCAAACCCCGTGGAAACACAAGTTGTGTGAAAATTTGCAGAAATTCACTTTTGGTATGACCTAGGTTCAATATCTGGGGTACATCATTGATGAGCCGGGTGTGCATGTGGACCCAGAAAAGATACAAGTCCTTCAGGATTAGTCAGCCCCAACCACTCTAATAGAGCTCCACAACTTTCTAGGTCTTGCCAACTTCTACCATAGGTTTGTATTTGAGTTCTTTCATATCACTTAGCCTTTGAGTAGAATCACCAAGGGAGGAGTGAAAGAAAATTTCTTTTGGTCTGTATCCCAACAGAAGGCATTTGCCAAGTTGAAGCATCTTCTCTGCTAGGCGCTAGTGCTCACATTACCAGACCTACAACAACAATTTGAGATTGAGACAAATGCCTCTGACTATCCTATTGGTGTAGTTTTTACTCAGCGAGGGCATCCAACGGCATATCATAGTGAGACACTTTCCAACATAGTCTGAAAGTATCCCACCTATGACAAAGATATGTATTCCATTATGTAGGCCTGCTGATAATGGAAGCATTGCATTATGGGGAAGGAAATGATCATCCACATAGACCATTGACCCCTGTAGCTCACATAGACATAAGGGAAGTTGCAAAATGATCGCCATCAGAATATTAAGTAGAAGAATGGAAACACCAACAATGTTTCAGACTGCCTCATGCGACCACCGGTCATGGTGCTACCATAACGCTTGACTCTTGTGGGCACAAGACTGCGGGGTGGCTGTATCTTTACAAGAGTGATCTAGAATTCGGCAACACATACCAAACGCTCTTGGAAAGCAAAAAATTTCCAAATTTTCACCTCCATGATGCATTCTTGCACCACCTAGGAAACCTATGTGTTCCTTCAAGTGAGCGTGCCAAGATCATTTGGGAGGTGCACTGCAGTCGGGTTGCTAGATATTTTCGAGTAGAGAAAATAGTGGCAGTATTGCAGAAGTATTTTTATTGGCCAAACATTTGACGGGGTGTTGGGAAGTACATCAAATCCTACACTGCCTACGCCCAAACTAACCATCAAGAAGAAAGCCCTATATACTCCTCTTCCTACTCCTAGTTCACCTTGGAAATCCATCTCCATGGATTACATGTTGGGCCTTCCTTCTACTAAGCATGGCAATGACTGCGTTTTACTGGTCATCAGAAAATTCTCTAACATGGCCATTGTGGCGGCCTGCAAGAAGAGTATCATGACACAAGCCATTGCTAAGATCTTCTTCGAACAAATGTGGGTACACTTTGGGATCCCACAGTCCATTATCTCAGATTGGGATAACAGGTTCCTAAGTACAATTTAGTCAAGTCTTTGGTTGATGTTGGATACCAAGCTCACTACGTCCATGAATTTCCACTCCCAAACTGATGGCCAACTAGAGATTGACAACAAGATGTTCGTACATATTATGTGCATGTAAAACTCAAAGCATCCATGCACATGGGATGAAATCCTCCCCTATGTCTAGCACAGCTACAACAGATCTCTCCATAACTCAATTGGCCACAACCCCTTTTAGGTGGGATTGGGATTCCAGCCACTATGTCCCATTGAAGTGGCCATACCATTTGCATCTACTCAAGCAGATTCAGTTCATGTATAGTCTGAAGTTGACAGGTCTAACAACTTAATTGAGTGCATTCAACACATTTTCCAGCAAGTCCATGACATATTGGACAGAGCCAATGCTAAGTACAAGCGGCGACATGATCAACATTGGGTGCCACACAAGTTCCACGTGGGCAACAAAGTTTGGCTACATTTATAGAAGGAACGCCTCGCTAGGCCCCACTGCAAGCTTCTCCCTCTCCAATATGGTCCATACACCATCAATAAAGCTATAGGGGAAAATTCCTTTGAGCTCAGCATTCCACCATTCCTTGGCTTGCACCCATTATTTAATGTGGACCACCTTTGGCCATACATTCCACTATTGCTAAACACATGTGACATTGGAAAACAACTCACACCAATGGAGTTAAACCCAGACTGCATGGAATAAGCCACAATGGATCGGATCATGTAGATCAATAAAACTCACCAACAAAGGATCCAACTATATCGAGTCGTTAAAGCGGGTAGACTCCTTCACCAAGGCATGTGGTTCACTAGGGACCAAGTTCAACAGAAATTTCGTCACCTCATGGAGGCTCTGCACACAATGGGGACCATTGCTTCCTAAGGAGAGAGGACTGATATAGGTGGATATTGGTGGCCACTCACCTATTCCACCTAGACCTCGAGTGAGTTTGATCAGTTTCCTTGTTTATAGCAGCTTTTCGGGTCTTGAACATCTGGAACAGTTTTGACACCCTAAAAGGTGTTTTTTTAGGTCTACAACAAGCCTACACCCATGGGAAGGGGCCAATGGAAAACCTTGTATTACTCAGAGATATCTTTCCAACGAGGTATCGTATGTGCCAAACAGAGATAATGTGACCAAGTTACAACCCCGGAAGTTGGTTGCCCAACTAACCCCAATGGGGTCCACAAACTCTTGGTGTTCCATTTCTCGGGGTTAGGGTTTTGGTTGTTAGGGTTTTCCCTTGTTATTCAATAATAAAAATTCCCTTGAGCCTCATTGTAACACAGTTTAGAGGCATGTAGCTACCACATATTTTCTTAGAGATAAGCTACCATCACCTGAGCTATTTTATTTCCATTTTTATATCTAAGCATATTTCAGTTCCTTAATATTAATGAAATGACATCTGTGGTTTATATCTTTTGACTTAGTTACTAGAGAATCCATAGGACGAACCATTTTTCGTCAATGTTTCAAATCCCAACCAGGATCCATCATTAGGACTTTATGAATGATGATATAAGAAGAGCTTATTTGAAGGATTGATTTCTCTGATCAAGGGAAGCTAGCTCCCACTAATCTCCTCCCTTGATCAGAGAAATCAATCCTTCAAATAAGCTCTTCTTATATCATCATTCATAAAGTCTTGATGATGGATCCCGGTTGGGATTTGAAACGTTGACGAAAAATGGTTCGTACTGTGGATTCTCCGATAACTAAGTCAAAAAATTAATGAAATGAATTTTTATTTTTGTTGCATCTATGTGTTTATGTGTATATATGTATTTTGTTGCATTCCAGCATAAGTCTGGATTAGTGATATCAGAGCGGTCTTCTCTTTCTCTATTTTTCCTTCCATGTCCCCAACAAGGTTAGGGCATAAGAAGTTAGGGCTTGAACTGGTTGAACGTTTGCAAGACCAGCCTCGCAAACCCTGACGACCTCCCATGGCGGAAGAAAAGAAATATGAGGGGGCAGGAGATCCTTTCATAATATTGCTTGAGGAATCCCTTGAGTGACAAAGGAAAGTGATGATGAATAACTCTGCCCAGATTCTATAGTGGCTACCCACAGGCAACGCATATTCATCCAGCTGCCACTCTAAAGGAACCACTCCTTTTAAGGCACAAATTAACTTTGACATTCCCATATTTGAAGGCCAGATAGATGTAGATGTTGTAGATAGATGGTTAAATCTCTTGGAAGTATATTTTTCGGTTCATGGCTTTTCCAATCAGGAAAATATTACTTTTTCACTCCTCAAAGTCTCCCCACATGTCAAGGACTGGTGGGAAACCTAGTGTGAACAAAAGGATGAGAGGGAATCCTCACTATTTTTAGTCACACTGTTGAGTACGAAGCATGATTGTTTAGAGGTCTTTGTTTCAGCCAGATGTATACCCCAGGAAGTTTGTACACCCCTCCACGTGAGGGGGTGCGAGGGGGACTTGTCTTCAGGGGGGGCTGATCCCCCCTAGCTGGGGGGTCCGGGGGCCAGTGGTCCCCCGGCGGGGGTTTCAGGGGCAGTGCCCCTGAAGCTAAAAAAAGATGTAAAATTGCCTTGTAAAAGTATAGTAATTTGTAGTCAATCTGGGCCGTTCATTAGGCGGATGATCTGACAATAGAACTTATGTTTAGTTTAGGGCTTTTTGCCTTAGAAGGCAAACCCTCTCTTTGGATGAGGGCATTCTATTTGAGGCTGTGTAATAGATGTGTATTCTCCGAGCGAGAAGCAAAGAGGTGAGACTGTGAGAGAAAACAGAGGATATTACAACGGATCTGTTGTAGGTTGTGTCTCTTCATTTTGCTGGATAATAGAAAGGAAGGACTAACTGTTCAAGGTGGATGTAGCCCAAACTGGGTGAACCACGTATATCTATGTCTCTCTTGTTTTATGCATTTTCTGTGTTTATATTTCTGCAATATTTTATGTGTTCCATTGCTATGTAATATATAATTTTCTAACAATTGGTATCAGAGCCGAAGGTCTATTTGGCTAACAAACTCGCAGGATAGAATCGTTCCTGGTTCGAGTGGGAGCAATGGCAGAAGATGGTAAGTTTAGGGTCGAGAAATTTAATAGCCAAAACTTCTCACTGTGGAAGATGCAGATGGAAGATTATCTGTATTAGAAAGATCTGTACCTACCATTGGGCGGAAAAAAAAGATGCCAACAGGTATGACAGATGAAGAATGGAACCTTCTTGATAGAAAGGCACTCAGAACAGTACGGTTGTGCCTCGCAGCATCGGCTGCCTTCAACATTTCGAAGGAAACAACGATAGAGGGTTTGATTAAGGCATTGGAGAAACTATATGAAAAACCCTTGGCCTCAAACAAGGTATTTCTTATGAAACAGTTATTTAATATGAAGATGTCAAAAGGTGGATTTGTTGCAGACCATTTAAATGATTTTAATACTGTTACAAGTTAGTTATGTTCTATAGGGGTAAACTTTGATGATGAAGTTAGAGCTCTATTATTCTTGTGCTCATTACCAAAAAGTTGGAATGGTTTAGTAATGGCCATTAGTAACTCTGTTTCTAGATCTAGTACTTTAAAGTTTAATGATGTTGTCGGTGCTATCCTTAGCGAGGAAATGTGACGGAAAAGCTCCGGTGAGACATAGGGTAATGCTTTGAGTGCAGAGTCTAGGGGAAGAAAATTGGAAAGAGGAAAGAGCTTAGGATATCGCAGTAAATCAAGGAAAGGCAGATCCAAGTCCAGATCGGGGATAGTGTGCTGGAAATGCGGAAAGAAAGGACACCTAAATAAAGACTGTAGATCTCGGAAGGGAAAAGAAGGAGATGCATAGCAAGAAAACAATCATGAAGCAAATGTGATAGGTGAGGTGTTACAAGATGCTTTGATTCTTTCTTTCGAAAATATTACTGATTCCTGGGTGGTAGATTCAGGGGCCTCATCCCATGCCACACCTGATAAGAAATAATTTCATGACTATGTTCAAGGAGATTTTGGACAAGTTCTTTTGGATGATGATAAACCCTGTAAAATTGTTGGAATGGGTAAGGTTCTTGTAAAACAGCAGAATGGAAACCAATGGCTATTAAAGGAGGTAAGGCATGTTCCAGATCTAAAGAAAAATCTGATTTCAACAGGGCAGTTAGCTGGTGAAGGTTGTGTGACAACTTTCATAGATAAAGCTTGGAAGGTCACCAAAGGAGCCCTGGTAATAGAAAAAGGTGAACAGGTTGGTACATTGTATTTATGCAATGGTATTTCTAACTCTGTTAATGCTTTAACTTCCAAAGCAGCAGATGCAACATTATGGCATCATAAGCTCAGACACGTGACTGAAAAGGGGATGAAGATTCTTCACTCAAGGAATTTTTTGCCGACTTTGAAGAATGTTGATTTGGACTTCTGTGAGAATTGCATTTACGGAAAATAGAAGGGAGTCAGATTTCTCAGAGTTGGGAAAGAAAAGAAGTGCGAAATATTAGAGCTTGTGCACACAGATGTATGGGGACCTGCTCAGGTATCATCTCTCGGTGGCTCTCGTTATTATGTTACTTTTATTGATGATGCAACTAGAAAAACTTGGATTTATTGTATTAAGAATAAATCTGATGTATTTGATACTTTCAAGAAATGGAAAGCTTTGGTTGATATTGAGACAGGAAAGAAATTGAAGTTTCTTAGATCAGACAATGGAGGTGAATATTGCAGCAAAGAGTTTGATAGGTACTGTTTAGAGCATGGAATTTGTATAGAGAAGACAGTTCCAAGAACACCACAAGAAAATGGTGTGTCAGAAAGGATGAATAGAACAATCATGGACCGTGCAAGGTGCATGAGATTGCATGTAGGATTGCCTTTACAGTTTTGGGCAGATGCTGTAGATACTGTTGTTTATCTAATAAACAGAGGGCCTTCAAGTTCCTTGGATGGTGGTGTTCCAGAGGAAGCATGGACAGGTAAAAAGGTAAACTACTCCTTTTTAAAGCCTTTTGGTTGTGAGGCCTTTGTCCATATTGATAAAGAAAATAGAACAAAGCTTGAGGCAAAGTCAAAGAAATGTACCTTTATTGGATATGGTGTTAATGATTTTGGTTAGCGTTTATATGATTACGAAAATCACAGAATCATTAGGAGCAGAGATGTAATATTCAATGAAAAGGTCTTGTATAAGAATTAGTTGCAAGAAAAGAAACAGGAAAAAGAAAACAAGGAATATGCAGTTCTTGATGAAATCACTAAAAAAGTAAAGGTGCCTGAAAATAATAATAATCAACAACCACAACAATAGCAACCACCACAAAAGAAACAAGCACCCAAAACACCTAAAAGTGGGGTTAGAAGATCTACCAAGATAAGCAGACCCCCTGAACGATACTCTCCTTCATTATATTATTTATTGTTGACTGATTCTGGTGAACTCGAATGTTATGAAGAAGCAATGCAGGTTGAAAGTAGGAAGAAGTGGGAGGTAGCCATGGAAGAAGAGATGGACTCATTAATGCATAACCAAACTTGGGACTTAGTCAGGTTGCCTGCAGGAAAAACTACATTGAAGAATAAATGGGTTTACAGGATGAAGGAAGAAGATGGAGGAAAACAGAGGTACAAAGCTAGACTTGTGGTGAAGGGGTTTGCACAGAAGAAAGGTATTGATTTTGATGAAATATTTTCTCCTGTTGTTAAAATGACTTCAATCAGAACTATTTTAATTCTAGCAGCAGTTGAAGATTTGCATCTTGAGCAGTTAGATGTAAAGACAACCTTTCTCCATGGGGATTTGGAGGAAGAGATATATATGCAGTAGCCACAAGGATATGAAGTGAAATGGAAGGAGAAACTAGTGTGCAGGTTGAAGAAGAGCTTGTATGGCTTAAAACAGGCTCCAAGGTAGTGGTATCTAAAATTTGACAAGTTTATGTCTAAACAAGGTTATACTAGATGTCACTCTGATCATTGTGTTTATCTGAAAAAGCAAAATGATGGTAGCTATATTATATTGTTATTGTATGTAGATGACATGCTTGTTGCAAGGTCTAACATGTAGGAAATAAATGTGCTCAAAATAAAATTGGCAAATTCATTTGCAATGAAGGATTTGGGAGCCGCAAAACAAATCCTTGGTATGAGAATAACTAGAGACAAGAAAAATCGTAAATTAACATTGTCCTAGAATGAGTACATACAAAAGGTGTTGAAAAGATTTAATATGCACAATGCAAAACCAGTTAGTACACCTTTTGCTAGCCATTTCAAACTTAGTAAGGAAATGTGCCCAAAGACCCAAGAAGACATGGATTATATGTCTAAAGTTCCATATGCATCAACAGTTGGAAGCTTAATGTATGCAATGGTCTGCACAAGGCCTGATATTGCACATGCAGTGGGAGTTGTAAGCAGGTACATGAACAATCTAGGAAAGGAACATTGGATGGCAGTGAAATGGATTCTCAGATATTTGAAAGGTACCACAAATCAAGCATTATGCTTTGGTTGTTCAAACATTCCTCTACAGGGATATGTTGATGCAGATATGGCAGGTGACAGAGATAACAGGAGGAGCTCTACAGGATATGTATTTATTGTAGGTGGAACAGTTGTTAGTTGGGTTTCAAAAATCCAAAGTGTTGTTGCACTTTCAACAACAAAAGCAGAGTATGTTGCTGCTACAAAGGCTAGTAAAGAAATGATTTGGTTACAAAGGTTTATGGGTGAACTGGGTAAGGAGCATGATATGGGCACGTTATATAGTGATAGCCAAAGTGCCATTCATCTTGCAAAGAACTCAACATTTCATTCCAGGACTAAACACATACAGCTCAAGTACCATTTCATACGATCAGTATTGGAAGATGGAGAGTTGAAGCTGGAAAAGATACACCCTAGCCAGAATCCTGAAGATGTGCTAACAAACGTTGTAACCAGGGAGAAACTGAGAATATGCTCAGTTTCAATTGGTCTTCAAGGATGACAATGAAGATGAGAAACAGCCAGGTCCAAAGAGGAGTCATTGTCCAGCAAATGAAGCAGCGGTGGAGTTGATACAATCATTCTCCAAGTGGGAGATTGTTGAATATGGAGCATGATTATTTGGAGGTCTTTGTTTCAGCAGAATGTATACCCCAGGAAGTTTGTACACCCCTCCACGCGGGGGGGTGCGAGGGGGACTTGTCCCCCCCGCAAGGGTTCGGGGGGGTCAATCCCCCTCGGTTGGGGATCCGGGGGCCAGCGGTCCCCTGGCGGGGGTTTTGGGGGCAACACCCCTGAAGCTAAAAATAGATGTAAAATTGCCTTGTAAAAGTATAGTAATTTCTAGTCAATCTAGGTCCGTTCATTAGGCAGATGATCTGACGATAGAACTTATGTTTAGTTTAAGGTTTTTTGCCCTAGAAGGCAACCCCTCTCTTTGTATGAGGGCATTGTATTTGAGGCTGTGTAATAGATGTGTATTCTCCGAGTGAGAAGCAGAGAGGTGAGACTGTGAGAGAAAACAGAGGATATTATAGTGGATTTGCTGTAGGTTGTGTCTCTTCATTTTTCTGGATAATAGAAAGGAAGGACTGGCTGTTCGGGGTGGACGTAGCCCAAACTGGGTGAACCACGTATATCTATGTCTCTCTTGTTTTATGCGTTTTTTGTGTTTATATTTCTGCAATATTTTATGTGTTCCATTGCTTCATAATATATAATTTTCTAACACACACCCACTTGGAATTTTTTCTGAGATGTCATATTGTCCCTAACTTGAAACTAATGGTCAACTCGGTGATTATCATGTCGAGCGTTATACCGAGTCTGACTCTTCTCCAGCTGCTCCTATACTGCCTGATGAATCACCTGTATCTGCTGAATAAAATTCCATTCTTTCTCCCTATCATCTTGTCCATTTCCATCCTCATCTTTCCCAAAGACCATGTCTAAGGGATCCCTTGTTAGGTAACCAAAACATGTCTCGAACGATGAGCTCTGTGTGGATGAATGTGCTACTCGATTGTATGCATGCTACACAAAAGGAAATTGTTCATCCCACAACTTGGGATGTTTTCTACAATATCCTTGTAGCAAGGTACCACGGTGTGATTGATGACCTCTTTCTTTCTATGGATCAAATTCCATACTTATTTTCATCTTAGTGTCCATCATTCTCCACAATATGGTCCAAAACTCTCCAAGAAAGCAACAGTCTCAATTTGACATAATAGATGTGGGAAACCCAAAATGGACCCAAACATGCTGAAAGAAAAGATAAGCAATCTGCTCAACAGTGACCTGCTTTTTACAAGGCATTAAAATACACATTTTACTAAAATGATCCACGATGACATACAAATAGTCGTGACCTTTCCTATACATAGGAAAACCACCTACAAAATCCATGGACACACTTTCCCATGGTTGACTCAGAATAGGGAGTGGTGTATAAAACCCAAGTTTTCTATTAGAGGGCTTTGAAACAGAACACAACACACAACCCTTTACAAAGTGAGTCACAATGTTTTTCATATGAGGCCAAAAACAATACCTCCATAAATGACATAAAGTTTTTTCAACCTCAAAATGACCAGACACAAGAAATGTATGAGCCTCTCGGATTACATGTACCCTTTCATCAATGGGTATGAACAGTTTTCCAAGGTGATACAATAATTTTCCCTGCAAATAATAATTGTCCTCCTATGATCCACGAGTCAATTTTTCGTAAATCTCTTTAAAATCATTATTGTTAGCATATTGTTCAACATAAATTTCTAATGATAAAGAAGAATTTTACAAAACTATATATGAAGAAATAGGAGGGCGAGAAAGCATATATTCTACTTTGTTGTTGGCGCCCTTCTTGTATTTTATTACCAAATGAAACTGTTGGAGGAATCCCATCCATCTAAAATGAAGGGCTTTCTGAAGCTTGGTCTATGACTAAAGGTATTGCAAGGGCTGATGATCCATATGGATGATGGTATCCTAGCTGATCAAATAGTGTTTCCACTTCTTTACACTCTGAACCAAGGCGCACAACTCCTTGTCGTACGTGGGATAATTCACAACAACCTGGGAGAAAATATTTGAATGGTAACATACCATCTTTCTTTGTTGCATAAATACAACACCCATGGCATATCTGTTGGCATCTGTTTCAATCTCAAAAGGTTGTGGAAGTTCTGGTAAGGCTAGCATTGGTGATGTGTTGATCTTCTCTTTCAACATGTCGAAGGATTTTTGCTGCTTTCCTCCCCACTGAAAGGCCTGCTTCACACTTGTCAATGCGTGTAAGGGGATTGCGATAATAGAGAAGTTCACAATGAACCTTCTCCAATACTTTATCGCACCCAAAAAGCTTCAAACCTCTATAACATTTGTGGGCTCAGGCCACTTCATACTTGCTTTTACTTTAGAGGGATCTATTTCAATTTCCCATTACCAAATATGTGACCTAAATAAACCAGAGAGGTCTTCCCATGCTCACACTTTGACAGTTTTACATACAATTTTTCTTTTTTTTCAGAACATCAAGCACTTCCTTCACATGACATACATGTTCATCCCATGTCCTACTAAACACAAGAATATCATCTAGATATACAAGCACAAAATTATCAAGAAAAGGCCTAAACAAATCATTCATTACCCTCATAAATGTGGTCGGAGCATTGCACAGTCTGAATGCATCACCATCCATTCGAACAACCCCTGTTTGGTTGTGAATAAAGTATTCCAAACGTCTTGTTCTGCAACTCTAACCTGGTGATATCCACTATGCAAATCTAGTTTTGTAAAATAGACAACATTTTTCAACTGATCTAATAATTCATCAATGCGAGGGACAGGGTATGGATTCTTCACCGTAAGTTTTTTTAGTGCCCTATAGTCTACACACATTCTCCATGTGTTGTCTTTGTTTGGCACCAACATGATCGGTGAGCCGCACGGAGAAGAACTCGGTCTGATGACCTCTTGATTTAGCAACTCCCGCACCTGTTTCTTGATCTCCTCCATCTCTCTATAGAAGCCATCCTATACATGCAAATATTCGACAAAGGAGCATCCTGTTGTAAGTGGATCTCATGTTGGATTTCCCATTTTGGGGGGCAATCCTATCAGTTCCTGAAAAATTCCATCATAGTCAGAAATAATTTCAAACAATTATTTCTTATGATCAGGATCACAACCTTTGAAAGCAGTCTCGACCTCTTTTCCTCTCACTACCATGAGCATGTACCCTTTACTAGAATTAACCAATCATTTAATCTGTCCTGCACTTACAAGGCTAGCACTAACTTTCATATAATGAGCTCTAACTATATATTCTACCCTGTCCTTTGTGAGGTGGTATTTATTTTCATGTCAAAAGAAAACTACCTTTCTGTCATATAGATACGGACTTCCCAAGATAATTCCATAGATGTCCAAAGGCATAGCATATAACTCTACCTCATCAACTAATTTGGAAGAAATAACAAATCTGGATCTACACTGCTTGGTTACTTGTAATTTTTCTTTATCGCTTACCCATCCAACTGGGTATGGACTTGGATGAGGCTTAGTTTCGAGTCCTAACTTTTTCACTAAGGAATCTGAGATTAAATTTTCCTGGGAACCTGAATCGAGCAGAGTTTCCACGTTTGTGTGTTTTAAAATAACTCTAATGTGGAATAATTCAATTCTCTTTCACTCATTACTTACAAGGTCATTCAAATAACTAGCACTTGCAATTGCATCAGAACTATTATTAACAGAAGGAGTACATTTTGCACCCACTACTGTGATCAATGTCTCATCATCAGAATCTGATCCAAGGTCCGGTTGCATTATTGCTACTATATTTTTTTTGCCCTTTCTGCTGAATCTCTTTGGTCTCAGTTTTGGATGTAGCCTCCAACAATGGTCCTCATCATGAACTTCTCTCTTGCAATGTGTGCAAGATGGTGTTGCTTCGTCCTCTCTCTTGGTTGCGATGATATTCTTAGCCTTCCCCTTTCCTTTCTTCTGGAATTTTCCATGTGAGGGTTGAACGATGTTTTCTTGGCTTGATCATCTCTGTCATTATTGCCTCAGCTTTCAAGATGATTCGACTTTATGCTAGCTCCATTAATCATACTAGGCTCAGACAATAACATTGAGTGTCTTATGTAACTATGTAGCACACCAACATACTTAGTTACAGCCTTGGGCGAATCTAATGAGATGCCCAAATTCAATGCTTGTTTCTGAAATTCTTCAGTGAAGCTTTGCAAATTTTGGCCTTTACCTTGCCTTAGATATTTCCATTCCATCAACACCTTTTGTTTATAACCCAAAGTGTAAAATTGGTCTTTCAATACATAAATAAAACTTCACCAAGAGGAAAGAAGGTTACCCGACTTTTTGTTGCCCTTCTACAACTTTCTCTCCCACCGAATGAGAGTAGCGCCACTCAGCCGAAGATATGCTAACTAGACCTTTGCCTCATCTTCTTCGATCTGCTAAATCCAATTGTATACGTCTATTTATCTTATCCAATTATTAAGTTTTTCTGCACTACACTCTCCATTATACATGGGCATGTCAAACTTTACATCTAGCTTGAAGAATTATTTCTTAGATGTATGTTTGGAATCACGATTAGAGTGATGAGAACTATCATTTGAAGAACGAGAGGGAGGAGGCACTTCTCCACCACCTTCATGATTTGTTGATCTATTATCATCAACACCTTCCTTCCCATGCCCAAGTGCCTTCTCATACTTTGAAAACAACTTGTCCACTTTCTCTGCCATATTGTAGAATACCTTGTGAAAATTATGTTCCTCTTCCCAACGAGCTTCTTCATTTGCCATGTTTCTCCTTTGTTGTGCACGTCCTGCTTCAGGATCAAATGATTTAAGCATTTCTTCTCCTTTTTGTAGCTTGTTCCGGGTTAGCATATACTTATGCAATTCGCATCAACAAAGACCCGCTCTGATACCAAACTTGATCCAAGATATTTTACTTATATGTGCATTAGAATTACATGAAACAAAGCTTATAAACCATGGAAATTAAAAGCACATAAACAACGTGGAAATAACATGATAATCAGGAAACCATGCCATAAATATTTGATTATAGAGTTCGTCCAATTTGGACTATGTCTCTGGGCCTTGCTCAATAGTGGGGAGGCCTTCTTTCATTAAGTGGCATAAAAAGAGATAAAAGTACAAGAAACATTATTTACAATCCTTATACCTCCAAGATGGAATATGGATGAAGAATGGAGAGCCTAGCTTCAGAAAACATACATTATCACTGAAATCCTAGCGAAAAATCATGCAAAAATGCCTATTCGAAAAACCAATTCGGATAATCGAGTCTTCTACAACTTCTTGGAACCTCCCTGCTACTCAAGGTGAGGTCCTGGCTTTCTACCAAGTCAGGGTCTGCTACGCTCAATAGCTTCTGAATGAATCTGCTAGTACTCTCTACCTTTCTACAACACGGACAGTCCTTTTCATATGTTGGCGGTAAACCCCTCAACTCCCAGGTAATTCTAAACAATAGACCAAGTTTAGTAGGTGGGTTTGTTTCTTAATACGAGAATCTCAAGTCCCACATGATATGCGGCAACAAACCTTATAAACATGGAAAAAAATCTTAGCCGCACATTTTTAAACCAGCGGCTTTCACTATCGGCAGCTCCCCATTGGCGTTTCCAATTGGTGGATAACCCAAAGCCCATACATCAAGCACCCTATGATAACCACGAACCCGACGAGATATTAACTATAATATATAATATGTCAGATCTAGGAGCCCATATCTCAAATCACAATCGGCAGAAACCCAAGTTTGATTCAACATGCAACTGCTTCCCCTTGCAAAATGCAATTGCAATATCGCAAATCACAACATGATTATGTGATTTCGATCGCATCGCAACTTGGCTTGCTCCAGGAGCCGATTCTTTAACCCTTGCGAAATGAAATTGTGATATCGCAAATCACAACATGATTCTACGATTGCGATATATCATATTGCAACCAGGACTAGTTCGGGGGGCCGATCCTTTAACCCTTGCAAAATGCGATTACGATTTGATCGCATCGCAACAATGGTCGATTTTCCTTAAACCATGGCCTCTTTCTTCTGCTATACATCATGCAATATGTGGTACCAAGTGGTAGTCTGCCACTTGGCACTTCCCCATTCGTTGAGAGTGTCTACCACGTCATCTCCTCCTGCCACCTAGACAAGTCAAACATAAAATTTGACTTGCTCTAACTTCTTCATATGAACTCAGATTTGAGTGTTGTTCACACTGTTGGAATCAGGATGAATAACACTTTGATCTGATGCTAATTTTATCCAAACTATGCCACTTTGGTTTTTGAGCCTTTTACCATGCCACTGGTACTTTTTGAAGATCCACCTAGATCAATGAATGCCCCCGAAACCTTCATGAGGTTGATGGGCGACATCTTGTGACCCTTCACCAACTCATTCGTGGTGGTGTATTTGGATGATATTTTGATCTTCAGCCAGCTGGGAATAGCACCTCCATCATATTCCATAGATCCTCCAAACCTTGCGTCAACACAAGTTGTGTGCCAATTTGGAGAAATTCACTTTTTCTATGACCTATGTTCAATATCTGGGGTACATCATTGATGAGTGGGGTGTGCATGTGGACATAGCCAAGATACAAGTCATTCGGGATTGGCTAGCCCCAACCACTTTTACAGAGATCCAAAACTTTCTAGGTCTTTCCAACTTCTACCGCAGGTTCGTGTTGGGGTTCTCTCATATCACTTGGCCTTTGAGTCATGTCACCAAGCGAGGAGTGAAAAAAAGTGCTTTTAGTCTGAATCCTGACAGAAGGAATTTTCCGAGATGAAGCGTCACCTCTACTCTACCCTAGTGATAACATTACCAGACCTGCAAAAACTATATGAGATCGAGACAAATGCCTCTGAATATGCTATTGGTGTAGTTCTTACTCAACAGCAGCATCTAGTGGCATATCATAGTGAGGCACTTTCCGACACAGTCTGAAAGTACACCACTTATGACAACGAGATGTATTCCATTATGTAGGTATGTCTAAAATGGAAGCATTACATTTTAGGGAAGGAAACAGTCATCCACACAGACCACCAACCCCTATAATTCATATAGACACAAGGAAAGTTGCAGAACAATCGCCATTAGAAATGGTACACATACATGAATCAATTCCATTTGAAAATTAAGTAGAAGATGGGAAGCACCAACAATGTTGCAGACTTCCTCAGCCGACCTTCGGTCATGTCACTGACCACTATGCTCGACTCTTGTGGGCATGAGACTATTGGGTGGCTGCATCTTTACAAGAGCAATCCATAATTCAACAACACATACCAAACACTCCTAAAAGGCAAGAAAGTTCCAAATTTTCACCTCCAGGATGCACTGTTATGCCACCTGGGACACCTTTGTGTTCCTTCAAGCGAGTGTGCCAAGATTATTTGGGAGGCACACTATAGTCAGGTTGCTAGACATTTCGGGGTAGAGAAAACAGTGGAAGTAGTGAAAAATTATTTTTATTGGCCGAACCTTTGACAGGATGTTGGGAAGTACATAAGATCATGCACTGCCTGCATCATTGCCAAATCGACCATCAAGAAGAAAGGCCTATATACTCTTCTACCTAATTCTATTCGACCTTGGGAATCCATCTCCATGGATTACATGTCGGGCCTTCCTTCTACTAAGCATGGAAAAGACTGCATTTTTGTGGTCATCGACAAATGCTCTAAGATGACCATTTTGGCACCGTGCAAGAAAAGTATCATAACAGAAGGCACTGCTAAGCTTTTCTTTCAACAAGTGTGGGTACACTTTGGGATCCCATAGTCAATCTCAGATCGGGATAGCAGGTTCCTAAGTATATTTTGGTCAAGTCTCTGGTCGATGTTGGATACCAAGCTCACTAAGTCCACAACTTTCTACCCACAAACTAATGGCCAAATAGAGGTCGTCAACAGGATGGTCATAGACATTATGCACATGTACAACTCGAAGCATCCATGCACAAGGGATGAAAGTGTTATGAAACTAGCTCACAAAACGATAGAAAAGATGGATCAACGACTTAGAAATCAGCCTCTTTGAGGGGGCAACCTCCTTTAAATTACAAAAATGAACAATTCTTGGATGATACAAATGACAAAACCTCCTTTCTATATATAAGAGTCTAAGGGGTCGCAATATAACCAAAGTTTACCTAACAATAATAATATAAGGACACAAAAATAACAATAGTGGGCTTCTATGGGGCATAATAATAACAATATGGGGACAATAGGGGCACAACAATAACAATAAGGGATACAATGACAATAGTAATGGGGGAAGCACTAGTATTATAGGGACCTAACATGCCCCTCTCCTTAAAAAAATTGTTGTCCTCAATGCTTGAGTAGTTCTGGATGTTTTTGTATAAAATTCTTATCCTCCCATGTGGAATCTTCAACGGGTAAGTTCTTCCACTTGATGAGATACTCTGAAATTGATCAATTTCGTAGCTGTCGAGTTCTTTTTTCTTTGACTACTTCATGTTCCAATATGATTTTTCCTTCCTCATCAAGTTTTGGCAATATTGTTTGAACTGGGAGCTTGTCACCTATAACCTTCTTTAAGCATGACACATGGAAAATTGGGTGCACTCGGGAAGCTGCTAGAAGCTCCAATTTGTATGCCATAGTACCTATATTTTGTAACACCTTGTACGGACCATAATACTTTGGTGATAATTTATTATCATTCTTAGCTTGCTTGAGGGAAATTTGTTTATATGGTTGTAGCCATAGGAATACCCAATCACTTACATCAAAACTTCTTTCGTTGCGATGTTGATCTACCTCCTGTTTCATTCTATTCTGCGCCAAGGTGAGGTTATCCTTTAAGAGTTGGAGAACTTGTTGTTGATGCTCGATGTGATATTTTACTACTTGAACCTTAGAATTTTCTCTTAAATATGATGTGATGGATGGTGGATGATATCCATAAAGAGCCATAAATGGGGTCATTTTTGTTGCAGTATTGGCAGAAGTGTTATACCACCATTCATCCAGAGGCAACCATTTGACCCATTGTGTATGTTTATCAGATACAAAGCAACGAAGATATCCTTCCAAACATTTGTTTACTATATCCATTTTCCCATCAGATTGAGGATGATAAGATGAGCTATGAGCTAACTGTATACCAAGACAAGAAAATAATTCTGTCCAAAATTTTCCAGTGAAAATGGGATCTCTATTGTTTACAATAATATTTGGGTTTCCATGTAGCTTTTGAATTGTTTCCATAAATGTAGTAGAAACTGTACTCGCTTTAAATGGATGAGATAATGCATAAAAGTGTGCATACTTGGTAAGTTTGTCAACTACCACCATGATAACACTCTTTCCTTCGGACTTGGGTAAACCTATGATAAAATCCATTGAAACCTCATCCCAAGGTTGGCTTGGAATGGATAAAGGTTGTAATAGACCTAGGGTCTTAATTGTTTCAACTTTATTTTGTTGGCAAACCAAACATTATGCCACAAATTCTTGAATATCCGATTTAACGCCATCCTAAAAAAATTCCTTCTTAACCCTGTGGTAAGTTTTTAGAAATCCTGAATGCCCTCATAAGGGAGAGGTGTGCAATTCCCTAAGAATCTTTTGTTTGAGTTGGGAGTTCTTACATAGGTATAACCAATCTTTGTACCATAACAAATCATTTTTTTAGATAAATCTATCAGATGTGATGGGATCTTGTTGTAACTTTTGAATGAGTGCCCACACTTCTTTCTCATTCTTCCATTCATCCCTTGCTTCATTTATCCAATCTGGTTGGATAATAGAAATGGTGCAAAGAAATGCTTCCACATCCTCATCCTTTCTTGAGAGTGCATCTGCCACTAAATTTTTCTTCCCTTTTTTGTAGATGATTTCAAAATCATAACCCAACATATTTGTGACCCATTTTTGTTGCTCTTCTGAAGATAATCTCTGTTCTAAAAAGTATTTAAGACTATCATGATTTGTTTTTACCTTGAAGTGTCTTCCCATTAGGTAGGGTTTCCATTTCTTAAGTGCATGTAGTATTGCAAACATTTCCTTCTCATAAATAGCTTTGTGTAAATACTTTCCTTTGATTGGATGACTTTCAAAAGCAATGGGTCTTTCTTCTTGCATTAAAAAAACACCAATTCCATTTCTTGAGGCATCACATTCCTAAATAAAGGTTTTTTTGAAGTCTGGTGTAGATAAGACCGGTGCTTGGCACATTGCATCTTTAAGATGTTCAAAGGCCGTCGTTGCTTCTGGAGTCCATGAAAATGCATCTTTCTTCAATAATGTTGTTAAAGGTGCTGCTATTCTCCTATAATTCTTAACAAACTTCCGATAATACCCTATCAACCTGAGAAATCCTCGTAAATGCTTTACAGATGTGGGGATTTTCCATTCCTTAATGGTTTTAATTTTGCTAGGGTCTACCTTAACACCTTCATGAGATACAATATGAGCCAGATATTCCACCTCTTACTCCAAAGAAACATTTGGAGATTTTTGCATATAATTGTTTCTCCTCCAATAGTTTGAGCACCTTGTCAACATGTTGAACATGATCCTTCCAAGACTTGTTGTAGATTAGTATATCATCAAAAAATACTAACACAAATTTTCTAAGGAAGGGTTTTAAAATGGAATTCATCAAACTTGAAATGTAGAAGGTGCTTGGTAAGGCCAAAAGGCATGACTAAAAATTCATAATGACCCTCATGAGTTCTAAATGTTGTTTTTGGAATGCCTTCAGTCTTCATTCTGATTTGATGATATCTTGAACGAAGATCCAACTTGGTGAAGTAAATTGATCCATGCAATTCATCCAATAATTCATCAATGATAGGAATGGGAAATTTATCTTTAATAGTGAGCTTGTTGAACTCCCTATAATCTGGACAAATGCACCATAATCCATCCTTCTTGTTAACCAATACTACTGGAGCAGAGAAAGAACTTTGACTAGGTTGAATTATACTAGCCTCTAGCATTTCTGCAACCACATGTTCAATTTCACTCTTTTGGGCATAGGGATATATGTAAGGCTTGACGTTTGGTGGAACAATTTTTGGAATCAAATGAATAGCATGATCATGATCACGAATAGGTGGGAGGCCTTTGGGAGTCTGAAATACCCTGGAATGATTGTCCAAGACTTTTTGGAGATCTGGAGAAATAGATGATTTCGATGTGGGAACCTCTAGTGAACATAATTGTGAAATTATGCCTCGTTGTTCTTTCTTTAGAAGCTTTTTCATTTCGTTAGAGCTTATTATCCTTCCTGGTTTCCCTGTGATACCCCTTAATTCAACTTCCTTTCCTTCTAAATAAAATTTCATGAAAAGTTATTGAAAATTAAAAGCTATTGTACCCAAGGATTGTAGCCATTCGACTCCTAGTACAACATCAGCACCACCCATTGGAATGGAAAGCATTGGGCTATTCAATACATATTCTGCCATGGATAACTTGATATTATGGCACTTTCCTGAGCAAGTTATGGTTCCTCCACTTGCAACCCTCACTTGACACTCTGGTGCTAGATATAGGAAGCAATTCAATTCCTTAGCTATCTTACAATGAATAAAATTATGGGTACTGCCCGAATCAATCAACACTATTACCTTTTTCTTCTTGATATGCCCTTCTATCTTGATAGTTTGAGGAGTGGTAATTCCAGCCAATGCATTACAAGATATGGTCGGATTCATTTCTTCTTTCTCTAGGGTTTGTTCCTGGTGTATATCCTCTTCTTTTAACATTTCTTGTTCCTTTTCATCCTCCTCTTCACAATCTATGTAAAATAATTTCTTCTCAACACACTTATGACCTTTAGTGTATTTGCTATCACAACTGTAACAAAGCCCTTTTGCTCTTTTTTCTTCCAATTGTTGTGGTGTCAACCTTGTAGGTTGTGTATGGCTAGGGGCAGCAACACTTCCATATTTATGATTGTGAGTTGTAGGCTTCCTTGTTGCCATGATTTTTCTTTCCATTTTTCTTTCCAACCTGAACGCCTTCTCCAATGAATCAGGCTCCCAAAGGCGAACCTCATGTTGGATGTTATCCTTTAAAGTCCCTATGAACACATCAATCCTATGCTCCTCTAGAATATATTTTACCCTTATATTAAATTTTTGGAAGTCCTCAATTTGCTCCATCATTGAACCCTTTTTTTTGAGATTTATTAATTGGCTACAAAAAGTGTTGCTTTTTGTATCCTCATAATGTGCTATCATTTCATCTGTAAAAATAGCCCAAGTGAAAATTTGTTTATGAGATAAAATCCATCGATACCATACAAACTAATTTGGTTCCAAATATAAAGTTGCAATGCATGCCTTTTGTGTGTTTTGTACATTATGGAGATCGAAAAATTGCTCCATTTGTAGTATCCATGTTGTGGGATCCTTGCCATCAAACCTCATCCTATAGATCTTTGGAACATGGTGGTTCTTTGATCCAACATTCAAGTCTATGAAATCATGATTAACATTTATTTTGTTCTCATCATGAGTTTCCTTTACTACCCTTTCACCATTAGTAAGCATTTCTTGTAGAATTTTTTTTAAATTTGTCTTCAAATCCTCCATATTAGATTCCACGCCATCCATATTAGCTTCCATGCCATGCATCTTAGCTTCCACGCCATCCATATTAGCTTCCACACCATCCATCTTAGAATCAACACCATCCATCTTAGCTTCCACGTCATTCATCTTAGCTTCTACGCCTTTCTTTAAACCATCCATCTTAGCTTCACGTCATTCATCTTAGCTTCTATGCCTTTCTTTAAACCATCCATCTTAGCTTCTACGCCTTTCTTTAAACCATCTATCTTAGATTCCACGCCATACATCTTAGCTTCTACATCTTTCTTTAAACCATCCATCTTAGCTTCTGTTACATTTTGTGCGAGTGAAATTTGTTGCACTTGGTCTTGTAATTTTGATATATCATGTTGCATTTCTTCCTCTTCTTCATGAGTCATGCTAGAGCTTTCATGTTGCTTACTAGGTGTTTCCATTTTCTTTCTTTGGGGCATCAATTACTGATAATAATGCTTCACTATGCCCTTTGAATTCCTTCAAACTAATTTTTCAAACCAAACTTATGCAAAAAAAAATTGAAAACTACACACCGTTTTTCACTTTGTCGGAGCTCGATATTGAAACAACTATAACTCTGTAATTTTGGATCTCCAAGGTCTGAAATTGCCTCCAGTATCCCTTTGTGCCCTCTTTCCAATGCCACCAGTCTGATCAAAATTGGTTTCTTCAAGAAAGAGTTATGCCCCACCTCACAAGATGACCTTCTTATATACTTTTTCAGTAGAGAGAGCTTGTACGAAGTTCCACGTGTTACTGTTTCGACCTTTGGACCTATATAAAATGTAATTCAGGAGTCTGAAAAAAACCATAACTTCATCAGATTATATCTCTGAAAATATAGCGAGACAAGATCTGAAATTTGGACCCGAGCTTCACCAAGATTTCAGCTCAAATGGGTTTTAATTTTAGAGTCTGAACCTTCGTAGAAAAACAGTTATAGCAAAACTTCCACGATGACCTGTTTGAGATGAAATTATAGAGCTTGCAAACACCCTAACTTCCTCAGATTATATCTCTGAAAATATAGCGAGAAAATATATGAAATTTGGAACCGAGGCTCAAACCAATTTCTTCTCAAATGGATTCTTTTTTATCTTCTAAAACTTCGTAGCGAAAACATTATAGCGAAACTACCACGATGACCTGTTTGGAGCAGCGAAACCCTAGAATCCAAAGCTCTGATACCAAATGTTATGAAACCAACTCACAAAAAGATAGAAAAGATAGATCAACGACTTAGAAATCAACCTCTTCGAGGGGGAAACCTCCTTTACATTACACAAATGAACAATTCTTGGATGATACAAATGAAGAAACCTCCTTTCTATATATAGGAGTCTAAGGGGTCACAATATAACCAAATTCGACCTAACAATAATAATATAAGACACAAAAATAACAATAGTGGGCTTCTATGGGGAACAATAATAAAAATATGGGGACAATAGGGGCACAACAATAACAATAAGGGATACAATGACAATATTAATGGGGGAATCACTAGTATTATAGGGACCTAACAAAAAGTCTCCCCTATGTACAACACAGCTACAACAGAGCTCTCCATATCTCAACTGGCCACAACCCCCTTCAGGTGGGATTGGGGTTCCATCCACTATGTCCCATTGATGTGGCCATACCATTTGCAGCTACTCAAGCAGATTTGACTCATGTCCAGTCCGAAGCTGACAAGGCTAACAACTTCATTAAGCGCATTTAGCACATCTTCCAGTAGGTCCATGACATATTGGACAAATCCAATGCTAAGTACAAGTAGTGAAATTATTAACATCAGGTGCCACACAAGTTCCAAGTGGGAGACAAATTTTGGCTACATCTATAGAAGGAACGCCTTGCTAGGCCCACCGCAAGCTTCGCCTGTTCTGATATGAGCCATACATAATAAAAAAGGATGTAGGGGACAATGCCTTTGAGCTCATCATTCCATCATTCCTTGGCCTGCACCCAATATTCAATGTGGACCACCTTCGGCTATAGTTTCCACCATCATTGGACACATCCGAAATTACAAAACAACTCACAACAACGAAGTTAAACCCAGACTGCATGGAATAGGCCACAAATGATAGGATCATGGACACGCAGATCAAGAACACTCACCAACAGAGGATCTCGCTATATCGAGTTGTCAAATCAATCCAACTTCACCGGGGAAAGTGGTTCACTAGGGACCAGGTTCAAAAGAAATTTCCTCACCTCATGGAGGCTCTGCATACAATGGGGACCATTTATTCCTAAGGAGGGAGGACTGATCCAAGTGGATATTGGTGGCCACCCACCCATTCCACCTAGACCTCCAGTCGGTTTCATGAGTTTCCTTGTTTATAAAAACATTTACTATTTTTAGCTATTTTCCTGTTTCTAAACTTCCGGAGCAATTTTGACCACCTAAATGGTGCTTTTTTGAGGTTTGCAGCAGGATCATTTCCATAGGCAAGGGTCTGAGGAAAATCCTATAGTACTCGGAGATATCTTTCCAGCGAGGTATCATACGTTCCAAACAAAGATAATATGAAGAAGTTACGAACCTAGGAAGTTGGATGCCCAAATAACCCCAACAGGGCCCACAAACTCTTGCCATTCCATCTCCTGGGGTTAGGGTTTTGGTTGTTTAGTTTTTTCCCTTGTTGTTCAATAATAAAAAGGCCCTTGAGCCTCATTGTAACACAATTCAAAGGCATGTCTATTTCCATTTCTGTATGTAATCATATTTCAATTCTTTGATATTAATGAAATGAAGTTTTATTTCTGATGTATCTTTGTGTTTATGTGTATATATGTATTTTGTTGCATTCCCACATAATTCTGAATCATAAAAATACTTAATGATGCTCAACAAAAGAAAACTCATAAACCATTCCACTAGATTTTTTTCACTATGAATGATCCTTTATCTTCTTCTCCACTTGTGTATATGATCTAATATATGCATAGGATTATTTTTATGCAAATAAGTTAATAACTCTATCCTTGTTGCGTATTCGATATACAATTGGAAATGAAATTTTCAAAGATGTAAAAGAAATGAGATGCCCTATTCAACCCAAGTACCATATATGGAAATCTTTGTAAATATTATTTGAAAAACCTCAATATTATGTTTTCTTCCATTAGGTTTTTCAAAGAACATCATAAGTTGAAAGTCATTATGTGCTTTATGGGATCTTCCCCAACTTTATCTTTAAACTTCGGGATGTCCAAAGGAAACTTGGTGGGAATAACTGAGCACGTGGGATCATGTATAATGGGGTTCATTTGTTAGGAAATACTAATGTAGTAGGTTTATGTTCCAAACATAACAAGGGAAACATAAACAAGGAACTAGGGCTACCTAGGTTCATACATGGAATCCCACTTTGTAAGACATTACCACATACATTATTACCTTTTTTTATGTTTCCACCACTAATAAAAAGGAAAACACTCATTTGGAGAATAATTAGGTGTAGATCCTCCACGAAATGGAATTCTAGTCTTGAGAACAGTTTCATTTTCAACAGGGATTCCATTGGGAATAATGTTCCTACTATTCGTATTACTAGATGGTCATTTTTTGTACCCTAAGGACACTAATAGAGGCACTCATTTAGAAAACTAGCATTCCTAAAGGGACATTTCTAGCCTCAACAAAAATATTGGCATTAGCATGGTTTCTAACCCCAAAACCTAATGTTTCAATAAAATATAACATTTCTAAACTAGGACATGGATAATTTCATAAAAGGAAGAAAGGTCTTCCCTTAGAGGGAACTCATTTACTTGAACAAGAAGAGGATCACTTAAATTAATAAGTGGAGGGTTTAAATTAACTAGAGGATTGTTATCAATATCCTCCATGTTTGATCAATTGTAATCTTTGTCATCACCTTGAGGAGGGGGGGAAGGAGCCTCATCACCTCACAGTGGGATGATTTCCAAAAAATTATTGTCTTCTTCTTCAAATTAGGATTCTCTTAAACATGTTTCCCAATTATGGATTTGTTCAATGTGGTTTCCACCTCCTCCAATTAGCTCAAGGATGATTCAAAAAATTTAGGTCTATTCATCACTAGTGGAAACTCCATGAACTAGGGATGAAGTCCATGGTTCCTCCTTGAAGGATAGTTTGAATAATCAACCACCTTGAAATACCTGAAACTATGTGGGAGATAACTAAGTTTTGGAGATCAAAAAAAATGTTTGGCCTTGTACATGCAACAACAATTTACTATACATGCTTCAAAGGACTTGTATAAGATGCCAACAAAATAACACACATTTCCAAATTATAACCCAAGGTGACTAAATCCTTGGGTCTAACTATTCAAGATATGAAAAGGGGCCTTTCAAGGGTTGGCCTAGGATGATGACAGTCTAAGTCTAACTTGCAAAGTTTTCAGAGATAACTATCATAGCCTCATGAAGTTACCATCAAAGGTGAAAACTCCTTCAATAGTTAAGGAAACTTCCAAGAAGAGCTTTGATAAAGGTTATGGATATGACTTAGCCACTACATGTGATTACCACTTGTAGTCACCTATGCAGAGGCTAGAAGAGGCTACTAAATTTTCATTTTCATGATATATAGCTAGGAAAATCTATTAGGGATCGATCTTTTGAATTGGGAAGGGACACATAAGACTTCATCCCATGGCCAAAACATGGGATAAAAAGTGTTATTTTGAGTAACCTTCCAACTACCCAAGTTCCACTATTAACCATCTACCTACTACCTAAGTGTGAGGGGAAATCTCAAAACTTAAATGGCGTTTGCCTCCTGCTTAATGCCTAGGTTAGAGGATCTTTCCTAGCAAGCATCTTTCACTGCTATAGGATTTTAACTCTTACCTATTCGACTTCCAGTTTCGTTGTATGTGTATTTGGATCATTTACTCTCAAACATACTACCAATGCCTTATGATTGAAAATATTGTGTTTTTTCTATCAAAATAAAATTTCTAGTTCTTTTCAATATTGTGTTGCTTTTTATTCCAATTAATTACTTGAAAAAGAGTGAATAGATTGACTATGTTGCTTTTCATAACAAAGTGTTGAAATAAACAAAAGGAAGCATGAATCGTAACTTTCTTATTGAAACCAAATTCATTAAACTACAAATATTTACCATAATGTTTGAAAATGACAATGATTATATGATTCTAACTTGTAATCCAATAAATTAATTTTCTAAATGTGTAAGGCATGCAATCCATACACACTACTCTTCACTCTAAACCACAATCACTTTCTATACTCCATGGGACCCAAGATGCAAGGAAAATACTTTTTTCTATCCTTTTCAATTGTTCAATGTTTTCAACTCAATGTAAACTACTAAACAACAAAACTGAAAATGTTGATCTAATCATTACCTCTAGTCTCAAAATCGTACTAAAAGTGAATTTTTTCTTGTTTTACATTTTCAAAGAAAAAATTAAAATTCTCTTTATGTCAATGAAATCATAAAATTATAAAACTTAAAATTAGGATTTTGGTGGTTGCCAAACAACGAAGAAAAAGTAAAAATTTTAGAGAAAACTACAAAATTGTATAAGTAGATTTTTTAAGTTTATAAAATTTTCAACTTTATAGGTATGTATGTGGGCGATTATACAACAAATTGGATGTTACTTGTGTTTTGATAAATAATATTCTATTAGTGCAAGAAATTCTTTGCACTATGGGAAAATGCAATATACAAGAACTCATGACTATAACTAAAACAACCCATGGTCACTACTTGGAAAAGGAAAAGAAATAAACAACCTTGCAATATAGATCCTTCTCTACTATCTCCAAATTTAAACAAAAAAATTAATAGATCCGACAAATAGGTACAATACTTAAACTATTGTGACTAGAAGTTAATCCAACTCAAAAGAGGAAGATTTTTAAGGAGACCTTCCAATGGAGTGCAAAAATAGATCCCATGTGCAACAATGCTAAAAAATGTAGATGTAAAACAAGAGATACATTAATGCACCTTTCTATATATAGAGGACTAATAAAATGTGATTACCATAATTAGCACATTATACAGTATGTAGAAAAACAAATAAATTTTCTTCTTGCAATTGTAATTCTCCACATAGTTAGATGTACACTGATAACATCATGATGTTTTCAATGATATTTCGATGTAATTGATGCTAATAAAACTAATTTCCATCCACACAAAAAATTAAAAACTACTTATTCTATCATTCATATAGTATTTCAAAATACTAGTAGTGCATTAGGATTATGAGCCAATTTTTTTTGTTGCACTACAATTTTGGTGTACTAAAAAAAAATTAGGACACTAAGTTATAATGCACCAATAGAAAATTAGTCTATAGCATCATGCATCATGTGGGAAAAAATTAAAAAAAATAAAATTCAAATAAATATGAAGGAAAATGATTGTAGTACAATTTTTAAAATAGAATAACAAAATGATTTATTTATTTTTTTGTTCACTCTCAAGGGTCTATAGCACCAATGTAGAAAAAATCGAAATGAGATCTTTGAGAGGAAATTTAAAATCCTTCTCCCTTAGATAATGTTGCAATACTTAATGGACAATGAGTTATTAGTATGTAAGTGGGAGCGATTTAATCTAAGAAGCAACAAATAAAGTGCTAACAAGAAAATGCAATGGGAAAGAAACATATAATATTAATTTTTATATATTTTTATGCATAGTGTAATGCACCTCTCTAATTAATGCACTAAGAAATATATGTTCTTATGTTTCTTCAATAGGACTAAATTAAATACTCAATGGAGCACCACTTTACATTAAATCTCTACCAAATGACATACCAATAAGTTCAAATTCTTATGTATAAAAAATATATGCAATATCATACAATAATAGATGCAATATCATACTAGACATCGCCATATGTATGTAAATGGTAATCATGAAAACTGGAACTAGTAAGTGATGTGAAGCATCGTTTATCATTTGTCGTATAAAAAATCTAAGCACCACTTGGATTTTTTATGAAAGTAAACATACCTCAATGATGCGTTATGGTCCACTTAGTGCACCATCATATTGTGTCATAACCTCTCTAAGACGTGTGTCAGGGAGCACCAATGCGTTGTTGTTTTAGGTACATTAGTGTGTTGATGATAACTTGGTGCACTAAAAAGTATTTATGGTAAAATATATATCTACAAAATTTTCCAAAGCCTCTTCTAAAAACCTTTCTAAATGGGAACTTACGAAAATAACCTTTTTCAAATCCCTTGTGTAAATGTCAAATTCATAGTACTATTTTGGCCCTAAAGTTCCTAAGGAAAATTAATGTAATAAACTATAAAAAAAAGTTTCAAACATTTGTGTTATTAGTGTGATAGAAGTTGTTAGTTTCCTAGCCTAACTCTATAGATATTGGTACTTTGTCCATTAATGTAAGATGGTCATCCTCACTATTCTCAATAAATAAGACTTACTAGATAATTGGAGTGTGGACTCATTAATTTCATGTGGCATCATTAAATAAGCCTCACTACGGTAGTTTGTATGTGTACTCAATAATATAATAATGTAATGTTTTTCATTAACAAGGCCCATTGGGTCATTGGTATGTATGTGGCCTTATTAAATAAATCCCTTTAATAATCGGTATTCAATAATGTGATATGGACCATTCATTAATGTAAGGGTTAATTTGATTATGATTAGAAGTTTCTACAAGTTATTTATATGGGCAAAGAGTTATTTAATAGGTATGAAATATTTTACATTTTATTGAAGTTCTATTCTTTTGGAGGTTTTCCCCTTGAAATGGTGTTGTGAGCATTCCTATCCACTTCCACTACTAAATACTAATATAATTTTCGATCATTCTTTATCATTCTGCCAACAAGGTTCTGTAGTTATAATGACAAAAGGATATTTCTTGAAACGTTGTTTCCAGTGCAGTCACATGTTTGACCCCTTCTAGTTCGGCGAAAGTCCGATGGGATGCATCGTCGAAGAACCGACACCTATTTGTCACAAAGACTTGTCAGAATTTCCCATGATTGTGACATTGCTACAGCCAGAAATGTTGTCGCAAGATCAACGGGCCTAGAATTTTTTTAAAATATATTGCAATGAACTTGTCATGGTTACAACATTGCCTCTATCGGAACCGACGTCACAAGACCAACAAAATCACCAATTTTTATAAAATATATTGTGACATATCACCGTCAAAAGTGTCATTGCAATACCAACACACTTGTATTTTTGTTTAAAATATATTGCGATGAACCTGCCATGGTTGTGACATTGCTACCGTCGGAAGTGACATTGCAATATCGACACAGTCACCAATTTTTCAAAGTATTGTAACGAACTCGCCATATTTGTGATGACATTTAGATGGAAATGATGTCGGAACACTGTCAGTGTTGGCAATTAAAAACGAAATGGCGCTTGGAATTTCCATAACCCCATAGCTAGCAATTTCCTAATTTTCCACTTCCAACATTCTATTATGGAAATTCAGTTTGGTAGATAATTCTATCGATAATGACAACACACCTAGAAGTCAAAGGAATTTTCAGAAACACTACTAAGCTCAATGAACACTAAGTTCTTTGTTATTGGAAAGTACAATAACAAAGAACATAGATTCCATTGAGTTGAGTAGTGTATATGACAATTTCCTTGACTTCCAAGCATGTTGTGACTATCAATAGAATTAGCTGCCAAAATGAATTTCTTGAATAGAATGTTGGAAGTGGAAAATTATGAAATCACTAGCTATGGAGTGGATGGAGGAGAACGAACTGACGATGATCCCCTTCTTATCAATTGTCCTTTATTCGCCTGTTGTCACAATTAATCACAAGCTAGGTAGAGGGGATGGCCTAACAAAAATTCATGCATATAAACTATAAAAGGGGTCATCTATGAGATAATGTGAAGTGATCATGACAGACATGGTAAATTTTCATCTGTCAGGTCATTTTGAGATGATGATGAGAGACCAGTGCTAGCCCATTCAAGGTTATAATCACTAGTAGACAATGTGGGGAGGATATTTCAAACCTCTCATCATGGAAATTACACACCTATGTACTTAAATTATCATCATAATCATAAAATATTTTGAATTGGAAACTAATATATGTTAGAATTTTTTTAGACTAATATAGATTAGAAATGCAACCAATATATAATATATTTTTGCTAGGTTGTCCATGATTTAGACTCTAATTATTTGATGAACTCCAACCATATAGAACTGTTGGGAAAATACTGAGAGCGGGGGTGAATCAATATTTAAACTTTCACAATAATAATTTCCTTTTTCAAACTGTATACGCGATTTTACAGAAACCAAACAACGTATGGTCACGATTATAATGAATGAAACCAACGTATAGATAATAAACTTGTAAAAATAGATAATTCATTGTTTGTTGAACTTAAATCAGAGTATGATGCAATTAATAAGCAGTAAACAGATGCAGTAAGAGTAGAATAAATCAACACACATAAGAAACACACATGAACACCAGGATTTTTTAGGTGTAAACCCAATGTACGAAAAACCCACCATTGATGTCGTCTCAGTATTCAATCGTCTTATTATTAAAAGTTTTTACAATTTTTGTACTAGTGCAGATTCTTCTATTGAAGGCTATAACCTTCACTCATTTTCTATATTCTACTGGAAGGGAACTCCAACCCCCTAGCTCTTGTACTGGCTAATATGATTACCAGTACGTAGGCGTCGACCTACAGAAAGCTACCACCTTCACTCATTCTCCAGGGACCATGTTTCATAAATTTTCAGATTGGATACTCCCAGTACACATCAACACAATATGTAGGCCACGTTTAATCAAATTTTCAGACTAGACCCATCAGTAACATTGAAGCTCAAAATCAATCACCACTGCAATAAAACCATAAAACACAACTGCATCAACCAATCACTGAAACCCATCAACTCTAAAGCAAAACACAATCAATCAATCTGAAAAGTCTCATCACTGTCACCCGAACATAGAGCTGAACCTAGAACACTGCATCAATAACTAGAACCAAATGCAACCTCAAAAATCATATGTCAGAATGTATACGCTACTTCAATGAGGACAACCTGCGTGTATATGCTACTTTCTGTAACTCAACTTGTGTATTCCTCTAAAGATACTGAATCATAAACCTTCTGAATCAAAATTTTACTAACCAAAGACAATCTAAAGATCTACTGCCATATTACAGAGTTATAAATAGATAGAAACAAAGATCACCCTTCTTACTCAATCAATCAGTCAACCAGACTCAATCTCCTTATACAATCGATTTAACTTCATATCTAATGAAGACATCATTGAAAAACAACAGTAAAATAGCATCACTGATCAGATATATCAGTAATTTCTTAACGACAAGCCCTTCCTCTACATACGCTACTTGGAAGTTCTGAATCCTCATGTATACGTGCCTTCACCAAGGCAAACCTGTGTATAGATATGAAAATAATGACTTATAATTTCGTAGCTTTTCAAGACTTTATATATACCCATATCATAGCATTTAAAGGATAAAGCATGTGTTAGAACTCAGATCTAGCCTATCCATTACCAGATCATACAATGACAAGTCATTTCAAGTCTCCTGATCCTGATCCAACATTGTATCCAAGGGTGAATAAGAAGTTTCAGATCTATATCATAACCATAACCTTTACAACACAAAATATACTTCAGATAGAAGTATTCATGAAAAACCCTTTCACTTGCACATCTAGCCCTTTGATTTTCTCCTCCTTATATACTTAGAGCCTTTATCAATACCATGGACCAAAACAACACTTAGAACCTATGGTATTCTTAGACAGGATCAGGTAACTGTTATTCCACTCAATATTGTGGGCTAATACCATGGTATGGACCCTTGGTATTCGTTAACCTTAATTTTCCATCCCATATGCGCTTTTCCTTCTGTGAAACTGTGTGCATACATATATTTTATTCTGTGTAACTACGTGTATATGCGACTTGGACTAGGTTAAACAACATATACAACTTAAAACATTCTCTTTCCTCAATTTCTTTATTTTGATATGTAATCTTGTTGTAGCGGCTACAACCACCCTCCAAAATTTTGCCTTAGCTTTGTTTTGGAGCTTCCCTACCAACCATCCTTAGCAGCATATCTTGCACCGTCAAGTACATATGCTTCAGTAGGTTTTCTAGCAAATTTCCAGCCTGTGCATCATAGCTTGTTGCATCCCCCTCACAGGCTATTTCTCCGGACTTGGTCCAGCTGCACGTTGAGCATCTCCCTAAAGAAATTGCGCAATTCTGGAGGGAAGCCAACCTTCCCTCCAAAAATTGTGTAATCCTGTCTGGCAGCCTGCTAGGCTCCAAAATTGCGCAAATCTGCCTGCCAAGCTTCACCAGAAAAACTACCCAATCTGTCCCAGTAGGACTAATCAGCCCATAAATTACGCAATTCTGGGCAACAGTCAGCTGCTCAGCCTAGAAATCTCACAATCCCTCTATGAAGCCAGCCCATCAACTAGCAAAAATTGTGCAAATCCAACCAAGCAACCTGTTGGGCTCATAAATTGCACAATACAGTAAGACAAGCTTCCTTGAGAAAATTACGAGGTCTGACCCAGGACAGCTACTCAGTCCAGAAATTGCCAATCCTGGGAGACAGTCACCTGTTCCTCCCAGAGATTGCACAATCCCTCTGGGACAGTTAGCCCTGCAAAACCCAGAAACTATGTAGATTTTCATCCCAGGCTCGCAGACTAATGCATGTGCCTTCAGGTTGACAAGTTTACTTCGGGACAGAGAAAAATTGATTTGCGTCATGGACTACTTCCCCCAAGGTAGCATGCAAAGGCATCCCTTGATTCAGGGATCTATTTTTAGTAGTTGGAGGTTACATGCAAAAAATCATTTCAGAAACCTCCCGCTAAGTGTCGCTTTTCCTAGATTTGTGGCATGTGTGTAACACCCTCGATTTTATCAAAAATCATCAACCGAACGTTGCAGATCTCATTCCTCACATCGCCCTTGTAGCTATGATGTCTCACATTGCATCTAGGAGTCATCGGTACATTCAGCTCAGCTATTTCAGGGTGAGCCCACTTTTCACATCTCGCGCTGCATTTCTGTCGCTTTTTTTGTTTCACTTTATGTGAGTGTAGTATACTTGATTTCAATGAGGGCTTGTTGTCATTTTGATGTCCGTTATCTTGTAGAAGCATTGTTTAAATTTTCATTCACATCTCACTTTTGTCGCATGCATGACACTGCTTTTTCACAGATGGTCATCGTTGTGGTGACTCGCTTCACACACATGCATGCTTTCTCATTTTCTGAATCCTGCACTTTTTGTTTACATGTATGATCAGTCACTCTTGTTTTCTCATTTCATCATGCATTCAGACTTCTCATTTTTTTAGTCACCCGTCCGCTGGTCAGGGCTGCCTTGGCCTGGACCATGCCTTGCGTGGCTAGCATTGCGAATTTCCAGAAGTAAAGGCTTGCATTGCGGAATTCTTGGATGCAGTGTCCTTCTGGCCCTAGAAACTATGCAATGCATTTTTCTGGTTCCATGTCACTACTGACTGAAATCACGCATTGCGTGGTTTCAGTCCTCAATAGGCTAGGTTGGATTGTGCATTGCGTAGTTCCAGCAGTCAGTCAGCCTCCTAACAACCTAGATTGTGCCTTTCATAGTTTTGGCAGTCAATCTCCCAGCCTCCCAGTGAAAATTGCGCAATCTTCACGAACAGTCATACAGGTATGTTGCATGTTTGTCCTCCAGTTTTTTTTGGTTTTCAATTGATAGATTTCTTGCCATGAGTGTTGCTATGTCTCCAAGTATCACAGGTGTTCATCTACTTCTCAGCAACACAGGTACAATGGATTTCCAGGAGAGTAGAGTCGAATACATTGTTCATAGCACACTTGGAGATGAAGTCGATCAAGTGTCTATGAACTTGCCTATCTATGAAGACATCAAGTTTTTCATGGACAAGGATATCAAGATGAATGAAAGAAGAACCATCAGCAACAAAAAAAGGGAGCACACCTGCATGCAATGAATGCAAGAGGAAGGTTGCTCGAAATACAGAGGTGGAGCAAATCTGTAAGTTCAAAGCAGGTCCACTCATGATGAAAGTAGCTTTGGAGATTGAGACTATGAGGTGACGGTGTGACATGAAGATCATGTGAAGGTAGAGAGAGACGTAGAGAAGGAGTTGCATGTGCTGAAGCAGCAACTCAAGGGAGAACAAGATCTACACAGATGAGAGAATGAGTTGCAATAGGAACAAGTACAACAGGGGACACAACATGCACAGATGGATGAAATTGCACTCGTACAAGTTATAGATCCATCCTAACAGCTAGCACGAAGCAGACAAGGTGAGTAGTGTTGTTGATCGCATGCAAGGGAATTCAGCAGCATGCATTTCATTGTGCGCACACATGTGATCCCACCCATTTGGCACACTCACCGAGGTGAAGACAAGAAGCAAGTCTGACTGGAGCTGAACATGTACTTCGACAAGTTGATGCGCATGGTCACCAGAACACACTTGGAAATCAACACAGACTTTATGCATCAATATGTTACTGGTCCAACCACACTGAAGATGATGATGCACATGCTGTCAAAAGAGTTGGACAGAGGGGGCATATCAATGTACCCAGATGAAATGGAGGCAAGAGTTCGCTTTCAGTATGATGTCACCATTGAGCGCATGGACACCATCACGAGCGACCGAGCTTGGCATCAGTTCGCCACCATCGACCATCACAAGGATGTCAAAGGGTTGGTATCACCACAATGGTCTAAGCATCAGTGATGTATTACATGGCTTCTCAAGCCATTTTGTCTCACATGGGTACATGTGCATTGTAATGTAACATCTTGTCAAGTGTAAGTTCAAGTGTCAATAGTTGAATGTAACAGTCATAGAGTAGTTGAAGAGTCATGAGGATAGATGAATGATCACAAAGGGGAATGTCAAGGGTCACCCCACCCTTTGCTATAAATAGTCCCTCATAACTCACTGTAGAGGCTTTTGGTCAGCCAAGCTTCCGATAGGACTATCTTAGAGAGAGCTTGGACAGTATTGTAATGAGCCTTGGCTTCTCCACTGCGTAGAAATAGTATATCTCTTTGGAGGAGCAGGCAACAGTGATTGTAACATTCTGGTGTCAAAACTAGTGGTTGGACATGGATGTATTGTATGATTGGAACTTACACTTCTTAATATAACATATCCAGCACGTTTCATGCATATGTTGTATTGTATTCCAACTATCTTGTTTACTCTAAATGATATATGTATTTGTTTGCTTACACATGCATGTATGGACTATTCTATCTAAGTATGTATGAATCTTACTAAAATGTGTTGTTGGCTTAACCGTCTCTTTGGATTGTTAGCTAACTTGCTTTCTAGTTTGTGATGCATCTTCACTCGTGTGTTCCCTTCCAAGCTGCGTGCTATCACAAGTTTCCAAGGGCTCACTCACACCACTTTCTGTGTGTTAGAACCGTTCATGCACCTTCCTTGACTTGATGCAGCTGCTATAACCTTGCTACCAACAAGGACATCTTACTTACCTCTATGAGAAACCGTGGTCAAGGAGATACCGTACGACCCACTATTGGGACTCCTACACCAAATGGTTTGAGGTCTAATTGGGACTTCTTACTAGGGAGATCCCCTAAATTATTGGCAAGTCCAGCACCGTCAACATTTCTGGTGCTAGAAGGAGGGCCATATGACAAGTTATGTCCTCTCATCCTATTTTGAACCTTTTCACATCTATCATGGAGTCTTGCACACTCAACCCTCCATGGTGTTTTTCGCATGTCAAACCTCTCAAGATCTCGAGGGAGTTTTTTTATCTCTTGTCTAAATACATGTATGATGGTGAAGGCAAAGTGGCCTGGGCTATGTTCTTACATGACTTCCTTCCCATGCTTGATGAGGATGATTGATGTTCTGATGAACAGGCCAGTATGTTGCTTGCATACACACTTCATGAATCTCCACTACGGTGGTTGTGCAGCCTACCAGCTAATATCGTGCACTCACTTGAGAATTTCTATGATCTCATTGAAGATACTTTCCATCATTTTGATCCAAAACATCTTGACCACAAACTATTACGACAAGGGAAGTCCCCTCATGAATCGCCTGATGATTTTTGGCAGTGCTTCCGTGTTTTGCAATTTCAAGCTCCGAAAAGCTAGATGAAGTTTCAATATCTCATTGACAGATTCGAGTATTGCCTTATCAAATATGTCAATACCAAGAAGAAGTATGAGCCCAAGCCTTGTTCAACATACTTCAGTGATGGAGTTGTGCAATCACATATGGATATGGTCGCTATCACAAGTGACTGTCTGTCATCCCCTCATCAAACAACTCCACCACTACAGAGTGATGTGGGAGAACAAGAACACACATTTTTTCAACTATCACATCCTCCCAACATCAATTCACTAAATTTTCGTACAGATTTGGTTGTGAGTCCATCGAGTTGTCATATGAATTTTGGACCACAACCTCTATCTTTGTACTCGAATGATCCTCCGGATGATACTGTCTTGTGTTCTTCCATTCCAGACTCTACACCTATCGTAAATGAGGATCAAGCCATTGATGGAGTTGGTGTTGCAGAACCAACATGCGTTGTTATTCATGAAGAGTATGACTGGGAGCTTGAGCATCAACACTCGATGAAGGATGACTCCCTTCTGTCTGAGCCTCCTCCGTTCTTTCCTAACATCTTTGGTGAACCTTCCATCCATGATTTCACGTGTGTATCTCCATCTACAGATGCACCCATTGTTGATCACTCACAGGACACACCAGATGTCAATCCATCATTCGACAACAGAGAGGATAAATTATTCATTGAAAATCCACTTGAATTTTCATCTGCATTTCCGGAAAAACAGAGGATGAATTTTTTCGCTTCTCATCTATCCCTCTATTTGATTTATTAGATCATGAGGATGTTGCTGAAATCATTGATTTTTCTGATCGTAGTTGTCGTGATCTATTTACTCCCATATTCAATCACGATGATAGTTGATTTTTTGAAGCCACCTATTTATCATGATCTATCTAACGACGAAGTCGAAACACCCTAGACTGTCAAGGAACTTCAACCCGAGATGATGGTTATGTCAGGCCCTCGCTGTCCTGAGGTTGGTTTCACTTCCGATCAGAAGATTGTTGAATCACCTGAGGCTCCTCATCACTCATTTGTGTGCATTGAAGATCAATCTCAGACACAGATCATACTTCCTCCACTCGAACTGCACAATCCCATCACTCATGCATTGGAGGAATATTACATTGCAAGCACACGTGCATGACACAAGTCTTGTTTTTTTCTTTCGATTGCTTTCATGTCACAGTCAAGAGTATGCATATGCTTCATAGCTGCACACAGTGTAGCACAACACCGTGATAAGTCCACGCACTGCATGTCATGTCCTTGCACTCACTTATGTCATGTGGACACATTTAAGCTTGAAGTGTGTTTGTCTTCATTGTTATATCTTTCTTGTTTTTTGGTTCGCACAATCGGGTTGCTCGCTGACCATGCCTTCACCAACATAGGTCAACCAATGCGTTGGTGGCTGCATTGGAAGTATCACTTCATGTGATCAGGCCCATGAACCGTTAGCTTAGGAGTAGGAATAGTGTTTTCTTTCAGTTTGTTTGCTTGCATGCTTGTTGCTTACTTGCTTTGCATGTTTGTTTTTTTTTTTTTCGTAGGTTAGTTTCGCATGAAACCGTGCGCAACTCTTGAAACAAGCTAGGTAAAGTACAAGAGGCCTTGTGCAACTATCACTACTTGGTTATCTGTCATCCTACCTCTGTGTGAAGAACTTGTTACTTTTGGTCCATGATACAATGATGGAAAATATGTAATGTTCAAAGTGAACCTTGGTGAAAACACAACACTTACACGTTAACTAGTGTCACCTTCTCTAGTCAGTTTTTTTGGGTTAACCCTTGGCAGCTCAGTCAAGTAGAGTAATGTGAGGGGAAAACCTTAACAGGCACGTCAGAGGTATATAATAAACCAATTCTCTGAAGGAACAACCTCTTCTACTCTTAATAAGTTGGGATCCCTCTTCCGCCTCTAAAATGAATAAGTGTTATGCACAGTTATGAAAATAAAAAGTGAAAAATGTCGAAAAAATGAAAAATGAATAAGGCGAAAGAAGAGAAAGGCTTCCTGCATAGAGAGGTGACACAAGTAAATCTATCGGGATACTGACCAGGCTTGCTGGCAGAGGAGCAATGCTTGTGTTTCTGCATGACTCCACCAGGGTACTGCCTAGGCCTACTGGTAGCAGAGCAACACCAGAGATGAAACTAAGACTCTGACGACTATACTGCTTGTGCACCAATATACCCCTCAACCCCATTCAAAACAACTATATTGACTTGGCTTGGAATGTGTGTCGACCGAACAAGAGCTTGGCAGATGCTACATCGTACAATATAGCAAGTGTGGAAACCAATATGAACAGAAACCCGAACAATACTTCCGGAGGTGTTAGACTTGCTTTTCACGAACAAGGTCCATTCAGAGAGTTGGAGTTCTACCAGTGTGTCGCCAAGTGTTGTAGCGGTTACAATCACCCTCCAAAATTTTTCCTTAGCTTAATTTTGGACCCTTCCTACCAACCATCCTCAACAACATGTCTTGCACTCTCAAGTACATATGCTTCAATAGGTTTTCTAGAAGATTACTAGCCTGTGCATGATAGCTTGTTGCATCCCCCTCATAGGTTGTTTCTCCGGGCTTGGTCCAACTACAGGCTGAGAAGCTCCATCAAGAAATTGCACAATTCTAAAGGGGAACCAACCTTCCCTCCAGAAATTGCGCAATCCCGTCTGGCAGCCTGCTGGGCTCCAGAATTGCGTAAATCTGCCTGCCAACCTTCACTGAAAAAACTGCACAATCTGTCCAAGTAGGACTGCTTAACCCAGAAATTGCGCAATTCTGGGAAACAGACAGCTTCTCAACCCAGAAATTGTGCAATCCCTTTGGGAAGCTAGCCCAACAGCTAGCAGAAATTGCGCAATTCCAGCTAGGTAGCCTGCTCGGCTAAGAAATTGTACAATACAGTTAGACAAACTTCCTTGAGAAAATTGAGAGGTCTGACACAAGACAGCTGCTCAACCCATAAATTGCACAATCCTGGGAGATAGTCACCTATTCCTCCTAGAAATTGTGCAATCCCTCTGGGGTAGCTAGACCTGCTCAGCCTAAAAACTGCGCAAATTTTCATCCCAGGCTCGTAGACCGATGCATGTGCCTTCAAGTTGACCAGTTCCCTCTGGGACCAAGAAAAACTAATTTGCATGCTTGGAATCCTTCTCCCAAGGCAACATGCAAAGGCATCCCTTGATTCAAGGATCTCTTTTTAGCAGTTGGAGGTTACATGCAAGGATCATTTCAGAAACCTCCCGCCAAGTGTTGCTTTTCCTAGATTTGTGGCATGCGTGTCACAACCTCGATTTTATCAAAACTCATCAACCAGACACTACAAAGCTCATTCCTCACATTGACCATGCAACTCTGACATCCCAAATTGCATCTAGGAGTCGTCATCACATTCAACTCAGTGGTTTCAGGCTAAGCCTGCTTTTCACGTCTCGCGCTGTGTTTCTATCGCTTTTTGTGTTTCGCTTCATGTGAGTGTTTTCTACTTGATTTCAATGAGTACTTGTTGTCTTTTTTATGTATGTTAGCTTCTAGAAGCACCGTTTTAGTTTCGTTTGCATCTCACTGTTGTCGCATACATGACACTGCTTTTGCACGAAGGGTTGCCATTGCGGTGACTCGCTTCACACACATGCATGATTTCCTGTTTTCTGAATATTGCACTTGTTGTTTGCATGTATGATCATTCACTCTTGTTTTCACTCACCTCATCATGCATTCAGACTTCTTATGTTTTCAGTCACCTATCGACCGGTCTGGGCTACCTTGGCCCGAACCATGCCTTGTCTAGCTATCACTGCACATTTCTGGAAGCGAAGGCTCTACCTTCCCTCCAGAAATTGTGCAAGTATGGCCTAGCACTGACCTTCAGGCTTGCATTGCACAATTCTTGGAGGCAGTGTCCTCCTGGTCCCAGCAACTACGTAATGCAGTTTGTTTGTTGCATGTCACTGCTAACTGATATCGCGCATTGCACAGTTTCAGTCCTCAGCAGGCCAGGCTGGATTGTGCATTGTGTAGTTCTAGCAATCAGTCAACCTCCTAACAACTCAAATTGTGCCTTGTGTAGTTTTAGTAGTTAGTCTCCCAGCCTCCTGGTGAAAATTACACAATCTTCACAGACAGTCACACAAGTATGTTGCATGTCAGTCCTCTAGTTTGTTTTGGTTTTCAACTGACAGATTTCTTTCCATGAGTGTTGTTATGTCTCCAGGTATCATAGGTGTTTGTCTGCTTCTCAGCAACACAGGTACAACAACTTTCCAGGAGAGTAGAGTCGAAAGCACCGTTCAAAGCACACTTGGAGATGCAGTCAATCAAGTGTCTATGAACTTGCCTATCTATGAAGAGATCAAGTTGTTCAAGGACAAGGATATCAAGATGAATGGAAACAGCACCATCGGCAGCAGCAGAAGGCAACACACCTACACGCAATGAATGCAAGAGGAAGGTTGTTAACAACACAGAGGTGGAGAAAAGCTACAAGTTCAAAGCAGGCCCACTCATGATGAAAACAGCGTTGGAGATTGAGGCTATGAGGTGACAGCACAACACGAAGATCACGTGAAGGCAGAGAGAGACACAAAGAAGGAGCTGCATGTGCTGAATCAGCAACTCAAGCGAGAACAAGTGCTACATAGACGAGAGAATGAGTTGTAGTAGGAACAGGTACAATAGGGGGCACAACATGCACAGACAGATGAAACTGTGCCCGTACAAGTTATAGATCCATCCCAGTAGCTGGCATGGAGCAGCCAAGGTGAGCAGTGTTGTTGATAGCATGCAAGGGAATTTAGCAACATGCATGTCATTGTGTGCATGCATGTGATCCCAACCATTTGGCACACTCACCGAGGTGAAGACAAGAAGAAAATATAATTGGAGCTGAACATGTACTTCGACAAGTTAACGTGCATGGTCACCATCACACACTTGGAAATCAACATAGACACTATGCATAAGTATGTTGTTGATCTAGCCACACTCAATATGATTATGTGCATTCTATCAAATGAGTTGGACAGAGGGGCCATATCAGTGTACCTAGATGCAACGGAGGCGAGATTTCGCTTTCAGCAGGATGTCACCATTGAGCGCACGGACACCATCATGGGCGACCAAGCTTGGCATCAATTCACCACCATCAACCATCACAAGGATGCCAAAGAGTTGGTCTCACCACAACAGTCCGAATGTTAGTGATGTCTTGATGGCTTTCTCAAGCCATTTTGTCTCACATGGGTACATGTGCATTGTAATGTAACATGTTATCAAGTGTAAGTTCAAGTGTCGATAGTTGAATGTAACAGTCATAGAGTGGTTGAAGAGTCATGAGGATAGATGAATGATCACAAAGGGGAATGTCAAGGGTCACCCCACCCTTTGCTATAAATAGTCCCTCATAACTCATTGTAGAGGCTTTTGGTTAGCCAAGCTTCTGATAGGACTATCTTAGAGAGAGCTTGGATAGTATTGTAATGAGCCTTGGTTTCTCCACTACGTAGAGCTAGTATATCTCTTTGGAGGAGCATGGAACAGTGACTGTAACGTTCCGCTGTCGGAACTAGTGGTTGGACATGGATGTATTGTATGACTGGAAATTACACTACTTAATATAACAGAGCCAGCATGTTTGATGCATATGTCGTATTGCATTCCAGCTATCTTGTTTACTCTAAATGATTTATATATCTATTTTCTCACGCATGCATGTATGGACTATTCTATATAAGTATGTATGGATCTTACTAAAATGTGATGTTGGTTTAACCATCACTTTGGATTGTTAGCTAACTTGCTTTCCAGTTTTTGATGCATCTTCGCTTGTGTGTTCCTTTCCAGCCACGTGCTATCATAGGTTTCCAAGGGGTGCACTCACCCCACTTTGTGCATGTTAGAATAGTTCATGCACCTTCCTTGACTTGCTGCAGCTGTCACACCCTTGCTACCAACTGGGACATTTTACTTGGCTCTGTGCGAAACTGCAGTCAAGGTGATATCATAAGACCCACTGCTAGGACTCCTACACCAAACGATCTGAGGTCTAATTGGGACTTCTTACCGAGGAGATCTCGTGACTGTTTGGCGGGTCCAGCACCGTCAACAAATCCTTTGTCCCATCATCCTATTCTTCTATGCCATTACTTTGTTACCTCTGAATTGACCTGTTACAATGTGAGTTTCCATCATACATCACTTTATCATTTATGAACTGATAGCATACATCTGATTATCATATATGTGAGTTTCCATTAAGGACAACACATGTACCATAATGCCAACAATCTCCCCCTTTGGACTTGATGGCAACCATATTGGTGTTGATCACTTCAATTTGTAGAACCTGTTAGATATATCAAACAACACCAAGATACTCTCCCCCTTTGACATCAAGGGAAAAGGGTGAACCAATATATTCTCCCCCTTAGTACATGATGAGATGCACTATACTATCCATGCTCCCCCTGAGCACATGTAGAGTCTGCAGAAATATTTTTCAAAAGAATAACATGACTCTATAACTCAACTATGTGAGTATGACCTTCCTATCACCAATGACTCATACATACATCAATCACCCAACCAAGTGGGGATACATCAAATGTTCATACATGACTGAAAATTACAATTATTACATCATCCTTCCCATGCATAGTGGGGGTACAAATTACATCATGTGTCCAAAAGGACTCATCCATAATAGACTATGATAGAAAGAGACATATTATTACACCATAGGTCTTTACATGACCTTTTCATCAAATGACATTAATAACTGAGACCATAGCTAAATTCAATAACCATGATGCCAACAATGCATAATATTTTGAAGGCTAATGCTCCCCCTAAACCTGTGCTACCTGTGCATTGTCAACAATTCATTCATCAAGTCATCTACATCAATCAAATAAACATCATATCAATAGACTGTATCCATCAACACCAGACTAAACATGCATGTCAAAAATTAATTTTGAGTTTGACCCACTGTTTTTCTGTCAGAAAAACACATATGCTACTTTTGGCACATAAACTCACATATATACGCAACTCTGATTCATGAAATCCACGTATAGATAAAAGCCCTCTGATTTTGTACATGTATACTGAACAAACTGGTTTTTAACAGCAAGATGAGGAAGATGAGGTTTTAACTTGTATTATCACATAGGATGGAGATGGGTGGAGAACATTTAATTTGAATATCTTGTAATGTTTGCATCATCCAGAGAAGTTGTGTTCAGCAAGATGCAGCAGCCACATATTATGATTCCATTGTAGATAAGGCAATTGAACTTTGTTTCTTGTTGAACCAGGATACTAATCATGATCCCATATAAAATGCACCTCCACTAGTGCTTTTTCAGTCATCAACATTCCCAACCCAATCCACATTTGTATATGCATGAAGGGTGAGATCTATATCTTTAGGATACCATAGACCAAAGTCTTGAGTTCCTTGGAGATATTTGAATATTTTCTTTACTGCCTAAAGATGTGATTCCTCCAGATTGGCTTGGAACCTTCCAACAATTCATACTGAATGCATGATATCTGTTCTGGTACCTGTTAGATAAAGTAGACCTCCAATCATAGATCTGTACTCTGGTTGATTCACTGTAGGAGAATCATCATTAGAACTGAGACTAAATCATGTTACCATTGGAGTACATACTAGTTTGGAATCTTCCATTCCATACTTATTCATAATATGCTTGAGATATTTAGTTTCTGAGAGAAAGATGCCATCTTTTGTTTGTTGCAATTGTAGACCAAGAAAATAGGTTAATTATCCAAGTAAAGACATTTCAAATTCTTTCTGCATAAGAGAAGCAAATTTTTGACTCATATATTCCTCATTACTGCCAAAAATGATATCATCAACATAAACAACAATAATTTGTAGTTTATCATTCTCAATTTTTGTAAAGTTGTTGTCTACAGATCCTTTTGTGAAGCCTTGTTGTTGAAGATATTTGTCAATATGATAATACCATGCCCTCGGAGTTTGTGTCAATCCATATAAAGCCTTTTTGAGTTTGCATACAAGCTTTTCATCATTTCCCGGAATGAATCCTTCTAGTTTTTCTACGTATACTTCTTCTAGATCTCCAATAATAAATGTAGATTTTACATCCATTTGATAAAATTTGAAATTTTGAAAACTTGAAAGAGCAAGAGACATTCTTATGGCTTCAAGTCTAGCTACAGGTGCAAAAGTTTGTTCAAAGTCTATACCTTGTTGTTCATACCCTTTACAAACAAGCCATTCTTTATTCCTAATTACCTCTCCATTTTCATTCAACTTATTCTTGAATATCCATTTTGTCCCTATAACATTTTTATCATGAGGTTTAGGAAATAATTCCCAAGTATCATTCTTTTCAATTTGGTCAAGTTCGTCATTCATGGCCTTAAACCAACATTCATATTTGCTAGCTTGATTTAAATTTTGTGGTTCTATGGAGGATAATAAGGCTATATAACTAGAAGGTCCTACAAGAGTTCTTCTTGTTTGTACTCCAGACCCTTTTTCTCCTAGAATTTGAGATTTTGGATGATTCTTTTGAACATACCTGGATGGAGCCTTTTCCCTATCAGATGTATCTTCTTCTGATGCTTCATTGGTTTCTTCCTCTATATCATTTCGATTTGATACGGGAAAGAATTCACCGTCTTCATTATTATCATCTTCTTTTGTTGATGTCACCTATTTCGGATTTCTGCATGCTTCATCAATTACAACATCAATGCATTCAACAATTTTTTGAAGTCTCTTATTATAACATTTGTATCCTTTAATTCTAGATGAATAACCAAGAAATATTCATTCATCTTCTATGTGTTCAAACTTACCACGTTTTTCATCAGTCTTTTTGATGAAACATTTGCTTCCAAAAACTCTGAAGTGTTTTACAGTGGGAAGCTTACCATACCAAAGTTCATATGGAGTTTGATCATTATTTACATGTACATGAGATTTGTTGAGAATATTTACTGCAGTATGTGTAGCTTCACCCCAGAAGGTGTCAAAAGTTCCATAATCATCAAGCATAGCTCGAGCCATTTGTTGAACTATTCTATTCATTCTTTCCACCATGCCATTTTGTTGAACTATTCTATTCATTCTTTCCACCACGCCATTTTGTTGAGGAGTTCTGGCAACATAGATTTGTCTATTTATTCCATATTGTTCACAAAATTCAAAAAAATCATCTGATATGAATTCTCCTCCATGATAAGATCTAAGACATTTGATTTTTAGATCTAATTAATTTTCAACTAAAGCTTTGAATACCTTAAACTTTTCAAATGCTTCATCTTTATGTTTTAGTAAACCAATCCAGCACATTCTAGAAAAATCATCAATGAATAAAATGTAGTATTCTTCTCCACGAGGTGACTTTTTCCTTGTTGGTCCACACAAATCAGTATGAATGAGTTCAAGAGGCTTACTTGTTGATCCTTCTTTGGCATTGAATTGAACTTTGGTTTTCTTACCGAATTGACATGGTTTGCAGATGGTATTTTCTAGGATGATGATATCTGGAAGATCACGAACAACCTTGAGCCTGCATGATTTTCTTATTTGAGAAAAGCTTAGATGCCCCAATATTCTGTGCCATAACCAGTTCTCTTCTATTTTTCTTAGATAACATTGTTCTTGACCTCCTTCTAGTGTGTATATATATATATATATTGCTTGGAGTTCGTGTACCTTTGATTATGGCCTTTCCCGTGTCAAGCTCACGAACCACACATTCTTTTGATCAAAACACAACTTCATTTCCTTGATCACACATTTGACTAACACTCAATAAGTTATGCTTTAAACCATAAACATACATAACATTTCCAACTTTAACCTTTTCTTTTAGATAAACAGAACCTTTACCCTTAATGACAACTGGTGTGTCATTTCCAAAAGAGACATTCTTTTCCTTTTCTAAAGCATTGTATGAAATGAGTTTATCTTTATCACCTGTCATGTGTTTTGAGCATCTGCTATCAATGTACCATTGATTTTCTTATCCTTTTGCAAACAGAGCTATGCCACATCTTTCTGACTGTAATTCCTTCTTTTTCCATACCTTGGAGTTTGATGATGTTTGCTCCTTTTGATATGTTGGCTGAAATTTTCTCCTGCATTCAGATTCTTCATGACCAAAGTTATTGCAAAATGAACATTCAATTTCATCTTCAAGAGGTGAAAAGTTATTATAAGAGCTCTTCTTGATTCCTGTCATGCTCCTTTGTTTTCTTGCTTCTCTAGTCATGATAGTTTTGTAAGCAACACATTGAGTAGCCTTATGACCAAAGTTATGGCATGAAAAGCATTGTCCATTAAAGAAGAAGTTTTTGTGACCATAAAATCTTTTGGTATTGTTCACCTTTTGGTTAGTGCTTCTATTGATGTTCACCCTTGGAGTAAAATGAGCATGATTTACTTGGGGAGTACCTTTAGGCTTTTGCTAAGGATTGATGCATTGTTGACTAGTTTTTGCTGCATTAAGATAGCTTTTGTTGATGGATGAAGACTTTTTTGGTTGGGATGTTTCTCCAATGTATCCAAGAACAATATTTATAGGAGGAGAACGCTGAACCTTGATGATTTCATCTAAGGTTTCTGATCCTTTAGCAAATCTAAGATTCAGAGATTTTGCTTTCTCAAGTTCCTTTCTTAGACTCACTACTTCACACTCTAATTTTTCATTCCCTTTCGGTGAGTTGATGTGTCAAAGTGTCTATGACTATATTCTTTTCATCCAAGCAAATTTTGAGTTGAGTGATTTCTTCAAGAAAATATTCTTCTTCTAAGGCATCCATAAACTTATCATTTTCATAATCCATGAGTATTTTAATATCTTCATTAGATTCACCTTCATCACTATTAGACAGGCCATCACTATCTTCATGAGTATAATAACTTCTTCTATTAACAAGTTGTTTCTTATTAATAACTTCTTCTATTAACAAGTTGTTTCTTATTACCTTTTGCAGAATCCTTTCCTTTGTCATGGTTATCTTTATGAGGACATTTACCAACATAATGACCAACTCTATCACAAGAAAAACATTTGAAGGGAAGCTTACCTCTGAATCTTCTGGAACCCCGTTGAAGTTTCTTCACAAAGTTTATCTCATCTTCTTCTTATATATATCCTAATTCCTTGAGATCTTCCTTTTCTTTTCCCTTTGCATAGGCTTTGAAAGCAGCTTCTTTGATTTCTAATGGACCTCCTTTCCTCATTTCAAAGGCAATTAAAATTCCATAAAGTTGAACAACAGTAACAGATTGTAGATCCTACTTCTCTTCAATGGTAGATACTTTTGACTCAAATTTAGAAGATAGAGATCTCAAAATTTTCTCTACTAAAGTAGCCTCCTTTATTCCTTCACGCAGATTCTTCATACAATTTATAATCTCATCTACTCGTAAAAAGTAACTAGCAATACTTTCATCACTATGCATCTTGAGATTTTCATATTGAATTCTAAGAGTTTGGAGTTTAGCACGTTTTACCTGGGAGTCTCCTTCGTAGCTCTGAATGATTTTGTCCCATATTGCTTTGGCTGTGTTGAGTTGCATGCCTTTGGCGCATTCTGATTCTGATAGACTTCCCAATAATGCATTGATAGCTTTGGCATTAGTTTCATATGATTTATTTTCTGTTGGATCTGTGGGGACTATTGCTAGATATTGGTATCCTCCTTCCACAATTTCCCAAACATCAGCTCCAACTGACTGAAGATAGGCTCTGGTTCTTATCTTCCAATATGATAAGTTATTTCCATTGAATATTGGTTGTCTGATAGATGCCATTCCATCTTGATTTCTCATCTTGAGAGATCTTCCTTCAAGCGATCAAGCTTCTTCTGGAGGACCTGCTCTGATACCAATTTTTGGGAAAAATACTAAGAGGGGGGGTGAATCAACATTTAAACTTTCACAATAATAATTTTATTTTTCAAACTGTATATGCAAACTTACAGAAACCAAACAACGTATGTCCGCGACTACAATGAATGAAACCGGCGTATAGATAATAAACTTGTAAAAACAACTAATTCGTTGTCTATTGAACTTAAATCAGGGTGTGATGCATTTACTAAGTAGTAAACAGGTGCAATAAGAACAGAATAAATCAACACACATAAGTAGCACACATGAACACCAGGATTTTTCAGGTGGAAACCGAATGTGGGAAAAAACCACCATTGTTGTCGTCTCAGTCTTCAATATTCTTATTATTAAAAGTGTTTACAAGTTTTGTACTAGTGTAGACTCTTTCCAGTACGCAGGCATCTACCTATTGAAGGCTACAACCTTCACTCATTTTCCAACTTCTACTGGAAGGGAGCTCCAACCCCCTATCTCTTGTATTGTTGATATGATTACCAGTACGTAGGCACTGGCCTACAGAAATCTACCACCTTCGCTCATTCTCCAAGGGCCATGTTTCACAAATTTTCAGACTGGATACTCCTGGTACACATCAACAAAATATGTAGGCCATGTTTCATCAAATATTCAAACTGGACCCATCCGTGACATTGAAGCTCCAAATCAATCACCACTGCAATAAAACCATCAAACAAAATTGCGTCAACCAATCATTAAAACCCATCAACTCTGAAGCAAAACACAATCAATCAATTTGAATAGTCTGATCACTATCACCAGAATACAGAGCTGAACCCAGAACACTGCATCAACAACTAGAACTAGCTGCAACCTAAAAAATCATATGTCAAAATGTATACGCTACTTCAATGAGGACAACCTGAATGTATATGCTACTTTCTGTGACTCAACCTGTGTATACCTCTAAAGATACTGAATCATAACACTTCTAAACCAATCTCCTTATACAATCAATTTAACTTCAGATCTAATGAAGACATCATTGACAAACAATAGTAAAACAACAGCATTGATCAAATATATCATTCATTTCTGAACAACGAGCCCTTCCTCTACATACGGTACTTGGAAGGGTCAAATCCGCGTGTATACGTGCCTTCACCGAGGTGAAATTGCGTATAGATATGAAAATAATGACTGATAACTTCACATCTTTTCAAGATGTCAGATATATCGAGATCATATCATTTAAAGCATAAAAAATGTGGTAGCACTCAGATCTATCCTATCCATTATCAGATCATACAATGATAATTCATTTCAGGTCTCATAATCCTAATCCAAAATTGTATCCAAGGGTGCACAAGATGTTTCAGATCTATATCATAACCATAACCTTTACAACACAAAATAAACTTCAAATAGAAGTATTCATGAAAAACCCTTTCACTTGCAAATCTAGCCCTTTTATTTTCCCCTCCTTATATACTTCGAGCCTTTGTCAATACCATGGACCAAAACAACACTTAGAACCTATGGTATTCTTAGACGCGATCAACTAACTGTTATTCTGCTCAATATTGTGGGCTAATACCATGGTATGGACCCTTGGTAGTCTTTAACCTTATTTTTCCATCCCATACACGCTTTTCCTTCTGTGAAGCTACGTGCATACATATACGTGCCTTTTATTCTATGTACCTGCATGTATACGTGACTTAGACTAAGTTAAACAATGTATACAACTTAAAACATTATCTTTCCTCAATTTCTTGATTTTGATCTATAACCCTTTGTCCCATCATCTTGTTCTTTTGTGCCATTACTTTGTTACCTATGAATTGACCTGTTACAATGTGAGTTGCCATCATACATCACTTTATCATTTCTAAACTGATATCATACATCTCTTTTTCATATATATGATTTGCCATCAAGGACAACACATGCACCATAATTCCAACAAGAACCTGAAGATTATAATTTAGATCCGTTGGGCATACCTTAGACTTAAGCCCTTACAACTGAAATGCATACAAAAGACTTCAATGAAACGCATAAGACATGCACAACATGTGTTGAAAAATGTATTACATTATCTCATAGGCCTTTGGAATGGGACAAATCGTCCTTTTTCAAAATCATGGAGCCCAACTCCTCTTCATATTTGGTGGGTGAATTATTATATTTCTCTTCATAGACTTGTAGTTAGTAAAAACATAATTTGATTATTTGGTTCTATTTACTTGCATATTTTTTTGTGTTGATGTTAGCTAGTTATGTCATTTTGTCTCAACCTAAGGGCTCTGGTTTTTATTTATTGTTAAGTTAGTCTATAGGGTGGAGAAACCCATACTCTAGTTTTGTTTTGATAGACCTCTTATGAATATTTTGATAGTTTTGATGGACCTATGCTCAATCCTAATATTTTGCATTGGTCTAGTTTACATATTGGTAGGCCATGACATTCTAAGAAGCTTGCTATGCGATGTAAATTTAGTGTTAATTAAATATAGTATATGAGTTTAAAAAAAAAGAAACCATTACATATTCTCTCATAATTAGTCATGTATATGTGTTCCCAAAGGGAATTACAATATACATGAATGGGAGATTTCTTTGTGTCTGACATACATTAGATTCGCACTCAACCTTTTGATTGGAAGAGGGAGATAGTATTTTTAGTTGGTCGAGTGCTCGACATAAAGGTGTGCTATCTACAAAACTTTCTCAGGTGTCAATGGATCAAAATGAAGTGTTCCTAAGATTTCTTAATCTGGACGATGGAATATCTCTTCTTTGTAAATCTGACATCCACTTCCTTATTCACCTAGACTACTAGGATACCATCTTTATCCTACCTATTTTACATTGTTTACAGGGTGGGGAACACCTCAAATATTAGGTCTAGTATTCTATAATGACCACATGCATACCCTCTATGGACTCTAGGCAAGTGCTCCTTCTATCATCAACTCGCATCGCATGGAAAAGTTGTTGAAAAAGGGCCATCATGGAGTTATCGCCCAGTTTAATGCCATCCAAGCCATCAATCCCACCGCTCTTCATATTCATCCTGGCATGCAACAAGTCTTGAATTGACACCTAAAGAGATTCCACCCTCTAGAGGGGAACATGATCATACCATCACTTTGGTCTCGGGGGCACAACCACCAAATGTGCGGCCATATCAATATACTTTCGCCCAAAAGAATGAAATTGAAAAAATCATCAAGGACCTCCTTGAAGCCAGTGTCATTCATCCTAGCATCAATCCTTATTCATCACCAGTGGTCTTGGTGCTCAAGAAATATGGGGAATGGCGCATGTGTCCAAACTTCAGGGCCCTCAACAAGCTCACGGTCAAAGATAAATTCCCTATCCCAGTTGTTGATGATTTGTTGGATTAACTACATGGTGCTCAATTCTTTACTAAGCTATATCTTCGCTCGTGCTATCACCAAATGCGCATGAAAGAAGTAGACATTCCCAAGGCTGATTTCTGAACTCATGAAGGCCATTATGAATTCTTGGTCATGCCATTTGGTCTCTGTAGTACCCCATCCACTTTTCAAAGCCTCATGAATCACCTGCTGAAACCATATCTCCGAAAATTTTTCCTTATTTTCTTTGATGACATTCTCATCTACAGCCTCACCTGGGAAAAACATCTTCAGCATGTAGACCTCCTCTTGCAACTGCTCTGGAATCATAAATTATTTGTCAAATTGTCCAAGTGATCATTTGACATGGAAGAAGTCGAGTATTTGGGCCACATTGTGGGTCGTGAAGGTGTCTAGGTGGATCCCAAAAAGATACAAGCAATGCAAGATTGGCCCCAACCAAAAACCTTGAAGAGTTTGAGGGGATTCTTGGGTCTCACTGGCTACTATCACAAATTTGTCCGCCATTATGGTCACATTGCTAGATGCCTCACTAACCTTCTAAAGAAAAATTCATTCCTCTGGACTGATGCAGCACAACAGAAATTTTATGGCTCTCAAACAGGGCATGTGTTCCACTCATGTATTGGCACTACCCGACTTCATCAAATCTTTTGTGATTGAATGTGATGCTTCAGGTACTGGTATTGGTGTTGTCTTAATGCGACAAGGTCGACCCTGGGCTTTCACCAAGCAAAAACTGAGTGCGAAAAATATGGGACAATCTACCTATGAGAAGGAGATGATGTCCATATTACATGCAATAGATACCTAGTGACCATACTTATTGGGGCGACATTTCTAAATCCACACATACCATCAAAGACTCAAATATTTTTTGGAGCAATTTCTATCCTCGCCCCAGCAAAATAAATGGCTCGCCAAAATGCTAGGATATGATTATGAGATAATTTACAAGAAAGGGCGTGACAATGTAGTAATGGATTCTTTATCACGCCAATTTGAGGATGAAAGCACCTTGCTATCAATCTCTCTTCCCATACCAAATTGGATTGAAGAATCCCGCAAGGAATGGTTTTCGCATCCCTCTCTCTCCCAACTCATTAATAACTTGAGAGCAGATCCTAATTCCTCAATTTGCTACTCTTGGAAGGATGAGATTTTTCTCTACAAGGATAGCGTAGTTATATCACCGACATCTGCCCTCAAAATGTGAATTTTGGTAGAGTTGCACTCATCTCCCACTGCAAACCATGCAGGATTTCAGAAGACTTATGCTCACACTCGTGATTCTTTCTTTTGGATAGACATGAAAACTGACATTCTTACTTTTGTAGTTGAATGTGATGTGTGTCAATGCCACAAAGGAGAAACAACCAAATCACCAGGCACCTTACAATCATTGCCCATCCCTACCTCAATCTAGATGGATGTTTCTATGGATTTCATTACTGGTCTTCCGGATTCAGGCAACAAGTAAGTCATTAAATATGCTCATTTTTTCACTCTACCCCACCCATTTACCCCCACTTTGGTGGCTCAAGCTTTCATGGACTAGATCTTCAAACTGCATGCAATGCCCACTTCCATTGTCTCTGATCGTGGCCCTACTTTCACCAGTAACTTTTGGCAAGAGATTTTCAAGCTACGAGGCACCCAACTCCAACTAAGTACTTCCTATTGTCCCCAAACTGATGGTCAAACTGAAGCAGTCAACAAATGTTGGGAGACATACCTAAGGTGCTTCACTTCAGAAAAGAAACATTAATGAGTACAGTGGCTACCTCTAGCTGAATGGTGGTATAATAATAACTATCATGTAGCCACCAAGATGACTCCATATGAAGCAGTGTATGGTCAACTCCCACCTTCACCTACTTCTTATATCCCTGGATGCTCTAAGGTGCAAGCAGTGGATCAATTCCTACAGAACTATGCAACCATGCTAGCCCGTCTCAAAGATAATTTCCACAAGCTCATAAGCGTATGAAGCAACAGGCAGACCAACATCGTTCAAAGCACACATTTCAAGAAGGGGATCAGGGGTTCCTAAGGCTGCAAGCATATAAGCGAACATCACTCAAAGACAAGGGCTGCCAAAAATTAGCTCCAAATTCTACGGACCTTATCAAATACTTCAGCGCATTGGAGCAGTAGCCTACAAGCTAGCCTTGCCACCAACTTCAAAAATCCATCTAGTCTTCCATGTATCATGCCTCAAGAAAGTGGTGGGAAATAATTGCAGAATTCAAACCAGTCTACCTGAATTGGATGAAGAAGGTTCACTTGGGATCCAACCTGAATAGGTCCTCGATACACGAGAACGACATTTGCATGGCCACACGATCAAGGAAGTCCTTGTCAAGTGGAAAGACACCTCTCCAAAAGATGCGACCTAGGAACCAGTCACTATTCTTCAGCAGTTTCCGTAACTTCAGCCTTGAGGACAAGGCTTATTTTTATGGGGGAGGGCATGTTAGGGTCCAACCCTCACCAATTTATTTATATAATAGGGTCGAGTCATAGTTATAGTTAGTTAAAGAGTCAATAAAGCCCGTATTAATAATTGTAAGTGGTTGACCTGCATTTAAGAAAGGGACCACAGTTAGTTGCAAACGGGTCATGGTATTAGATAGATGGTATTAAGAGAACCATGGTATTGTATGTATGAATCCTATATAAAGGATAGAGACTCCCCATTGAGGAATGTCGTGTCTTATTTTGTAATTGAGCTCTTCTCTATTGGAGGTTTCCCCCTCGAAGAGGAAAGTGAACATTACTTTCATCTCTAAATAATAAAATATTTGTTGTTTTTCTCATTTTGTTCTATGTTTTGGGTTGTATTTCTTCGCATATTTGGTATTTTGGAATTTTCTTGCAAGTCAAGAGAATAACAATAATTATTAAACCGTTAAATTATCATCAACTAATCATCATAAAATAAAATATTGGGTTTTATCATCATAATAACAAACAAAAAACTAGGTTATTTACAAACCATTGCCCTCAAATACATACATCCACACACATATAGCAATACTCTTTTACTACTAGTTTAAAAACTCACATATGATGATCGAGGAGAAGACAAGCTCTTGGTATTGCACTTGTGGATTCTTCAATGTAGATTTTGATTGAGTTGACTACTCAATTTCCTATTTCATCATGAATTTTGGCGTGTATAGTAGAATGCCAACATAGATTTCCTCATTATTAAATGCCAAGATCTCAAGGTTGTAAATTGCATATTAAAAAACAAATGGATCTCAAAATGAGGATTTTAAGGCCCAATTAACTCACTAGAAATCTGTGGGAAACCATACTTTTTTAAAGTAAGAAGATTTCCTTATCAATTTAGGCATTCTTAGAGAATATGTTATTTGAGTAAATGAATACAACAATCTAAATGAATGTTTGTGGACTGTGGTGAGAGGATGGGGTTTTCATAGCAGGTTTTCTATAGGAGTAGCCAAGGTGGACATAGGGTGAAATTGCCACCATTGATGCTAGACTTAGAACATGTGGAAGACATCATGGGGAATTAGGAGGAAGTTGTCAACCTCACTAAGAATCCTTTGAAGGCTCAAGTAATTTGGTCTAGAATTAGTGTAGGTCATGTGGATGCATTATGATATTCCAAGAAGCTACACCACTTGGGATCCAAAATCCTTGAAGAGGCCACCATGGAAATTTTAGGAGAGTTGGCATGAGAGCTAAGTGTATAAGGTGCTAGAACCTTGGGAAACATGGAGAATAAGGCGACAAGACTTCTTGATGATTAAACCAAGGACCATAACTACTTAAGAGAATAACATCTGATTTAGATTTGGATCCTAAGAGTGTTGCACCAGGTTTGACAAGTAGCACATCCAACATGTGCAAATCTATAAGGACAGATTTACCACCAACCTTGGTGACCAAAATTCTAGATGATGCACTCCACTACGTGTGGGATGTATGATTGGAATGATGTGTGTGTTAACAATGTTATTAAAATGAAAACCATGGTGATGGGAGCATCTAAGCATGTGATGGAAAAATTAGTTATCAAAAATTTGATAATTGATCTCTCTGTCACACACTTAGATGCTCCCATCGTAGTGGTTTTCATTTTAGAAATGTGACTAACATGCATATCATTCCAGTCATACATCCCACATGTAGTGGTCCGTGTGAAGTCGTTATCCTCTCCTACAAGTGAGAAGAGTTACATGGAGAAAATGATAAATGTGATTCACATTATCGAAAGCATCATTCTATATACTTTATAGTTAAATATGAAGTGAAAATATCGATCCATATATATCTATATATATATATATATATAGATATATATATATATAGAATTTAAACCAAATTTATATTAATTTTAAATTATAATTTCAATAAAACCCAAATTAAAATTTCCCACTAATTAAAACGTTGGTCATGGTTAGGATGTATAAAAACTCTAAGTTCAAGCTTTTGTGTTTTATAATGCTTGGTTTCTGTGAAGAAAAACTAGTTTACCTTAGTCAATTTTCTTCAGGAATGTATTGGGTTTGCATCCCTAGAGGATGACATGCAGGTTCATGACTTTATAAGAAAGACTAGAATCATGTCACAAGTTCAAGTAGTGACTAGAGACACTGTATAAGAAAAGTTGACCTCTAGTAACTATTTTCTCATTAATGTAATGAAAAATGGCATAGTACACATTTTTGAATTGATAGGATGGTCGAAAGACAATCCTATACTAATATCTTCTAGTTGGGATGCAAAGGAGAACCATGCTTTTCCTTAAATCCATGTTCTTTGCTATGGGTTTCATCTTTGTTTTCCTCAATTCTAGGTTTACCTTCAATTCAAATTTTATTATCATCTCTCAAGTTCAAGTGAGGTTAAAATCCCTTGATAATGGTGGCACCATTGAGTAGAAAGTTGGAAGAAAATATATATAATGATTCATATATTTTATTTTATGGTTAAAATTCATATATGAATATGAATTTTCTCTATATATCTCTGGAAAGTGATAGGGTGTTTCAATCAAAATTTCCTGACAAGGAATTCTAGCTATTGATTTGTTGAGTCACTCATTGTATTGAAAGCCTCCATGAGTTTATTGAAATACTAGTCAAAATACACTTTACATATGACATTGTTGATTGGGAACAACCATCATATTATGCGAAGAAGACAACAGGTGGCTATGTTGGTCTTAAGAATGGAGGTGCAACATGTTACATGAATTTTGGTTTTCAACAACTCTTCATGCAACCTGAAGTTCAAAAGACTGTTGTGTATGGATGCCAAGAAAAAGTATAGCACTGAATTTTGAGGGTTTTCTAGGTCCAAAAATACTTGTCAACATAATACCTGAGAAGCTCTACATAACCTTTTCAACAAGAGTCTACTCTGCATCTTTTCACCATATTGAACATTGTCCTGAATATAGACACAATGTAGAGTCATATGCTTCCATTATAAATTTGCTAATATCTAAGTAGCTTTGGGGCACAACAAAGAATTTGAGGATTACTATGATAAATCCCTGCAAGGAAGAGGATGATATTGGGAAGGTCATGGAGACACTTGATCAAATCCATAAGAAACATTTTAAACTAAATGAATGGTATCATACTTTACTAAAGGTTTTGGAAAAGTTGAACACGACCATAGCTACTCTCAAAATGTTTTTTGAGATGTTGGTGAATGGAATTAAGACTAGGGGTTTTCACCTACAATATGACTATTTACCTGCTTAGTAAATAAGGTAAATTGGAGGAGGCTTAAAGGCATGACATCTAAGGACATGAATATGGAAAACTTGTTTGGGATATTGGTGGAGGGTTCACTTTGTATTGGAGGAATTAATTGTCATTCTCATATTGGTCAATTTGTATATGACTTGGATTTTTCTTGTTGATGAAAGAATATATAAGGAAAGGATTGTTGGGTTTTCCCCTTGTGGGATTTTCCCTAGCCTCTGGCCTAATTTCTAGTGTCTCTTATCGCTGATTTCTTGTGCATTGTGATCTATATCTGAATGGATAAATTATTAATGTATAATTTCTTGATGACTTAACTAAATGAAATGAATATTAAGAGAAAAACATACACATATTTGTCACAAGTAATTATCATGATAAGAAATTCTCTTGCACTAGAATTTCAACAATAAGATCCAGTGCTTGAATATTTAAAGAGTTTGATAAAATTGTGCAAGAAAAGAAATATTAACAAAATCTAAAACATAAGAATAACAATAGCACAATCATACATTATACACAATATTTGGATATATTTTACGAAATGAAAAAAGTAGGGTGCACACCTGACACTGAATGGTTACTCAAGAGGAGCAATTTTCCCACTTTATTTTCAACCATGTTACATTTGTGGACAACAAATTTATGGAATACTAATACCTGCAATGTGCATAAAATGTGTTAAAGGTAGATAAATAATAAGAAAAATAATAAAATAAATTAAGAAACATTTTTTGACCAAAAAAATTAGACAACATTGAGGTGAATGAATACCTGAATGAGCTCCTCTTGGTTTCAATAATAATTTATTGGAGTAGTCTAATCTTGGATAAAACATTCCTCGACACAATGAAGTCAAAATTGACTTAGTTGTTCGTATGTTGGAATGAGGGAGGTTTATTCCAAGACTATCCAAACCCTAAATTATTCTCCATTGAACAGGGCCAACCATGTGAAGGTGGAATATCTTATGGCACCTCCATGCATGCACCCCCCCTCCCCCCCACATCACTCTCCATTCCCTAGTACCCAATCTATCTACTATAAAAAAGTTGATAGGAACACATTAAGATTCATGCATACACACTAGCAAAACAAAAAAGTGATAAAGAAACAAATGTGGTTTTGTACATAGAGAAACATATAGCAATAATTCATTAACATATAATATTCATTTATTCATTCAATAATTATAGACACAAAATACTTCATCTCAATAAATTTCATCATCAAAAATATGTTTTTATAATATGGTATGTGATGTTTCTAAATATATAACTAGCACAATCATTTCTTTTTATTTGTCTTTATTTTTTAAAAGAATTTAGAAATGAAATCGCCAATTGCTTCTTCCCCTTTGGATCTTATGGCCTCTATAGCTCCCATTGATGACATGGTCATGTGCTCATGACGTCATCGAGGTTGTATCAAAAGGGGTGGATTATCAGTTGTGATAATAAAGAAATGTTAAATTGTTATTTTTAATTATTATTATTACAAGTATTTCATTAATAAAAAGAGCATGAGAGTTTCCTTTACCTCCTTTAGTAGCGGAGGCAAGAGGAGTAGTTTTAGATTCAGTCATATATTCCTCTTATTGTGTATCCTTCTCCTCTACATGCTTTGGAGTTGAAACAAAAAAAAGTTTTAATTAATACACCATTTGCAATTAAATATTTTTAATTGTAATCCTCTTCTACATGAATAAAAAGTGAGGCTACCCAACGATTCAAAGAACTCAATCATTATAGTTGATTAATACTAAAAGACACCTTTGCAATATAATTATTTACATCGTGCACTAGTCGACATCGATGGAATGGATGCCTTGTGCCCCTCTTCTGGTAGAGGATCCTCATGTATGACATGCTTTGCTATTGAAAGATGGAAAGTAGTGGTCGGATGCTTTGGTGTCTTTTCCACAAAATCCTATATAAGAAAGAGATTTTTTTTTATTAGATAATGTAAAAGTTAAAAACAAACTTTCATAATTCAGATTATGAAAAAAAAAAAAAATCACTTTAAAATATGGTTATTACCTAAGATCTATGAGGATCTTGGTTCAAGATTTTGATCCTATCTTTAATCTCAGGGGCTTTATCTCTAATGTTCAAACAAACAAGTTCTTCATTCTTTCTAACCACAATCTTATTGATTCTTACGATTGGGTCAGGAGAGATGAACAACTCATCATCATCAAAACAATCATGATCATCGCGGTAATGTCCCCCATACTAGATATTTCAATAGAATAAAATTTATTTTGATTATTTAGACAAATAATCAATTTCACATTAAGTTATTTCAGTTGTTTAAACAAATAATCTCCTACCTTCTTTTCAACCCTTTCGAATATTTCTGAAATATATCTTCAACAAAAGAAAACATTTTATTTTCCTATCATAAACATTCCTCGAAGTAGTGAAATAAAAGAAAATCAATCTGGAAAAATTGTAAAATTGATTGAATAATCAAGCCAACATATTTTTTGTCTCAAATTATTTAAGTGATGAGTTCCCTTCAATCCTTTAGTCAACAAGAAATCCACATTCTAGTTAAAACATCTTAATTTAACTTGTTTTATTTATTGCGTTAACAATCTTTCCAAACATTTAATATTTAGAGTAGTTAAATAATTGATTATCATATTTTGATGTGTTTCTTGTGCCTTTCAGTGTTCCACCAATTGTGTATAGGAAGGCACAACAATTTCGTAAAATTCAAAAAGAGGCACATTAGCCCCAAATTTGGCCTTCCTTAGCTAATAATTTTCCCTGAAAAGGGTTTATATTTATTGGCTAGTTTGAAAGATTTGGCTAGAATTAGGTCTAAAACCCTAGTTTCATCCCTAAGTCTTTTAGAAAGTCTCTTTCCTTTCATGGTTTGAAGAGAGTGATTTGAGTAGGGTTTCCAAACTAATATACTTGAGATTTGGAGAAGCAAAATTCACTTCTAGTTACCCTTTTCTCATGAATGCAAGGAAACATGGCAGAGCACTCATTTTGTGATGCAGGAGCATCCGGACACCTCAATGAAAGCAAAATAGAGAAAGAGGACAGGTGGACAACCACATGGACAGCCAGGCCAATCTTGAACAAGATTCGGTTAATAAACTAATTTTAGTTAAAAATCAGTTAAAACTGAATGTATGTGTAATAAGAACTGTAGGATTCTTGAGAAAATAAAGAAGACGAGAATAGGAAAACCCTGTGCGTGAGAGAGAGGACGAGATGTAGTTGCCTGAGAAATTCTGGGTTAAGGCTGAAATGCCTTAAAATTGTAATCTGCATTTGTGTATAATAGAAGCGTTTCTGTGTGAACTTGCGTATTTATATGTCTTTGTTGTTTTTCCGGTCTTCTTTTCTCTTGAAAATGAAAATGTAAATGCCGCAGTACAGGCATGTTAATATGCAGCGCTATAATTGAGTTTTATTCTGGAAATTGTCAATTCGCGGGTCTATATTATATCTGGAAATTGGGATGGCTTCCGATTTATGTCGATGCGAGGATGATCCCTTCCTTGCAGCCGCGGAAGGTGTGCAGGACTCGCCTGACAGAAAAACTGCAGATCTTGTGGGAGGTGATAAGATGAAAGCTAGTAGAAGTGTGAGACACATCGTTCTTCCTTGTTTTTATTCAGCAAAAACACAAGTTATACCAGATGTTATTCGCTGCTATAGAAGTGGGGGAAGTGTGATTGTTTTTACTGAGACAAAGAATGATGCATCTGAACTCGCTGGATCTTTGCAAAATGCTCGTGCTTTGCATGGGGATATACAACAATCACAACGTGAAGTGATTCTTGCGGGATTCCGTTCTGGAAAGTTTCCACTCCTAGTTGCGACAGATGTTGTAGCACGCGGTTTGGACATCAATGATGTTCAGCTTATAATTCAGTGTGAACCACCAAGAGATGTGGAAACATACATTCATCGATCTAGGTGGACGAGGAGAAGGTGATTTGTTGAACAGAAGAGGCTCTAATCCATCTGGTAGGCAAGCATTGGAAAGTAGTGATGACGAGGATGAAGAACCCGTGGCAGTCAAGAGCGTGGGCGGATGAAGAACGATGACAAGGTCATTAGGGGTTGTCGCCTGGTTTGTTCTAGGTTTGTCTTGGCGTGGGCCTTCCTTAGTTAAAATGAAGCAAGAGACATCAGAATGCAGTGGCGGATAGGCTTTGTGGGCCCATAACCCACAGGTCCCAAGATCGAGCGTGTAAAAATACTGAAAATGAAGATCACCTAGACTTCGTTTTCATCAAGTGGTATCAGAGCGGGAAAGATTTCCTGCGGAGAGGAAGAAAGAAGGTACGAAGGAAACAAGAGGTACAGTTTTTAATTTTTAATTTATTTTATGAAGGTGAGAGGATTGCAGCAAACCTAGAGCAGGAGTGCTCAATTGGTTCGAGAGGAGAGAACCGCGGAGATGCCTAGAGGACTAAGCTCAGGAGCGAAGCTTGGTAGGGCATCTGGTAGCAAGGAGGACTTGCTATTGCAGAGGTTTGGTTGCAGCTCACAGAAGGTAGTTCCACTGACGAAGTGAAACAGTGGATAGAATTACGAATTGTGAAGGAAACGCATATGACCAGGAGGTCATAATTTTGTACCTCTGGAGCATATGACCAGGAGGTCATAATTTTTGTACCTCGGGAGTCTGATGCAGGAGCATCCGGACACCTCAATGAAAGCAAAATAGAGAAAGAGGACAGGTGGACAACCACATGGACAGCCAGGCCAATCTTGAACAAGATACGGTTAATAAACTAATTTTAGTTAAAAATCAGTTAAAACTGAATGTATGTGTAATAAGAGCTGTAGGATTCTTGAGAAAATAAAGAAGACGAGAGTAGGAAAACCCTGTGCGTGAGAGAGAGGACGAGATGTAGTTGCCTGAGAAATTCTGGGTTAAGGCTGAAATGCCTTAAAATTGTAATCTGCATTTGTGTGTAATAGAAGCGTATCTGTGTGAACTTGCGTATTTATATGTCTTTGTTGTTTTTCCGGTCTTATTTTCTCTTGAAAATGAAAATGTAAATGCCGCAGTACAGGCATGTTAATATGCAGCGCTATAATTGAGTTTTATTCTGGAAATTGTCAATTCGCGGGTCTATATTATATCTGGAAATTGGGATGGCTTCCGATTTATGTCGATGCGAGGATGATCCCTTCCTTGCAGCCGCGGAAGGTGTGCAGGACTCGCCTGACAGAAAAACTGCAGATCTTGTGGGAGGTGATAAGATGAAAGCTAGTAGAAGTGTGAGACACATCGTTCTTCCTTGTTTTTATTCAGCAAAAACACAAGTTATACCAGATGTTATTCACTGCTATAGCAGTGGGGGAAGTGTGATTGTTTTTACTGAGACAAAGAATGATGCATCTGAACTCGCTGGATCTTTGCAAAATGCTCGTGCTTTGCATGGGGATATACAACAATCACAACGTGAAGTGATTCTTGCGGGATTCCGTTCTGGAAAGTTTCCACTCCTAGTTGCGACAGATGTTGCAGCACGCGGTTTGGACATCAATGATGTTCAGCTTATAATTCAGTGTGAACCACCAAGAGATGTGGAAACATACATTCATCGATCTAGGTGGACGAGGAGAAGGTGATTTGTTGAACAGAAGAGGCTCTAATCCATCTGGTAGGCAAGCATTGGAAAGTAGTGATGACGAGGATGAAGAACCCGTGGCAGTCAAGAGCGTGGGCGGATGAAGAACGATGACAAGGTCATCAGGGGTTGTCGCCTGGTCTGTTCTAGGTTTGTCCTGGCGTGGGCCTTCCTTAGTTAAAAGGAAGCAAGAGACATCAGAATGCAGTGGTGGATAGCCTTTTTGGGCCCATAACCCATAGGTCCCAGGATCGAGCGGGTAAAAATTCTGAAAATGAAGATCACCCGGTCTTCGTATTCATCATTTTGGAAGTGATATTATGATCAAAAGACGATCCTATACGAATATATTCTAATTTGGATGCAAAGGAGAACCATGCTTTCCCATAACTCTGGGTTCTTTGCTATTGGTTTCATCTTTTTTTTCCTCAATTCTAGGTTTGTCTTCAATTCAAATTGTATTATCAGCTCTCAAGTTCAAGTGAGGTTAAAATCCCCTAATAATGGTGGAACCATTGCATAGAATGTTGGAAGAAAATATATATAATGATTCATATATTTTCTTTTCTAGTCAAAATACATATATATGAATATATATATATTTTTTTATATATCCCTAGAAAGTCATAGATTGTTTCAGTCAAAATGTGCTACACAAGCATGTCGTGACAAGGAATTCCAGTTATTTATTTGATTAGTGACTCATTGTATAGAAAGCCTCCATGAGCTTGTTGAATTGTTGGTCAAAATAAACTTTACGTATGACTTAGTTGATTAGGAACAACCATCATCTTATGGACAAAATACAATAGATGTCTATGTTGGTCTTAAGAATGGAGGTGCAACATGTTACATGAATTTTGAGGGTTTTCTAAGTCCAAAAGTACTTGTGAACATAATACTTGAGAAGCTCTACTTAACCTTTTCAACAAGGGTCTACTCGACATCTTTTCACTTAATTGAACATTGTCCCAAATATAGACACAATGTAGAGTCATATGCTTCTATTATAAATTTGCTAATATCTAAGCATATTTGGGGCACAACAAATAATTTGAGGATTAATATGATAAATGCCTATGAGGAAGAGGATGATATTGGTAAGGTCATGGAAACACTCGATCAAATCCATAAGAATAATTTTAAACTAAATTGTGAAGGGTATCATACTTTATTGAAGGTTTTGACAAAGTTGAACATGGACATAGCTACTCTGAAAGTGCTTTTTGAGATGTTGGTGAATACAATTTAGACCAAGGGTTTTGACCTACAATACAATGATGCACGTTCTTGGTAAATAGGGTATATTGGAGGAGGCTTAGAGGCATGGTATCTAAGGACATGAATATGGAAGACTTGTTTAGGCTATTGGTGGAGGGATGACTTGGCATTGGAGGAATTAGTTGTCATGCTTATATTGGTCAGTTTGTATATGACTTGGATTTCTCTTGTTGACAAAAGATTATATAAGGAAAGGATTTTTAGGTTTTCCCGTTGTGGGTTTTCCCTTGGCATCTAGGTTAATTTTTGGTGTCTCTTGTCTATGATTTCTTATGTACCGTGATCTCTATCTCAATGGATAAATTATTGATGTGTAATTGCTTTATGTTTAACTAAATAAAATGAATAATAAGAGGAAAAAATAAACATATTTATTACAAGTAATTATCATGATAATAAATTCTCTCTTGCACTCGAATATCAATAGTGAGATCTAATACTTGAATATTTAAAGGGTTTGATAAACTTGTGCAAGAAAATAAATATTAGCAAAATCTAAAACATAAGAATAATAATAGCACAATTACACATTATACATAATATTTGGATATATTTTATGAAATGCAAAAGGTAGGGTGAACACCTAACATGGAATGGCTACTCAAGAGGAAAAATTCATCCACTTTATTTCCAACCATGTTACATTTATGGATAACAACTTTTTGGAATAAGAATACATGCAATGCACATAAAAAGTGTTAAAGGTAGATAAAGAATAAGAAAAATAATAAAATAAATTAAGAAACATTTTTATGACAAAATAAAAATTAGGCAAGATGAGGCACATGATTATCTAAATAAGCTCCTCTTGGTTTCAATAATAATTTATTGGAGTAGTCTAATCTTGGAGAAAACATTCCTTGATTTGACGGAGCAATATCGAAGTCAACATTGACTTAGTTGTTCGTCTGTTGGAACGAAGGAGGTTTTCTCCAAGACTATTAAAATTATAATTTATTCTCTATTGAGCAGGGCCAATTACATGAAGGTGGAAGCTCTTATGGCCCCTAACCCCATCCCCCATCCCCCCTCATCACTCTCCATTCCCCAGTACCTAATTTATCTATTATAAAAAAGGTGATAACAACACATTAAGATTCATACATACACACTAGAAAAATAGAAAATTGATAAAGAAACATATGTAGTTTTGTACATAAAGAAACATATAACAATCATTCATTCATTAATCATAGACAAAAAGTACTTCATCTTAATAAATTTTATCATAAAAAATATCTTTTCATAATATGGTATGTGATGTTTCTAATGATATAACTAGTAAAATCATTTCTTTTTCTTTTTCTTTATTTTTGAAAAGAATTTAGAAATGACTTCATCGGTTGCTTCTTCCCTTTTATATCTTATGGCCTCTCTAGCTCCCATTGAACACCTAGTTTACTCACGACATTGTCGAGGCTACTAAAAGAGGGGTGGATCGTTAGTTGTAACAACAAAGAAATGCTAAATTTATATTTCTAGTTATTATTATTATTAAGTATTTCATTAATAAAAAGAGCATCAAAGTTTTCTTTACCTGCTTCAGTAGCAGAGGCAAGAGGATTAGTTTTAGATGTGGCCATATGTTCCTCTTCTTGTGTGACCTCATCCTCTACATTCTTTGGATTTTAAACAATTTTTTTTAATTAATACACCATTTGCAATTAAATATTTTTAATTATAATCCTCTTTCTACATGAAGAAAATGTGAGGCTACCGAATGATTCAAAGAACTCATTCAAAGGCAATATCTTTGAAGTAATTTATTAATACTAAAAATTCATTTGCAAGGTAATTATTTACCTCGTGCCCTAGTTGATATTGTTAGAATGGATACCCTGTGCTCCTCTTCTGATAGAGGATCTTCATGTATGACATGCTTTGCCATTGAAAGATAGCTTGTGATGGTTGAATGTTGTGGCGTCTCTACCAAAAAATCCTATATAAGAAAGAAAATGTTTTTTCGATTAGATAATGTAAAAGTTGAAAAAAAAACCTTCATAACTCAAATTATGACATAATAAATCACTTTAAAATATGGTTATTACCTGATATCTCTGAGGATCTTGGTTCAATATGTTGATCTTATCTTTAATTTCAGGAGTTTTATCTCTAATGTGAATCAAACAAACAAGTTTTTTGTTCATTCTAACCACAAGTTTATTGATTCTTATGATTGGGTTAGGAGAAATGAACAACTCATCCTCATAAAACCAATCAGAATCATCATGTTCATGTTCCCCATACTACATATTTCAACAAAATAAAAGTTGTTTCTATTATTTAAACAAATAATCAATTTCACATTAAGTTATTTCAATTATTTAAACAAATAATCTCCTACCTTATTGTCAACCCTTTTCAATATTTCTGAAATACATCTTTAACAAAAGAAAACATTTTATTTTCCTACCGTAAGAATTCCTCAAAGTAGTAAAATAAAAGAAAATAAATCTGGTAAAATTGTAAAATTGAATGAATAATCAAGTCAAAGTAATTTTTGTCTCAAATTATGTAAGTGATGAGTTCTCTTAAATCCTTTAGTCGACATGAAATTAACATTCTATTTAGAACATCTTAATTCAACTTGTTTGATTTTTTGTGTTAATAATATTTCCAACCATTTAATATTTAGAGTAGCTAAATAGTTGATTATCATATTTTGATGTGTTTCTTGTGCCTTTCAATGTTCCACCAATTTTGTATAGGAAGGCATGAAAATTTCCTCAAAGTAAGAAAGAGGCATATTTTCCCCAAATTCAACCTTCCCTAGCCAATAATTTCCCTTGAAAAGGATTGAGATTTATTGGCTATTTTAAGAGATTTGGCTAGCCCTAGGTCTGAAACCCTAGTTTCATCCTTAGGTATTTTAGCAAGTCTCTTTAATTTTAGGGTTTGAAGAGGGTGAGTTAAGTAGGGTTTCCAGACTTAAATACTTGATATTTGGAGAATCAAAGTTGACTTCTAGTTACTCCTTACTCATGAATGCAAGGAAACATGGTAGAGCACTCATTTTGGAAGTGATAGGATGATCGAAAAATGATCCTATACTGATATATTCTAGTTGTGATGCAAAGGAGAACCATGTTTGCCCCTAACTCCAGGTTCTTTGTTATGGGTTTCATCCCTATCTGTGGAATCCAAGCTTACTGTGGTAACATATTTCTATGGAATCCAAGCTCACTTTGGTTATCAGAGCTACACACACCAATAGCCTTATTTTATGTGACCAGGAATTTCAAATGTTATGCAAGAAGAGGTTGTGCACTTTGCACCACTATATGGTAACAAATTTTAAGATTCATCCAATGTGAGAACTATTACATATCAAAAGGATTTCTTAAGAGATGGTCAATTACCACCTACTTGACCTTATTAGTACCCCCTTAAATGTGATATTAACAAAAGTTCATAGGAAATTAAGGTCAAATTATATGATGTAATAGAAGCAGTTTCTCCTCTACAATTGGTGTCTCCACCTATAGATATTCTTTATTTTTTCAATGTAAAATTGTGATAAGAACCAAAGGATGAATTCATATTCTAAAACTAAATTTAGTATAAAGTTTGTTAAATTATCTTATGAAATTTATTTCTTTCAAAGCATGCACACTACACCTTATTTTCAAAATTATTGTATTTATAAAAATATCTTTGGGATCGGTTGTTAAGAGTATTAAAGAAGTGTGTCTCGTGAATCAAAATTCAAAAGATAATTTGTGCTAAATACTTTAGCATCAAATGTTGTTATTATCGCGAAAGGGGGAATAAATAAGAGATATCTACTTATAATGAAGTTGGAAACATTCAATGTCTATCAAAGTGCATGGTATGCGTAGGCTTATGGAATGAAAATAAGTAATTGATATGAAAATGGTGACTTAAGGCCAACGAATGATAATAGTGCACTAAAACATAGGTCCAATAGAATTGTAATAATGGATATTCTTAATGATATTGTGGAAAAAATTCAAGTAAGGTTCGCCATCTAATGCTCTTGATACTTCAAACTAGAATAAAGGAATATCTCATATTATTTGCTTCAAATATGACTTGGAATTCACATGGAAAAATGGTCAATGAGGAAATGCAACTATTGGGTGTTCCTCCAGTGTCATAATTTTATTTTCAACATAATAATCATAAATCAATTTCTAAAAGTGTTGATCACAAATAAAAACTTATTTGAAAGGTGTGATGATTATTTCTAAATCATTGACATACTTAGGGCCATCACTAACCCATTCAAATAAAAAAGGTTGTGGGTAATTAAGGTGACCCATGATAACTATATTACAAGCTATTCATAGTGTGTACTATAGCCATAGATTGAATTTAGAGAAGCATGCTCATACCTACTTGAAATTTGTTTATGCCAAAATGGAAAAGGAAAAGACTTATATACCAAGGTTAGGTAAGAAGAAAAAGTTGAACAATAGTGTCATGAATCTCTCAACTTATTTATCTATCATGCTTACACATGGACATAAAATTGGGGCTTTGTCTACTTTAGTCTTTCCTTTCTAAACATGGTTCAAACTTTATTGTCCCTTAATTAGTTAAATGGCTCAATGATCTTCAAAAACCAATGGTGCATATACATTGGGATTTGCTATATAAAATGGGCACATCAAACAACCCATTACATGAATATATATTACAAAATTAATCTTATGAAAACTATTGATTCTAAAACTAATATTATATGAAATCACACAAGGTAAAACTTGATAATATAAATTGTTATAGGTAAAATAGAAAGTTTCCACCAATATTAATGTAGCAAATGGATAGTTATGTGAGCAATAATGAAATTAACAATGTGTAGGAATTTAAATACCTTTTAATAACAAAAATGGTGTTTGACATTCTTGTATTTGGTTCCCTCATAATGTGACACAAACATGAAAACATAGATGAAACTTATGAGATGGTATAAGTTGCAAAATAAAGTGGAAAGACATGTTTTCATTTGCATAGATGATGTACACATATAGGACACGTGAGGACCTTTGTTCCATATCTAATTTATGAACTCTTTAAATTCGAAGCTTTATGGATCCAAACATGTTGGATGGTAACTACAAGATAATTGGTATCAAAGAATGTCAATATTTCAAATTTCAACCCATTAACTACATGCCTATTATGAAATATAAAGCCTTAGTTTAGGATGAAAGTGGTCACCTCTTGTTAAACTATGGAATTCTTCTCTTGAAGACCATCCAAACTTACTTACATGGCAACCTTAATTGTCAAATCTATTGGTAAATGGACCTTCTAATATGGAAGAAAAAAAGAAGGATTGGAAGCATATATTTTATTATCAAAGAAAGGGATTGATAATCGAGGGAGAAAATATTGGCATCCTAAAATAACTTATTGGGAGAATATATTAAAATCCACGGAAACACTTTTTTTACCATTGAGAACTCAAAAAAGAATTACTGGACATTCCTAAGGCAAGAAATAAGAATCAATGACAATATACAACCCACACATGAATTCATGGAAGCTTACTTAAGTGATAATGTCTATACTATTGAGAATCGCTATATTGGACCTCTTATGTAACAAGCCTAGCATGAATTCTATCTCAGAGAATATGTTAGAATGATCATATTGCGATCATACAACCCACATTATGAAATATGGTTGGGTAGGATAAAGGATAATGTCTACAGATATTTAGATGTTTCCACTAAGACATAAAAAATAGTGGTTCATTTGTGGAAGCCCATAAGAAAATAAGGAAAAACATTTTTTTGTTATTTTTTTTAAAGGAACATAATAGTGAGTTGTTGGAACAAAAATAATGCTCTCCATTAATGAATAGCATCATATGGGCATCGTCATCAAAGGCATGGTGAAAGGGAGAGGTAATCAAAGTAAATTGGAAGGGAATTGAGGAAAACGAGATACAACGCAAAAAAGTTGAATAAAATTGAGGGAGTGATAATGATGTCGACAAACTAAGCTTTATTTGAACGAAGGACTAAAAACCTCTACAATTGTCATTTTTAATGCCTTATATCCTGTAAGAACTCATAAATTAGTAGTTAGTTTTAATTAATACTTGTTGCTTCATGTAAACATTGAATGTTGATTTCTCTCTTCTCTTTTGGGATACAGGTTTTGTCGATCATTTTTCCACAATTAAAACAAGTTATAATGTTTTTAGCTAAGGTGAGGAAGTTGATAAAAATAACTAACTCCTAGTCATAAATTTGTTTATATGGAACCTTATTGGACATTGCCTCAAATATTTGTGAAAACAGTACAACTCTGCAATGCAGTGATTGTTATACTTGTTTTTACTTTATTATGTCTCTTCAATCTTGATATATTTAGTAATGTATGTCATTATAATGCTATTCATACACGTGAATCTTGGATTCAGATACTTTATACACATTATAAAATAAATTAAAAATATTGAAATCAAAATATGCATTATAACAATTTAGTATTAACACTTTTGGAATCAAAATTTATAATTTCATAATTGGAACTCACCATTTTGGTATCAAAATTGATACTAAGTGTGGGATTTGATATTAATAATAGTGATCCAAGAGCTTGATCTAAAGTCTTGTAAGATAAAATCAATTTTTTGTTGCATCGACCAAAGTCTACAACAAATATCCAATTAATCTCTGTGGGGGTTTGATCAAGCTCTATGTCTCTTATCCAAACTCTATGGTGACTTGACAAAAATTTTGAAGTACATATCTGAGTTCTATGGTGAAATTATTTTTCATAGATTCGAGTATGTGAGATTGAGATAGTAGTCCAAGATATGTAGCATATGTCCAAGGTATGTCAAGATACACTATGATTTATGTGAAATACCCCATCGAGGGACCAAGTCAAATTTACACACTGAATCTAGACCTTATGTTTGGTTCATTGGTTGGAAGTTCATTATCCAGGCAGGTTTACACCATGATTTATGCCCCCAAGGAAAGAACCCAAGATGCATACAGGCTGAGTCCATGATATAGCTCCTGGGTCAAGTTGTGAGTGACCACAGGAAGAGAATGACGGTGATTGAGATGTGGGAGGGTAGCTGCAAGCTAAGTTTCTGGAGCGCAGTTCACAGGCCGAGTTGTAAGTTACCATGGGCAACAAATCATGCGCCTATTTTTGTACAACCAATGGCGGCCACGTACACTCCACTAAGTAGAATGACCAAGTCGAGGGACTAAGTCAAATTTACACACCAAATCTATGGGTGGAAAGGGTCATGTAATTTGAGCAAAGCAGAAAAGGTATCGGTGGGAAGGTTCAAGAAGTAGTAAAAGGATAAGGAGGAAGGTGGGGCACAAAAGAATGGTCAATTTCATACTACAATCATGGTTCAAATTTCAATTAAACAAAATTTATATAAAAATACTCACAAAAGTAGGGTATCATTGAGATTACCATTTTGCTCACAACCTTTCATTGTCTCCTTTGATGCAACGCTCGAATGGGTGAGTGCAATGTAGCCTCTTCGTCTCATAATGTGAAGCAAGGAATGAAAGTGGAGCAAGGAGGAAGGATCAAACACAGAGCTCAGGGAAAAAAATTGGGGCAATAAATCTAATCTCAGCTTATGGAATTTTTTTTGGAGAAAGGAATAGTCATGGTTTGAGTCTCATCAGAGCTTAGCAAAAAAAAATCATTGCAAAAAAAAATTGGAGCAAGGAGCAGTGATGGTTCGAGTCTCATCGAAGCTCAGGGAAAATAATTGGAGCAAGGATCTATCACGACTCGATTCCTCTAAGCTCAAGGAAGTGTTCATTGAGTTGTGACATTGGAGCTCAATTGGAAACAAATGAATTATTCTGACATTACAATTACAACACCATAGAAGTAGGTCATCGAATTGCGATGAACACCGAGACTTTACACTGCCAAAACTAAAAAAGATGGCAATTTTCTTGAACTTTGCCACTATATGGACCATACCGTCAAAATATATCATTGTGATATAGTCTTACATGTACGATTGTCACATATCAATATTATGTTTTCCATGTTGCATGTTCAATTACTATTATGGATTTCCTATTAGCTATTGCAAATGTTTTTTTTGTGAAGTAAATATTTTGTATTACATAAAAACATAAAGTACATATTAAATCATGGGGGTTTGGGTTATTCTGTCATTGGGAAAACCAAACCAAACGCAGAATCTCAATCTTTTCAAAAGAACAGAGGACATATTTCTGCTTGTTGATATAAAAACTAAAAATTGGATTACATAGGCCAATTAAAGACTGAAAGATACAAACAAAAATCATGAATAAATAAAACAGAAAGAGATCGTTCAAGTTGATTTGTCCTACTTAGCTATGGTACAAAATTATTTCTTAAGGGGAGGGTATTCAAAGGATTTCCATAAGGAGGAGATATATGAAGTTGATGACATGCATCCATGATTGACTAACTTATTTTCAATCTTACTTCTAGTTCTTCTAATGTGAGTAGGGATGATCACTAGAATTGAAGGAAGGAGAAATGCTACTCATATGAATAGGTTTTCAAGTATCCAAATGCGATATATTTTGTTGATCTTGGTGTCATGTAGGATCTTTTGAATCATGTTTATAATTAGTTGAGAATCTCCCTCCACCATAAGTTTGGTGTAGCCTTGAGTATGGAAAATCAATAGTCCCTCTTCCAAGGCTTTCAATTATGTTACATCGTTAACATTATATCCCATAAAGCTTGAATAAATAAATGTAGATAGGGGGTCCAAAATGATCCCTAAATATACCTCCATATCTCACCTCTCTTGGGTTACCTTTTGAAGCATCGTGAAAATTGAACTTTAGAAAATTAGGGAGAGAATACTCCAAGAGGAGGGAATAGGCATTGTAGAATGGTGAAAAGAGGTGGAAATCATGAATCATGGATTAGGGAAATAGCTCTGAACTAGCAAGGCCTCTTGGCTGGAAGCCTTCTGGTCTTGATCTGACCAAGGTTGTGTTGCAATTGATTCCTTTACATTATTTTGATTTGTCATCCAAAGAGATTAATGAGGGAGGGAGCAATTATTGAATATGTGATTATTCCCCTCTTTTTAAATGATCCCGGTGGAAATTGGTGGCCACCCACCTATTCCACTTGGACCCCCAACATTGTTTATTTTTAGTTTCCTAATTTCTAGCATAGTTTCCTATCTTAGAAGCTTTTTTATTTTTGGTAGTTTTTCGGGTCCTGAACTTCCAAATCCATTTTGGGGCCTTAAACTGTGTTTTTTGGGGAAATGGGAAAATTTAAGCCTTTGTCCAAGATTGTAGTTGATTTTTGTTTCCTTATATAAACCTTTCTAATGTGCTATCGTGTTCTCCAAATGGAGATCGTACACCAAAGGTATGACCCCGGGAAGTTAACGTTCCAACAAACCCCAGCAAGGCCCACAAGTTTTTGGCGCTTCATCTCCTAGCATTAGGTTTTTGGATGTTTAGGGTTTAACATTGTTTATTCATGATAAAAAGGGTTGGGAGCCTCATTTTAACTTAGTATAGGAGGCTAGTAGCCATCACATCTCTTCTCAAAGACAAGCTACCATTGCTCAAGCCAATTTGTTTCCTTTCTTCCTGTAAACAATTTTCAGCAGTTGTTGTTTATTAATTGAAGTTTTGTTTCACTATATATTTATGTATTTTATTTTTATTTTTTTCATTTCATTCCTTCATAAATCTGGATCAGTGGTATCAGAGCGGTTTTCTCTTTCCCTCTTTTTATGTTCATGTCCCCAATGAGGTCAGGGTATAAGAAGTTGGGACTTGAACTAGTTGAACCCTTGTAAGAATGGCGTCACCAACCCTGAAAGCCTCCCATGGAAGAAGAAAAGAAATATGATGGAGTAGGATATCATTTCAAATTATTGTTTAAAGAGGCCCTCAAATGACAAAGGAATGAAATGATGGATATTTTTTCCTAGATCCTTGGGCGGGTATCAGCTGGAAAAACGTCTTCATCCAGCAATCACTTCATAGGTGCCACCCCTTTTAAGGTACAAGTTAACTTTTAAATTCCTATATTTGAAGCCCAGATAGACACATATGCTCTAGATAGATAGTTAAATCTACTTGAAGGATATTTTTCAATCCATAATTTTCTTGATAGGGGAAATATTACTTTTTTCACTCCTAAAAGCAACCCTCCATGTCAAGGACTGGTGGGAAACTTACTATGAGCAGAGGGACGAGAAGGAACCCTCACTACTTTCAACCACACCTTCTTGGAATTATTTCTGAGGTTACATCTAGGAACAATATTACCCTATCAGGAACTATGAAGATAAGTACATAAAATGGACCACATTGTGGCAAGAAAGGGACCAAGATGTGTTGGATTTCATGAATATTTTTCATACCCTACGCACGAAGTTGGGTATCAAGGATTTTGAGAGGAATTTGGTACTCAAGTACCATGGTTGTCTACAAAAATACATCCGGGTAGAAATGGAGCTCCTAGAAATCTCCTCGCTTGGTGTAGCGTACTGATATGCTATCAAGATTGAACATAAATTCAAACAGAAGAAGAGAGACTTTGGATCTACAAATCCAAAGTAGGGAAAAGACACTTCCAAACCAAAAAACAAGGGACAAATCTAAGGTGGAGTGGGCTAGGACAACCCATCGAAGCCACAAGCAAAGAATAGAACCATGAAGATGAAGAAGAACACAAGAAAGTGGTGTGAGTTCCACAAGAGCCACACCCACAACACAAATTAGTGTCACGCTAAGAAGTCACTAGTGGTTGAACTAAAAGATTCAGATTCAGATGCATGTTTCAACTTTAATCCAGAACCCGACAACGGTAATGATAAGGGGAAACATATTATTGATGCAAAACCCAATGTGATCGTTTCCACCACCAAGTTCTAGAATATTGAGCCTGAATATCTAGAGGATTGGAGCATCTCTTGCACTCACATATGTGGGTGAAGGGTTCTCCGTTGTAGTTCATTGTCGACAGTGGGAGGCAAAAGAACCTCATCCTAGTAGAGGTCATTAAGCGGTTGGACCTACTGACAACACCACTCCCACAACCATATATCATCAAGTGTTTCCACCAAGGGAAAAATCTTCGCATCAGCCAACAATGTCACCTTCTCTATAACATCAAGCCCCTCACAGGCAAGGTCCTATGTGATGTTGCTCCACTTGAATTTTGTGATGTTTTATTATGCAAACCATACTTGTTGAAGCGTCATGATGTGTATGAGTCCATACCTCATGTTGTTATTATTACTTTGGGCATAAAACTATATAGGATACCAAAGGTAGCCCTGCCTATTATCTTTTCTTTGATCTCTGCTAAGAAATGTAGTAAGATCATCTCACAGACCAATAAATTTGTTTTCTTTCTTATTCTCTCTCAAAGTAAGGGGAATATTGTGGCCGCATCGATGGCCCCCAGAAAGGGTTCCTTTGTGCAACAAAAGCAAGTTAATAAGGTCATGGAAGAGTAGAGAGACATCTTCCCCTCACACACATGGGAACCCTTCCACTGTCAGGTCAAGCATTTGATCGATCTGACCCTTGAAGCACCTATACCCAATGAGCCAATATACCACCGCTCTCTTCTATAAAATAAGGAAATCAAGCGGCAAATCAAGGAGTTGGTGAAAAAAGGGAACATTTGACCAAGTTCCTCACCTTGTGGGAGCCCCATTGTACTCATAAAGAAGAAATACGGGAACTAGAGACTCTACATTGATTATCAGGCACTAAGTAAAATCACTATCAAGAAAAGATACTCGATCCCATGAATTGATGACCTTCTTGACCAACTCAATGGAGCCAAGTACTTTAGCAATATTTATTTGAATTTTGGCTATCATAAAGTTCTAATATAACACACCGATGTATGAAAGACAACCTTCCAATCCAAGGAAGGCCTCTTTGAGTGGTTCGTCATGCCCTTCAAGTTGATAAATTCCCATGCAACTTTGTTGATGAATGACATATTGCGGCTTTTCACTCACTCATTATTGGTTCTATATCTAGATGGCATCCTCATCTTCAGCAAGAGTTGGGTAGAGCACTTGCAACATATTCGATAGGTCCTTCAAACCCTACGAGAACACAAGCAATGTGCCAAATTGGAGAAATTCCCTTTGGAATGAACGAGGTCCAATATAAGGGCTAGATAATTGATGAGCAAGGAATGCATGTGGATCCATCTAAGATCCAAGTCACTTGGGATTGGCAATCCTCGACAACTCTAACATAGCTTTACAACTTTCTAGGCCTTGCCAATTTCTATCGAAGGTTTGTGTTAGGGTTCTCCCATATCACTTGGCCTTTGAGTGAAGTTAACAAGGGTGGAGAGAAAGAAATTTTTTCTTGGTCTAAGTCCCAACAAAAGTTATTCATTGAGCCAAAACACCACCTTTTCTTTGCGCCAGTACTTACATTGTCAGACCTACAACAACCATTTGAAATTGAGAGAAATGCCTATAACTATGGTATTGGTGTAGTTCTCACCCAAAAAGGGAATCCAATGGCCTATTATAATGAGTCAATATTTGTTAATATTAAAAAATAACTCACCTACAATAAGGAGATGTATCCCATCGTGCATGCTTACCGAAAATGGAAATATTACATTCTGGAGAAGGATACAATCATCCACATGGATCACTGATCTCTTCAGTTTGTGCAAACATAAGGGAAGTTGCAAAATGATCACCATCAGAAATGGACCACATATATATAATAATTCCATTTGAATATTAAATGCAAGAAGGGAAACACCAACAACATTGCAGATTTCCTCAATCAACCCCTGATCGTGGCATTGACCACTGTTCTCAATTCTTGTGGGAAAGAGACTTCTAGATGGCCACAATTGCACAAAAATTATCCAAAATTCACTACCACATACCAAATTTTTATGGATGGTAAGAAATTACCAGACTTCCACCTCCAAGATGCATTTTTGTGCTACCTAGGGCAGCTTTATGTTCCTTCAAGTGAACATGCCAAGTTGATTTGGGAAGTGCACTACATTCGGGACACAGGAAACTTTGGTTTGGAGAAAAAATTCGTAGAACTGCAAAAGTATTTTTATTAGCCAATACTTTGACATGATGTTGGAAAACATACTAGTTCTCGCATTGCCTGTGCCATCTCCAATCCAACCATTAAGAAGCAAGGCATGTACGCTCCTCTACCAACTCCTAGCTAGCCTTGGAAATCCATCTCCATGAACTAGATGTCTTGCCTTCCTTCTACCAAGCATGATAATGAATGTGTATTTTTCGTCGCTAATATATTTTCTAAGATGGCTATATTGGTTGCTTTCAAGAAGAGTATCACAACATAAGACAGTGCCAAACTCTTCTTTGAACGAGTGTGGTTAAATTTTGGGATCTCGCAGACCATTATATTAGATTTGGATAGTAGGTTCTTAAGTGAATTTTGGTCGAGACTATGGTCCATTTTGGACACCAAGCTCACCAAGTTGACTGCATTTCATCCATAGACTCATGGCTAGACAAAGGTCCAACAGGATGATAGTGCGCATACTATGCATGTACAACTCCAAGCATATAACATGGGATGAGAGTCTTACTCATGTGCAACACAACTATAAAAAATCTCTCCATAGCTCGATTGGCCACAACCATTTTCAAGTGGGCTTGGGATTTCAACCCTTGTGCCCCATTAATGTTGCAATGCCTACACATGTTCAGTCTGAAGTTGATAAAGCCACCAAGTTTATTGAACACATTTAGCACATCCACTATCAGGTTCATGACATCTTGTATAAATCCAATGCAAGGTAAAAACAATGTCATGATTAAGATTGGATTCCACATAAGTTTCAAGCAGGTGACAAGGTGTGGTTGCATTTTCAAAAGGAACGCCTTGTCGAAGGCCATAAAAAGCTTTGAACACTTTGATACGAGCCTTACACCATGACCAAGGTTGTGGATGACAATTTTTTCAAGCTAATTATCCACACATTCCTTGGCCTACACCCCGTATTCAATGTGGACTTCCTTCGACCATACTTTCCACCATTGTTGGACAAATCAGACATTGTTGAGCAGCTGACACCAACAGAGCTCAATCCAGACTACATTGAAGAGGACATAACTAATCAGATCATGCACACACAGATTAAGAGAACTCACCAGCAAACGATCTATCTGTATTGAGTTGTCAAATCTAGCCAGCTCCTGCACCAAGGCAAGTGGCTCTCCAGGGACCAAGTTTAGCAAAAGTTTCCACATCTCATGGAGGCACTCAAAACAATGGGGACCATTGCTTCCTAAGGAGGAAGGACTAATCCAAGTGGATATTGGTGGCCAACCATGTATTCCACTTGGACTCCCAACATTGTTTCCTTTCACTTTCCTAATTTCCAGCACAATTTCCTATTTTTGGTAGTTTTTTGGGTCTTGAACTTCCAAAGTCGTTTTGAGGCCCTAAATGATGTTTTTTGGAGAAATGGAAAAATTTGGTCCTTCCCCTATGTTTGTTGTCGAAAACAATTTTCCTCATATAGACATTTATAATGAGCTATCTTCTTCGCTAAATGAAGATAGTATGAGAAAGTTATGACCTCGATAAGTTGACGTTCTAACTAAACCTAGAGGGGCCCACAAGCTTTTGGTGCTTCATCTCCTAAGGTTAGGTTTTTGGATGTTTAAGGTTTTCCTTTGTTTCTTCATGATAAAAAGGCCTGAGATCCTCATTTTAACTAAGTTTAGGAGGCAGGTATCTATCACATCTCTTCTCAAAGATAAGCTAACATCACCCGAGCTAGTTTGTTTCCTTTCGGCATGTAAACAATTTTCAACAATTTTTATTTATTAATCGAAGTTTTTTTCGTTGTATCTCTATGTTTTTTGTTTAAATATGTATTTCATTTCATTCCTTCATAAATCTGGGTCACCAAATACCCCAAAGGATCAGGCCTAGAAGGACATTCCAAATGTGGTTCAAGATAGGATTATTAAAAGCTTAACCCCTGCAAATGTTAATGGTGTGAGGGGTATTGGATAGATCATAGTATAATCTCTTAATTATACCTTCTATATCGCTCCATTGATGACTGGAGAAAGGTACAATATTGAAGAAGTGCTTCACATTATCATTATTTAAGGCACATAAAATAGCGGGAGAGGCCCATATGCTTGCATTTCTTAATGGTGTCCCATGTTAAGGTTTTCCCTTAAACTGAGAGCCATATGAATGTGGAAACTTTTGATCAAATATTTATCTGTCAAATGTAGCTCTAGATGGAATATTTTGGCAATTATTTGAAACCTACTTCCAAGCTATAACCCTCACATATGGAAAATGAACCGCTTGGTCTATAACCCCACCACATTTTATTGGTTAAGTTGGATAGTAGAATGAGTATTTGTTGAATCTTTCACCAAAATTTTGACCTACTTTCCTCATTGGGATTGGCATTCTGCTCCATTGGAATTAACCATTGTCTCCATGTTCGATCTGAGTTAGAGGCATCCCAATAGTATTTCACTTTGTGAAGGTCTTGGGAAGTAATGTCGAGGCGTAGATCCCTTAAATTGTTTTGGTATTGGACTTATTTTGGAAATTGTTGCCATGAGTCCTACCAAAACATGGTTGTATGTCCATTACAACTTCCTAGAATCATTGTTGTTGTATGAAACACATTTAATTTTTTTCTATATTCCAAATGGAGGAGCTTTCTTGGGAGAATGGAATTTTATGAGCTACCTAATAAGAATGTGTTTTTCATATTTCCTCATCTAGATAGATTTTCAAATATGTTGGCCTCCTTGGATCCAACACCACCATATGTTAGCTCCTGGAACTGTAGCTAAAGTTGAATGATCTCTTAGCCCCATACTTATCTTTAGTTTGGGTATGTAGATCTTATCCAAAGCTACAAGTGCCATTTGTTTTCCAATTTTTCTCTTCCCCATAGGAAATACCATTGCAAGCTCTTGATTAAGTTAAGGAGGGAGGAGGGAGCCATTGGTGGGCTCCAGTATTGTAGCAATAATGCTACAACTCCTGGAGCTTCCTTCTCTAATTTTATCAACCCGGTAGTTCGTAACAAACTTGGAAGCGACAGTGCTGTATGCACAAGTACTAGCTCTTGCCGCAGTTGTCACTTGGTCAGCTGGCACAAGTCCGCTAGGGCTCAAGCCAACTTCTATGAGCTCTTAGAAGAAGCTTTTTAACCGATGAACGAAAGCTAACTCAAAGGAAATTAACCTACTTTGCAGAAATGAACTGAAAGTCAACAAGAAATGAAAACCCTAGAAAACCCTAATTCTACCAGCTAATCCTACTGATGCAAAGGTGAGAATGCAAACTATTGAAAGTGATGCCATTACTTCTATGAAGGTGAAATGCATGTGTCTAGACTACTTTTATCTGAAGAGAACATATTTTTGTATTTTTGTTCAAGTTGTTGGAATTATTATGCATGTGCTTCTAACTGGGTCTTTACTGTCCAGGGGTAGGTCAAGGGTAGAAATGCTTGGAAGAGGTCAGGAAGGCTCAGAGAGGGTCTAAGGTGTCCCTAACATCCTTTCAGAGAGTTTCACAAAGTTTGGATGCCAAGCAACCATGTTTATGAGCTTCTACAGGAAGTCTGCAGGGGTTCTACAGGATGTTCAGAATTTCTACAGGAAGTGCAGTAATTCCTACAGGATGTTCTATAATCGGATTTTTGGGTGATGGGTGAGTGGAAGAGGCTGCATGGATGGATAGGGAGGTAGGGGAGGAGTTTGTAGTGACTTAGTGACAGAGAGATGAGATGAAGAGGAGGTGTACTAAGCTAGGTTGTCTTGAAGAGGGTAGAAGGAATGGAAGGCCAAAAAGGTAAAATAACGAGGGTGATAGAATGGTTGAGAGACAGGGGGTCTAATTGGGAGATGAGTAGTTGACCTAGGCATGGTTTAGAAGGATAAGGGAGTGAGGAAGTAGTACTACACAGTGTAAACGAAACAAATCATCCATGTCCTGCACATGACCGAAATATCATTAACCTATTCTAACTGTTTAACAAAACCCAAAGAACAGCAACGTTATTTCTAAGGAAACTCATGCATGGTACTAAAGCAAAGAATCATTCCACCAGATCTGAACGCATGGACACTTCTACAAACGAAAAGATTGCATCAAAGATTGCAGGAACATGTAAAACAATGTTTTTGGTGGGTGGCACTATCTACAATTCCAGCCCCTAAACAGAGGTGAAAATGAGTGTGCAGTCAACCCTTTTTTTGGAACTCTCATTAACTCTAATCTCCTTACTCTATTCTAAACTACTGAAGCAACTCTGTTTTATAAAACTAACCTACTTAACCACACCAAGAAATCTAGCTCAGCAAACTACGTTTCCAAATGCATGTAAAGGAAAAGAACAAAAACACGATGCTGAAAGAAAGATAACAATACAAAGGAAGGAGGCCTTAGGCTCTCAGGTTGGGCCCAACCCCAAGAGCTATGGGTCCTTTAAGAACTCAGAACTGAACTCAAATCTGCCTGCTTTCCATTAAAAGATAATAATCATAAGTCAAATGACATGCCAAAAATGGCTTACAAAAGAGCAAACAGAGCTAATAGCTCGTAATCCAGAATGTGCAACAAGGTTTCAAAAGTCCTTTTCGAAGGCTAAAGCCTCATCATTTATACATTACGAGGTCCCAAGCTGGCCTCCTAAATCAGTGGAAATTGGCTGACCAAACTAGGAGTGAACTGCTACTTCCTCAAAATTCGTTTGGCTGCCTTCTAACTCGGTGGTGGTGGCTGTCAGAGCTCGGAGTTGGGGGTGAAGATCACGAGGAAGGCCATTCAATGCTGTGGACAACCTACCTACAAAATCTCAATCCCATCTTGGTTGTCTCCTAGCCCCCATCTGCGTGGTTTTGCTCCATTAAATGTAAAAAAAAACCTGAAATAAACACGTGTTAGCCACCTAGGAATAGTGACTGCCCTCATTCGTACAAATGACATAAATATACTAAGAAAATGATGCATAAGTCATGAAAAATGAAGGGTTGAGCAAGGGTAGTTAGGCCAAATGAGCCCAAAATGTTACCAAATTTGGGGCTCATCATCACCCCCCAGCTAAAATGATTGCTCATCCTTGAGCAACTAATCCAGCTCCTCGTCTTTCATTGCCTTCACTGCCACCCTCACATCCTAGGCTTCTGCAGTAGTGTCCTCTTGACTGATATGGAACCTAGCCTTTCTTTCCACATAGTCGTTTTCGGGCTCCCCCTCTCATAGGTGACTGATATCTTTGAGGGGGACCTCTCCCTGGGCGAAGTAGGGGTATCCTCTATAGTAATTGGGCTGCTGGATGGAGGCTGTGGCCTGCCTGTCTTTATTCTTACACTTCTCCGGGCTTTAAAGTACAGAGGGATCTCCCTCTTTCTCTTTTCCTTCAGCTTAGGAGGTGTACTGAGGGCGGCCAGCACGGCGGCTGCCTCCCTTTCAAGAATTTCGGCTCTCTTTTCCTTTGGTTTTCCTTTCTCAGGGCTTCCTGTAGAAGGCCCTGTTTCAGCTGATTTCTGGCTTCCTGTAGAAGCCGTTTTTGGTTTTCCTGTAGAAACAGGTGGCACCATTTTAGCTTGTTTGGCTGAGTGTGTTTTGCTTTTTGACTTGGTCGAGGCTGCTGTCGAGGTGCCTTTGCTGACGTGGACTGGCTCAGTCCTGTCCACCCTACTTTGCAATCTTTTCTCTCTGGGCATCAATATGGATTTGTCATCCTTCTCTTTGGCAGCCTTTTTCTCTTGTTTCTCTTTTTTCTCTTTCTGTGGTGCCTTGGCCGTGGGTTTTTGGCCTTTTCCTTTCTTCTCTGTGGGCACTGACTCCTTCTCCTCGCTGCTCGAGGAACCAAGCTCTTCGGTCAAAATTTTTATATCACCATCCTTAGTCAGATTTCGGAAGGCTTCCCACGAGAGAGGGACTTTGTATGTGTGGAGTGCATCCTCCACGAGGAGCTTAATGAGCCCGTGATGAGCTACCTGGTCTGGTGTGCCCTCTCGTAATTTGGTGGCACATTCAGTCATAGACTGCAGGAGGAAGTAGGGAATACTTAGTTTGTTTTCTGCAGGTAGGTCCATCTGATGCCTTAATTCTGTGAGTAGTCGGAAATGGTACCCATATACAATGCTGAACCGTCCCTCGCACGTTATGTATTTCATTATTTGGAGGCTGACCTCGCTCCAAAGTGGTAGTAAGCTAGTTCTACGAACCCCGTTCTTATCCTCTGAGAATTTCTCCTCTGGTGGAAAGAACTCCTTTTTAGCCTTCTGGCCTAATTTCCTCTCCTCCTTGTCCCACGGTACCCCCATTGGGAGCTCGGTGACTCGGCTGATGAACTGTGGGGTGAGTCTGAGACTCAAACCCCTAAAATTTACGGTGGCCAGCGTCTTCGATTTTGGCTTCAGAGCTCGCAAGAACTCCTCTGCCACCTCATCATCATATCCTTGAAGTTTGTCGCAGAACGACATCCATTGCGCACGAGTGAACAACTCGACCACCTCAGGGTTCCCCCTTAGTTTCTTTGAGTCGGTCGGTTCTTTTCTAATGAATCCACCCGGCATGGTGAAAACCTGCTCTGTTAGTTGGAGGTGGCAGGTGTGTATCAAAAACTAGCCTTTTGGGACAGAGCGTAGAACTACGCCTTTACCACGCAAACAATTCACGAAGACTATCTACAGATGAGCCTTAAAAATCACATCCTGTAGAAAATCCCACATATACTTCGACGACGACGCTTACAATTTTATGACCAGATTGTGGTTTTACGTTCTTGAGAACATCGACTCCGCCACCCTCGAAACCAATTGCATGGGAGGAACAGGTTCAGGCTTACCTTTTCCAATTCTCCACCTTTGACGTGGAGAGACCAATTTTCCTCGTGGCAGTGAGCTTCCTGTAGCGTAGCTTTCCTGTAGAAACAGCGCACGGGTTCTGGAGAGCACTGCAGTAGTTCTGCTCCTTCTGTGCCGCTACCAGATGTTCGAACAAGCCGAAGACTTGGAGTAACGAGCTTCAGATAAATTCGGACGCTCACTCGACTTCAAAACGGCCAATGATAAATGTGTGGGGTGGCGATCTAGCCGATGGATTTGAATCCCAGTGGAATTCGTGGTGCGGGGGTGAGCTGTCCCTTCCGGACCGTTGGACGACGTCACCTAATCATTCCACTGCAAGTTTCCCTGACTGCCGCATCATTCTCCGCAGATCCGCCGCCGTCATTTCTGTTAAAATGCCGCTTCTCCCCGACTGGACACTTCTCACGTGTCTATTACCCGATTTGCTTGCCACGACCACCACTTACCAAATCTGACTAGACCATCTGACTAGTCGTCGTGGCCAGTGGAATGGCCATTCGACTGCTCAACCCGTTCATTCCCACACTTGCAAACATTTCATAGTATTATTCATGTAATTCGAACGAAAGAAGGGTGAGGCACTTACCTGTGCGACCGCGACATGATTTCCAGGTTTCAGGATGATGGTGATTGGATTTGCTGGTTCCTGCGTCGTGCACAGGCACGGGGGTTCTTCCTCACAGGCTGCTGCTGGCTACGGAGCTTATTACCTAGCTGCGGATGGTGCATGTGCCCGCTCGATGTTCTGCAGGCGTTTTATAGTGTACACTCCAGCTGGCTGAACTGCTACGGGATTCCTGTAGGATGTCCTGTAGCAGTTTTTCCTCCTCGGGTGCATGCTGAACGGTGAAGACGGTGGCATCACGATCATGATCGCAGGGCCCTCAGATGGCTTTGATAAATATTGCATGGTATCTCTGCATCTTCTTTCCATTTGAGAATCGCTTCCTCTGATAATTCGGTGTTCTGATTTGACTGTGCAGGTATTTTCCATTGCATGACAACTGGGGTGGTAGAAGGAGGTGACAGCAGTGCGTGATGGCGAAAAGAGTAGCTTGCATGCCTCCATGCCTGACCTCAGGTGTTAGATCTCCTCACACAGTCAGTTCTGGGCCGTCCCAAGCTTCTACAGGAAGTTTCCTGTAGAAATACAGGACTTCCTGTAGAAAGTTCTGGAGCTTCCTGTAGGAGGCTAAACTGTGATCAAATCGTGCCCAGACCTCGGAAGAGATGAGTGTTTCAGGAGGGAGTGCTGGTGAGGTCACCTGGTAACACAGTAGGGACCCTTGTCTTTGAATTGTGGGCCTCCTTTTTTGCATGGAATACCTGCAACCTGCATGCATTGCCACATTGTGAATTTGCTTTACTTGTTTTTTTTTTTTTATTTATTGTTTTGTTTTTTTCTTTTTTTTTTGAAAGACAGCAGGGGCGCCTCAATGAGGCTTTCACCCTTACCATCTGCCTTGAGCGCCTCAGAGAGGTTTTCACCCAAGGATCTTTATTTTCTCTCCTCTTTTTTTTTTTTTTTTTTGAAAGACAGCAGGGGCGCCTCAATGAGGTTTTCACCCTTACCATCTGCCTTAAGCACCTCAGAGAGGTTTTCACCCAAGGATCTTTATTATTATTATTATTATTATTATTATTATTATTATATTTTGAACTCAGGTTATGCCCAAAACAGAGGCAAAACCCTTCTCTATGACCAGCACTGATTTTTCCACAGTTTTGATGAATTCTTGCCTTGACAGAGGCTTTCTGTAGATCTTCAACCGATTCCCATTGACAAGCATAGGGATGGCCTCCTCATCAATGGTCCGAATAAGTACAGATCCATTGTCATTACATTTTTCCACTGCATATGGTCCCAGCCATCTGGTTCTCAGCTTTCCCTTGAAATCTTTATGCCTGGAATCATACAACAGTGCCCAATCTCCCGGTTGAAATTGCTTGTCATTGAGGTGTTGGTCATGCCACACCTTCCTCTGAAGTTGAACCACTTCTGAGTGAAGAAGGGCCTGCATTCGGTGCTCGTCCAATCCATTCAGCTGCAATAACCTTTCTTGTTGGGCATGGCTGAGATCTAGGTCCAGCTGAGCTGCCATCCTCAAGGTGTTGTACTCGAATTCAATTGACAACAAAGCTCTCTTCCCATAGACCAGCTCATAAGGTGTGAAACTGGTTGTGGTCTTCCAAGTGGTGTTGTAAGCCCATGTGGCCTCAACCAGGCGATCTGCCCAATCTTTCCTGCTGCTGCTCACCACCTTAGTCAAGATCCCTTCCAATGCTTTATTGGTGACTTCCACCTGCCCATTTGCTTGAGGATGATAGGGTTGGAAGTCCTATTCTTGATTTTGTGATGAGCTAGTAGGTCTTCAATTAAGTTGGAGCTGAACTGGCTTCCTTGATCGGTGACTAGCTCTCGTGGGTAGCCAAATTTGTAGAAGATGTTTTCTCTTAAGAATTCGGCCACCTTTTCTTCTGTCGCTGCTTTGATTGCTTTGGTTTCTGCCCACTTTGTCAGGTAGTCTGTGCACACAATGATGTAAGACCTTTGCCTCGAAGGAGGATTGATTGGACCCACAAAATCCATACCCCACTTCTCAAATGGCTCAAGAGTCACTTGAGGTTGGAGAGGCATTTCATCCCTTGGAGTCGGTTTCCCCATCCTTTGGCATCGATCACACTAGCTGATATATCTTCTGACATCTTGATGAAGCGTGGGCCAATAGTAGCCTGCCTGTAGGATTTTGAAGGCAGTCCTCTTTGCTGCAAAATGCCCTCCACAAGGGCCATCATGACAGGTGAGGAGGATATCAAAGACTTCCTCCTCCCTTACACAACGCCTTAAGATCTGATCAGGGCCAAGCTTGAACAGGTTGCCCCCGATCCAAGTGAATGAGGCACTTTTTCTGACGATTTTGCTCTTCTCTCTTGAGGATAGGTGCGGAGGGAACTGTGCTGAAACAAGGTAGTTTGCTATATCAGCAAACCATGGAGAGAGTACTGAAATAGCAAACAGATGTTCATCGGGCATCTGGTCATCCACTGTCCCATCCTCATCTGCAGAAAAATCCAATCTAGACAAAAAGTCAGCAACAACATTTTCTTTACCTGGTTTGTCAACGATAGTCAAATCAAACTGCTGCAACAAAAGTAACCATCTAATAATACGAGCATTCACATCTGGTTTATTAATTAAATATCTAATTGCAGCATGATCAGTATGTACAAATGTTTGATAGCCAGTGATATAATATCGGAACTTGTTCAGTGCATGGACCACGGCCAAGAATTCTTTCTCAGTTACAGTGTAATTCAGTTCTGCCTTCGATAAGTTTTTGCTCACAAAGTAGATGGCATATGGAAGTTTTTGTTCAACTTGTCCTAAGGCTGCCCCTATGGCTTTGTTCGAGGCATCAGTGTGGATGTGGAAAGGTAGGGCCCAGTTTGGACCTCTCAAGATTGGGACAGACACCAACTTGTCCTTTAATTCATTCAGAGCCTTCTGACAATCGTCAGTCCATTTAAACTCCACATCTTTTGCCAAGAGGCCAAACAATGGCGAGGCTAGCTTGCTGAAGTCTTTAATGAATCTCCTATAATACCCTGCTAATCCTAAGAAACTTCGAACATCTCTTACCTTCTGAGGAGGTGGAACCTTCTTGATAAGAGCAATTTTGTTAGGATCCACTTGTAACCCTTGGCAAGAAATGGTATGGCCTAGCACGGTCCCTTCAGTCATCAAGAATTCACACTTTTCAGGACTAAGGGACAGGTTCATCTCAATGCATTTGGTTAGGGCTTTTCCCAGATTGGACAATGCTTCCTGGAATTTGGACCCATAAGGGGTGAAGTCATCCATATAGATTTCCACTGAATCATGGACCAGCTCAGAAAAGATGCTCAGGACAGCTCTCTGGAAGGTGGCAGGAGCATTGCGTAGTCCAAAGGGAAGAACTCGGTAAGCAAAGGTACCCCAAGGACAAGTGAAGGTAGTCTTATCTTGGTCTTCCGGGCTAATTTGGATCTGGTTATACCCGCTAAACCCATCCAGGAAAGAGAAAAACTTCTTTCCTACCAGTCCATCCAACACTTGATCTATGAAAGGTAGAGGAAAATGGTCTTTCTTGGTAGCTTTGTTCAGTTCTCGATAGTCCACACAGATTCTCCACTTCCCATTTTTCTTGGGAACCAACACCAGAGGGGACACCCATTCGCTATCCGAGATGGGGTAAATGAATCCGGCATCCAATAGTTTCTGCAATTCTTCCTTGACGATGTCCTTAAGGGCTAGATTCATTCTCCTCTGGGGTTGCCTAACCGGTTTACAATCCTCTTTGATGTAGATGTGATGGGTACAGACCGAAGGATGGACTCCTTTCATCTCCTTATAGCTCCAAGCAAAATCATCTAGATGACTGGCCAACAGACTACACAGCTCCTTTTCCTGGGAAGGAGATAGGGAGGAGCTGATCTTTAACGTTCTCTCAGGGCCGAACTCCACATTTTTGACTCTAGGAGTGACAGGGTTGGTCACACAAAGGTCCACTAAGGTGCTGGCTTGGGCATCCTCCACCAATTCCTCTAAGGACAATGCACTGGGAGGTGAATTCTGGATCAATGTCTCAATCAAATCATCCTCGGTTGGGGGGTCTCCCCTAGTGGTGTCTAGGGTGCACAAAGGTGCTGAGTACACCTCATCCTCTTCTCCTTCCTCCAACCAAAGTGGTAAGTCATGCTCTAATGAGGGTTGGGCAGGAGGGTACAGGACTAGCTGCTTGGACATAGGACCATTTTTGATGGTCATGTTTCCTGCACAGCAGCTTATGTAAGCATCTGCAGTGGCTAACCAAGGCCTTCCCAAAATAAGAGGGTATCCAGTAAGCTTTGCCTTTGGTTGCAGAACCAAGAAATCTGCAGGGTATTCCCAAGAGTCAACAGAGACCAAGACATCCTCTACAATCCCTTCAGGAGTCACGGTGGAGCGATCTGCTAGTTGTAGGACTGTCGAGGTCTTTCTCAAGGAACCCTGAAGGTTAAGTTTGAGCATGGTGTCTCTGGTCATCACGTTAATGGCAGCCCCCAGATCAATCAATGTGTGAGGTATGATGGTGCCATTGATGTGGACATCAACTACAGGACTCCCAGGATCCAAATACTTTGGGCAGATGACTTGTACCAACATAAGATTAGACAGTTGTCCTATGACATTGATGGTTGAAGCATCTTTCTTTCGCCTGCATGGGTGTCTAAAACACTTTTCCTTAACCCGTTTGTTGTATATCGGTACATCTTTGATGGCTTGGAGAAGTGGTATTTTCACACACAACTGTTTGAGCTCTCCCAGGAGCTCATCCTCCTCTGGGTTGGGTTGTGTGGTGGCTGTTAGTCTCTCAGGAAAGGGTGGAATGGCCTTTGGTTCACTTTCCTGTTTATCTTCCTCGTCCTCTGGGGGAGGAGGTTGGCGATCCGAAAGAGTCTTTCCAGATCGCAGATTGATCTCCTGGATCTCCACAGCATAGGCAGGGCATGATGTTTCCCCAGTATATACCTATTGGGCCTGTCTGTTGTTGGGGTTCGGGTTCAGTTGAGAAGGCATTTGAGGTTGCCTTGGAGGAGTAGGAGGTAATGGTTGTGGTTGAGCTGGTGGTGGAGGCAAAATGGCGGGAGGAGTATTGTACTGGGGCCTCCACCCCGATTGAGGGGCATTCCACTGAGGCTGTGGCTGGGCATGTGAGTGAAACGAATGAGTAGTGGACTGAGTATGGTACTGAGGTGGGTAAGACCATGGAGGAGGTATAGACCAGGAAGAATGAACAGGGGGTCCCCAGGAAGGCATAGGAGCAGATTGGTTGGGGTTGTAATAAGCTTGGGGTGTCCCTTGCATCCCCTGTTGGTAAAGTCTAGGTCCTTGTGGCCTCCTTTGGTTGAGGAAATAGAGAGGTTCAGTGGGTGCTTCTATCCCTTGGTACATGGCTTTAAGCCCAAGTAAGGTTGGACATTGGTTTGTGGGGTGGTCCTCCTCACAAACAAAACATACTTCAACCGAATGTAATGGGCATTCATTCTTAGGGTGTTTCCTTGTACACCTAGGGCAGAAGATAGCCAAGGCCCTCTCAGCTTCTTCTTTCTTCTGCTGAATTCGGAATGTATCAAGTTGCATGGCAATGGTCTGTCTCACCTCACTCTTGAGGTCCTCTAATTGATTTGCAAACTCATGTTTGGAGAAAGGAATACCAGCTGAGAGGAGGTTTCCTCTACCTCTTTTCCGGGCTGCCCTAGAGTGGTTTCTAAACACAGTCTTTATTTCCTCATAAGGTAGTTGGTAAATATCTCCTCCAGCTAGCATGTGAAGGGTATCTAAGATCTCTTCAGGGACTCCTCGGAGCAGAACCAACTTGAGGGATTCAGGGTCAAGTGTGCACCTGGCCCGTTTATAGCTAAGTTGGAACCTTTCCTCGTAATCCTCTAAGGACTCATCATTCCCCATGGTCATCCGAAAGATTTCTCCTTTGGTTTCCTTGGATCTACAGTAGTCCCGGTATTTGGTATTGAAAGCTTGCTGCATCTGAGCCCAAGTGGTGATACTGTTCCCAGGTAAGCCCATGAACCAGCGTAATGCTGCATCCTTAAGGGTTGAGGGGAAGAGTTTCAGTTTTTGCTCATCATAGTCATAGGTTCGACAAAGGACAGCAAACTCAAACAGGAAGGTATCAGGGTCCTCAGTAGTCAGTCCATGGAAGTGAGGTAAAGCAGAAGGGCTTATGTTCTTCATTTTCATGTCTCCATTGGTCTCTCAGATGGGGAAGGCACCTTCTATTCTCTCATCTTCTCCCCTATGGTCAGCCATGGCTTCAGATGGAGTGTTTTCTAACTCTTCTTCTGCTATAGCATCTTCGTATATCTCAGGAGGTTCGCCTATAGGTTCTTCTGGATCACTGTCACCAAAGAAGAGAGAAGGGTGACTCAGTGATGTGGTGGGGGTGTTGGGTAGGAATTTGCCTGTTTTATCTCGACTCCTATGAGGCATGAAATGGAAAGACTTTTGGTTTCTTTTGTTTTTTTTTTTTCTCTGATACCTGCAAAAACTGAAACAGATTGAACTACAGCTAACTATCTTGCTGAAATGAAAATGCAGAATGGAAATGAAAGCAGGAAAGGACTAATCTATTTTGCTCAAATGAAATTGCAGGAATTGAAATGCTAGTCTACACTTGCAGAATTGAAATGCTAATCTACGCTTGCAAAAAAATGAAATTGCGGAATTGAAATGTTAATCTATGAAAGCAGGAAATGTTTATGCTACTTTTGCAGAATGGAAACGAAATAAACTACTTAGCAGAAGGCGAGAGTAGGAAAATAGAAGAAAAGCAACAATCACTAATACTCTGACGCTTCCCCGGCAACGGCGCCAAAAAGATGGTGGGCTCCAATATTGTAGCAATAATGCTACAACTCCTGGAGCTTCCTTCTCTAATTTTATCAACCCGGTAGTTCGTAACAAACTTGGAAGCGACGGTGCTGTATGCACAAGTACTAGCTCTTGCCGCAGCTGTCACTTGGTTAGCTGGCACAAGTCCGCTAGGGCTCAAGCCAACTTCTATGAGATCTTAGAAGAAGCTTTTTAACCGATGAACGAAAGCTAACTCAAAGGAAATTAACCTACTTTGCAGAAATGAACTGAAAGTCAACAAGAAATGCAAACCCTAGCAAACCCTAATTCTACCAGCTAATCCTACTGATGCAAAGGTGAGAATGCAAACTATTGAAAGTGATGCCATTACTTCTATGAAGGTGAAATGCATGTGTCTAGACTACTTTTATCAGAAGAGAACATATTTTTGTATTTTTGTTCAAGTTGTTGGAATTATTATGCATGTTCTTCTAACTGGGTCTTTACTGTGCAGGGGTAGGTCAAGGGGAGAAATGCTTGGAAGAGGTCAGGAAGTCTTAGAGAGGGTCTAAGGTGTCCCTAACATCCTTTCAGAGAGTTTCACAAAGTTTGGATGCCAAGCAACCGTGTTTATGAGCTTCTACAGGAAGTCTGCAGGGGTTCTACAGGATGTTCAGAATTTCTACAGGAAGTTCAGTAATTCCTACAGGATGTTCTATAATCGGATTTTTGGGTGATGGGTGAGTGGAAGAGGCTGCATGGATGGATAGGGAGGTAGGGGAGGATTTTGTAGTGACTTAGTGACAGAGAGATGAGATGAAGAGGAGGTGTACTAAGCTAGGTTGTCTTGAAGAGGGTAGAAGGAATGGAAGGCCGAAAAGGTAAAATAACGAAGGTGATAGAATGGTTGAGAGACAGGGGGTCTAATTGGGAGATGAGTAGTTGACCTAGGCACGGTTTAGAAGGATAAGAGAGTGAGGAAGTAGTACTGCACAGTGTAAACGAAACAAATCATCCATGTCCTGCACATGACCGAAATATCATTAACCTATTCTAACTGTTTAACAAAACCCAAAGAACAGCAACGTTATTTCTAAGGAAAATCATGCATGGTACTGAAGCAAAGAATCATTCCACCAGATCTGAACGCATGGACACTTCTACAAACGAAAAGATTGCATCAAAGATTGCAGGAACATGTAAAACAATGTTTTTGGTGGGTGGCACTGTCTACAATTCCAACCCCTAAACAGAGGTGAAAATGAGTGTGCAGTCAACCCTTTTTTTGGAACTCTCATTAACTCTAATCTCCTTACTCTATTCTAAACTACTGAAGCAACTCTGTTTTATAAAACTAACCTACTTAACCACACCAAGAAATCTAGCTCAGCAAACTACGTTTCCAAATGCATGTAAAGGAAAAGAACAAAAACACGATGCTGAAAGAAAGATAACAATACAAAGGAAGGAGGCCTTAGGCTCTCAGGTTGGGCCCAACCCCGAGAGCTATGGCTCCTTTAAGAACTCAGAACTGAACTCAAATCTGCCTGCTTTCCATTAAAAGATAATAATCATAAGTCAAATGACATGCCAAAAATGGCTTACAAAAGAGCAAAACAGAGCTAACAGCTCGTAATCCAGAATGTGCAACAAGGTTTCAAAAGTCCTTTTCGAAGGCTACAGCCTCATCATTTATACATTACGAGGTCCCAAGCTGGCCTCCTAAATCAGTGGAAATTGGCTGCCCAAACTAGGAGTGAACTGTTGCTTCCTCAAAATTCGTTTGGCTGCCTTCTAACTCGGTGGTGGTGGCTGTCAGAGCTCGGAGTTGGGGGTGAAGATCACGAGGAAGGCCATTCAATGCTGTGGATAACCTTCCTACAAAATCTCAATCCCATCTTGGCTGTCTCATAGCCCCCATCTGCGTGGTTTTGCTCCATTAAATGTAAAAAAAAACCTGAAATAAACACGTGTTAGCCACCTAGGAATAGTGACTACCCTCATTCGTACAAATGACATAAATATACTAAGAAAATGATGCATAAGTCATGAAAAATGAAGGGTTGAGCAAGGGTAGTTAGGCCAAATGAGCCCAAAATGTTACCAAATTTGGGGCTCATCAGCCATCATAACATATCATAGATATATGGGAAAGTCCTATAGAAAAAAATTAAGGAGGATTAGTCTTCCTACCAAATTTAGTGACCAGGAGGTCCAAATGGTTAAATTCTTGTTGAATTTGCTAATGATATTCCCATAAACTAGGTTTGAGGGAACTATCCAAAATTAGTGCTCCTAGCTATTTTTCTAGAAATTTGTTGATTTGGAAACCAATCATATTTGCAATATGTTTCTGCACATCCAAATGAATATTAAAGAAAAAAAATGATATTTAGCTCTATGTATTTCCATACATGAGGCAAGAGAGAAGTCCTCTAGAAATTGAGAAAATCCTTTGGCTTCTTGAATATTTGGAGGTTCCACACCCAAGGTATCATCCACAAATTTTTGGTGTCATGGATGGAGATCGTCATCAAATAGGTGCAGTCCTTTTATTTTTTTCTCCTCAGTTGTCACTTTTGAATGCCCAACCGAGATGCCGTGCTACTATAATGAAGAGAAAATGTGACATCAAATATCCTTGTTAGATACCATTATAGACCGAAAATGATTCAATAGACGATCCCTTTAGCAAAATACAGAAGAAGGCTAAAGAGAAAGGCTCCCAATCTAATAGGTCTAGTTAGTGTCGAAGCTAAAGGTGTGGAGAATGTTGAAGGGATATCTCCAATTAAGTTTATCATATGTCTCAGAAACATCAAGGTTTAGAAGCATGCCAAGTTTCTTGAAGTATTTTAAAGAGTGAATGATTTCAAGTGCAATCATTATATCATCCAAAATTTGATGCCCCTCCACATAACAAGTTTCTTCATCTGAAATAAATTGAGGTAGGGTGGGTTTGATGCGATTTACTATTACTTTGGTGATCAATTTATAAATTGAATTATACAGAGAAATGAGGTGGAAGCTACTGGGGTCCTTGAATTTTTCCATTTTTGGAACTAAAGTGCTGAAGGTAGAATTAAGAGCTTTCAAGGTGGTTTTCGATATCCTGTATTCCTCCACCGCTTACTAGATATCATTTCCAATTGCTAACCAATATGTCTAAAAAACGTTAGTAGTGAAGTCGTCTGGTCTAGGGTATTTTTCCTTGGGCATAAATTTTACTACCTCTTCCACTTCTTTAATAGATATCTCTCTTAAGAGATCCTTGTTCTACTATTTGGTAACCAAAGGTGGAATGTGTTAAACTATTTTATATATAGCCTCTAAGCAGTCCATCTTGGGATTAGATAGTAGACCTTTATAATATTGAACCAACACGATATCCATGTCATCATGATCCTAAATATTGACATCTAATTGGTTTTTCAAGGAAGAAATATGATTGTGTTGTCAATGTTGAAGTATTGAATCATGAAAGAAAGCAATATTTCAATCTCCTTCCTTCATCCATCTAATTCCAGATTTTTGTTGCCAAAATATTTCTTCTTGCTTCCTTATTTCTTCAAGTTGAGTGAGAGTATGTGCTTCATCCTTTATAAGGTCCTATGATAACCCTTGGTGAATGGATTCTTGTGGGATGTGTTCTAGTTAGGATTTTAGGTTTTGTTTGTCTTGAGAGATGATCCTGAATTTTTCCTTATTCCAAGTTTTGAGATGATATTTAATGTGCTTCATCTTCCATTGTAGGTGGAATTGGTTGATCCTTCAAGTTGGCTAGTTTATCCCACTAATCCTTAATGATGGGTTGGAATTTAGGATGTTGGATCGAGAATATCTCTACATGAAAACACTAATTTCTAGGGCATGACTTGATTCCAATGCCTAATTTGATCAGACAGTGATCTGAGCCATGGCTAGGGAGGATGGAATCCTCCATGAAAATGTCCTTGGACATGATATTTTTAAAGATGAGATACCTATCTAGCTTTGAAGCTATTATTTTGAGCCACCTCTATAGTTGTTCCAAGTATAAGTTTCGTTGATGATGTTGAGGTTGACCAAACGAGAAGAAGTCGTAAAATCTTGGAAGAGGCTAGATTTCACTTCTAGCTTCCTAGCACCACCTTTTTTTTCTTCTAAAGATTTTATTAAATTGAGACACCCCCATAGGATCAAATATGATAGGAAAATGATAGGGCTAAGTTTCTTGATGGAGTTATGAAAACGTAGCTTGTCTCTGGGAAATGAAGGGTTGTAGAAATTTGAAAGAAAACAAGTTTTTGATGACCCTAAGAACCAAAATTGTATGGTGAGAATTTTGAAAGAAAAAAACATGTTAAGGATTGATGCCTCTTGAGAGTTGTAGATGATAGCGAGACCTCTGGATTGACCTTGGGTGTAAAGAGATATTGATTGGCATCCTTGACCCCATTCGATTTCAACTTGCATACAACTTAACAAGAAGTTTTATTTCTTGAATCATCAATAAGGTTGGGTGTTTTTTCTTTTTTAGAAGCCTTTTCTTTCCCTTGCAATTGAGGCCACTAATATTTCAAGACATTATCTTCATGGGGGAGATGATTTAGTTGAGGGATAAACCTTCGAGATCAACTTTATTCTACCTAAGTCGACAAGAATGTCACCTAGTTCTTCCAGATTTTGTAGATTTCTCCTATAGTCGTTTTTCTTCTTATCCTTGAGCTACTTTGTAGTCTCCTTCATAGGTTAGACATGAACCCATAAAGGATTGGCATTGGTCTGTCCTATTGATACTTTTTGGGCTTGCTTCCTTGATTTGAGAATGGTTTTGCTTAGTATGTTGACTTGATTCTCTGGGAGTGAGTTTGGTTCTTTATATTTCCATGACTTAGTAATGCTTGGGAGGTCAAGACTACCTGAATCCATTTCTTCAGTGCCCTCACTATTTTGTGGAAACTTAGAATCTTTCTCTAAGCGTTCTTGAGGATCAAAATTCAGTAGTTGTGAAGAGCTAACAAGAGGAGCCTTAGAGGATTCTTTTGGGTTGTTGGTAATAGGCATGTTTATCTCTTGGGGGGAGGGGTTTGGAGGATGGTCTAGGGATTCAATATTTTAAAGTGGTTCAAAGTTGTTGTTGGTAACACGAGCTTTTCCAGAATGTGTTTGTGGAAATGGAGGCTTGGTTCCACGACAACATTTAATTGGTCTATAGAAGCCATCCTGATCTGTAGGTTGACCTTGATCTAGAGTGATCTTAGGAATCAACATGGGACAATATATGTAAAAATGCCATTATTTGTGACATATATGACAACAAAACAGAATGTGTTCATAGTCCAAGGTTTTCTTCCATAGTTCTTCTTGATAGTATATATTAATCAATTCGGGATGGGTCTTCAAAATATTCATATATACGCATATGTGAGAATAATATATGTATATTACGTGTTTAGTGGCTTTCAAGAATTTGAAAAAATGACCCAAAGAATTTTCGATGCTTGCTAATATTTCTTCATCCCAAAATTCTTCGGGAAAGGAGTACATGAAAATCCAAACTGGGGTTGTCGTAAAATCCTCTTTGTTTAGAACAAATTTCCACATCCAAAACCTAAGATATAATCCTTTAGAATTCAAGAAGTATGGGCCATTTTTGAAAATTGTCATGTGATCTTACACATTGGAAAAGATAATGGTGAAAAGTTCTTTTTCCACCAACTCCAATTTAATTTTTACTTTTGGCTTCCACTTGTGTTTAATCCAGTAGGTGAGGGATTTTTTTATTAAAGCATGATCTCTCATGTATTGAATGTACTCCCTAATTCGATTAGAATGCACCTAAAAATTTGGATTTGAGGTTGTTTTTGGAAGGTAGCTTCCTAGCGGTCTCCAACCGATTGAAGCAGTCCTTAAGGATCCTTGTTGTTTCTACTCATCTAAGCATGGATTTTTTGCTACCTCATAAAGCTGAGGATTAGCTTATTAACTAGCGTGATGATCCCCTATAGTAATTTTGGTGTAAGAGGGAGCTTCGCTCCCTCCTATAGTGCTAGTTATGGTGGTGGGAATTGCAAAGGCAACGTGAGTAGCAGGGAAGTCAACAACAAGATAGGGTAGGGGTTTTTTTTCATCATTCCAACATTGTTTTCTATGGATATTTGAATTTTTTGTAGTTTCATGTACTTGGATATTGCAAATGTTAGTTCTTTGATATTGTTCATTTTTCATATTAAGAATGTTGGAACTTGTATCAAAACACCTTCTTGGGAAAACACAAGGATAAAATATTTAGAATTTTTTTTTAAGGCTAGAAACATGTTTTGGAATCTATAAACATAGAGGTATGTCATTAAGTAAGTAAAATAGTGGTTAGGAAGCATACACACAAATAATATAGACACAATCATCCTCATATGCCCTTTTACACCTATATTGGTACATATCGAGTAGTATTGCATTAGAAAAAAATTGTAGATTTTTTCTTTCACATTCCCCTAGGTATATCGAAAGACCTATGGAAATCATGAACCCCTCCTTAGATAAGTCCTCTATTTTTCAACCTCTTTAGTACAATGTGCATTTGACATTCATGGGAATTGAGTAGTGCTATGAGGTATATGATTTATCCTCCTTATTTAGTGTTATGAAAGTTTGTTCTGTTACTACTATTAGAGTTGCAATGGTAGATTAGAGAGGTATATACCCTGACACTCCTTTTCTCATCAAAAGTGAAATAACCTATTTTATAATGGCATTTTCTATTTATGGAGAAATATATTGCGTACACACAAAGATTGTTAGAAGAAAAGTTGGGGTGCCATTTCCAAATTTGGGTTGTAATAGTGAGTTTTGGAAGTATGATAGAACTTATAATTAGTTTTAGTTATGGATTCAAAGTTATAGTTAAAATCTTGCAATGAGTTTTTGTCTTTGCTTGGGAACTAGGTTGTAATAACACGTTGACATTCATGGGAATTAAGTAGTGCTATGAAGTATATGATTTATCCTCCTTATTTAGTGATATGAAAGTTTATTCTAGTACTACTATTAGAGCTGCAATGGTAGATTAGAGAGGTATATACCTTGACACTCCTTTTCTCATCAAAAGTGAAATAAACTATTTTATAATGGCATTTTCTCTTTATGGAGAAATATATTACACTCACAACAAAATTTTTACAAGAAAAGTTGGGGTTCGATTTCTAAATTTGGGTTGTAATAGTGATTTTTGGAAGTATGATAGAACTTATAATTAGTTTTAGTTATGGATTCAAAGTTGTAGTTAAAATCTTGCAATGAGATTTTGTCTTTACTTGGGAACTAGGTTGTAATGGCACTAGTACCATTAGTGATAGTGTTGTGGTACCATTACAAATTGGGACCATAATATCAATTCTAAGAAGTCCCTATGAACTTAAATCCATTCTTGGGATAGAGCCATCGATAAACTTTTAGATTGAGCTCAGTTGGATCCATGCCTACAATTAAAAAATGGCCATGGAAAATTGCATGAATAAGATGGTGATTTCTCTACATTGTCTTATTTAGTATTGTCCCTTGTCAAGTCAAATTAGCAACTTTAAGATGTTATGACAAACTTTCAATAGAACACATCTACCCAATCAAGGAACTAAATGGTTGAATTTTAATGAACAATGGGGCTTCTACTTAGGATGATTGAGGTTGGTTCTACTCATTCCCACATGACAAGCCTAATTTAATTGGTTAAACCATTTTTCCAAGATCAATTTGGACAAGTTTGATGGGTCCAATCTGGTAGGATCGGTTAGCCAAATAGACCGATATTTTTATTTCTCTTCACAATTCTCTAGATGACATGTTGAAAATCAAGTTATACATTTTATATCTCAATTCATAGCTAGTGATACAATATCTATCATTTTATAAAAACAATATAGAAAAACAAGCTCTTTCTATGAGCACATCTTTTTTAATTCATAGAAACATTATATATAAATCATATTTTTCTCTAAATAAGTTTATATATATATGGAAAACTATCCTCTCAAAGGATGTCATAATAACTATTAATAAAGAAAAAATACACATTTTAATAGGTTAATACATATTGTGAACAATTAATGAAAGCCATATTTTTAAGAAGAGTCATATTTTTCAAAGCCCAAACTAGTTGTCTCATCTCCTCTTTCCTTTTTATTAGGAGAAAAATATTCAAAGGAGTAAGAATTGTGAGCCTCAATGTACTTTCTTTGTGGATTGATGACTCAAATTACTATTTTTCATTATTGAATTTTTATGCTTCTTATTGTTGAGAAACCAAGATGCTTATAGATAATGATGATTTCTCTTAACTTGATAATTACTTGCAAATGTTTTTTGGCTTCTTATTAATATTATGTTATCTTCATCAAGCAATTACCAAAAAACATAAAGATCATAAAGAGATAAAGAAGACCAAAAATTAGGCTCCAAGCCAAGGAAAAACCCCACAAGGGGGAAAACCCAAAAATCTTCTTCTTATATAATCAAATCAAAGTGATATATCCAAGACCCAACACGAAGACCAAGATTACCACAAAGACCCAAGCCAACCCTCCTTCAAATCGCCTCCAACAAAGTCAAATTCAACAAAAGTCAACGTTCGTCAAACCTGTCAAATTTGGTCAAATCACAAAATTCCACACCCGCAGTTCAGACCTAAAGTTTCATACCTATAATTTCGTAGATCTGCACTAGAACCTTCACATGTGTGAACATAAACAAGTCAAAAACACCTGAATTCTCTCTCCTTTGACTTTGCTATTTTTCTTTTTGTATTTTGCACAAAAATCGATCTGTTGGATGAGTGAATGAATGAGGTCGAAGTGCCTTATATTTATAGCTATCTAGTAGGTCAAATAACTACTTCTTTTAGGCCGACTTGTCCAAACAGAGCCAACTTGGTCTTGTGGATGACAATTTTGACTTTTTGACTCAAATAAAATAATTTTTCTTTTTCTTATAAGGAATCTAAATGAGACCTTGACAAATACATTTCTTTGACACGTAATAAATTTCTATTTTGACTCAATAAACCCTACAATCATGAAGTACATGCTTTGACTAGAAATAAAATAATAATAATTGAATATAATAAGTACATCAATGATATATTTGTATTATATTATGAAGACCGACATTAATGACATTTTCAACACTTCTAACTCATTAGCTAATTTATCTTCTTCTTTTTTAAGTCTTTATTAAATATCATTTATATGTTGAAAAAAAAAAATGGAAAAAAAACCATAGAAAATAATTGAACAAATTATTTTAAAAGAAACCTTACATCTAACTAAAACAAAATTAAAAGCTACATAAATTTATACCAATTTCAAAACGAAAACAAAAAGAAATACTTCCTAACCATCACAACTATATTTTAAAAGCAATTTATGCCAGTTTCAAAATGAAAACAAAAAAAAATACTTCCTAACCATAATAAAGATATTAAAAAAAAAACAAAAAACAAAAAACAAAAAAACAAAAAACAAAAAAACAAAAAAACAAAAAAAAAACAAAAAACAAAAAAACAAAAACAAAACAAAAACAAAAACAAAACAAAAAACAAAAAACAAAAAACAAAAAACAAAAACAGAAAAAATAACGAAAACAATAACATAAAAATAAACATATTAAATACAATATATCCTTAAAAAAAATTGTAATATTTCACAAAATCATATATAAGTTCTGTAAGTTCTAAATGTAGAGAGCATCCTAATTTTTTACTATTTATTATCAAACAAATTTGGTTAATTCCTATATAATCTCGTAAACACCTAATCAAAATGATATCAAAGATATATTTCCAATTGATAATCTAAATATAAATACTTTCATCTAAAAGTTCTTTAAATATTTATTCTTTATTTTAACCAACCAATTATATGAATTATAATAAATAATTCAAATCTTATTCTATCAATTTACATGTGACCAATCATAATAAATAAATCAAATCTTATTCTATCGATTTACATGTGACTTACAAAGTATCTCTACAAACAATTTATTCATACTTTCCAATTGCATAGATACTTTCAAATTACATACATTGGAGATTACATGTGACTTACAAAGTATCTCTACAAACAATTTATTCATACTTTCCAATTGCATAGATACTTTCCAATTACATACATTGGAAATGACAATGAGATAATTAGTATTAGAGGTAAATTTAGTAGTCAAACTTTGGACACCTTTACTTAGCCCTATACTTTTCTACCATGAATGGATACAATTTTAACGTGAGTATACTTTTCTACCATGAATGGATACAATTTTAATGTGAATATTCTTTGAAGGAATGATTCAACATGAACACATGGATTTTATGAGATAAGGTATAGCACTAACTAGTAAAAGTGGACAAAATGACTAATATGAAATGCCTCGAAAAAGTTTAGTATTATTTAAAATAAAAAATAAAAAAACATTTTGTAAAGTTAAATGTTTTCCCATGAAATTTATGAAAAAAAAATTCACAATGTAATTAAAATATTTTAAATTTGCTTAGTTGAGAATGTCTGGATGCTTTTGGTTATATAGATTTCAATCCTTCAAATATAGTTTAATAGTAATCTCAACATAACTATATAGACAGTATGTTAAATAGCATTTTAGATTTCAGCCTTTGGAAATGGTTCGAATCGAACATGATAGTATATTTATCACTTAAATATTACTTTTTTATCATATTTCAAAGTGTTCATTTATTGAAATTTATAATATCTAGATACTTCATGTTATTTTAACTTGTTTTGATTATACATTTTGATTTAATGAAATTTATAATATCTAGATACTTACTCTATGTTATTTTTAACTTGCTTTGGTTATAAATTTTGATTAGTTAATTTATATTTTTGCTTTTATTTTAAATTTTAGAGTGAAACTATATATATTAAATTTTAGAGTGAAATCCTTTTTTTTATATACACATACGAAAGGGTGTAGAAATTTTAATATGGAAAAAATAAAATGAAAGATATTTTTTGATGTATATTTTTGATAATTAATATGGAAGAGGTTGAGTTTTTGAGATATTAGAACTTGGGTTGTTAATTAATGTAAGGTGGTCATTTTCATTGAATATAATTTATTGGATAGTTAGACTATGTATTCAATACTATTAGGTGAGCTAATTAAATAAATTCTTTTATTCAACATTGTAAAAATTTAATGTGACATCATTAAAGGAGCTCGAGTGAGTATTTAGTGTGTAATCAATAATGTAATGTCATATCTTTAAATAAGGCATACTAGGTAATTGACATTCAATAATATAATATTGGTTAATTATTTATATATGAACTATTAACAATTGTGGTGGCTCAAAAATGTTTATAAAAACAAAATAAATATGTAAAAAGGATGATTTGTTACATTATATTGAAGCTTTGTTATTTTGGAAGTGTTTAATTAACCCATTTATCAATTCTAATATCAACATTATGTTTTTTGTTTTATATGTTCAATTACTATTATTATAGGCAATGGAAACTGAGTTTGACCATCATTTTTTTTCTATTTGAGTAAAAATTAAATTGCATTTTATAAACTCAACATTAGAAAAAGAAATCAATTTATTTTTTAAAATATTTTAGTTTTGTTTTTCATGCATTTGATACGGTGTAGTCTTATTAGTCTCTATCGAGGCAGGACTCTAGCAATTGATTTACCTGTTGACCACTATTAGTTTAAGTGAATACCCCGTTTTAAGGTGGGGCGGTTCATTTCCCACCAGGGGTTGGGACAATCATGGGTTCCTATATGATGAAGGAGGCTCATAGAACCTGTAGGAACTAGGGTGATGGCCATGATGATGGGGTAGGGCTTATGTATTGGATTTTTCCCACGTTCTAAATGTGTTTGTCCTAACCATATTTTGCATTTTATTGTGCATTTTCCTACTGAATGTGGCCATATATGATTTTATCTTTCTTTTTAGTTGCATCAACCTCTGGGCTTCATTCCATGCCATGACCCAAGGTGTGGGCAAGGGGAAGGGGCGTGCTGACCCTATGTGGACCCAGTGGAGGAATGTGGACCCAGGTGGGAGAAATGATGGATGGGGTACTAATGAATGGAAAGAGGGTAATATAAGCGGATAAGGGAGTGGAACCACACAACCAAAATCAGGGTTTCCCATGAAATACCATCCCTAGAGTCAAGTGGTCAGTAAAAGAGATCCCACGGGACTAAAATCCAAGGTTAATACCTAAAAGGGGTCTAGGGGACATGAGAAAAAACCTAGCCCATTCTTTTCGCCGAATCCCCCCATTAATCCATGCCCAAAAGTGTCCATGATAGGCAAACTACAATAGTCAATTTCCAAATGACAAAGCATACCTTTAGGTTCGGGAGGCCCACCTTCAAACATACAATCATGGAAGATGGGTGAGGGACCACATGGCTGGCTCAGGTGGTGTAGAAATGGCATAATGAGCTATCTGATGGATGCAAGGGGATGATGGCTGCCTGTTGAAGACTATCTTGGTGAAACATTTCTCTTAGGGATATTACCCACAAAATGGTGGGTAATATCTGGGATGTGATCTCTCGAAGAAGTGGGCAAAGCTACTCGAATGGGAGGTCATGAGAACTCAAACAATCTCTTGGTTACCGTAGACCTGTCACCTATACATATAATAGATGGAAAAAAACATGGGGCAACATGATTTCACGGTGTCTCATGATCGCACATGCTATATGTTAGGCCATAAAATCAACATAAAAACAAAATATGCAAATATGCATCTATCTATCATGAGAAATATCATATGATGTTATTCCTAATGAAGAAATCAGCATGCGATGCATCCTACTCTACCATGCATATGATACAATGTCAAGTCTCAAGGAAGGAGGTGATACGACTTAATCTGACCAGTTCGGGCCAAAGTTCGTCGTTAAGTTTAGGAATGTAGTAATAGTCATCTCCAACCCTTCCATGGATTCTAACAAGTATGGGATCTTTATCCACCAAAACTAAATCCCCAACGTTATATTCTTTCTTAGGCTTCCACCTTTTTCTTGTTTGAGAGATTGGCTGAGGATTCAGATTTCCTGGGTAGGGAGGATATGGGAAGGTTTCTCAATCTCGCATGTCTCATAGCATGGTCCAGGCTTGATCAAATGCGGTAAGTAAGTTGGTTCCCTATAAAGGATAAAATGGGTGCCATCAGATTGGGGATGGTTGCATATGATGGGACCATTTTAACGTGCCCACCAATGATAGCTCCCCATTATCGGGATAACAACATCCCCCACACTTTAGGAATATCAATAAAAATAACATTCATGAGGAGGGATATATCGAGATTCCTAGTTAAAGAAGCCTTAAGGTCTTTGATGATACCTTCCACTTCCACAGGTTTGGAATTAAAACCACACACCCTTTTACATGGCCGAGTGATGCTGAGGCCCAATTGCTTCATAACAGTTAAAGGCATGCTATTAGCGGAAATACCCGAGTCTAACATACAATTATGCAAGAAGGGGTCATTGATAGCCAAATTAAGCAAGAAAGGTTCGTGCCCAGGGTTTCGTTCAAGAATGTGAATGTTTTGCAATTCTTCAAGTAGTTCTTCTTCTTGAATCCCCAGGGACTTCGTAAGTTGATGTTGTTGCTCGGGAAGCTTAGAAATATCCATTAAGGGAACATTTATAGTCATCTTTCCTACGACAACCCGTATGTCCATGTTGAGTTTAATTTCCTTCCCCTTTTCCTTCTTCTTGACGTATTATTTCCTAGGAGGATCCTTTTTTGAATTAGCTTTCGTTGGGGGATTCTTCTTGGGAATAATTTTGGGGTGGATTCTTTAGGAGGGGCCTGCTTAGGTGATGGATCTTCCTTGGGTGATTCATTAGGAGGTGAGGGGTCTTTGCCTTTTTCCTTTCGAGAATATTGGACCCCTTTGAATCTTCCCTGGCTATCGGAGTTAGGAATGGATTCTTCCTTCTCTTCCTTAAGGGTGAACTCACTAATGGGAGGATGTGTGTATGAACCCCCCAAAAAAATGTTGAAGATGTCAGATTCCATAAGATTGGTTTGCTCATCATTTTGTTCACCTTCACTTTCATCCCCTTCACTTTCTTCATTCTTAGATGAAGAGTCTTTCTCAACGACATTAGTTGGAGCCGATGTGTTTGGGATTTGAGAAGAGCTTGACCTATCTTCTTCAGTTTTCTTTTTTAGAAAAGGCTTTCCTTTAGGGTTGTAACTTGATTTTTGGACCTTTTCTAAGGCGATGATCTTGTTCATGATAACCTTGTCCCATCCATTTGCTTCTTCGATGAACCTTTCCATCCTTTTGAGAATGGCAAGGAGATCTTCTTCATGTTGATCATTGGAATTCTCCTTCTTGGTTTCAACTTTGGCTCTAGGGTGATTGTTGATATCAACCTTTGAGATTAATATGTTTTCTTCAACTTCCATTTCCATTTCATTAGCCTCAACCAAAGTGGATGGTTTCTTATCCATCAACACATAGGTGAGGTGACCACCCACTGCCTTTATGAATTTGTCAAGGATGTTGGCTTGAGATGGCTTCAAATGGTCAGATATATCTTTGACTACCCTATCAAAACTCTGAATGAAATCTTGCACATCTTCCCTTCCCTTGGTTATTTGGTAGAATTTTTCAATGTTGGAGGTCCCTTGGGCATTGCATGACCACCTTTTCATGAATATGCCCTCAAATCCATCAGAGTCTTTTATGCATCCAAGGGGAAGGCTAAGGTACCAATCTCTTGCTTGTCCCTCAAGTGATAAGGCAAAAAGAATCATGATCCTGTCTTCCTAAAATATCATTCTAGGGAGTAAAATTCTTCAATAAGACCATGGGCAGTCCAAGTAGCATCCCCTTTGAATTTTTGCAACCATCGGTTATATTTTTTAGGCAATGGCTTGGGATCATTACTCAACTTCAAAGGGGAAAGACACTAACCAAGTGTCTTTCAATCTTTGTCATCTTGTGTTGATCCTTTTCGGAGTTAGTGCTTGAAAGATGGCATCTTTGGAGATGTATCACTGACCTTCTCAAATTAAGGGAAAAGGGCGGTTCCAATGGGTAATGGAGTTCGCTCTCCCCTTTTTGCAACAGCCCTATTTAAAGGACGAATGTTGTCACCTTCAAGTAAACTAGGGGATTGGACAATGAATGGAGTCGCCAGAGGAATATATTATAAATGTTGTCAATGAATCAATTCCCCAATGATTCAATAGGGAGGTAGACCTGCTTCCTCCCCGACAATGACGCCAAAATGTTATCGCTCAAACTAGCAGGGGACCTAAAGGGGGATTCATAAAGGGAAAATGTTAGGCCAAGGGAAACAAATGGAGACTTATCACACTGTCACCTCAGTTAAAGCTCCCTTTTGTTTACGGAATTTCACTGATGGTAGGAGACTGGGTACATTATGGAGTCACCGATGAAGGATAAGTTAATGAAATGATGTGGAGTGATCCAAATAATCCATTTCCTGAAAGATTTAGAAGGATAAGGTTTGCTTTATTTCTAAGAAAAGTACAATGTCTTCTAGGGAAAGGAAAGGATGATTCAAGGGTTAGCTTTATGGAATATGACTTGTGAAGGAACTTCCCAATCCCCAAAATCCTTATTGTAAATGGTATCTCGAATGGTTCTTGAATAATTGTCTTTTCAAAGGAATGGGACCAAACGGGACTAAGTAGACCCGGTCTAGGATAGGGGGAATGACTATAGCAACCAATGATGTTCTTACCCTAGACAAGGTGAGGAAAAGGATCAAAGAAATATTTTTCACTTGTTATAGCTTAGTTCATGTATCTATTATTTGTTATAAATTTCAATTTGGAATATTACAATGGTATTAGCAATGGGTGGAATTATCGACAACCCAATGGCTTAGGGGAGAGTGAGTATGCAGGAGATCAGGGACCGAATCCATACGAATGATGAAATGTTGGCCTAGTTGAGGGGGATGATGGACTAATGCACTAGGGGTTTATATGCCATGGGGGTGAAGCCACTTACACTGTGTGGGGAAAGTCGACAAAATCAGGGCACTAGACCTCCTAAAAGGAGTGGACAGGACTAGGATAGTTAAAGGGTGAGACCAGGGTGCGCTTTTGTTGGTAGATACCTTTAGACATCAGGAACCTGAGGAGGAGGTTGAGCATGAAGTTGAGGCTACATAGGATTGTAAGGAGCACATAGTTACACCTAGTGTGATGCAGAGTCACCTTTGTTGGAGATTCCTTTGATAACCCCAATTGACATTGGTGGAGACAGTTGAGCATAAAATGATAGGGCTATCTGTTGATGAGGTGCCAACAATTGATGAGGTACCCAGAGTTGTGATTGAGTTTTCAGACGTGGTCACCCACATGAGGTGCCTGGAGACATATCCATCGCTAATGAGGTGCTAGGGGACACAAAGGTATCCAGATTTGTGACCGATTTTACAAATGATAGTCACCCACAACAGTTCCATCAACTCTAGGTCGACCTTCTAGCATTGAAAAAGAAGGCCACGATAGTCCGAGAGACCATTATGTAGCAGAACGAGGAGCTGGAGGGCATGAGAGCGGTTTTTGCCAAGTCAACGACCAAGTTGACTTGCGTTGGGTAATGGTTGGATTCCTTAATGGTATATCTAGAGGAGTATACATTGGATCATCGGAGAAACCCTTTCTTGGCACACATAGATGGGGTTTGCAACACTGTTAGGTTACCTATGCACATTAGAGAGAGGGAGGTAGAGTTACCAAGTCAGATCTCACGTGTTGACTAGGATAGTGAGATGATGCGACATGAGTTGCGCATGGTGCAACATTCGCATGTTGAGGTGGTTGGGTGTGCGGGTACACGTGCATTCGAACCTACCCTTGGGGTTGGATGGCAAGAGATTTTGATTTGGTACTCAGAGTCGTGGGTTGGACTTATGGAGATAATCATACTCAAGAGAGAAACTTAGTAGGATCTCCCAGACATTGGGGATACTGGACGTCCAAGTTAGCATTGGGATCCAGGTGGGATTCCCCATCACATCATGGACTTGGCTAGTGAGGGTGTTGGTAGTGTGACAGATTCGATGACTGGGCATCCACACACTTTCGAATCTCCATCAACATTAGTGATGGATTGGATTGACAAGGGAACATGCAGACTCAGTAAGTTGTCCTGGCTGGTTGGCCATACATGGGGTTGCAGGGTGTTTGGTGTGCTGAAGAAAGAGTTGGTCGAAGGAGGTGGCATCGACAACCCACCAAACTGTTAGTTTTTTGTTGCATTAGATGTGCTCTAGCCATGAAAATTGGTGGAGAGGCTAAGGAACATGAGTTTTAAAGAACTCAAAAACCGTTTGGTGATATTCCACTCGGATTGTATTTTATTAAAATAATTAATATTTTTAATGGGGTTCCTAAGCCTAAACATAGGAAAATTAAATTATTAATGGGTATTAATCAAAATATGGGTGCGAATGATCTAAAAGGCAGATCAAATAAGGTTTTAAACTTAGTCATTGATTAGAGACTTAATCTCGACTGTTGAAATCTCAATGAGAAAAGTATAAGAAGGAGGCTTGGGGTTCATTTAGAAACACACAGAGAGAATGAATTGATCTAGAGTTAGATTTCTGGGGCTAGGAAGATGAGAAATTCGAACTAGGTGATCAGTCGTAGCAGAGGGGTAGATATAGTTTGGGAGTACTGACAGAGAGGTGGAGAGAGGCTAGTGGAGGCAGTGCAACAACGAGAAGGATTGACGCTAGTCCAATATTGGTCCACGTAGTCTTGACGTAGAGCCAGAAAGGCCAACGCAGAAGCTGAAGCTACCCTCCACGCAGAAAGCTGGTACTGCTGGAACAACCAGGAAAGCTGACGTAATGGGTAGAAATACAAGGTAGGCTAATGCTGAGCCTGTAAGACTGACATAGGGCCTATGCAGTGTTGGAAATACTGAGAGGGGGTTGAATCATTATTTCTTTTCAATTGTTATTTTTACTAGTTAGATCACTTATATTTAGAACACAAAAATGAACAATAGAAGTAAACACTTTTATTAATATAATCTTTATACTGAATCAAGTACAATATGGATAGGGCTCCAACCCTTGATGAAGACACCCAGGCTCCAACCTCTAAGGCTTTGACCCTATCTTATCCAAGGCACCAACCTTGAGTTTAGGAGCACCAATTCCAAGGACACCAATCCTTTAGCTTTGCTTTGTCAAGATATGTTAGGTTCTTCTTTACGGCTCCCAAAATCTTCTTCAACGAGCCCTGTCAATCTGCAGCAATCCCTTCACTTAATTGTCACGTCATATCATCAATAACAACCTTGCCTCATAGAAGGTATCACCACTGCTCTTCATTATACCCAAGCAAAGATCTCTCCAAGTCACCTCATGATGACCAATGCATCATGGTCTCCAATGATCTCCACAAATATTCAATGTGTCCACAATGTGCAACACTAAGCTCTGCACTTGCTCTAAGCCTCTTCAATGGTTGCTCCAAAAATTCTTTAGATATGCTACTCAAAGGTATGTGAGATAAGCTCCAAAAAATACTTCACATGTGCTCCAAGAGGTCTTTAACCAACTTCAACCATGATGGCTTCAATAGGTCTACACATAGTGTCCTTGTTTAGTCTTCAATAACCCTTCATTACTTAATGACAACTTTGTCTATTGTAGAAAGGGTCTCCTAAACAATTTATATCTCCCCAAGATATTCTTCATAAGATTTTTCCATCAAGACTTCAACAATGTCCTCAACATATCCTCTTTTGCTACAAGTAGTACAAGAGAAGGCTGCTTCAAATGTATACAAATCCTCAAGGTCTACAACCTTGACTGTCCTCCTATTCGGGCTGCCTTAAGTCTGTTTACGAGAGGTCTAATCTAGTTGATGATATTACACTGCAGGAGGTTTGTCCACTATCTGAGCTACCACAATCAGGCTTATACCCTGTTTGGGTTACCACAACAATATATTCACTGCCACAGTTACGCTTATGAGCTACCACAATCACTATATTAGATGAAACAATATGAAAGGAGAGATCCGAGCTATGTTGTTGCACCTAATCATCACTTCTGCACCACAGTCAAGCTATCACTGTCAAGCTGAAGAATCCATGCCAAGTTAAGGCTACACCATAGTTCAATGTCAAGAATCTGAGCCCACAGTCCGAAGTCTAAAACACTATAATTTCCACAGTCAGTGAGATGCTACAGATCCGACCCCTTAATCACCTAATCCAAAGTCCTGTAGCTGCAATAGAACAAGGTATGAAATATGTATTTACTCCCTAGGTCTAAGCTCCGCCAAGGCTGCAATAAGTAAGGTCTGAAATATATATATACTCCACAGGTCCAAGCTGCTTCAGGTATTTAAACAATGATCTGATCTTAAAGAATTTCTGAAACAATGTTTTCCTATCCTCTTCGGCCTCCTTTATCCTTTTGTGATTATTCTTTGAAATCTTGACCAAATTCATGGTGAAAAATGAAGGTTTAGACATATATTTATAGTGATTTTCGACTAAACATGAAGGGACACGTCTCTGATGCTGGCCGACATGAGTAGGCCAAGTTAAGGTCGGCTCACTGTCCAGACTTAATAAATTAATTTAAAAAATTCATAACTTTCAAACCACTTGGAGTTTCGGGTTTTGTAATATCTCATTGGAAAGGCAAAATTATGCTCTAAAAGATGGTGTAGGTCACATGGAAAGATTCTGCCTCTAAGGAGGTGACAAATATTTTTTAATGTGACTGGTCATTATTTAGTGTAGAAATATAGGACAACAACATTTTTCATGGATGGGCTTCTCATGGATGAGCTTACTTTTGTTTGGTTTCTTCATCAAGGCTCCTAGGCTCATAAATGTCATCATGTCCCCAAGATAGTGATGTGTCATCAATCATATGCAACATGTAGTCTTTCATCATCATCGTATAGTCTTCCATTATGAAGATCATTAGAGGTAAGAACATGTATGGTTATGGCTTCATAAGATCATCAAGTCCATCAAAGGTAAGGTCATTCATCACATAGGTCATCAAGAGCTCCTAGATTATCAAGGTACAATTGGCACTTCTTCATTAATGACATTGTAGCATCTCAAGAATATTTTCCATCCTTGCTACTGCCATATTGACATCAATGACAACCTAGATTAACAATCTCCCCCTTTGTCATTGATGACAATATTCTTGCCCTTTCAAATATTCTCTCCCCTTTGACATCAATGGAAAATGGGGTGTCCAAGAACTCCCCTTGTTGAGCTGCTTCTTTTCTTCATGAATAGTAGTTCTTCATAGGTACGTTACTCCCCTTGTCATGGTGCTCTTCTTTCTGGAAATGTGGTCCATGATATGTTTGTATTTATTCATGTGGTGAACCAACTTCTCCTGCCTGCACAACCTCCTTTGGCTCAGGAAAGATTACATGCTTAGTTAATCAAGTGGAATACATCTTAACAACATTTCATAAGATAGATAAGAGATCATATTCTCCAATGGAGCTACTCCTGAGAGATGATCTATCAACAGATGATTGTTCTAATTTAACTCATCAAGGTTCTCATAGGATCCATCCATGACTAGCTTCTGCAAGAATGCCTAATTATCATAAGCTCCTCCTAACTATATGCATGGTCTTCCTTTTGGCAGAGTCTCCCCATCAAATGCTTAGATTGTCGAAGATCAGGTCAACAACATGTGTTGTTGGCTGGAGAGTTCAAGAGATTTTCGGATTGTGTTTGCTTCCTTCTCCATACTTGTGTAACTTTCTTCTCTGGCATGGTTCTAACTTGTGTAGGAGCCCAAGTCAAGTTACAATCACATTCCATATGACCAATGTTATGACACTTGAAGCATCCTATGTTGTTCATGAATAAGAATTCATGATTTCTTACAAAATTTCTTCTCAGAGATTGACGGGGACCATAATATTTATCTTTGTGATATGCCCTACAATATTTTGCCATGTGTCCAAAGTTTGTACAAGCATAACAATAACCAAGAAATAAATTTTGGTACCTGGGAGATGGAGATTTTCTTGATGTACTTCTGAAGTCTCTTTTCCTTGGGATCCTTTGAAGATAACCATTGCTTCTTGCATCCTTGACACCATCTGCATTTCTTCTTGGAGTAGGATTTCTTCCAATGTCAACTTGACTCTTTCCTTTGCTAGAATTGGTAGCATGAACATTTCTTTCTGGCTTCCTCTTATCCTTGGTGTTTGAAGCATTATCATTCTTGCTTCAGGATTCACATTCATAGCCAAGACCTGATTTATCAAGGGGAGACCTTATATGACTTAAGATGTCATCTAGGGTTTGAGAGCTTTTCAAGTTCTTATTCAGCAAGTCAATTTCCTTTTTAAGAAAGACAATTTATCCTTTGAACTTTTCACAATCTTCATCTTTCATAACTAGTTGCTTCTTCATTTCTTCCATCATCTTGGTTACTTCACATGATTTGGCCTTAAGAGAAGTGATTTCTGATCTTAACTTGGTGATGTCATCATCCTTTTCTTCTAGTTGGCATATCATGGTGTGTCTCTCCTTTTCTGCTTCATCAACTTGTCCTTCTGTGAATTTCAAAGCTTCCATCACCTTCTCAGCTCCTTGTGCTTGTTTCCTTGCTCCTTCTAGTTGAGATCTAAGGGAGGATACCTCTTCCTTGTATTGAAAAATCTCTGCTTCAAGTTTGTTCAAGCTTTTGTGCCTTTGTTCAAGGTGGCTTGACAAGGTATCTTCCTGTTTCTTTGCCTTATCCAATTTATTTGTCATGGATATGACTTCTTCATGATGCTTTCTCTTGTTTTGATGAAATTCTTAATCTTGGCGAGCTTATCATATCTTTCTTGTACTTGAAGCTTGACAAGGTCAACTTCCTTCCTTGTCTTGTCTTGGTCACCAACTTCACTTTCTTCTTAAGTTCCTCATTTTCCTTTTTCAAATTGTTAATCGCTTCCATGGTAGCCATAAGTTTAGTGAGGAGATCTTCTTCAAAATATTTTTCATTCTCTTCACCTTCTAGGTCTGCTTTAGCCTTGATGTTATCACTCTTATCTCCACCTTCCTTGATGAGCTCTGGATTTCGTTCTTGTTTTCCATCATTTTCTTGACTAGAGATCATTGTCAATGCTCCTTTTGAGTGAATATTATGAAGTTTATCCCATATGCCTTTTGCTGACAAACATTTTCCAAAATTGGGCTTCATAGAATTAGGTAGCCCATTCAAGATTACTTTCATTTCTCTTGTATTATTTTCCTTGGATTCTCCATCCATCATGCTATCAGTAGTCACTGATTTCCAAACTTCAATGCCTTGAGTCTTTAAGAAATTCCTCATTCTTGCTTCCCATATATCAAAGTTTCCATTGAATAATGGAGCCTTCACAAATTGATTGACTTCAATTTCGGTGGTTGAGGGAGACACATATTTAGGAGGATTGGATACTTTCTTCCTTGGCTTCACCATTTGTGTTCTAATGATCAACCTTCAAGCTGTTAGGCTTTGAGTCAAGGTACTGGCTCTGATACCAATTGTTGGAAATACTGAGAGGGGGGTGAATCAATCTTTATTTTCAATTGTTACTTTTACCAGTTAGATCACTTATATTTAGAACACAAAAATGAACAATAGAAGTAAATGATTTTATTAATATAATCTTTATAATGAATCAAGTACAATATGGGTAGGGCTCCAACCCTTGATAAAGACACCCAGGCTCCAACCTAGGATGTGCCAAGAACCTACTTGGACTTTAGTGAGGCTCCAACCTCTAGGGATCCGACCCTATCTTATCTAAGGCACCAACCTTGAGTTTAAGAACACCAACTCCAAGGACACCAATCCTTTAGCTTTTGTTTGTCAAGATATGTAAGGTTGTTATTCATGGCTCCCAAAGTCTTCTTCAACGAGCCCTGTCAATCTTCAACAATCCCTTCACTTAATCGTCATGTCATATCATCAATGACAACCTTGTCTCATAGAAGGTGTCACCACTGCTCTTCATTATACCCAAGAAAATATCTCTCCAATTCACCTCATGATGACCAATGAATCATGGTCTCCAATGATCTCCACATATCTTCAAAGTGTCTACAATGTGCAGCACTAAGTTCTGCACCTGATCTAAGCCTCTTCAAAGGTTTCTCCAAAAATGCTTTAGATATGCTACTCAAAGGTATGTGATATAAGCTCCAAAAAATACTTAACATGTGCTCCAAAAGGTCTTCAACCAACTTCAACGATGATGGCTTCAATAGGTCTGCATTCATTACTTAATGACAACTTTCTCTATTGTAGAAAGGGTCTCCTAAACAATTCATATCTCCCAAAGATATTCTTCACAAGATTATTCCATCAAGACTTCAAAAATGTCCTCAAGATATCCTCTTTTGCTACAAGTAGTACAAGAGAAGGCTGCTTCAAATGTATACAAATCCTTAAGGTCTACAACCTTGGCTGTCCTCCTGTTCAGGTTTCTTGAAGGTTGCTTACTAGAGTTCTAACTAGTTGATGATATTACATTGCAGGAGGTTTTTCCACTATCCGAGCTACCATAGTCAGGCTTATACCCTTTATGAGTTACCACAACAGTATATTCATTGCCACAATTATGCTTATGATCTACCACAATCATTGTATTATATGAAACAGTCTGAAAGGAGAGATTCGAGCTATGTTGCTACACCTAATCATCACTTCTGCACCATAGTCAAACTACCACTGTCAAGCTGAAGAATCCATGCCAAGTTAAGGCTACACCATAGTTCAATGTCAAGAATCTGAGCCCACAGTCCAAAGTCTAAAACACTATAATTTCCATAGTCAGTGAGCTGCTATAGATCCGACCCCTTAAACACCTAATCTAAAGTCCTACAGCTGCAACAAGTAAGGTATGAAATATATATATACTCCACATGTCCAAGCTACTTCCGGTATTTAAACATCGATACGATCTTAAAGAATTTCCGAAACAATCTTTTCCTATCCTCTTCAGCCTCATTTATCCTTCTGTGATTGTTCTCTGAAATCTTGACCAAATTCATGGTTGAAAATGGAGGTTAAGACATATATTTATAGTGATTTTCGACTAAACATGAAGGGACACGTCTTTGATGTTGGCCGACATGAGTAGGCCAAGTTAAGGTCAGCTCACTGTCCAGACTTAATAAATTAACTTAAAAAATTCATAACTTTCAAACCGCTTGGAGTTTCGGGCTGTGTAATAGCTCATTGGAAAGGAGAAATTATGCTCTAAAAGATGGTTTAGGTCACATGGAAAGATTTTGCTTCTAAGGAGGTGAAAAATAATTTTTAATGTGACTGGTCGTTATTTAGTCTGGAAATGTAGGACAACAACATTTTTCATGGATGGGCTTCTCATGGATGAGATTACTTTTGTTTGGTTTCTTCATCAAGGCTCCTAGGCTCATAAATGTCATCATGTACCCAAGATAGTGATGTTTCATAAATCATATGCAACATGTAGTCTTTCATCATCATCGTATAGTCTTCCATTATGAAGATCATTGGAGGTAAGGACATGTAAGCTTATGGCTTCATAATATCATCAAGCCCATCAAAGGTAAGGTCATTCATCACATAGGTCATCAAGAGCTCCTAGATGAAGGTACAATTGAAACTTCTTCATTAATGACAATGTAGCATCTCAAGAATATTTGCGATCTCGGCTACTGCCATATTGACATCAATGACAACCTAGATTAACATGTAGGGCCAACGCAAAAGTAGTCGAGGTTAGATAGTTTTTCTGCCGGATCAACCAAAATCTGCCAGGTGAAGTGAGGTAAAACTCACTCAGTTTTTTCGCCATTGTGTTTTCTCTGTCATTGGTTTGTTGGGAGGTCAACCAACATTTGTATTCAAAATTATTGCTTAATAATATAAAACCCTCAGAGCTGTTGCATCGGTTTTCCCACATTGGGTTTTTTCGGGGACTATTTTGTCCAAAAATAATTGTGTCCTATGTATCTTGTTCTTTGTTCAGTTTTCAATTTCATGTAATCAAATTTTAAGTAGTGTAGACTACATAAGTAATTTGCTTCAGTATTCAGAGAATAACTTGATAATGCATATTAAAATCAAGTAGGTGAAGTAGATTCATATTTTCTACAATAGGGGTTCCTTCGACTAGGAATTTTCACACGGTATTAGAGGATTGATTTTGAAACATGAAGAGAAAATCCAACGCTGAGCAGAGAGGCCAAAAGATGAACGTGGTAGCAATTTGAATCCCCTTGAAGGGATTGCATAGTCCTTGCTGGGAAGCAGAGATTCTGAGGAAATATCTCTCTGAGAGAGTCGATAGAGAGGTATGGCTTCCAATTCGTGAGTTTGTAGAGGAAGAGGGAGTGACGCAGAGCCTCAGTGCAGTGCTTGAAGGGTGCACTTTCTGCCAGGGCAGAAATCTGCTGGAAAAGAGAAAAGACACATAGAAGGGGAATTTTCTCCTCATACGACTTTTCTCACCAAAAGTCTGAATTCTTCACTTGCCGGACAACAAATCAGTGCTAAGAAGTGACTAGAGGAGTTAGTTTGACAGTTTGGGTGAGATTGTTAAAATTGGCAACCAGGGAAAAACTTCATGTGGGTCATCTTATTTATGGCTGATAATAATTTTATTAGATTCCTCTCGTCGAGAGGTGTAGGATTGATATAAAGATCATCCGATTCTGATAAGTATTCATGGAGATATGAATTTATTTTGATTATGGAATTATTATCAAGCCGACCTACAACTCATGTAGGCTCAGAATCCCAACAGTTGCATCTATTCAAACACCAACGTTGTTTATAAATATAAGAGAAATTTTCCTCATTTTCACTCACTCATATCATCACATCTCTCTCTCTCTACTGCGAAAAAATAAGTCTCTTCTCTACTGCGCAGAAATGGGTCTCTCTCTCACACATGTGAAGCCAGAAGCTGTTGAACCTGAAGCTACAACTGCAGAAGTAAAGATTGACTTGCGTGACCTAGAAGATCTCCTCTTTGGAACTGCATTGTAGGTTCATCTGAACCTCCTCTGAAAGCCGCAACTTTTGGTGGTGGAATGAAGTCAATCCGACGAACGGTTTGCAAGATATCGACTGCCCTAGTTTGAAGCCGGAAACTGGTGAAACTGAAGCTGCAACTGCAGAAGTAAAGATTGACCTGCGTGGCCTAGAATATCTCTTCATCTGAACTACGATGTAGGTTCATCTGAACCTCTTCTGAAAGCTACAACTTTTGGTGGTGGAATGAAGTCAATCCGACGGTCAGTTTGTGAGATATCGTCTGCCCTAGTTTGATAATGACGCCGCTAATGCTGATGCTGCTGATCTAGGGTTTGCTACTACTGATATGAATCAGATTTATTGTACTATTTCTCTCTGCTGAATTATTGAAGATAAAAGAAGATTTGATCTAAGGGTTTCCCCACACATTGTGGGGTTTGTCCCTGGCTAGCCGCCACATCTTGTGTCTCTTGTCTTGGCTTCTTTTCTGTCGATCGTTTAATGTTCTATCTGCACTTTACTTTATGTACATGTGATTGCTAATCTGTGGAATATAGTAAGAAAAAAGAATTAAATTGTTATAAGCATAGAACATACCATAACTTAACATGGTATCAGAGCTGAGGTGAAGACAAGCCCGAGCAAGAGCAAGAGCAATCACCGAAGAGAAGATTGGCAAGGCTATCCTAAAAGAAATACGGGATCCTCAACATTCTTTCCTGTCGAAGACAAGCTCCATGAGAAAGATGACTATCATGCATGGAAGATGTCTATCGATCTAACCTTAGAAGATCCAGGAGTGCTGGACCATGTAAGAGGCAATATTGTTGAGCCTCCATCAAATGCATCCGTTGTTTCATGGAACAAATGGAAAACCGAAGAAGTCAAAATAGAAGATCATCCGGGACTCTATCGACAAGCACTTGGTGGCCTAAGTCTCTGAACTGGACACCTCCAAGGAAATCTACGATAGACTGGGAAATGGCACTCACAACTCTTGGAGGATTACCATCCGAATGGTACGTGTTCAGAACTACTCTTCTGAACTATAATGTAATTCCTGGTTTCGAGGAATTAATGGCTAGATGAATTCAAGAAGAAACAAGGGAAGAAGAGCAAGAAATGCCCATGCCTAAAGGTCCTCCTGATGCCTTTTCTTCTCATGCTAAGAAAAGAAATAATTCCGGGACTAAATCAAAAGGAAAGGCTGGACCTAAGGGTGGAAGAAAATGACAATGTTACATCTGCGATAAAGCAGGTCACTATGCAAGGGAGTGCCCTGATAGAAAGGACTCACACCGGGACAATGATCAAAATCCCTCTGATGGCAAATCAAAGGAATGACAAATTCAACATAAAAGGTAAGAGGAGAGCTGGGGATCGAGGAAGAGGACAACCATTCAAGAAGGCTAGAAAGTCCAGGATGTATTAAATACACCTGACCTAAAAAATAACCTAGTTTCCATCTTGGCAATGGAAGACAAAGGCTACAAGGTAACCTTCAGCAATGGCAAGGTATGTATATGGAAAAATAATGTTAAAGATGCCTTTACTCTTGGGTTTAGTGTTGATTCATTATATCAGGTCGATGGAAGTCCGCTAGGTGTCATGTCTTGTGACACAACTCTTTAGTCCGAACTTTGGCATCGGAGGTTTGCCCACCTTCATTACAAAGCTCTACCCGATGTAAGACAGATGGTAATAGGGATGCTCGAATTCCAAGTAGAGAAAGAAGGTGTATGTCCGGGATGTGTCGAAGGAAAGCTCAAAAGGGGACCATTCCCCTCAAGCCAAAGGAAGACCTTCGATATATTACAGTTGGTTCACTCAGGCATATCTGAGGCTGACATTAAGAGGGTGACTACTACACCACGTACTCCTGAGCATAATGGTGTGGCGGGAAGGAAGAATCGCATGATTGTGGAAGCTGTTCGGGCCATGCTACATGATCAAAGACTTCCGAAGTTTCTATGGGCTGAAACTACAAACACTGCCGTATATGTACAAAATCGATGCCCTCATCAAGCATTGGGTTCCAAGACTCCTGAAGAAAAGTTCACTGGTAAGAAACCTGATGTTTCTCATTTTAGAATTTTTGGAAGCCCTGTATATTTTCATGAAGAGAAAAGAAATAAATTGGGTGCATCTGGAAAGAAGGAAATTTTCGTGGGCTATGGTTAAAATACTGAAGGCTATAGAATCTATGTAGCCGGTCAAAGGGAAGTCGTAATTAGTTATGATGTCATCTTTGACGAAGATATGGCTCTCAGCAAGGTGAACAATCTTCCGACTTTGAGGAGCTCTCAAGAAGACGACACCAGGGAACCAAAAGAAAAGGATGATGAATCAATGCCTGATGTAGAAGAACCCATGGATCTGATTGATCCTCCTCCACATGAGCCTTCCTCTTCTAGGAAGAGGCCTTCATGGCTTAGGGGGCTACTTGATGATGCCGAAGGACATGCTACACCCTAAGGAACCTTTCGTCAAAGTAAGAAACCTAACAAGTATCAGGGATACCTGACCATCATGAGAACGATCATACAAAATGGGCCTTCATCATTCTCAGATGTCGTCAAGCATTAAGTATGGAAGGATGCTATGACCAAAGAATATGAGTCTATCATGAAGAATGATGTCTGGGAAGTAGTTCCCAGACCCTAGGACAAGACAGTTGTTACTTCCAAATGGCTTTACAAGATAAAGCATACAATAGATGGAAGTACGGAAAAGTATAAGGATCATTTTGTTGCTCATGGTTTCTCCCAGAAGGAAGGTATAGACTATGATGTGATATTTGCACCTGTTGCCAGATATATGACCATCTGCTCGATCATAGCCCTTGTCACTTCACAAGGATGGAACCTACATCAAATGGATGTCAAGACTGCGTTCTTACACGGCTCGATCAAAGAAGAGGTCTATGTGGAGAAACCCAAAGGATTTGATTGAAAATATCATGTATGTAGGTTGAAGAAGGCTCTCTATGGGCTGAAGCAAGCACCCCGAGCATGGTATGAGAGGATCGATAGCTACTTGATGAAGCCGGGATTCACTAGGAATGAAGCCGATCCTAACCTTTACTTTAAGGTTGAAGATGAAAATCCTCTCATACTGGTGCTGTATGTGGATGACCTCTTTCTAACATGTGCAAACCCTCTCATTCACAAATGTAAGAGGGAGTTGGCTTCTGAATTTGAAATAAAGGACCAAGGACTTGAAGTGTGGTAGAAGCCAGGGGAAATTTTCCTATCTCAAGGAAAATATGTGGTAATGATATTGGAAAGACTCGGTATGATGGACTGCAAGCCTGTGACTACCCCAAGGATCTTAACTTTTAGAAGTTATATGGTAGCGATGTCGGACTAGATTTGGGAAATGCCTCTGAGTTTCATAAACTCATTCGCATTGATGTTCTTGGTGAACCTCCATCCGAACATATGTTTTGCAGTTAGCATTGTGAGCTCATATTTGGTTGAGCCTCACTGGATTGATGCCAAGAATATTCTAAGATATCTTCATGGCACAATGGGTTAAGATACACTACCGAAGATGTGAGACTACTTGGATATACTGATGCTGATTGGGCATGCAGTTTGGTGGACCGTAAGAGCACTTCTGGGTGTTGTTTCACCTCAGGATCTGCTTCGATATCCTTGATGAGCAGGAAGTAGAAGTCAGTGGCTTTGAGCACCGCCAAAGTAGAATATATTGCTGCTAGCATGACCTTTTGTGAGGCAGTCTAGTTGCGAAAGCTCTTCAGTGAGCTGTTTGGATTTACATTGGATACCACTATGATTCTCTATAACAACCAGAGGTGGGATTCGATTATTGAGGAATCCCGTATTCGTTGATTTCTCCAGAAGATAGACATCATCTGGGATATGGTAAGTTGATGATCAAGGATGCTCCATTGCATTAAGATGATGTACAGGTCAATACACCTTGTCAAAGCCCGGAGGAAAGATCTAATCTGTGATTTTCCCAAACAACTTGGAGTCGTCAAGAAACCCTTGTACAAGGGTCCTGCATGTTGCATACATTGAGCTCTGGGAGCTCTGAGGGCTTTTGGTTATTAGTAGAGCAACATATGACCACAGGGTAACTCACCCTCCCTTGGGGGTGCGCACTGGAACAAGATGATTCGCTCTCTTGTGGACAAGATGATTCGCTCTCTTGTGGAACAGGATGATTCACTCTCCTGTGTAGCAGGATGATTAGTTCTCGTGTGAGGCCTGGATTGATGTGTTCTCCATGGCGGACTGGATTGATGTGTTCTCCATGGCGGTTGTAGCAGGATTGATGTGTTCTCCTGTGAGGACAGGATTGCTTAGTTCTCATGTCGAGGCATCCTACCCATGTAGTCTGGGACTCATGGGAAGTACCTCTCATCTGATCAATGAGCAGGAAAATGAAGTTAGGGACCATAGTAGTACCGATGGACGCATCGTTGTATCTACCATACTCCCTACGCTAGGATGAGCTCCATTGATCTGGGATCAATGATACTGGTCTGGGACCAGTGGTAGGAGTTGTACCATACTATGATGTTGACTTTGGGTCGGTTGAGACTGGTCTGGGACCAGTGGTACATACTCTGAGACTGACTTCATGTTAGTGCAGTATTGGTTTGGGACCAGTGAAAGTGGTACATAATATGACGCTGACTTCAGTCGGTTGAGACTGGTCTGGGACCAATGGTACACTCTCTGAGACTGCGATACTGGTCTGGGACCAGTGGTAGGAGTGGTACTTACTATGAAGTTTACTTCGGGTCGGCTGAGACTGGTCTAGGACCAGTGGTACGCACTCTGAGACTAACTTTGAGTCAGTGGAGGATGATACTAGTCTAGGACCAGTGGAGTTGTACTCACTATGATGCTGACATCGGGTTGGTTGAGACTGGTTTGGGACCAGTGGTACATACTTTGAGACTGAATTTGAGTTAGTATGATACATCCTCAATCATTTCTTCTTCTTCATAATTCGGACAAAAGCAGAGCAGAACAGAACAATGCAAGAGCAGAGCAGAACAGAGCAACATAATATCGATCAGTACAGGGCAGAACAAGACAAAGCAGAACAGGCAGAATAGAGCAGAGCAGGGCAAGGGTCAGGATGTACAGGGTAGTGCATTTGATGGATGAATAGTAATGACCGATAGACAGATTGCAGATGAAGCTCTCCCTGGTTGAGAGGGAGTGTTAAAATTGGCAACCAGGGAAAAAATTCATGTGGGTCATCTTATTCATGGCTGATAATATTTTTATTAGATTCCTCTCGTCGAGAGGTGTAGGATTGATATAAAGATCATCCGATTCCGATAAGTATTCATGGAGATATGAATTTATTTTGATTATGGAATTATTATCAAGCCAACCTACAACTCATGTAGATTCAGAAGCCCAACAGTCGCATCTACTCAAACACCAAAGTTGTGTATAAATATAAGAGGACTTTTCCTCATTTGCACTCACTCATCTCATCACATCTCTCTCTCTCTACTGTGAAAAATAAGTCTCTTCTCTACTGCGCAGAAATGGGTCTCTCTCTCACACATGTGAAGCCAGAAGCTGTTGAACCTGAAGCTGCAACTATAGAAGTAAAGATTGACTTGCGTGGCCTAGAAGATATCTTCTTTGGAACTACACTGTAGGTTCATCTGAACCTCCTCTGAAATTCGCAACTTTTGGTGGTGGAATGAAGTCAATCCGACAAACGGTTTGCAAGATATCGACTCCCCTAGTTTGAAGTCGGAAATTGCTGAAATTGAAGCTGCAACTGCAGAAGTAAAGATTGACCTACGTGGCCTAGAAGATCTCCTCATTTGAACTATGCTGTAGGTTCATCTGAACCTCCTCTGGAAGCCACAAATTTTGGTGGTGGAATGAAGTCAATCCGACAATCGGTTTGTGAGATATCGTCTGCCCTAGTTTGATAATGAAGCCGCTAATGCTGATAATGCTGATCTAGGGTTTGCTACTGCTGATATGAATCAGATTTATTGTATTATTTCTCTCTGCTGAATTATTGAAGATAAAATAAGATTTGATCAAAGGGTTTCCCCACACATTGTGGGGTTTGTCCTTGGCTAGCCGCCACATCTTGTGTCTCTTGTCTTGGCTTGTTTTCTGTCGATAGTTTAATGTTCTATCTGCACTTTACTTTATGTACATGTGATTGCTAATCTGTGGAATATAATAAGAAAAAAGAAGTAAACTGTTATCAGCATAGAACATACCACAACTTAACAGAGATGGCATCGAATGGGCTCAAATATCAGGACAGGTTGGAAGGAGTTTCCAACTATGTCATATGGAAGACCAAAATCTTAGCTGTTATGGAGGAATACGATATCAAAGCCTACGTCAAGAGTGTTGTGGCTGTTCTTACTGATAATGATCAAAAGAAGAAGTGCAAGGCCAAGGATACAACCCGATAAATGTGGGAAGCTTTGTCTTCACTATATGAAGGCTCTTCCGAACAACAGAAGATGTACCTAGAACAAAATTTGTAGTGGACATTGATGAAGAAGGGAGAAGGGGTTAACTCCTATCTTCACTGTATTTAGGACAACAGAGACCAGCTTGCTGAAGTGGGGTCTACTCCACAGTCTACCGCGATGGTAAGGATGACTCTGAGTGGAGTCTCAGATGAATGGCAAGTCTTCGTACAAAGTATATTGGGTAGGGAAAGACTACCTTCATGGGAGGAGATGTGGGAAGCCCTTCAATAGGAGGAATTAAGGAGGGACCTAGTAAAGGTCAACCTCAATGGCAGCATCGGAAGTAGCATGAAAACAAAAGAGGAGGAGGAGAATGTAGCTCTAGCATCAAAGGGATAGCAGAAGCAGAAGCGAAATAAGAACATTTCGAAGGTGAAATGTTTCAGATGTGGCGAGATGGGCCACTTTGCATCCCAATGTCCTTTGAAGCAAAAGGATAAGGATGAGAAACATGACCCTAAGGTTTCTCCAACAAATATTGACAAAGATGAGTTCGCTGTGAGTGCCCACACACTCCTAGGATGGAAATGGGGCGATATTGAACTGTAGTCGGGAGGAATAAATGTGGGAAGGATCCTTGAGGAGTCCACCTTTTGGATCAATTCCTTGCTACGGGAGCTCGAGATTCAACAGTAACGAGATGGACTTAGTGTCAAATGGTGCAGTGGATTGTTTGGAGAGACAGATGCAGTAGCCTGAGACCAGAGACTGATCATCGCAGAGCAAGGTTGGAAGCAGTGCAGTTGGCACAGTGCAGAAGTCGACAACAGCGCAAAAGATTTAGAGGGTCAGAGAGTAGTAGCAGTTAGATTCTGACATTCATGGTATTATGCTGAACACAATTAAGTTCAGTTAATTTTGGATGTTTTCCAGTTGCTTCTCTCAGCAACTGAGTTACAGTACGAATGCAGTGCTAGCAGCATAACAAATGCAACATTTGAGAGCGGGTTGTAGTATAGATGCAGCAGTGTCAGTGGCAGTGTCATGGGAAACAATACAGTAGAAACAATAAGACAATGTTGGTGGCAACAATAGTGCGAAAAGGAGATGCTTCAGAGATAGAACAACATGCAGTTGGACATTGTTGGTAGAGCACTTTCCTCGCTAAGAGAGATTGTTAGTTTTTGGTAGCATCGAATGTGATCTAGCCATGAAAATTGGTGGAGCGACTAAGGTGCATGATTTCTAAACAACCCAGAAACCATTTGGTGAAATTCCACCCGGATTGTATTTTGTTAAACTAATTAATATTTTTAATGGGGTTCCTAAGTGTAAACTTAGAAAAATTAAAATATTAATGGGTATTAATCAAAATATGGGTGAGAGTGATCTAGAAGGGGGATCAAGTCAAGTTTTAACGTTAGCCATTGATTAGAGACGTAATATCGATTGTTGAAGTCTCAATGATAAAAATATAAGAAGGAGGCTTGGGGTTCATTTAGAAACACATGGAGAGAACGAATTGATCTGGAGTTTGATTCCTGGGGCTAGGAAGCTGAGAATTTCGAACTAGGTGATGAGTTGTAGCAGAGAGGTAGGGATAGTTTGGGAGTACTAACAGAGAGGCAGAGAGAAGCTAATGGAGGTAGTGCAATAGCCAGAAGGACTGACGTTGAGCCAATCTAGGCCCACAGAGGCTCGATGTAGAGCTAGAAGGGCCAGTACAGAAGCTGAAGCTACCCTCCACGTAGAAAGCCAGAACTGCTGAACAGTTGGGAAAGCTGACATAGTGGGTAGAAGAGACAGCACAGGGCTGACGTAGGGCCTATGCAGGCCCAGTGCAAAAGTAGCCGGGGTTCGCCAGTTTTGTTGCTGGATCAACAAGAATTTGCTGGGTTAAGTGAGGTAAAACTCACTTAGTTTTTCCACCATTGTATTTTCTCTGTCACTGGTTTGTTGGGAGGGAAACCAACATTTGTATTCAGAATTACTACTTAATAATAGAAAACTCTCAGAGCTGCTGCATCGGTGTTCCTGCATTAGGTTTTTCTGAGGACTATTTTGTCCAAAAATAACTGTGTCCTATGTATCTTGTTCTTTCCTCAGTTTTCAGTTTCATGTAATCAAATTTTAAGTAGTGTAAGCTTCATAAGTAATTTGCTTTAGTATTTAGAGAATAACTTGATAATGTATATTAAAACCAAGTAGATGAAGTAGATTCAGATTAGCTGTAGTAGGGTTTCCCTGGACATGAATTTTCACATAGACAAGGCCATAGGTGGAGACGATGACTTACCTCAGACATTTGTTGTACAGGGGCCACACTAGAGTGACGCCACCACTGGTACATAGGGAGATTTTCCTCTTCGTTCCCTTAGGTAGGTTCAATAGGGGAGGTCTACCCATCCGAGGTTATGAAGGTGAGGTGGTAGAGACGGTGATACTGACTGGATGTGGGCTGTTACACATTGACTTAGGGGATCGCTTATAGTCATAAAGGAGCTAGGTTTCTGCCCCTTGATGCTGTCATCACAAGCGACAAGGCACAAGAGGCTCACTTGAGGCAGTTGTATGTGACCTAGAGTATCATGGACTAGAGAGGAGTTTTCCTGTTGGGGCAGATGGATTATGCATGTGTTGGCAGGTGTAGGCGCAGGGATGACATGGTCCAGTGCAGGGGTAGCATATGCTTTCCCCCCAAGTCCCCACTTAAGGAGATGATTATGGGGGATTTGTATGACACACCTTCGGCATGACATTCAAAAGCATTGCAGGAGCATGTGATGCAGGGGATGATAGACCTTTTCTATAGGAGGACATGTAGGCTCCTGGATGTTTTGGGGTACACCATCTAGAGATGGGATAGTAGAGTTTGTCATGTGACCAGGCATGAGCAGGGTCATAGGCTATACACCATATTTCTCCTCGATACATGGAGCCTATACCCGTAGGGATTAGTGGCGAGGCACATATGGATCCCAACAATTGTAAAAACCATGTCGTCGTAGATCTGGCTATGGGATCCAGGCATTCAGTTGATGAGTGGATCACTCTACTTTGAGATGAGCAGGATCTTGATAGAGAGTGATCTAGCTCATTCTTGGGTTAACACATGGGAGGTCACTGACACATTCACCATGTTGCGATGTGGGTGTTCCCTGTTGTTGCTCAGGATCGAGGCTAGCCAGGGGGTGGGAGGCTTAGACATTGTTGAGTTCTCCTCGCAGGTTGGGCATAGCTTCGATCATTACTTGTATGGTGTCCAAGGGTTACAAGAGAGGACAGTACAATATGAGCATGATGGACAATCAATTATGACTAAAGAGTCTCAACATATGGATGGAGTTTGAGATCATGTGGTCTCAAACTTGCAGGGCAAGGATACAACCCGATAGATGTGGGAAGCTTTGTCTTCACTATATGAAGGCTCTTCCGAACAACAGAAGATGTACCTAGAACAAAATTTTTAGTGGACATTGATGAAGAAGGGAGAAGGGGTTAACTCCTATCTTCACTGTATTTAGGACACCAGAGACTAGCTTGCTGAAGTGGGGTCTACTCCACAGTCTACCGCGATGGTAAGGATGACTCTGAGTGGAGTCTCAGATGAATGGCAGGTCTTCGTACAAAGTATATTGGGTAGGGAAAGACTACCTTCATGGGAGGAGATGTGGGAAGCCCTTCAATAGGAGGAATTAAGGAGGGACCTAGTAAAGGTCAACCTCAATGGCAGCATCAGAAGTAGCATGAAAACAAAGGAGGAGGAGGAGAATGTAGCTCTAGCATCAAAGGGATAGCAGAAGCAGAAGCGAAATTTTCTGTCAAAGAATAATGTCAAAGAAACTCCTGTTCATAAATTTTCTGTCCCTGCAGAACAATAAGCTAATAAGCAGAAGCAATCAGCAGTTGATCCTATCATTCTCAAAGCTCCAGCCATAGAGGTAAGAGGCCTTAACAAGTCCCCTTCTTCTTTCAGTTTTCAGTCAGAAATCCAGAAGCCACGAATACCTATGCCCTTGATTGAACCAGAGAAGAATGAGTCCTTCAAGAAATCTATCCTTGAGGCTCTTGAACCTAAAACCATCCAAGCTTCCACTAACTATGTAAATCTGCAAGATGACCAACCAGCTGTTATTCTCAGCCCAATGATCGAAAACTGTGAAGACATCTCCCCATCATTCTATGTTTCTCTGTCTATTTATGATGAAATCCTTCACAATTGCCCTCTGGACACTGGAGCCAGCCATGATCCAATGCCCAAGGCTATCATGGATAAGCTCGGTCTTGACATTATCAAGCCTTATCAGTTGGCCTCTACGTAGCTTAAAAAATCAGTTTGCCAGATCACAGAGGAAGAAGGCCCACAGATTTGGGACATGTTCTTTGATGGGGCTTGCTCTAAGGGAGCTACAGGAACAGGTGAAGTCCTTGTGTCCCCCACACAAGAATGCATTGATTCATCTTTCATATTAACTTTTCAGGTCACAAATGACACAACAAAGTGTGAAGCAGACCTTATCACTTAGCAGGTGTACAAAACCTCCCAATCAAAACATCCAAGGCTGAAAGCATACGGAGAGGAGGTGAAATATAGACCATATCTACCTGATAATGCCAAGTGTTCCAAACTATTTGAAGTAGAGGATCAAATCAATAGGCTTTTGCAAGTCTTTGATGAATTGGCTGATATACACATTGACCAAGAGAAAGAAACCTTTCATGGAAAGGTAAAAAGGGTCAATTTTCAGTTTGGTGACTGTTTTCTCAAAAGGGATGCATCAAAGGAAGGATATGTTTTTGATGGCCCATTCAATGGGCTGTTCTTCGAACTTTATTTCAGTTAAGGCTTTCAAGCCTTGGTATTATAAATATGTTGTTTTCAAAGTTTTTAGTTCATGCTTAATTGACTCCATGCCCAATGGAACACTAGAAGGAAGATTTAATTTTTATTTTACAGGAAAGGCATTGATCTGAGATCCTTGAAACCTCACGGGGAGGATTTCATCCCCAGAAAGAGCCAATGTTAGCTTCGCTGACAAAAGGCCCAAAATTGGATCCATATATGTCCTAAAGTCTCCAAAATTTCTTAAGAATCATCCCAAGGGATAAAAATAGGCTCCAAAGCACTTCCTTAGTCTTCAAAGGTGCTAAAAAATCATCCATCGATCAAAACAAGAAAGGGAGGAAAGCCCTTGGAAGGGCTAATAATCACCATCGGGAGGCGATAACCAAAGAAAAATAGTGAAAAACCCACAGGCGCAGGCTTAAATAGTGATTGCACAGCAGCCGTTAGATCTGGTCGATCAACGGCCCAGATCTAAGTGGCAAATCGCATATCGGCCGGGCAGAGGGGACAGTTTAAAGGCGGGCTCATGACACCGCCGATCAGCGATCACTGATGATCGGATCGGTGGGTCGCATCAGCGGGAGGCATATGATATATATATAAAAGGCTCGGGCATTGAGCGATCAACGATTACGATCTGATCACATCGACACTATACCAAGGCGTGGGGCCTAGGCACGAGCATGTTTGCGACCCGATGGGTCAAATCCAACGTAATTATATGCGATATTTGATAACTTTTTAGGTCCACGCCAAAGCGGTTTTGAAAGCATTTTTCATGTATTTTTGTTATATAACGAAAATACAAAGGAATCCTGGCAGCGTCGATAGCGATGAGGGCCGGACTCGAGAGGATCCGGGAAGCGGAATATATGATATTTGAAATCCGCCAGGGCCGTTTTTCATAAATTTTCAATGTTTCGGCATATTTCTGATATGAAGGAAAAATCACAAAACAAGTAGGATTTCGGGCGGGCCGTGGGCGGTAAGTGGTTTAGGCCGAGCTCTGCCCGATGCCATACAGCTGCTGCCATGTGTCCAAGACAAGGAGAGAGAAAACCACCCTCATCGGGTGGTTAACTCTAGTACAAAGGAGGCGCCCGAAATGAATCATCACTGTTGGATCTGAGACTCCCAGATCAACGGCGGAGACGTGTTGTCATTGCAAAGGCGGACCCAAGAGGGGAATAAGCCATTTCTAAAGATTTCTTAAGTCCGAAAAGGACAGAGGTAGGCAGGATTTTCACAGTGTCACTGCGTTTTCTGTTTTAAACAGAAAACAGTCCTGTATTGACAGAAAGGGGGCATTTAGAGGGATATACAGGCCCGAAGACCCATTGCACCATATAACAGAGCCCGAGAGAAATATTGTCGGGAAACAAGAGCCTGGAGAGGGAAAGAGAAGAGCCATTCCACCACACAGACAACACAACACAGAAGCATCATGGAGCATGCGCAGCTAGCCTAAAACATAATCGACCATGAAGCATCAATAGACAACGCAGCTCATCCATAACATCAGAATCAATTGTGGGGAATCTCTGGCACGAGAGAGCTCCCAGACAGCGCAACAAACCACCCAAAAATATCTTAAAACTGTTATTCCTCTATCAGAAGGAGGGAAAACCTCCAAGCCATGCTTTCCTTTAGGGAATCAAACAGTTAAGGGACAGAGGGGATAGATTAAGACTCTGAGCCTTCTAGAGAGCTCAGGAGCATTGTAAACAGGCTATAAATAGTTGTTAGCAAGATGTAATAGGCGTTCAACTTTTGGAGATTATTCCTCCTGTGTTCATTCAAGCTTCTCATCTTCATTCTAAGCAATATAAGCTTCTTTTGCCATTATATGTTCAATGTCCATTCTCTTTGTTGTTCTATGCTTTCACTTGAATAGTTTGTTCATGTTTTCTTTGTGTCTAAGGCTAGATAACTGTCATCTTATCTCTGCTTTGATATATTAGATTTGCAAGCTTCTTTACTACCTATATCTAGCCATCCATGTGTGGTCATATATGCATTTGCCAGTACATTTAGCATTCTCTTTTGCTGCCTGTAGCTAGCCATTCATTTATGTTTATGTATGTAATCTGCTGGTACAGTCAGTGTTCTCCATCTATCTACTGAATATATAAATTATTAAGAATTAATGGTCTAAAGCCTTGTATTGGTGAGAGTGTTCATGCATGTCTTGAGTGAGAATAGAGTTGAAATGATTTTCTAATTTGATCCAAACAATCATTTATTCTAATAGTTCAGAGAACAATATTGAAGATTATATGTTACCAGGCATCTCCGATCTACAACCTAGGAGAGTTTCCTGGAGTGCTAACAGGAACCCTAGCTCATTAGGGTTTGGAGGAATGTGTGTTCTACATTGGAACCCTAGCTCATAAGGTTTTGGTGGAATGTGTATGCACGACCCTTATATTGTCTTAGAATTGATTTATTTGGTATGTGCGCGTTGTCTGATCAAACCCTAGTGTAATCAAAATGATTATGTGTCTAACTCTTATTTGATATTGTTGTGAAGTTGGATTTGAATAACACATGATATGAAATGTATGTTTCATGATGATGAAATCTAGGCATATAGAGATATGTCCTTTTGGTTGAATCCCTAGCTTGGTCTAGGTCAGATGTATTTGTTTTGTTGGACATATGATATGCTTATGCATGGTTATGAATTCGTAGATATGTGTGATGACCTAGTCATTGATGGTCATGAGTCTTAGGATTTAATGAAGTCCTTGTATGAAATTCTAGGATGTTGATGTTTGGAAATATAGGGTGTTATAGTTAAACCCTAGTAGTGACATTGTCTAGTGTGAAATATAATAATCTGAGATTTATGCATGTAATGATTGTTGAGATTGGAAATCTAAGGTTTTGGAATTAAACCTTAGTCAAAGTAAAATCTTTGGAATATGATGATTTGAGATTTGTACTAGATTGTTGAAATTGTGAAAATGGAAATGTAGGGTTTACAAGTAACCTTAGTAGTAGTTGGTCATGTTCATGACTCATTGATGGTCGATTGAAAAACTAGGGGCTTGGAACTAACCCTAGTGGAAGCTGGTTAGGTTAATGACTAAGTTGTGATTGACTTTGATTGATTTGTTTGTATGAAATCTAGGATTTATATGAATCCCTAGTGAGAAGTCTAACATAAGTATTTTGAAAGGTTGTTAGATGCTTTGAAGATCTATATTTGTTTTGAATTGTTTCTAGGGTTTTCTATATGTTGTAGTAAGGTATGTTATAGCTTTGGAAGACACAGTGGAAACCCTAGATGGAATGAATGATCTTATGAAGGAGTCTAGGGTGTTTAAAGTCCCTAACAAGATGTTGAAGAGTATATGTCTCTTGTTTATAATTAAGTCTGGGTGTTTGATATGAATAAAGTTTAAATTATTCCGTGTTTTTGATATGGCTAACATCATGCCTCTATAGTTTTGGTTGTACTTGATATTTAAGCTATGCAGGTACACAATCTTCAACTTGGTGAAGATGTGATGAGCATGATGGAGATAATGATAACTCTGATGAAATGGTTGGAAGCCATGAAAGATTCTCTGATGTCGAAAATAAGAAGTTGATCTCCCAGAGGAAGCATGAATAGAGGAGATCTCCCTAAGATTAAGAGGGAGTTGGAAAAAGAGGTGCTTCCTAGTTGAGAGGGAGTGACAGATATGGTTCTCTGCTTCATGTGTCATGCACTAGACCAGGACTAACAATCGTAAGTCCAAGTGAAGGCCATGAACATGAAAAGGAAATTGGAGAATGCATTTTGAAGTGCTACTAAAAAGTTGGATCTGATTGAAGAATATGATATTGTATGAATAGTAGGAAGAAAAAAATGTACGAGGAATCTTCTATCAAAGATTCAGTTGATAGTCCTACTATGGAAAATTGAGAAGCAACATCTGTTGCCTGGAAGACTCTAGAGGTTTGTATTTGATTATGTACATATGAAAGTATGTTATTGATTGGGGTTGTGTTTGTACAGGTGAATATCCCAAAGGAAATCATGATGAGTACCAACCAGTTTGATTGGGAGAGATTGGTTATTCTTGATCTGTTGGATCAAGGGGTGTTGAGGCTTTGCGAGTAAAGCATTTCCTCGGGAGACATCTGGCTGACCCTTTGTTTTGATATCATCCGAGTCCCCGAAGTTGGAAAGGTGGGTTTGATTATTAAGCTCTGTTTTGATCACACACCTAGATTTTGGTTTAGTGGTTAGAAAGTAAGCCTGATGGTACCTAGAGGGGTTGAAAGCTAGAGTCCACCTTAGTCCCACTTGGATAGATTTCCCTAGTCAGGAATCTATTCCATGGCATTGCGGTGCCTAAATTTTAGAGTGACGGGTTGGATAGATTTCCCTGGTCAAGAATCTAGTCCATGGAATTACAGTGCCCAAATTTTTGAGCGACTGGTTGGATAGATTTCCCTGGTGAGGAATCTAGTCCATGGCATTGCAGTGCCTAAATTGATGAATGAATGGTTGGATATATTTCTCTGGTCAGGAATCTAGTCCATGGCATTGCGACGCCTAAAAGTTCTTCATGGTTCATATAGTTTGAGATCTTCCATTGTATATGTACATTATGAATACCTCACTAGTTAAGAGGGAGTGTTGGAAAAAGTAAATATGTTAGTCTTCAATAATGTACTTGAGTCATTATGTAATGTAGTTGTCAAAAGAATAAAGAAAACAATTTTTGTTATTATTATTGTGACTTATTAAAGCATGAGTTTCATGCTTGGGTCACCATGTTTTAGGTCAAATTCACCATTGAGGACTTATAGGATTTATTCTAAGTCTATAGAATTAGTATACATTTAAAGAGACCCTTCTTGGGATTTTAAATCATGTAAATCGGTTTAATATTGAGTCAAATATGAATTATGGAACCTCCACACCATGTCGGCCTAAGAGAAGATCAAGTCAGCCTAAGGGCCCATTCCACCCCACAAGAAGCCTATAAGAGAAAGACTACGAATTAATTTGGAGCATCACTTCTCATATCTCTCTCTTCTAGGCAGAAATGCGAAAATATGTTTGTCAGGAAGAAGTGCAAAGTAGGAGGTTGGGAAAGTCTACTGCTGGGAAGCCGAAGTGAATGCGAGTCTGGGGGAGTCTAAGGAGTCAAGCAAAATCAAAATTTTGGTGGTGGTCTCTCTCTGTTTCGTGCTCTGGATTGGGAGAACACAGTCTCCCAAGGTGGACTGCTCCCGGAAGCTGTGAGCTGCTGCAAGTTGCTGCATAATTGAAGTTGATGGAAAGAGATCAATCTTCTGGAGGCTGACTTGGTGTGGAGGGAAGGTCTGGTCAACGTTTAGGGTGAAGAGTCTCATATAATACAATTGAAAGGAAGAATTACTTTGACTGGGTTTTCCCCTCGATGGGGGTTTTGCCTGGCATGTGCCTACATCTTGTGTTCATTGTGTAATTGCTTGATGAACTGAAGAAAGAATATATAAAGAAGCGTAATAACAAGTAACATCACAAGTAATTATCAAGATCGAGAAAATATTTATTTCCTTTCTAATTTTCCAATAGTTTTGTCATAAACCCTAGACTCCATCTTCGAGACATTAATCCTTAGATATTAGTAATTCAATAAAATAACAATCCAATCATAGTACTATATAGGTTTCAACAATATGCTTTTAGAATCACATGTTAGACTCTACTAGAGTTTTTTGTAAACCTTAGACTTTATCATCAAAATTAAATCACATTGAAAACAATATCATCATATCCTAGAATATCAATTTCTACTAGGGATTTGTTACAAACCCTAGATTTCATAAACTAAAACATGAGTATCAACAATTAAGTTAGCATACTAGCATTTTATATCAACATTCATATCTACTAGGTCAAGCCAAGACACAAATATTAATACATCAAAGGTAGATATACAATTATTTTGACCAGGATCTAGGGTCTTACTATAACTATTACAAGGTTTTTGTTCGCAAAACCTAAATCACCAAACCCTAAAAATCTAGGGTTTCATTATATAACCTAGACATTAAATGAAAACCCTAAAGTACTAAGGCTTTTACCATGATATTACCAAAAACCCTAAACTTCAAAAGAATAGGATTTCATCATATGTTCTAGACTTTATCGACAACTCCTAAGTATATTAGGGTTTCATTATTTAACACTAACATACCCTTAGCAACAAGAGGCTAGGGTTTTACAATGAACTCTAAGGGTTAGGGTTTCACAAGAATGATCAAATGACAAGAGATAATGTAACAAGGGTAGATTCAATCTAATGATTAATCACCCTCACAAAAATTTCTTTGATTCAAAACCTAGACATAAAGATGTCAGTAATGTAAAGCAAATTTCAAAAGAAGAATGATCATACCTTTTCTATTAAGAGAACCTTGTAACAAAACTTGTAATCTAAGACATACCTTGATTTATTCTTTATCAAACCTTGTAGGACTTTAGTTATTGATGGGATTCCTTTGCAAAAAAACTTCCTTATTGATTCAAGTCTTTCCTTTGAAGTATCCTCCACAGTCTTTATGTATTCTGCAATCTTTCTTACCAACGAAAATACAAAGAAAAGGTTGTTAGTATACAATACAAACAAATCTTGATGTGAGGAGGAAATCAAACATAAAAGAGGAAAACAAGGAACAAAATACTTATATTTTGGTAAAGTGGTAAAGGATCCCTCTTAATTCAATCTTTCTGAGGGATACCTACAACTTATCAAAATAATTCAAAAATGTTCTAACAATACATATTAGACCCACAAACTCTAGAAATCAAAACATAAAAGAAAACATTGCAAAACTTAAAATAGTAGACTTAGAAGGATATGTAAGAGAAGACTTAATAGTATAAGTCTTTGACTTCCAATTCTTCAGTCTTGTTCTTCTTAGGTGGGACTTCATCAATAACACTTGCTTGTTCTCTATCTCTCTTTTAATTCCTTGGATTCTCAGGACATTGACTTTTGTAATGTCCCATTTTTTGAAAAATGTAGGACTCAATCTTTCATAGATCAACCTTCTTCTTTGGTCCTTTGAACTTCTTGAATGTTCCCTTCTTCTTGTAATGAAGAGAATAGGTATTTGAGGTGTTGTCTTCTTCATCCTCCTCCTTGTTGTTTACTAATCATATTTGGGATTCTTCTTGACTACTTTCATTCCACATTTGTTCTAAGGTTGGAGTATCCTTCCAACTGCTAATTCCTGATGCAAAAGCACTCCAAGATTTTGGTAGACATATAAGAGTAGAAATTACAAGTTCTTTTTCTAGTACAACTTCATTTATTGCTTGGATTTCATCTCTTATTCTAGATATTCTTACAAAATATGATGACACAATATCGTCTTTTGTCATCCTTATTTTCCTTAGTTCATTCTTGAGGTTAGCCATATGACCAATGTTCTTGATGGTGAATAACTTAGAAAGAGCTTCATACATTTTTTGAGCAGAGTCTATGTTGGATATGTATGGAATTAGGTTGTCCTTTACTCCATCTACTATCATATTCAAGGCAAAGATTTCGGTTTCTCTGAACTTCTCATTTCCTGCACCATTTGTAGGTTTCTTGACTTTTCCTTGAACAAGATCCAAAACTTTATGCTTAGTGAGGATAAGGTCTATCCTCGTTTTCCATGCCTTGTAGTTGTAGGCTCCTTTTAGCTTGTTTTTTCCCTTCATTGTAGTTGACATAGTTCCTATAGGTAGTAGGCTTCTCTTCTTATATAATCATTTTCCTTAGTGACCTTCCTTTCATCCCATTTTTCTTCAATAGATCTTCAAGTTGCCTTTTTCTTCCTTCTTCACCTTAACTCTAATACCATGTTAGAAAATTGGAAAGGCATAAATATTTTCTTATATTGATAATTTCTTGTGATATTCCTGTGTTTTTATTAACTTAGTTTATGTTCTTATTTTGTCTTATTTTCATCAAGAAATCATCAAATCAACACATCAAAATCAAGGACACCACATATAGGTGCTCAAATAGGGCTAAACCCCTCTATAGGGAAAACCCATTAAACTCTTCCACTAGTAGATTCAAATCATGATGGGACAATCCAAGACCTCTTATACCTAGATAAAGACCTCCTCCAACCACCAAGTCAGCCCTTCCTTGTAGATGATCCTTGCCAATGTCTCCAAGTACTAGCTTCTCACTTGTAGCTTCAATCCAGGTTTTCAGCCCCTAACTACAAATTTTCGGTCCCCAGCTTCAGAACTTTAGACCTGCATTAGATTCATAATTTCGGCCCCAGCAAAAACCCAATAACTTCGCACGTGTGAGAGATAGAATGCCCTAAAAATTGATGTAGGTCCTAGCTAATATTTAGGTCTTCCTAGCTAATCAGCTTCTTCTCCAGCAATTTTGCTCTTTTTTCTGCTCTCTTTCTTGCAGATCAAACTTCTTGAGTGTGTGTATCAAATGGGTCACATTGCTTCTTATTTATAGCCTTCCAGTTGGGTCGAATAGCCCTAATCTAGGCAACTTGTTGAGGATAGGCTTGACATGGTGTGGAGGTGACAAATGGTCTTTTTGACTCAAAAATAATTCTATTTACATGATACAAAAGCCCAAGAAGGGTCTAATAAAAATGACAATGACTCTATTGACTCAATACAAAACCTGGAAGCCTTCAACGGAGGCTTTAACCTAAAAACCATCGACCCAAGCATGAAACCCATGCTTTAATAAGTCAATTTCTTTTATAATAAAGTTTATCTTTTTTTTCTTTTGACAAATACATTAAATCATAAATCAAGTACAATTATGAATATTGACACTAGTTACATTCTTCAACATTAGGGAATCTTCAAGACTGCCACAATAGCTCAGAATATTCCAAAATATTCCCCTAGAATATTCCCTAAAATATGGTATGGGAATATTCCTCGTAAATTGTGCCCACCTAGGCATGGGGCCTCTCTCACACTACCATCTACCACTCTTCTTAGCACTCCTGGGCGCTCTCATACATGGGTTTGTGCCCTTGGGTCCTCTCCCCTCTGCGATTAACAAAGGAGTTTACATATAATTCATGGGATAGATATACCAAAAACCCTTTGGGAAAGTTGGTTGGCACATTTAATAATGGCTTGTGGTTGTTGGGGGGTCCCAGGGTCAAATGTCGCTGATCTCTGCTTTTTTAACATCATTTTGGCATCATATTTTAATATATATATATATGGTTGGTTATAACCATATAAAATTAACCATCCATATAAAAAAAGACATAACTATACGTTTGAATCCAACCAGATTTTTGTCTCACTCCCAAATTAAACTAGTTAACTGGGTGCTGCCACATGGTGGTCCTGGATTGGTCCACATAGCTGCCAATTGGACCTGTATGGTGAGGACGTGTGGTGTGCCCTAACGATGCCACGTGGCACGTCTTGGTGATGCAATGTTGCATATTTTTATTGGTCCAACTCATGCCCAATAATTCCAACTACACATGACACATGGCACGTCTTAGGGCTACCACGTTAGTAGTATGAACTACCAAGTAACCACCTGCCATGTCATCCTTTGACCTTGACTTTGACTTTTTTGTTGTTTTGTTCAAAAGATTCAAACGACCATAACTTTTTCATACCGACTCAGTTTGAGGTGTTGTTTAGGCCATTGGAAAGGTCTTACCGAGCTCTTCAACATAGTGTTGTTTCCATCCAATTTTGAGCATTTTGATTTCGAGGTTTCGTTGAGCCCCCTAGATCATTAAAATTCATGTGATAACCTACCCACATTGATTTGTATTCTATCAATGTCAATCATGAAATCATCAACAAATACAATGTTCAGATGAAGAGGTTGTCCAAAATTCTCTCATAGAATTGGATAACATCCTTGTTGAAACTCTAGAATTTCCTCCTTTTTTTTTTCATATCTAGCCCCATTCACCAAATGCAATTGAACATATTTTCTATAGTTACCCTTGCTAGAAGAAGGGGTAACAAGTATGACATGTAAAAGAAATTATGAATACTACTTCCCTCTAGTATATCTAACTCTTAAGCTACTCCTCCAACCTTCCATACAACCTTATAAAGTCCAAAAGATCGAGGCTTCAATTTTTCGGAGCTACTCTTTTTCAGGGAGGATTTCTTTTATGGTTGCAGCTAAAAGAAAACAAGGTCTTCCTCCTAGAAATTGCACTCAACTCGGTTGCAATCTACATACATATTTTGTTGATTTTGGGAAACCTATAAGGTTTTCTTTAAGGACCTTTAGTATATCCTGACTTTCCTACAATCCGTCCTTGTCCTTTCTGGCTTTGTTGTCCCCAAACGCCATCTCAACCAATGATTCTGCATCATATCCATACAGTGCATAGAAGGGCGACATGCAAATAAACATATGGTAGGTAGTGTTGTAAGAGTACTCTCCAAATGAAACCATCAGATCCATGTCTTTTGTTATGTGGCTACATAATTTCACAAATAACCTTCCAATTATTTGTTGATAGTTTATGTTTGGTCACCAGTCCAGGGATGGTAACTGGTACTTGGAGACGATTCGATGCCAACCAATCTAAATATTTCTTGCCAAAAGGCATTGAGAAACCTGCTATCTCTATTGTTGACAATATGCTTGGGGACCCCATGCAACCTAGGCCTTTTTTTTCTTCCCTATCTAGAGTTTTGGAGAGCTAATGGATTGTATTAGCCCTTTGATAAGACAATGGTATGTACATGAACATCAACTTATGCATATAAATGAAGCTTTCAACTATCTAGTACTATAATTGCAAATTTGATTTTTAACCATATTTTCTTCATGGTTTGTAATTTCTAGCTATAAATGTCTTGTTGTTTGACATAAATAAAGGGTTATTAACATTGTAATTAAAGAATTCAAGGGTTGTGTTGAGTCTTGAAAATGGCATTCATTTCCATTACACTTTCACTATTATGTCCATTATATCACCTCCATTTCACTACTATGTCACCACATTCATCCCACTTTCATTATCATTGGACCACCTTTATGTTTTTCCAATCTTTATTATTTCTAAGCCTTTTAAGTGAATTTGTGGTTAAACATTAGAAAATAATGTGCATATGCTTATACCTAACAAATGGGTTGAGATTGTTGACATGTGTAGGTTGAAAGGAGGCTTCTAGAAGACCCTTATGTGGCACCCCAAGGCCAAATTCGAATTTGAGTGGAAAGAATCATGGGATCATGAGGATATGTGTCACATCTCCTAATTGTATTGTAACTCTAAGAAGACATGTGTCTTATCAGTTCCTATTTTGATTAGGACTCTAGAGGTAGAGGGAGAGATTCATGGATTCTCATTAATGAGATAGCTCTCATCTTTTTGTATAAATAAGAGATCTCTCTCCTTAATCAGTTAGTCCTCTTTAGCTTAGAGTTTGGAGTTCTTAAGTATTTTTAGCTTGTGAGTTTGTAGTTCTTCCTTGATGGCTTTTGAAAGCTTTGGAGAGCTTTGTTGTACTTTGTAATTTTGAAGAATTTGAATAAAGCTTTGATGTTCTCAACATGGAAGGAGATGTGAAGTAGATGTCATGGAGCACATTAGAATGTAAGGTAGAGTAGATTTCATTTTGTAATTTTGCTTTGATTTCATTATGTCATTTGATTGCTTTCAAGTTGATAGATTAGATTTTTCATTCATGTAAATTTAATTCATGCAAGTGTGTTCAACCGGTTGATTGTAGATTAGTGATGCACATAGCCTTTTGATGACTAATGACATGATAGAATCATCTTGTCCTCCTGCTGATTTATTTTCTGAGTTCTAATTCCATCCTTGTTATTTCTTTCATTTTTGTTTTGCTCATTTACTTTCCTGCATTTTAGATATCATATTGCTTAACTTGTTCATGATTGCTTCCCATAAGGTAGATTGAGCTGAAGGGTAAAGGATCAGAAGAGTTGAAGTAGTGTGATTAATTTCCTTTATGTAATTTAATTTCTTGCAATTCAGATATCATATTGCTTAACTTGTTCATGATTGCTTCCCATAAGGTAGATTGAGCTGAAGGGTAAAGGATCAGAAGAGTTGAAGTAGTGTGATTAGTTTCCTTTATGCAATTTAATTTTCTGCAATTTAGATATCATATTGCTTAACTTGTTCATGATTGCTTCCCATAAGGTAGATTGAGCTGAAGGGTAAAGGATCATAAGAGTTTAAGTAGTGTGATGAATTAGTTGCTTTGCTTTCAGTCTTTGATTTGCTTTAAGTTCAGTTTTTACTTTCTTTTTTTCATACAGCAGCAAGGATACTGGGTCTCATAGTCACTAGCTCATTGTTTGGTTGTTGCATTCTATTTTAATTGAAGTAGCTGCACATTTACACTTTTGTTTAAGTAGCTGCATATTTACACTTTTGTTTAATATCTTTTGAAGTGCTAAGTTTTGGAAGTTACCATTAGGGGCATAGGCCTTGTCTTGAAATCCATACTTGTCTTTTAAAAGTATTCTTAAGACCTTAGAATAGGATTTCCATTTGCATTAGACACTTTAGGAAACCAACAAGAACAAAACCCCAAAAACAACATAAACTATAAAACAATGAAGTAAGAGAAAGGTTAACTAAGCACATATGGTGCACCACACTTCATCAGTTTACGATACCCGGATTGATAATTTATGTAGAGCAATTTAAGACGTTAAATTGACTAGACATGTTGGTTTACTGTTGTGATTACAATTGCAATTAATGGTTCTCAAATTTGGTTTATGCATGATAAGATTTCCCTAGAGACGAATCTTATCATAACATTTTGGTATCTTTTTTCTTGGATTGCCTAGAAGTTTTGAGTTGTTAAGGATTGAAATATTATTTGTCATTGCAATTTTTTTTTTACTTCATAACTTCATTAAGGCTAAAAATTCACAAGGTTAAGGTCTAGGAAACCTCTAGCTAAGGAGGTGAAATTTCTATTTTTCAATAAAGCCTTCAATTTCAAAAATTTCTATGTAGGAAAAGGCCTAGACCACTTCAAACACTATATTAGAGAGAGCTCAAAATTATACTCTAGAAACATCCCCCTCTCAACAAGTTGATGACCTTCATGAGACTTTTGAGGAGCTTCAATTCTAGTTCTAGATTCCCCATGCCATTAGATAAATCATCTCTACAAGATACCATGATCAGACTCAACCTGTATAAAATAATGTTGTCCAAGTATTCTCTAGCAGCCAATAGTAAATTTTAATCCTCTTCCCCTTATCCTTAATTCTCAAGAATAATGGACCTCTTTGATATAGGGCTCCTCCTAGGATTACATAGCCAAGCCCCCTTGGCCTTGAGTATTCTCTAGACAACATTATCAAGTAATGTATCCACCCTTTAATGACTTTGATGGGGATATCTCTTCCTCTTTGTGTCTTCACTCTCATTCTATCTCTACTTCTCACACCTTGGCTCCTACATTCCATACTAAATATGGTTTTGTTTCTACACTACGATTTTTACTTTTATTAGCTAAATACCAAGTTCTTCTTTCTGTTTTAGAAAGGTAGTGATAGGAGTTCCTTTGATGCTCCCATTGTGTATTTATGTTAACTATGATTTGAAGTTCCACTTACAAATTTTATTGAAATTCATTATATATTAAGAAAATTATCTTCGAAGTTCCATTTACAATTTTTATGGCAATTCATTATATATTAAGAAAATTATCTTATCCGAGTATGTAGATTTTCACAATTCAAAATCATATTGATTTTATGGAAATTCAATATATATTAAGAAAATTATCTTTGAAGTTCCATTTATAATTTTTATGGCAATTCATTATATATTAAGAAAATTATCTTATCCGAGTATGTAGATTTTCACAATTCAAATTCATATTTCTTATTTCTTTTGGAGTAAAAATTGTGTGAACAAATTCTAGATATGTCCAAAAAAAATAAACAATAAATTATCTTATTTCACTCGTATGACTCCATCAATTTAACAACCACACTCTGAATTTAAATCAATTTACAATAATTAAATCACTTTTCTACTTTTGGCTATGAGTTCTCATCAATTTTACGAAATTATGACAACCTCATAATGTTGGTATGGATACTTGAATTCAGGTCACTCAGTCCGTCCACGGAAATTCAGGTCCCTTCCGTAGTAAACTCTTCTTGTTATGCCTTCAATTCTTAACGTGTGTCTGATCAATTAGACACATTTTTATACAATAACTACCCTCTTATCAAGTCCCACTATTGACAAGAATTTAGGTGCAGAGAAAGAAGAATGAGAATGAACTCGAAAATGAAAATGGAGCGAACTAGATTTTTTCATCATTGAGTAACAACTAATAGATTGCATAGGAGACGAGGGAACATCAATAATAAATAACTAGAGTAAGCCTCAACTATAATTCAACTAAACTGAAACTGACTGAACTAAACTAAACTAACTATGAAAACTAGCAGACAAGCTAGGGATAGTGAGATTAATGCTCTCAACACCCCCTCCTAATCTCAATTGTTACAATTATTGGCACTTACAATGCCCAAGTTCTCTCTTTAAAATTCAAATACAATTTTTCCCAATATTTTTGTAAAAATGTCTGCAAGTTGATCTCGTGATCCACATAAATCAAGAAATATATCTCCATTATTGACAAGCTCTCAAATGAAGTGAAAGTGTGTGTCAATATGTTTTCTTTTTTTGTGAAACACATGATTTTTGGATAAGGCAATGGAAGAGTTGTTATCACAAAAAATAGGAGTTGGCTCCTTTTTAACATGTGAAAGATCATTCAATAGCCTTCTCATCCATACTGTTTGACAAGTTGTGGAAGTTGCAGCTACATACTCTACCTCTGCAGAAGATATTGAAAAAATGGGTTGTTTCTTGGATGCCCGTGAGATCATATTTGTTCCCAAGTGAAAAGTGTATCTTGATGTTTTTCTGATCATCTAAGTTGCCTGCATAGTCGCTATCTGTGTAGCCTGAGAATGAGCAATCTTCAGAATTATTATAGACTGAGCCATAGTTTAGTGTTCATGCAACATATTTTAAAATTAATTTTGTAACTTTCCAATGGGAATTCTTGGGTGATTCCATAAATCTTGAAACAAAACTAGCCGCGAACATGATGTCTCATCTAGTTGTAGTGAGATACAAGGGATTGCCAACTAGACTTTTATACAAAGTAGAATCAACTGATGGTCCTTCATCTTGTTTGCTTAACTTAGTGCCTAGAGCAATTGGAATGTCAACTAGTTTGCAATTGATCATTCTAAACTTTTGCAAGATGTCAATGCCATATTTTTGTTGACATACAAAAATACCATTTGCAGATTGGTGAATTTCAATTCCCAAGAAATACTTCACGAGGCCAAGATCAATCATGTCAAATTCTATTTGCATGGAAACTTTAAATTCTTCTAACATTAGATTACCTATATAGAGAAAATCATCAACGTAAAGACAAACAATGAAAATTTTACCTTTATTATCTATTTTTGTATAAAGAGTTGGCTCTTGGCTGCTTTTGCGGAATCCATTTTTGATGAGGTAAGAGTCAATTCCACTATACCAAGCACGTGGATCTTGTTTAAAGCCATATAAGGCTTTCTTCAACTTAAACACTTTATGTTCTTGTCCTAGAACTTCAAAACCAGGTGGCTAATCCACATAAACCTCTTCTCTCAATATGCCATTTATAAAGGAATATTTGACATCGAGTTGAAAAACTTGCCATTTATTTTTAGCTATAGTGGCAAAATAGTTATGACTACTCTAACCTTGCTACTGGAGCAAAAGTTTCACCATAGTCTATGCCCAGCAGTTGATATAATCATTTGGCAACCAACCTTGCCTTATGCTTCTCGATTTTGTCTTTTTCATTCAATTTGGTCTTGTAGACCCACTTGACACCAATGTTGGTTTTGTCTTTTGGGAGATTAACCAATTACCAGGTCTCGTTTTTCTCTATGGTTGTGATTTCCTAATTCATTGCATCAACCCAATGTATCTCTTTTACTACCTCTTCAAAGTGGGTTGGTTGACAGGAAATAAAGGCAAAAATATTTTGTTGCTCAAAATCATGTTCTTGATCATATATATCCCTAATGCTTCTAGTTTTTTTATTGTGTTCTGCATATGATGATTCACTGCTAGAAGATGTACCATTTTTAGAGTGGTGTGACTCTTCTTGTACCTAAAATCTTCACATCCTTGGTGGAGGAACATGTTTATCTGAATATTCATCAATTCGTTCATACCAAGATTTGTTTTCAAATAACTTAACATCTCTTCTTAACAAAAATTTCTCGGTGAGCGGATTATAAAGTCTGTAGGCTTTCGACTCACTATAGCCTACAAAGATGCATTTTTCACTTCTTTGTCAAGTTCCTTTCACAACTTCTTTGGAATAGTGCAAATGCTACACAACCAAATATTCGAAAGTGAGAGATATTCACCTTCTTACCATCGCAAGCCTCTTGAGGTACTATATCTTTAAAAGTAATTGTCACAGATATGTTGAGAATACATATTGTTAGCAGCAACAACTTCAACCCAATAGTCATTGGAAAAATCCTTTTCACAAAACATGCAGCTTGCCATATTCATGATTGATTGGTTTTTTCTTTCTACTACTCCATTCTGCTATGCAGTGTATCTGGTTGTGTTCTGCATATTGATGCCTTGTTGTCGACAAATTTTTGTGAAATCTTTGGCACTGTATTCTCCTCTTCTGTCTGACCTACGTACATTCAAAAGCTTGCCACTTTGCTTTTTTGTTTATGCTTTGAAACCTTTGAACTTTGAGAAAGTATCAGAAGTCTTATTTTTAAGAAAATAAATCGATACTTTCCTGCTATAGTCATCAATAAAGGTTAGAAAATAAATATTTCCACCAATGGATTGTGTTTGCATTAGTACACAAATATCTGTGTGGACTAGCTCTAAGGGTTATTTTGTTCTACTAGAAGATGTGGGAAAGTTGTCTCTTTTATGCTTTCCAAGAATACAAATCTCACATTGACAATCGTGTTGATTTTGTTTAGTACAAATATACAATACCTTTCCCTTCATCTTTTATACGAGAACGATCACCAAGAGTAATTTCAGATTTGATATCTGCATCAATACAAGAAATTAGATTTTTGTTACTTGTCATATGGTTGTTGCAACCATTGTCCAGTAACTAAAGGTCCTCATTGTGATTGTCTTCAGAAACATGGCAGGAAAGAAACACGGCTTCAAAGGATTCTCCTTCATTGTTGGAGATATGGGCACTACCTCTTTGTTGATCTGATTGTTTCTTTCAACATTCATGTTCATTATGTCCAAATTTCTTGCAATAATAACACTGAACATTAGATTTGTTACTCCATTTTATGTTTCTCCATGTCTACTTCTATGAGGGTCTCGACTACCTTGATTGTTCTGATGTGAAACCTTTTGTTGCATGATGATGTTCTGTAGATCTTCCTGTACCTTTGCCTCTATATCCTCTGCCTATGCCTCTCCCGAGAGAGACTTGTGCCTTGAAAGCTTGTTCCATGGAATCTTCTCCTAGGTTAAGTCATGTTTCGTGTGACAGAAGCGATCCAGTCAGCTGATCTACTGACAAAGTTATAAGATCTTTGGACTCCAAAATCATTGTTACAACCATTTCAAATTTCTTCAGCAGGCTTCAAAGGACTTTTTCAAAGATCTCTTGATTTGTGATTGTTTCACCGATCGGCTTGATTTGATTGATGATTCCCATGACTCTAGTCATGAAATGATCAACATTCTCTATGTCAACCATCTTTAGGGTTTCAAATTGAGTCTGCAATGTCTGTAATTTAACAATCTTAATTGTATCATTACCCTGATATGCAGCTTTGAGAATATCCCAAGCCTCTTTTGTTGTTATTGCATTGATTATTTTGTCGAAGATAGAGTCATCAACCGAATTTTGGATCCAAAATTTGCCTCAGTGCTCTTTCTTTCTCAGTTCGACTGCTTCATTTCTCTGATTATTGGTCATGATTGCTAATGCTTCTTGAGTTAGCTCTATATAACCATTCTGTAGTGTATCTCAACATTCTTGGACTTGCAAAAAATCCTTCAACAGTAAAAACCAAAATTCATAAGTTTTGTAAATAGAATGTGGCAAAGCACTTGAAAAAGTCTTTATTTAAAATGTGGTCATGCCTTTGTTTGGATCACAAAAATATTTAAAAAAAAACCTTTAAAGGAAATTGAAAAAAAATATTATAAAATGACTTCCAAATATAAACAACGCCCTTTTTTAAATAAGCCCTTTTGGAACAACACCTTAATGTAACATTCAAAAAGTTGTGGCGCATTCAAAAAGTAACACATGGGTAAATACCTTTTAGATTTGGCTTCTCATGTTTTTGGAATTGAAGGTTGTGGACTTTTCAAACGAATACGTGCTACTTTCAAACATTTCTTTTAACCCGCTGACTTTTAGTAGTGGCGTGTGAAAGAAAAATGTTCTTCATTCCTAAATTTTCAGTGGCTGGCAGACGCTTTAGAATTTTGTTGTTTTTGGAGAATGACTGCGATATGTGCGCACCTGCTAATATCGCGGGGTGCGAAAGGCAAAGATTGTCGCTCTCAAGAATGACCGGCAAATTGTTTGTCGTGCAATGATTTTGCTAATCAAATACATTTGTAAAACCCTTTAATTTTTTTTTGTTGAAACTGTGAATACGGATACGGATGGAGAGGTACTAGAACTGTCAAATTTGAAGAGTGTGTCTGTGTTGAAATTCCAACCTTAATCACTCTTCACTAATTTTTTAAAACAAAATACATTACTTCACTTCTCTTCGAACTCAACGCACATTGATTGTTCTGTCTAGCCTTGGCTTTGACTGCACATTGATTGTTCTGTCTAGCCTTGGCTTTGACTGATGGATTTCGGATTTTTGGCCTTCATTGGCTTCGCAGCAACTGACTTCTTCATTCTCTTCTTCAAGCTCTTGTTTTCCACTTTTAAATGCTGTTCTCAACGAGTCTTATGCAATCTGACGCTCTGATACCATGGCAAGAATTGAAATGCAGGGAAAAAAAACTGCAAATAAACTCGAAAATGAAAATCTCTTTTTTCATTATTGAGTAACAGCTGAATAGACTACATATAAGACAACGGACCATCAGTGATAAATAACTAGCTAGACTACATATAAGACAACGGAACATCAGTGATAAATAACTAGAATGAGATTCAACTAGAACTCAACTCAACTGAAATAACTAGAACAAAACTCAACTGAAGCTGACTGAATTAAACTAACTATAACAGCTAGCAGGCTAGCTAGAAACAATGAAATTAATGCTCTCACCAACTAGTCCAGATAAATCTTAGTTTGGACTGTGATGTTTGAGAAACGCAGTCAGGTGGTGCTAGTAAGCGCAAATTATCTCATGGTTTCTCAGCAATCTTTTTCTATCCTATCAATGCCAAGAAATCTGTCGACAGTTCCCTATAACAAAGTTTATAAATATCCAAAGCATCCTTGCGAGGGATTCTCTCTTGCAAGCCTCTTGCCTATGTCTGTTTATGTTGCAGCAATGGTTACAAGGGTAAGCATAGACATTTTGCATGTTGCTAGCATTGCGAACGAAGTTGAATGAAACCCAACTACTAACTAAGAGGAATGAAACCCAACTATCTTGCAAAGAAACAAAAGAAAGAAATGATGGTATCCAGCTTGAGTATACACATTTTCAAATAAATGTAGATCAAGTCAACTTCACAGATACATACAGAACGGCTAGGTTCTTCAGGCTTCCCATGAAGTCTGGTATTCACAGGCTAGGTTCTTCAGGCTTCCCATGAAGTCTGGTATTCCTCCTGTGAATAGATTATCAGATGCCCATCTGCATTCCAAAACCAAACAAACGTTAAATGAAAAGAAAAAACAACTCACTGAAAATGTCAAGAATAATACCAACCAAAACTCACAGCGTTGTCAAATTTTGTAGCTTTCTGAAACTGGATGGTATCTCTCCACTTACTCCCGCGCTATCGATGTACCTGTTTGGGAGATATAACGAACAAAACTTCAAGAGAACCTCTGAATGATTTCTAACGTTCATTAATCTAGATGAATTTGCTTCCCACCACTCAGAAGAGGAAAATTGGAATTATCCCATATCGATACAGAAATTCTAGAAGTGCATTTCACCAACAACTACAGACCTCTCTACATATATGGGTTCAACTTCAAATAAACTTTTAAACTGAGCACTTGATTTCTTCAAAAAGGACACCCAGATTCTCTATATTTGATTTATACTTAAATATATTTATAATAAGCTTAAAAATTAGAACAATCAGGTGTTTAATGAGCTTAAAACATTAAAACAATCACGTGCTTAATTTATATTTGAATTTTTTTATAATAATAAAAAATTACAATAATAATTTTATAATTTATATTTATTTTTTTCAGGGTTTAATTATATATTTTTATAATCAACGAGGTTTTGGATATATGGTGATTGGGTGTTTATTTAAGGTATTCTTTGATGTGAAGGTGATCAGGGGCTCTATTAAGACACTCCTTGATGTGAAGGGTGTTTTGTTAAGGCATTCCTTGATGTGAAGGTGATCGGGTGCTCTATTAAGACACTCTTTGATGTGAAGTCACATGTTGAATTCCCCTCTTTAATTGAGGTAATATATTAAACATGATAAAAATATAGTCCACCAAACTTATAATTTTTATTCTCAACCAAATTATAAAATTTTTTATATATTTTTATAATAATAAAAATTTAAAATAAAAATTTTATAATTTATATTTAAATATTACATTATATAATTTAAATTTAATACTTTATTTATAATTACTAAAATAGTACCCTTAAAAAATTAAGTGAATATTTAATCGTCCCTTAACTAGCTTGTGATAACCACAAAAATATCAATTAACATAAAACCTTTGCTAAATCTTGAAAATAATAATTTTTATAACTGAAACAATAACTCTAACCAAACCTCAGATCTCTTTACATTTTGAATTCACATCAAATTCTCTTACTATAAGTCTCTTTACATTTTGAAATCACATCAAACTCTAGTACTTTATGGCCCATAAATCATCTTCATGAGTAAAAATATTTTTCAAGCATTAAGAGCACATTTAGATTGACATAGAAAAATGCTATCGTTATGTGGTTATGCTAAGATCATTTATATTAAATGTTTTATTCATATTCGCCTTCAACATTCTTTTCATGTCACTATTCTTGTCATGTCACTATTATTATTTACAATCACCGAATTATTTACATAGAATAGTAGAATAAAAAATTTACCAATTTTTTTCTTTATAATAATAATAATTTATTTTTTAAGAATATGGTTAAGTCAAACATTAAAATGATATATGAAACCCTATTGTTTGTGGGACAATAAATTTCTAAGAATGGTAATTTGACTATTAAATTATGTGAAGGTCTTGTGACATGTGCACACATAAATATTTGAAAGCTACCTCCATGTCTTTATTTTCATCAAATTCCATGGGTGTGGCCCAAGTGGTTAGGAAAATGTCTTGTTTTCCCCTCCATCCAAGATTGATTCCTATAGAGGGACATGTTGGCCCACTAATAAAGCTCAAAGAGTAGTCACTCCACTTCTCCAACAACGTCTCAACTCTTGCCAATTAATAAATTATTCATATATATCGCTTGCGAGCCATTGGATATACTCTTGGTGTTATAGTGGCAGCCAAAAGATTTGATCCTAGTACTCGCCCAAATCACTCCAACATGTTGCCAATTCACCATGTTTAAAAAAAAAATTATTGTGAAGGTGTGCATAGTCCGCCCCCCATTAGATTTGAACATGTAATATTTACAAGGAAACACATGTTCTTAACTAATAGACCCACTCAAGTTGTACAAAAATAATGTGAAAAAAATACTAATATCTAGTAACAACAACAATAATAATAAATAATATTTAATTACTAAAAATCATTACCTTATAACAATTAAAAGTTATATCTAATTAGTAAAGATCACTACTTTTTAATAATGATATAATTATTTAAAATGGCGGGAAAATATTTGAGAACTCAATTGTCAAATTAGTTAGGGATAGTCATCATTAACTACTATTAGATAATGCAATTTGTCTCATTACCATTATTAAAAAAAAACTACACAACTTGAAATAACATGTTGGTGGTATGTGATGGGGTTGACCTTCACTATTTCCATATGCCTCTAGGTCTTGAGTGGTTAATTGATTTCCTTAAAAACAATTTTAAATCATATTGTAAAATAAATAATTAATATTTAAAAAAACAAAAACATTTTTTTTTTTAAATCATTACTCCTTATTTAAATATATAAAATATCTATTTATTTCTCATTTCCTCCCTGTTTTTGGTACTGTATGCCAAAAATAAAGTCCTTCATCATATGGAAAAAAACATTGAGTATGTGGCTAATTTTTTTTTCCACTCTCAATCTTTTAGTTCTTTGAAAATTCGCCCACCTTTCAAGTTGAGAAATCCAACTCGTTACTAATCACAATAAAAGTATAATCATTAAAAGAAGGTTGACAAGTAAAACATAATTGGGCTAGTGCAAATAAAAAATCTCAATAGCTTGGAATCATATATAATCTCAAATGCCACTCTCTGGTTCACAATAAAAGTACCAATGTGGAACAAATCACCATTGATGGAAGCATTGCTAACGAAATTCTTCATACAATAATAATACAATTGTTGATAATCGAGGAGGGAAAAAAACATCATTTACTATTACATCGACATCGTGGATGTCATGACCCTAGGAAGACCCACATGGGTCAAGATGCACCATGGACCTTTGGGCACGTGGGACCAATTTCATTCCTCTTGATGGTCTGCCCAACTTGATTGTATTAGACGTGGATTATGCCTCTCTTCCTTTTCATAGTTAAGTAGCTAGTGGATATTATTTTACTTAACAAATTTTCATGTTCAATTGAAAAATTACACCATTATGCAAAATATACAATATAATTGGGTACCCAAATTCATATATAAACAATGGAAAAAATCTTTTGTACAATATACAACCCCCTAGCTTTTACAATATTGGAAAAAAACCATACCAAAACATAAACTCATTCCAAGTTGGCTAATCCCCAAAATTCTTTCCAACTCCAAAATTCATACAACCTAGTTGCAAAGCAACAACCAATAGCATAAAAGTCACACATCCCCTTGGCCATACAAGTGGAAACCCAAAAATCATGGCCCACACACTCCTACCCAAGATAGGTAGGGCACGACCTTCTCGATGCACCTTCCTCTCATGCCAAATTATCATCGTGATTCACACTTAACCATGCGCTCTAGGATACATGTTTTCTGAGTTGATTGTGAGTTGTTGTGCTCCATCATTCGCTTCTTCCCTTGCTTTATACCTCTCGGGCATGCCCACTAACCATCACATTAGTTGGGTTGGAATGGAGGCCAACATGCGCTTGTTCGCCTTCATGCCCAACTCCATATGTGATGTCTACCTGAGCTAACATGTCATGCATCACATCTGCACCTACTCTAGTTGACATTTCCTCATTTCATCATGCCCTTGCTCATTTTATTTGTTGATCATTCCACCCACACACTTACACGAGGGGAAACCCTAAATTTGATTTTTTTAGATGTGATAACATGTTGACCAACATGTACATGCTTTGATGTATTCTTCAATGAACCAATGGGTGTGGCATGCAATTTTCTTCTCGCCCATTAATATGGGTGCACCCAATGTTGTGCAATCGTGCTCGTTGCATCACAACTCGACATGGAACCTATTCTTGTATAGTGTGTCTCACTTGATCGTGCAATTTTTCTTTCCTGACCATCAATTCATCATGATGATGTGTGACAATATCACATACCCAAACATGGGTTTTCTCATGCCATGTGACTTCCCAGCATCCGATGGCATGTCAAGGTAAGGGAACCCAAAAATTTGTGTGAGTAACTGAACCAAGGAGACCATCTTTAATATTCACAAGTGAGCTCATGTGACCAACGCATGCCCGAGATTGAGGGTTCTACGTCCTCCCCACTAAAAATCATTACCACCTTTAGCGATCCTCCAATTAGCAACCCAAATATCCAAGTCACCAATCAAAGTCACTACTGGTGATCAAAGTGTTGCCTTGTGATCTATCATTGTGCCTCTACTCTAAATAACCCCTACATGTATCCATGCGTAGGATCTTATTATGCCTCTAGCTAATTAAGTAGCTAATATGATTACCTCATCAAAAGTTTACAGAAACTCACTCCTCCACTCAAGTGTCCTCATTTCAATCTTAGGAGCTCATCCATGCAAATCTTCAATCTCTATCAATCATCCAAGGTAACCATATGACACCCAAGAAAATACTAGCCATCACTCCTCATGACAACAAGCCATGTCAACATTGCTCAATGTGAACAAGAGTTGGGGCAATTCCCATGAATACCTCCATCTCCATCCAAACTCAATTCTACTACTTGGTGAGCTCTAGTATTGTAGCAATAATGCTACAACTCCTGGGGCTTCCTGTCTCTTAATTTTATCAACCCGGTAGTTCGTACAAACTTGGAAGCGACGGTGCTGTATGCACAAGTACTAGCTCTTGTCGCAGCTGTCACTTGGTCAGCTCGCACAAGTCCGCTAGGGCTCAAGCCAACTTCTATAGGCTCTCAGAAGAAGCTTGCTAAATGATGGACGAAAGCTATCTCAAAGAAAACTAATCTACTTGGCAAAAACGAACTGAAAGCAAATCAAAGCATAGAAATCCTAGGAAACCCTAATTTGACTAGTCTAACCTCTATGATGCAAAGAATGTGAATGAAACTTCTACCAATGCTGCCATTACTTCTAGTAAGTGAAATTGCATGAATCTAAGCTACTTGCATCTGAAAAGACATGTTTTTGTATTTCTTTCTTAAGTGAATGAAGTGATTGTGATTTTGTTCTTATTAGGGTTTGGTTGTGCAGAGGAGGTGCAAGGAGGAAGGAAAGCTTGGGAAAGGTTGGGGAGGCTAGGAGAGGTCCCCAAGGATCCTCAGCATCCATCCATAGAGGTTCCTCACGTTTAGAGGCTCAGCAACCGAGTGAGTGGCCTCCTACAGGATGTTTGCAGGGGATTCTACAGGAAACGCAGGGATTTCTACAGGATGTGCTGTAAGTGGAAGTTTTGGGTGATGGTGAAGGGATGGAATGGTTTGGGTGGATAGGTAAGGTGGAGATGAGACTTGTGATGACTCAGGGGCAGAGAAATAGGACAGAGAATGAGTGCACGAAGTGGTTGGTGGATAGAAGGATGGGATCAACAAAAGGACAAAAGGATGAAGCTACGTGGTAATGAAAGAGTTGGAAGGTGAACCAATGAACAACAATATAAAGCGTGTAGAGGAATGTGCATGAAGCTGTGATGAAGGTGTATGGTGCAAGAGTGAAGTGCATGGAAAGATCTATCATAAACGAGACTATGTTGCAGCATGTATAAAGTGAAGAACTACGTATTTTTGTGGTTGGTATAGGCTGCACTCCAATCTCCAAACAGAGATGGCAGTGGAGACTTCCTCAACCTTTTTCCTTGGAGCTCCAATGTATTATCAACCTGCTAATCTAACTAAACAACCGAAAGCAATTCAACCATAAGCTAAACTCATTCAATCTCATAAAAACTAACTCAGCAAACCTGTAATTTTGAATGGCATGGTAAAGCAATGAACTAAAGTGCTGAAACAAAAAGAAATTAACATTACAAAATAGAGGAGGTCTATTGCTCTCTTAAAAACTCAGAATTGGATCAAAAGCTGCCTGTCTTTATTGAATAATCATGAATCTAATGACATGCCAAAACTAGCTTACAAGGAGCAAAAACCGAGCTACAACATGACTAGCCAAATTGACTAACTAGCTATCCCCAAATTGACTAACTAGCTACACAAAATGACTACCCACTAGCTAACCAAAATGAGGCCCCAAGCCTTCTTATTTATACAATTTGAGGACCCAACAATCCTCCTAAAAGTTAGGGACTTGGCTGCCCAAGACTTGTAGTTAACAGCAGTCCAACTTGACTTGCTTAGCTGCCCTTGAGCTGATTGATTCGGTGGCCCTTGAACTCTGAGCTGATGGTGGAGAATTCGAGGTAAGGGCCCATAAATGAGGGGGACACCTTCCTACAAATCCTCTAGCTTGTTCTCCCACGAATTTGGCTGCCAAGTGCTCATTAAGACCTTCAACTTTGTCTCCAAGTTGACCAAAAAGGCTACACAAAGCACCCATTAGACTTGTTGGCATAATGACTAACCAAATTCACTCTATTAACATAAAAATAATCAAAAACATGCAATAAACAAATGAGAATGGTGGACTAAGCCAAATTAGGAGGTTGAATGAGCCCAAATAATTGTACATTTTTGGGGCTCATCACTACTCTTGGTAAAGTTCCTCCATACTTCTATGTCACATACATCAACAATGGAATGTGGGTTCTGATCCTACTTTTAGCCTCCTCCATGAGTATCTCCAACTCTAGATTGTAGGGCCACCCCCCCTCTCCAAGTGTCTCTATGATAGGATCAATCTCCTCCCTAGCACACTTTTACCAAGGTTCTCATGACCTCTCCTTGTACTCCTCGATCATGGGTGAATTGTCCTTCCTATCTGTGAAACAATTTAGAAATCGTCTTTCTTCATCCTATACGAGTCTCTAGATTGTACCACTCTATCGAGTCCTCTCCACCAAAGCTGCCAATATATCTAAATTTTGTACCAAAACCTTCTTCACCCTATGTAAGTTATCCTCTATGTCACAAATCCTCTCCTCGTGCACTAGAACAACATGTATGATCATATCACCATCTCCTATTCCTAAAGTAACTTCATCAATCATGAACAGAGAAGTCACCTGAGCTCCCAATCGTACTCTACTCCTCTTAGTATGCACAAGCACTTTTGAGGGATTGAAAAATATAACCAAGCAATTGAAATGTGGAATTGCAACAACATTCTCTACTCTCATAAAGTCCTAACCCAAAACCACATCATAATCATCCAAAAGAAGTTACAATGGTGAGACTTGTCTCACCTTGCAATCTCCTATCTTAATATGCACACATATGATCATACAAGCCACCTTATACTCTCCTAAGTTAACATCCTTGAAGTAAATATGTGCGAGCTAAAGTTTCAACCTAATTTATCTTGCAACATCATCCCTAATGAAATTATGAGTCATTCCACAATCAACCACTACTACTACCTACTTCCCATTTATTATTGCATGAACATAACTCATTTGGGTTCCTATGTCCTATGCTGATGAAAAATTCATGTCCACAGCCTCACCTGAAACCTGCAACACCCCTACTATTTACTTCTCTGACTACTTCAAAGTTGGCAACTTTTGCTTCAAAGGACAATCCTTCGCATAATGTTCCTTAGTTTAGATCCAACACAATACTAGCTTATTTTATTTTACGACATCCAAATTTTTATATTCTTCATCCATGGATATCTTCATCTTCCCCTTATCCTTCTTTTTCCTTCCCTTGTCACCATGCTACTCCTCATTACTATTTGGACTAGACTTACCCTCGCCTTTATAGTTCAATAGTTTATCGATCACGATGATAGAAAATATAAGATTCTGAATGTTTTACCATCACAACTCACTCAATGCCAATGAATGCATTCCATTTATGAAATGGAACAACCTATCCTCCTATTATATGTCCTTGATATCTAACATGATCCTTGAAAACTATTTGATATAAGTCTAGATCTTCCCTGACTGTGTCAAGGACATTAACTAGTTTCATGCTATCCATGCTTGGTTGTAATGCCCGAATTATACATGAAAGAAGCCTTCAATGATGCCCATTTTCCAACTCTATCCATGATGCAACTTGATGTAAATTACTCTACTATAGTTCCTCCATCATAACTTGGTAGTCACTCTTAGAAACATGACTATGACATTCACCTTGGTTTCGTCTGAACTTTTACTCATTTGATCCAAGAATTATTCCATATCCCAAAAAAATTTCCCTAGTAACTTCACATTTATCATCCCATCATATGGATTTGCTTCCCTCATATTGATTATGATAGGTGTGTTGGACACTCCTTAACCAACATCTTTCTTCAATATGGTGATCAAAATTCTTGATCCTACAACTTTTGTTGAACGATCACCAATTTTTTTGCTACATATTTCAACCTATCTACCATATTATCATCCTTAAACTAAATGATGGCATTTGTAGCATTATGAACTTTATTTATGACCTGATTGAATGTTCACATCATCTATCACATCTTTATTTCCAATTTAGCTACTTTTTCACCATGCCCATGTAATGATTCCACTAGTTGACTTACAACATTATCAACATTCGACACATGTCCCTTTATCTTGGGGGTATTTGGGTGGCACAAACCTTTCACATTAAGAACCCCTTATAAAAATAACTACCTACCCTATGATTGTCTCAATTGGCACCAAACTCCACCCATTATGGCTACAATAGTATACCAAATTGTATTCACTTAAATTCTAATATCACTTGTCATAGATGTGACCCCTTATCTAATATTCTTTTGTCACGGATTTGACCCCTGCTCTGACACCACCTATCACGACCCTAGGAATACCTACATAGATGAAGACACATCGTGGAATTCTAGTTGTGTGGAACCAACATTGTTCCACCTCAGTGGTTTTCCCAACTCAATTGTACTAGACTTGGACTACACCTCTCTCTCTTTTATTAGTTAAGTAGTTAGAGGAATATTATTTGACTCATGTGTGGCCATGGGGGTCAATTCATGAAGTTTCTTCTTTTCTCTAACATCATGCCCATCATATCACATACTCCTAACTTAATGTCCTAAGAAATACTTCTTGGTCTTATGAGTTTTCACATGTAATAGAGGTTAATGTTGTACCCACCATGGTTAAACTTAGTAAATGTTAACAATAATGAGTTATTGAAAAGTTTGGAGATGTCACTTGATTTTTACAAACTAATGAAATGTATATCGGGGCATGACTCATCATTATGAGTAGGTTCCTTTCATTGAGATCCATTTAATTTGATCAAGATTTGAATTTTTTGCTTCATATTTGTGTACCTACCAAGGGTGTTGTGATATATGCAATTGATACCATGACAAAGATTCCATATCATCTTGGCAAATGTATGTGAACCTCCAACATTACTCATGAGGTCAACTTTCCTAGTAGGCCATGAACACATCATCACAAGCCACATGTGCCACCTTATTGAAGTTTTTGAGGGGACATGGAACACTTTTGGGAGTGTGATTCCTTTTCTTGGAATTTTTTTTCACACGTCTAGGGTGGAGTTTGTTACAAAACATTAGAACATTTTTAGGGGGCATCCCTCTATCCTTGGGACTATATCCACATGTGTGAGGTTCTTATTTCTATTTTACATTATGACTAGGTCAATCCCCTAGACGAGGGGATTTTTTATTAATTTGATCACGTCCTTTCCTATTTTGAAGAGGGCATCCACTTCATTGTGTCATCTATTCTATTTTATTGTACACGTGGTATTAATCCACCATTTTATATTGTTTTTTACTCCATCCTCTCTGGTTATTTAGAGAATTACTATTTTGATCATAGTTAATTAGAGATTTATCATTATTTTTTGATGGAGTTTGTTGAGACCTTAATCTATAAATAAGAAGCTCTTCGTCATTGTGATATTACAGGAAAGTTTTCAATAAATCTTGTATATTCTCTTGTTCAAGAAGAATTATTCTGGAGCACCATTGGGAACTATTTTTCTAGCAAGTTTGTGGATAAAAAATTTAATTCAAAGATTGTAGAAGAGTAGAATCACTACATTGGATAAGGTGAGATAATTTCTATCTCTATCTTGTGTTGCTTTCTTTTAAGATAAAATATTATGAATTTCCTCTCATCAAATTAGGGCATATACAAACAATCTTCAAATAGAGGCAACCTTTATAATTATATTGAGTAGTGGATTTTATATAAACCATCACCCCCATCAAACTTGAATTTTAGTGAACAAATTAATGTTGTTATAGTGCATGCCACTTGTCTAGCTATAGCCCTTAATTTATCAAAGAGAACATCCCTCTTCATGATATCAAGTTGACCCCATAGCCCAGGTAGAGTGAGGCACTAATATACTCTTTCTAACCAACGTAAAACCTTTAAAATAATTTCTTTAATTTTTGTTTTTTTTTGTTTTTTAATAATATGAATTTTCAACTAAACAAATTGTAGATCAAGTTGTGCTACATGTTCCCTTTTATTGACTTTTTCAAAGTAGATCTATGGTTTTTTCTAGTTCAAATCTTGATTAATTAAAGCTAAAATTTACCCTTTTTTATTCGTTGATTCACATATCAAAGAGGGGTATTTCATTTATATTTGAATCCTTATCAAACTAATCCACCATAACATATCTAAACGATTCATTTAATATTCTTAAGGTAAATCATTGTATTAATAAGCTAGATTTCATTCAAGTTTTGTTACATTTTCTCCTTGCTTACGTTGGTTGTAATTTTCTAGTATAAGGACATTAAATGAGATGAATTTAATCTATAATTTGCATCAAGAAAATTTACCTAAAAATATTTATGGTTTAAATTGCACTGATCCGAATAGAAAATGGCATCAACCCATGGTATTCATCCACCCATGTTATTCATCAACCCATGGAATTTACCCATGGTATTGTCAGTGACAACTACCTATGGTATTCATTTGCCCATGGTATTTTCCCATGGTATTGTGACATCCACCCATGGTATTCATTCACCCATGGAATTGACCCATGGTATTGTGAAATCTACCCATGGTATTCATTCACCCATGGAATTGATCCGTGGTATTGTGAAAACCACCTATGGTATTCATTCACCCATGGAATTGACGCATGGTATTGTAATTGAAAAATACTATAAATAACAAGTTGCATTTTGTAAAAGGACAAATTGTCCACCACAATGTAGCTTTTACAATTATTCTCCGTCTTAATAAAAAGTTTCTTTGTGGTTTCAATTATTGGGCATTCTCCTATTTTTCTTTTGGCAATTCAATTTTTCAGATCTTGGGGGTCTCCTCCTCCAAGATCCATTTCAATCTTTTAGATCTTGGGGGGCTCCCCCCAAGATCTGGATTAGTGGTATCAAAGCAAGTTATGATTCCATGGGAATGAGGGTTTGATGCATATTTCAATTTCAAATTTTGCAGCAATATTCAACAAACTTCAGCATGTGCTACGTCCTCCACAGAGCATTTTCTTGGGCCAAAAAAGAAGAATTTTTCTTTTTTCATTTTTTTGCAAGAATGTTTTTGGGCGGTGAGTTTTCAGATCAGATCTAAACTTTTTGGTGAAAATTTTACAAAAAACAATAACATATCTAGTTCCCTTGCAAAAAAAAACCAAATTAAAAAAAAAAGGTCGAATCGAAGTCCAGATGAGGGAGATATCGATGATTTAAAATCAGCTATGTTGCAGAAATATTTCTGGCAGTGACTATCTTCTTCTTCTTCCTTTTTCTTCTTTTTCTTCTTCTTCTTCTTCTTCTTCTTTTTTCTTCCTTTTTTCTTCCTTTTTTTTGCCGCAATTTTGGTGCATAATTTCAAAAAATTTATTGTATATCTAAGCTCCTCTCGAAAAATCACTCAATTTCAAAAAAAAAATGGGTCGAATCAGAGTTCGGATGTGGGAAATGTTGCTGATTTAAAATTAGTTATTTTTCAGAACTTTTGTGACGGCGGAAAAGTTGCAGCACGAATATGAGATTCTAGAGTGTCCAAATAAGGCTTTCCAACACATGGGAAGATGCAAAATGGTCCTTCTGTTTCAAAAGACAAGTTATAATAAATATTCTTAGTTATATTGACGGAGTTAAGTCCATTTTAATTCTGGAGCAACATTCAGAGCGGGTTCCCTTTGGATACATGCCCTCCTACCCTGCTTTAGTAGGCACATGTTTCAAATTCATCAGTTTCAGCATATCATTATTCGGCTTGGGTTCTTTGGAGACATGCCCTCCCACTCCAGGATATGTAGGCACCTGCTACTTCATCACGGTTATGGGTCAACCGCACAAAATCCTTGTCATCGAAGTCCATTTGCTAGGCTGTGCACTATTAGCATCACAGTTGGTCACAAGCATTACAGGTTATCTCTATCATTGGATCTTCGTTTTTCATGGTTATGGGTCATCCACAGACCCACACTTCATCGAAGTCCATTTGCTAGGTCGCACATTGTCAGTATCACAGTTGATCACAAGCATTATAGGGTATCTCTATCCTCGGATCTTCATTCATCATGGTTATGGGTCATCCACAAACCCACACTTTATCAAAGTCCATTTGCTAGGCTGCACATTGTCAGTATCATAGTTGGTCACAAGCATTACAGGGTATCTCTATCCTCGGATCTTTGTTCATCATGGTTATGGGTTAACCACATAAAACCTTTCTCTTCAGTGGCTCTTCATATTCAACAAAGGTTTCGCAGGAGGGCACTTGATGCAATGGGGACTATTGCTTCTTAAGGAGGGAGGAATGATCCGAATAGAAAATGGCATCAACCCATGGTATTCATCCACCCATGTTATTCATCCACCCATGGTATTGTAAGTGACAACCACCCATGGTATTTTCCCATGGTATTGTGACATCCACCCATGGTATTCATTCACCCATGGAATTGACCTGTGGTATTTTGAAATCTACCCATGGTATTCATTCACCCATGGAATTGACCCATGGTATTGTAACTAAAAAATACTATAAGTAACAAGTCGCATTTTGTAAAAGGACAGATTGTCCACCACAATGTAGCTTTTACAGTTATTCTCCATTTTAATAAAAAGTTTCTTTGTGGTTTTGTTTATTGGGCATTCTCCTATTTTTCTTCTGGAAATTCAATTTTTCAGATCTTGGGGGCCTCCTCCCCAAGATCCATTTCAATCTTTTAGATTTTGGGGGCCTCCCCCAAAGATCCAGATCATGCACTTTCTAAAGAAAATATGTATTTTCATGGTCAAATCTCAGTTCACTTTGCTAATTTAAGGCCTAATATATAATTATAAAGGCGGGTTATTAATAATATTAATTATGAAATTCAGAATTGGGCATCTCAAAAATAGGTTTACGATTTGATTTACCCATTCCTTGAAGCGAGCCTCACCAAATTTAATATTCACGATCAATCTACATTTTAGCTTTTCATTGTGATGACTTATGATTCTAAATGGCTAGTTATATTCTATATAAAGCCAAAATTTCATGATCAATTGGAGCATTTTACAGGTGGGATATTAAGTGGGATATAAAGACAAAAAAAACATGACAAAGTCCCTAATCCATATTTGCAATTAAGCTTGCACCTTATTGTAAGAAATCTATCTTCCATGTTTAACATTCTAAACAATTTTCTAATCTAAGTTATGGTTCATAATCATTCATACATCTACACATTGGCACTCAACAAATCCATTTCACATATGGAATTTTAAATACATAACATGTTTTGAATGGTTAAGGAATTGATTTCTTATGGTAAACTATCTCACACTTGGTTAAGCTTAAATCAATTTGCAAGCTCTAGCTCCAATTTCATCATTATTTCTCTTTAAGAAATTTCATTTGAAATCTTGGTCCAATTTGAACTTCTAACACTTCACATTTAAATAATTGGATCATTGCTTCAAGGAACAAGTCATAATAAGTATTTTCCTGCACATCTAAAAATTTTCACAATTTCTTGAAGGATAACTTAACTATCTTTTAAGTCTATAACTTAAATCACTCATTGCAAGCATTATATTAGATAATTGAACTTGACTAGATCCACTCAGATACTACATGACCAAAATTTATTTGACCTTAGGAAATCCCCCTAGGCTATTACTCATCTGGTCTAAAGTGAGAAAGGTAAGGCCACCAAGGTGACAATGGTGGCTTGACTAAGTTTCCTTTTGATTTTGAGCACTTGCACTAAGGGGAAATTTGCACCAAGTTAGAACTTCGAAGGCAATATTTTGGTGTCATTATCAGGGAAAATTTCTATTACCTCATGTTTAGAATACTTATTTCCAATTTGGCGATGATTGATTTATTTGGAAATCGACATTTAAATTTTAAGCCCATCTACTGACTCTGTAAGGTGAACTTGTACTTAATAGGTATTTAACAAGAACATATTCTCAAGGCTTAATTCACTCCATTCTAGAACTACAAAGCTACCATCAAAGATGTGGTATCAATATGATCCAAAACTCAAACAAATTAAAGTCTCCTATTGTAGAAGAAATCAGGTGTTTGTTTAAGGTTAATCTTTCAAATCCCACCCAAGTCATAATGGACATTTGGACTAATGAGATTTATAGGCCATTTTATTTCATCAACATTTTCGGGGCACCTCATGATGTGTTTGAGAAAGCCATTGGAAATGTATCCACCTTCAAAAGAAACAATGTTGTATATATTATAAATCATTAGAAAGAATTTAATGCTATGATCATGAGGTATGGGAGGCTCATTTAGATATACAAATGAATCTCTTTGCATCATCCTTGGAAAATAATTTCTTAGATCGGTTCACATGCTAGCTCCAAAATAACATAAGAAACTTAGATGAATTTCAAAGTGTATTCATGGAATTATGGGGAAAGAAGAAAAACAATAGGTATGTTTTGGCTACTCTTATTACCACTAAGAGAAATGAGAATGAGATAATGCAAGAGTTCAACAATAGGTTTGACCAAATTCTCCAAAAACTCCACACTAATATCAAACCCTCATAGCCATCCATCCTCATTTACTACCTTGATGTGTTTGAGTTTCAATGATACTTCCACTTAAGACAAAGAGGCTCCCAAAGCCTTGGATTTGATCAAGAAGTCACTATAAGATTTAGAGAAACATGAGTAAACACATAAAGTAGATTAACTAAGTTCATTTAGAGCTTATACAATTGGAAATGAGCTTAAGAAGGGGCTAGTAAATACTATTAACCTAGCCCCCAGTCATTTGATAGCCTTAATTGAAGCCATAACATGCATGGAATCTAAATTTATGCAATAAAACACAATAATGTAGAATATTCCTGTTTAGCTAGAGAGATAATCACAATGAAACAAGTATCCACCTAGGGGGAAGGGTGGATGGGATATGTGAAGACCTCATCAAAATATAAACTCAACCAAAACCAAATAGTTCCAATCCCTCTGAAAAAAAATAATGTAGTGTATTGTGATGTATTATCTTAGTGCAAGGGTCAACCTATGTGAGAAACCTCATGACCACGACACTAGCCTTATTACTAGGGATGTTATTAGACAAGCAAGTGAATCCGACGAAGAAGAATCAAGTGGGACCAATACAAATAGCTATGCCGGTGAATAGATGGACATTATAAATAACGTGACAACTAGAACATACAATATTTCTATTGAACAAATGAAAAAAATCAAGGGAACTCAACTTGACTTGCACTCAAAGTAGCCATTTTTCTACATTGACTCATTGATTAAGCATTAATGCTTCATTAGGAGAAGGGTGAATTCTAGAGGAGTTTTTTAAGCCTTCAATGGTGAGTGTTACCTCATCAACATGCACTTAATGATAAAATCCCTAATCGACAAGGTTTAAGGGGAACTACTAGGATGTTCATCAGTATCACCTAAGCAACCTACTCACTTTTGGTTTTCTTTTATCCAACTTCAAAGGGGTATCCCTAGAAATTAGGATTGCTAAAACTATAATAAATGAATCTAAAAGGTGACGGGAAGAGATAACTCAGTAAACCGATGTTTTTTGTAGTTTTAAAGAAGTAAAAGTGTGATGGTGCGATCAAGACACTAATGCCAACCCAATAAGGAAAAATGGATTCAAGGGGCTGATCTAAGTGGGAAAGTTTTGTAAGGGTTAAGTCTACAAGGGTGACATATGGATTCCATAAGAAGAACTCAACGTTGCTTAAATTCAATTAAGAGATACTAGGAGGGCCTTGGAAGTACCACATCAAAACCATGCCATTAGGGTATGCCTTACATAGTGAAGTATTAGTTTAGATAACACTCAAGAAGATGTTAATAAAAGATAATACCACAATGTATAATACAAAAAAGGTGTCGTGAAGTAGAAACTCTCATAAAACCCTATCAATGGGTTAGACTATACCCTTCTCACTTGGCCCTACAAGGCAAGTTCTAGCAATCTATACCAAATAAGTAACAATAGAAAGAATTAGAACAATAACCCATGCCTTGATAAGAAAGAAACCATTAAAATCAACATATCCTCCAAGAAATATAATCCATTATGTTTGAAGGAGGGGAAACCCTAAAAATCTAACTATGACTACAAATGGAGAGATCTAGTCTTTAAATAGAGACTATCTTCATCTACTTTTATAGTAACATGATAATCGTTTTAACAAATCCATTCATCTCTCCAAGGAATGTGATAAATTAAGCTCTTCAATGAATCAATACAAGTAGTAATGATTTGTTGAGATCCAGTTTCTTCTTTGAGAAGGATCAATAAAATCTGATGGAAAAACAATAAAATAATGCTTCCATGTAATCAACTCGTTAGATACGTCAGCAAAAATAAAATAAAGGAGTTGGTTATGCAACAACCTCCATAAATCTCTCTAACGTGGAATGTATTGTTAAAGTGCATAAAAATGTGTATCATGTGGACTCGAGAGATAATTCACTCTCCACTGGGGGCATACAACAATAATGATCTCCCCAAATAACCAAAATTCTATAGCAGTAAAGGCAGGGTGCTCCTAAAAACGAGTTGTAAAAATGTAGCAAGAATTTTCTAGCAATAAATTTTGAAAACACCAAAACTTCATTAATTTCTTGTTGGAGTTTCTATTGTGACAACAATTTGGAAATCCCACAACCACTTTGCATCTAATATCATTGATTTAGTGGAAATATAGTTGCTTTATCAAAATATAAATTCTCTTGAAGCTAAGAATCCCTCAAAGTATGTAATGAAACCCTAGATCTTGGTTAGAAACCTCCCACATCTCATTCAATGTGGGAAGTGTAGCTCTCCAAGATGATAAATCATTTTTAAACTTGTACATAAGTGCAATAAGGCTCTAATAAATTTTGACATTTTTAATATTAACCATAGACATAAGAGCATGCAACATACACATGTGGACCCTTCCTTCATCTAGGGAGTAAAACTATGAAACCTCCTTCCAAAGTGAGATGTACCATCAATAAATAAGGAAAGGTATGCAATGTAGCCTTCAAAGGTGGACATCTCCTCAAAGTAGGGTTTTAAATAATTCAAACCTCCAATGATATCATTTGTGAGACCTCCAAGAGAAACATCTCATTAGAGAAGGTGTAAAAAAGTGCAATGCCTAAAATAGTGGACATGTCCCTAAAAACAAGTGTCAAGCAAGTGAATTATGAAATAAGGCATCAAAGATATGAAAAAAACATGTGAAGTGCCATCAATGTGCAACTAATTCCATAAATAAAGGGGTTGTTCCCTCAACAATGAATAAATAAAAAGCCCCAAGGGTTAGCTCAATCGGTCAAGCCGGGGCCTCGCCAATGGGAGGTCACAGGGTCGAAACCTGAAAGCCCTTGGGGTTAGGTCTATGATGGCCGAGGGGTGTGACCCCCTTCGGGTGGGGTCCACTCTAGAGACTTACGATCCTGGACGTAGCGGACCACTGACCATGGTATCCGTGAACCAGAAGTGAAAAAAAAAAAAAAAAAAAAAAAAAAAAAAACAATGAATAAATAATACTATTGCTTAGCATGTGTGCTATGAATCCACAAAAACATTCTCAAAGTATGAAATATGCTAGAATCATAGAGGAAAGAACCAAGTATCACCATCAATCCATATGATAACTCATCCAAGTGAACAAATAAGGGGGTGACCTCATCATTCAAGTAATAAAATGATGACAAGTGTGTATATGCCTCCCCATATGTGCCAAATAGGGTGTTTCTCCACATAGGACCTTGATCCATCTCATAAGAAACTTATCGATATATGAAAAACATACATAAGAGCTAGGTAATAAATTAGTGAGACTCTAACCATGTCAAAGTGTCCCAAATGAGTATGAACCAAAGAAAATAAAGAAGCAAAGTGCCAAGCATTCTCCAACACTGTGTTGTCAACCAAACCAAAATGCCAATGGAATGGAAAACTAGCCCAAAGATGCTAGGGAGTTATATCAAGTGAAATACATGTCATAATGTACCATTAAACTGTAATAATGTGAAAGTTAGATTACCAAGTGCAATGCTTTACCTATGCGATAAGCAAGTATACCAATAAAACACCCATCAATGCATCCATTACATCATCAATAATGTCATCAACTATGGACCAAGGAATCAAGTGAAACTATAACCCCTTGGCCATCCAAAACTTCATTGACCTATAAATCTTTCTTTTGTGACCAACATCACAAGACAATAAAAAAAATTCACTCGTGTGGGTCCGATACAAAATGAGAGATAACGATGGGTTCCACTTGAACTATTTCTTTTTTCCTGCTATAAGAGTTTTGCATCCTACTTAGGGTTACTATCCTTAGATTTGACCTTTTTAGTTTATTTGAATTCACTTTAGTTGACTTTTAGTTCACTACATTCACATGTTATTTTCGGAGTCGCTTGACCTTGAAGAAACCTATTTTAGATGTGGAGCACATTACTTGAGGAGGAACTTTCATTCCCATTCATGAGCTCCAACATTCCATTCTTAGCATAGAGAATAATGATCCCTACTTGGGAGTTGAATTGGACTTAAATTTTTAAGATTCACAATAGTTTTGTAGTTATTGAACTTTGAACACATTTTATGGCCCATCCCATGCATTTGAGTGATTTGGGTGACATATAGAAAACATGTTGGCCAAGCCTTTCAAACACATGTCTACCACAAAAATCTTTGTAAGAGTTCAAAGAACACCCAAAATGGAGTTTTTATAAGAAAAGTATGGCCTCAAGATGTTGATGTACCAAGTAGGCTCCTTTGACCACATTAATTTCCCCACCTTATGTATTAAGTTAAAGGTTTTGGATTGTAGGGATTTTAACCTTTTATTAGTTTTTCACTATGAAAAAGTGTAGTTTCAACCTCTTTTTATGTTCCTTTTGTGAACAATTATAGTTCCAACTTATCTTCTTAGATATAAACTACCACCATTCTAGCCATTTTGTATTTCTTTGTATAGTGTATTGTTTTTTCACCACCTTACTCATTAATAGAATTCACTTTCCATTGCAATACTATATGTTACACAGTAATTTGTCACTGCCTTCATCCCAATCTTCCTATTGTGTCATGAGTCCAAAATCATTCACACTCATGCTCTCTGATGTTGCCAAATGACCCACTTTGCCAAAGTTTCTGCATCATCGCGACTGTTGTCAAAATAAACGTGCTGATGAGCGCTCCAAAACAAACCAAACGCGCTGCCATCGCGGAAGTACACGTGATTCCCGCGATGGTCGGATTTCATGAGACAGCGCGACTGTTGCTTATATTTGATCGCGATGACATGACCTTCTCTATTATGCAGTAGTGATGTCAGTGCTCCAGTATAGTTATGTACCCGCGATGATCCAGTCTGGGCGAGTTTGTTCTAACAGCCGGCCTTCCAGATGACTCTAGACCTGGTTGTTGGCCTTGTATATGTCGCCCTTCCTTCTCTGGCATGTCTGTTTCGTCATTTGAGCCACCTTCCTTGGAGATAAGCTCATCTTCCCACCACTCATGGAGACTCCTTCTCCTATTTAAGCCTCCACCATTGCTATGAGCTACTAGTTTGGAATTCTTAGTGTTTGGAGTGTTGTTGATAGTGTTGTGAGCTTGATAGGTAGCTGGTGTGACAAGTGTGGGGTTTCTAGAGAGCTTAAAGAAGGTTGTGAAGTGTTTTGATCTTGTGTAAACTTGTGAGTGAGAGAGTTTTGTCTTGGGAGATCTATCTTCAAGGGTGAATGCTCGAGGAACTTACTGGCTGGACCCTCTTGAGAAGGATTTGATGTCAGAACTATGGTTGTATTCTTCTTTGTTTATCAATAATAGACGACTATCATTATGGTTCCACTCTTATTGTCTTTATAATGGTGATTGAGTTATATCCTTTCTGACTGATATATAGTTGCATCTATTGGATTTTATGCTTGTATTTGTATCGTTCTTTGCATGTGCAGGTGTCTGTTCATGGGGATCGTGGGGATTGTGACCAACCGCAGCAAAGGAACAGGAGCGATGACTCTCCTACAAGTACTAGCATTGGAATCCAGGTAGGCCTTCATAATCGGTCTTTAATTTGCAATTAGGAACCTGCGTGTTAGCGTTGTTTGATTGTTGCTAGACCCTATTTGGGCTAGTAGGGATTGCCTCTGTTCGTAGAGGGGATTTACCTCTACAACAATTTGGTGACTCCGCTGGGGAGCTTGTTGTTTGATTTGTAAACTTTAGACGGAGTCTGAAGTATGGCCAGATAGCCTTCGAAACGCTATTGCTCTGCATTAGTGAAGTAGATCAATGCCACTTCAGTCAATCTCTAGTTTGGTTTATAGACTAAACAGCTTGGAGCTGGCCTTTGTCCCTTTTTGTTCATTCTTTCCTTGAGTTTTTGTTTTTGGTCTCTTTTCAAAATTTGGGGATTAGTTTTTTGTTTCTTGGTTTCCTGGTTTGGTTTGGGAGATGCCTTGTTTGTTTAAAGATTGACTGTCTTGGTTTAGGAGTTTTTTGCTTGATTGTGGCTGTTTTTGAACATCATCGCGGTTTATAATTAAACAGTCGCGCTGTCATCGCGTACCCCTTTCTGTGATCTCCTATTCATCGCATTAATACACCTAATAGTCGCGACGGTTCTGTAAATCGGACCATCGCAGGTAAGGCATGTACTTCTGTGCTGACATCGCATTGTTGCTACGCGTAGTTCTTTATCAGCACATTGTTGTTGTGTATCACCCGCGCTGATTCCTGTAGAATTGAATTTCTTCAATTCTGCCTCCTGAACCTGTTGGTCTTGCTATCCCCTGCTGTTCTCACTTGGTTTATGACTTGTTCTTCACTGTTTGGAGGTTGAAGCACTCTCTTGTGAGTTTTGTTGAGCGAATCTTGCCTTTTTGCTTTGTGACCTAGTTTTATTATTCCAAGTTTGTTGGATCAGCTTTGCTTGGTTACTCGTTTGCAAAGGTTCGTTTACTGCTTGCTATTGGTTTGATTGAGCCTTCCTCTTTGCTTGCTTTTGGTTGATTGTTTAAGTGATCATTGTTGAACCAATCTTGACATTGTTTCGATTTCTTTTCACTACCCGGACACAGATCACAGTTGTTTGGGGTCAACCGGTTTTCCACATTTGTTTGTTATCATTTCTCAAAGTTTGTTTAATGCACTTTGCCATCAACAAAAAGAAAAATCTCTTTTGCTTTGTATTAGTTAATGAGAACTAGAAGCTTTTCATTTTGATTAGTGATTAGTGATCTTGAAGAAAAGTTTGTGAATTTCCATTAGCTGCATTAGGGAAGTTATTTGTTGTTTTGTGATCATTTCGTTTGCGTGAAAGCCCTCAAACCCTCTCGTAACTAGCATTCATCGAATGAAATGACATATTTTGGCATATAGTTTGCATTTAGGCAATTTTGAGAGATTACATATGGTAAGCCCTGAAAACTGAAACCTAATACAAGATCAACCTTAAAATGAACTGAATGAACCTAAAAATGCATTGGAACATAACACATACTGTTTAGAGGTCTAGGCTAGAGACGTGCTCCGACGTCGCTAAACCTAGTCACTTTTGTTTCACTTAAGGTTGGGTGATTCCTCCTTCCGTGACGCAATAGTGGTCTAGCACGAATTTGAGCTCCCACGTACCGTCGAGTATATGGGGAGACCCCACTAGGTTATCATCCTTTATCCATAGGAAGCTGTGTGTGCCGCCTCACAAGCCGTAACGCACCGAACACAGCATTCGGCAAGATTGACTGCCATACGGAAAGTCCTTGGTTTTCATATGACTGCCAAGGTGTATATGCAGTTTTCCGGATTTGTTTGGTAAACCCTTTTGCCTAGCTCTCCAAAGTAGTCACTTTCGTTCCTTTTCGGACTCCCTAAAAGAAAAGTTCCATCTGAGCACTTGTCACTTCAGGCTCATTAAACATTTGAAGGCGACTAGAGTCATCTTTTTTTCCTTTTCTCGACTCTTAAAAAATGAAAAGGTCAAGTTATGTCCTTGCGTCTTAAAATTTATTCGGCCAGGATTAACATTTACCCGGTTAGATCTTGTTTGCGTTAGTTTGAGTAGGGTCCTTTCTCGTTAGTTTCCCTAGGATTTTTTGAAGTTTGTCATCCTGGTGGAATCACTGATCCTGTCTCGCGTTCCAAGTGACCAAGGGTCTCCTTCTTTTGTTGCTCCTGAGGTACCGGTTGTGAGTGATACTCTCCCTATTATTCCGAGTATCCAACCGATTAAATCTCGCGTTCCAGACGATGAGGCTTACGAATTTCACTGGAACCCCATTTGGGAGCCTTACGAAGATGATATTAATTTTACCCCTCCTGGTGTTTCGACCCCAATGTCTTCCTCTGACATGGATGATACATCTCCTAGAGCGAGTGAGACACCTGTTTTGTCAAATATCAAAACTCCTATCCCGGCCACATCCCCGGTACCCTCACGCTATAAGTCTTTAAGGGATGATATCGGTACTAGGATCCCCTCTTCAAGTACCATGTGGGACCACCACATCACTCCCACTACGGGATCTTTTACTCCACAAGTTCACAATACACCTGTCACTTCAGTTCCAATTGTTCCGACTATTTGTGTAGCGTATTCAACACCGGTTGTTAGTGCCGTTACGACATCTTCAGCTGTGACTACTGTTGCTGGTCCATCTCATGGCCTGGTAAGTAGTAGCCAGCCGGCACATACACCCAGAGTTGTTCATCCTGCACAAAGTGCCCCACCCTCTTCTGGTCCCACTCCAGCAGGAGGGCCATATGATCGCTATTTTCAAGCTATCCAAGATCCGAGCTTGCAAGGTCCGTTCTATTACTACGATTCCACTGGTCAGTACCTTTATCTTTCCAGGCCCTTGCCATCTCAGCCTGTTGTTGAGGTCTTGGTACCATTATCCATTGCTTGGGGCACCACCACTTACCATGGTGGCCAAGCAATGCCTACACAGCTTCAGGGACCGCCTAACCAAGGCCAGCCATCTTACGTGCAAACCCCCCAAGGGCAGCAGTATTACGGCCAGTCTCACCCAGGGCAACCTGGGGGCCCACAAGGACAACCCTTTCAGGGACAACCTTCGGCCTCTGGTGGTCCGTCTTTCACTTATCTTGCTCAACCTTCTGGTAATCCGGGGCAACCTGGTATTCAGCAAGGTTACCCGTCTGGGCAACCGGGACAACCTTACATCCAACAAGGTCAACCTGGTGTCCAGCAAGGTTATCCATCTGGACAAGCAGGACAACCTTATATGCAACAAGGACAACCTGGAATCCAGCAAGGGTACCCTTCTGGGTAGGGCGGTCAGCCTTACGTGCAGCAAGGCCAACCCACTACCCAGCCTAGTCATCCATCTGGACAAGTTGGTCGACCTCAGGGTCAACCGGCCGTCCAGTCTGCTCAGCCATCTGTTCTACAAGGACAACCCTCGGTTGTACAAGGACAACCTAACACCCAGCAAGCTCATCCTTCTGGGCAAATGGGTTCGTCCCAAACTCAACCAGGGCAACCTTCTGGCCAGGTGGCCCAATCTCCACCCTTTCAAGGACATCCTTCTAGGCCCCAGACTCAAACTGGTCTTCAGATGCAAGGTGGGTTTCAATCCCAACCTTCTTACCAAGCGCAGCCTGGTCACCAGGCTCAGTATGGAGCTCAGCAACCGTATGGTTACCAGCAACCCCAGGGGCAAGCTCAGTTGGCCCCGTACCAAAATTATCAACAAATGCAGGTCACTCCTTATCAAAATTACCAGCAACAGTATGTTGCTCCTGCAGGTCAAGTTGGTAACCAATTGGGTGCTGGGGGGCAGATCCAGAGTCAACTGTCTGTTTATGGCTTCAACCCCTATGGATAGAATCCCTACGGACAAAACCCTTATGGGCCGGGCCCATCCGGACAAAGTCCATGGGGGCAACCACCACCTGGTTGGAACTCTGGTATTACCTCTTATCCATGGCCACAGATGTCCTTCAATCCTCAGTTACCTTTCTTAGCAACATTGGAACTGCCGGATGTGTCTAAATTGACTAATTATCCTATTCTTCATAATCCATACTGGCCACCAGTTCCAACCAAGATACCCGGTGATTGTCCCAAATTCGATGGCAAGACTGGAGAAGACCCTCAAGCCCACGTTATGACTTATCACCTTTGGTGTTCGTCAAATTCGTGGCTTGATGATTCCATCCGGCTCCGCCTTTTCCAAAGGACCCTCACCGGCTCAGCTGCTAAGTGGTACATTGAGTTGAATCGCGGATCCTTTCAAGATTTCAACTCGTTGGCAATGGCATTTCTAACTCACTTTCAGTTGCCCATTCGGTATGAGACGAGAACGCATATCCTCACGTCTCTTAAACAGGACACGGCCACGCACATATCCGATCATATACATGAATGGAGATGGTGTCGTCGTTTGATCAAGTTCTGGATTCCTGATCAACTCCTGACCGATTGGTTTACAACCTCCTTTGTCCCTGCAATCGCGCGAGACATTGCTATGGGAGCTTGTGTAACTGAAGAGCAAGCTATCGCGCGTGCTTAGTACCTCGACTTAGTTTATTCTCAGTCAGGTACCTTATATGATTATTTGCCTGATGCCCTGAGACCCGGAACATCCAAAGCTCCGCCAAAGCCATCTGTTGACAGTGTTATTGGCTCTGTAAATTCGTCTTCAAAGAAATCATCCGCGAACCCTGGGAAGCAAAAATCGAATGCTTCAAACGAAAACACTTCTCAGGATTTATCTAATTCCGGAAATACTTCCGAGGTCAACGCCGTCCAGTCCACCACGGCGGATAAAGCCTTGAAAGGAAAAAAGAAGGGGAAAGAGAAGGATAAATCTGAGAAACCCAGACAGGACTCCCCTAAACCTCCACCCGAGGAAGGAGCCAAACGTAAACCAAAGTATCCTTGTCTTATCTGTGACGAGGATCACTATACCAAAGACTGCCCAAGGCGGTCCGAAGTTAGTCGTTTATTGAAAGGTGCTCCTGGGATTCCTACGGTTCTGAAAGAGCCTTTTCCCTCACAGGAAACGCAAATGGTGGCTGATCCATCCTCGTCTTCTTCTCCCTTTGGTTCCCAAGTGTTCATGGCTGGAACAATTCCCGTTCATATTACGACTCGAGCAAAGGAATATCCGTCATCCGCCAGGAAGGAGCCTGAGGTCCCCTCCAGCGCTCCTCCATCCAGTTTTGGTCCGCTCCATATCGAGAGACCTAGCACTGAGACACCTATTCGACCCCCTCCTAAAGGTGTACTCCGGAGATCATCTTACAACCCTAATGCTCGTGCTGCCCAGCACTACAGCATCGTTGAGGACTTAGCTCAGGCTCCGTCAGCTATGTCCACTTTAGAAGTTCTCCAGAACTGCCCCCCCCAGAGGAAGTCCTTGCTATCGGCCATCGGTGGCATCGACCCGGCTGACTCGGATTTGATCACGTTTGATCTTGAGAGCCATGTACCGAGATTGCCTCACCAGATTGCCTTCCTCATTCAGGTCATCATCAATTCAAAAACGATTCATCGTACAGTTATTGATGAAGGCGCGTCAACTTGCATTATGTCTGTTGCTTGTTGGAAGGCTATTGGGTCTCCGACTTTGAGTCAGTCTCCAACGACACTGGAAGCCTTTGATGGAAGAGAATCTCGCCCTTACGGTATCCTCCAATGATTGCTGATTACTTTGGAAGGGAAGACCGTTGAAGTGGAAGTTGAAGTTGTCGATGCTAACCTTACTTACAACCTCCTTTTGGGCTGGAGTTGGACATATGCCATGCGTGCCGTGGCTTCGTCCCTCTTTCGTGTCATTCATTTCCCTCATCAGGGGAAAATTGTCACGGTAGACCAACTCTCCTTCTTCGCTTCCTCTTCCGAAGGTAACGTACCTTTTGTGGAGCATACCTCCATTCCTGTAGAGAGTGTGGGAGCCGGGCTCTTTAAAGACCCTGCCCTCATGGGTGTCTTCTCACTCCCACCTCCGAATCTTGCCTCGATCGGTTTGATTTCTGCTCGTTTTGATTCCCCATTGCACACTGTCGCTACCCTCGGCCCTTTTGAAAAGGGGGGCATTGATTATCTAGCCGGTAACCCTTGCTCACCTGGGGGGCATGGGAAGATCATTGGTGTCGTTGATCATTTTACAAAACAGGCCGAGACGACGCCTGCACTATCTAGGCCGGTCACACAACGATGTAATAAGGTAAGTCCTGAAATGGGCTTGACTTGAACAAATATCATCCGTGCACTCTCTTTTTTGTACATACATGTGCTTCTAGTAGGTGTATTGTGTCTGCGTGATTTAAAGCTTGCATAAAAATAAAATCCATTTCCAAGCATAGTTTGTATATGTGTTGTAATGTGTGCTTTTAAGCTTGCGTAAAAATAAAATATGTGATTAGATACATTTCGCATTGGGTCGTTTGCTATGCAACTGATACATTAGATCACATTTGTGTTAGACGTCTGCATAACATATATAAAAACATCATCACATGTAAAAGATCCATCCAGAATATGTATATATATATATATATATATATATATATATATATATATATATATATATATATATATATATATATATATATATATATATATATATCTCTCTCTCTATATATATATATATATATATATATCGTGTGGCGCACCGAGGCGCTCAAAAATAAGTGTACATGTCTAAATAGGGCCTGTGTTCTCTATACATCTGACACACATGTCTCTCAAAAAATCACTAGTAGGAAATAAAGACCTAGATATCTACTGTGGCGGGTTGTGCTCCCTATACTCGCAGCTGCTCGTGCCACCCCCCTCAACAGGGGGTGCATCCTAGGTTCTACTCCTACTGTATGGATCTGGGATGCTATGGGGACCTCCTCTATCCCCATGTAATTTGGAATCCCTGATAGCAAGCCCTCAAGGTTCCGGATCATTGTCTCCATTGTGTCATCTCCCGGAGGAGCCAGGGCTAGAGCTCCAATGCCCTGTGCGTTCCTCCGCGCCTTTGGAGCCAGGCCAAGGGGTCTCGCCGGTCCTACATCTGCATACCATAGCATTCGTCATTAGGACATGTGCATGAAAAAATCAAAAACATCATAAAAATAAAAAAAATAAAAAAATGAGATCAAGTGTCTTACCACCGTCATCCCACTGCTCTCCAACGGGCAGTTGCATGTCAGGGTCTCCGCGGAAGTCTAGGTCGGCATACAGCCAGTCCTCCACGAAGATCGTCTGTCGCTCCAACCACTCTCGGAAGTATGTCCCCCATGCCACTGGTCGGCCGCCACCTCCTCGTGGCATGACATGGGCCCATCGTGTGGCCCTCGTCTCGCGTGGCCTGGGTGGGTCCAAAACCATGTCCTGCAGCTGCAGTGCAGGCACCCGCTCCAGCATGAGCGGGAGTAAGATCGATCCATAGCCAAATTGTTTCGTCTCACCGCGACAACAGTTGGTCAATTGCCTCTTCATGTTTGTCGCTACTGCCCCTGCCCAGTTAAACATGGTGGGATTAAGGCATTCGAGGGCCAGTCAGAGATGGGTCTTCCAGGCCTCGTGTTGGGCCTGGGAGCCCGCTACCCGTGTCACCATGAAGAGCATAGCAGGAAGGATTATGTCCTCCACTATAGGAATTTCCACTTTTCCGCTCCTCGACTTGTGTGCCTGTGGGCACACCTGAGCCATCAGCATATCTAAAGTATCACCCCCGGGTCGCTGCCCCTCCAGAATAGGCATCTCACCTCGACGAGATAGCCTGGTCCAAAAATACATGTCTGTATAATCGAACTCAATATCTCGGCCTCGCATAACAAATTTCCCATCCGTGGGATTCCAGGCCCTGATCAGGATCTCCAGAAGGTCAGGTTGTGCCCGTAAGCATGGAGTTAGGAAAAATTTGAGCAATCCACACCCCCGCAATGCGTTTCGGCACCCGGCATCAACAAAAGCCGCTATATCATCGTTATCGTGAGTGCGTTCCTACCAAACGAATGCCATTATAACCCTGCATGACCAAAAATCTCATTAGCACCCTGCTTGCAAAGTTTCAAATGTAAATTCTATTAAAAACTTGTTGCGCGGCGTGAGCGGGCACCTTTGTTATTTTTCCTGGGTCAGCGCGGAAGTACATCACTTTTTCGCGCTGATCCAGGCGTGGCCTGTGGAAGTTTTTATCGGTCATCGCAAACCCAATAGCGAAATCCGTGATGACCGAGAGCGGAATGCAATTCAGAAAACCGCCCAAAACGACCACATCCCACCGTCAAAATGCAGGAAAAAGACATCAAAACAGAGCATAGGGAAATGTGTATCTACCTGGAACTGGTTTCGGGATGAATGATGCACGTACGGGGCCGAATTTCGTTCGCCAACCTCAATGCTCCAAGTCGCTCCACAAAAGCTCAATGGTAACAATGGTAAAAAATATGGTTTAACCCCCCCTATTTATGGTAATTTTGTAAAATTAAATATTATTTTCCATAAATATTGGTTTTTATCATGGTTTTTACTATATGCTTGGTCCAAATATGGTTTTTTACTATGTTTTTATGAGCATTGTTTATATTATCTTCAACAGGTTTACGTGTGCAGTGTTCTTTGTGCAGGATCTCAGATGGTGGAATTACGACAATGTTATAAGCGATTGTTCCTGAGAAGCCATCTTTAAGCTCCTTTTTGATGTGAAACATGAAAAGATAGCTGAGCTTCCCTCTCAACTCGTTAAAAGAAACGAGAAGCAGTCGCCTTTAAGCTCTTTTTTCGACCGTTTAAACTTAAAAAGATCACCGGGTTTTTGTCGTTTCAGACTCGTTATTGGCTACGAAATGACGTGCTTCTAACCACTTTTTTACTTTTCGGGTCGAAGTTACTACTTACGAAAAGTACTCCTCGATCATACTGGATGGGCAGTTCTTTCGAGCATTGTTTTATACTTTTTCGGGCTCGAGAGACACAACTTTACGAAAAAGGACCCCCTAGAGTTTCCTTTTCTGTTGTCTTTTCAGACTCTCTAAACATGAAAAGACACCAAGTTCTTCCTTTGTCAGACTTGTTAAAACTTAATGACATCGGGTTCTGTCGAAATGACGCCTTTCAAGCATATGCTATCCCCGTCAAGCTTGTCATCAAAAAATAACTGGGGTACTCGCTAGCAATGGTGGGGAAAATGGAACCACAATCATTGTCGTGTCGGCAGTATGTCGCTCTTGAACCTGGCACTTGTCTGCGTTCGTGTCTGGGTGGGGGCATCTCATCTTGTTTTTACGCTTGCCTCCGTGGGTTTGGGTTATCCTGTTTGACCTCTCATCTGCTTATCGCCTTGTCACCATGACCCTTGATCATTTAATGTCAAATATTGCCAAGTCCACTGTCGTGCCGCCGATATGTTCAAGAGAAGTTAACCTCTGCAGAATAATCAACCTCCCTCTGATACCTCACACAAAATATCTTATCCTTCTCTGTCTCGTGTCGACGATGTGGGAAACATCATGGCCCACCTTCGATCAAGGTCACTTCCTGTCGACTTCAGCTCATTATCCAGGAAGTTGACCTAGAGACTCCCTTCAGGTGCCTTGGAGCCTACATGCCTCAATGGCAGGTTCTTCGTGTTCGACGTGAGGTTTTCATCATTGACCTCCGATCGAACGATTCTAGGGGTGTTCGATGCCAGCTCACTAATTCACATGCCGTAGATTGTACCTATAGTACCTTGAGGACCATTGTCATTATTGGTGGTACCTCTCGCGTCTATTAACAGTTTTCATCATTGACTGGTAATCAGACAATGTTCTTGCATGTTCGACTTCGACTCCCATATTCACATTCTTGAACTTGTACTTTGTTCGGGTCAAGATGGAGCGCAAGACCCTGGATTTTGTCTGTTGGGATCCAGGTTGCAATTTTGTGGATTATTATGATCATTACATGACTCATTGATGGATGGCTGCGACCATACCTGAGTCTTCACGAATGGCTGCGACCATACCTTTGTTATCATCATGGTCTCATTAGCTGGGTGGCTGCATCCATACCACAGACCTATTTCGTATTTCTTTTGGATGGCTGTGCCCATGCCTAGACTACATGTAATTGATTATCAGAGATATCAGTTGTCCTTGCGTGCAGGTTCTTCCCGGTGGTGTTCTAGTTCAGTCAGTTTCGTAAAGCATTTCACCCCTCCCACTCTCTCGGGCTTCATACTTTAGGGGGCATCTGTTACACAGTAATTTGTCACTGCCTTCATCCCAGTCTTCCTACTGTGTCATGAGTCCAAAATCATTCATGCTCATGCTCTCTGATGTTGCCAAATGACTCACTTTGCCAAAGTTTCTACATCATTGCGACTGTTGTCAAAATAAACGCGCTGATGAGCGCTCCAAAACAGACCAAATGCGCTGCCATCGCGGAAGTACACGTGATTCTCGCGATGGTCGGATTTCATGAGACAGCGCAACTGTTGCTTATATTTGATCGCGATGACATGACCTTCTCCGTTATGCAGTAGCGATGTCAGCGCTCCAGTACAGTTATGTACCCACGATGATCCAGTCTGGGCGAGTTTGTTCTAACAGCCGGCCTTCCAGATGACTCCAGACCTGGTTTTTGGCCTTGTATATGTCGCCCTCCCTTCTCTGGCATGTCTGTTTCGTCATTTGAGCCACCTTCCTTGGAGATAAGCTCATCTTCCCACCATTCATGGAGACTCCTTCTCCTATTTAAGCCTCCACCATTGCTATGAGCTACTAGTTTGGAATTCTTAGTGTTTGGAGTGTTGCTGATAGTGTTGTGAGCTTGATAGGTAGCTGGTGTGACAAGTGTGGGATTTCTAGAGAGCTTAAGGAAGGTTGTGAAGTGTTTTGATCTTGTGTAAACTTGTGAGTGAGAGAGTTTTGTCTTGGGAGATCTATCTTCAAGGGTGAATGCTTGAGGAACTTGCTGGCTAGACCCTCTTGAGAAGGATTTGACGTCAGAACTATGGTTGTATTCTTCTTTGTTTATCAATAATAGATGACTATCATTATGGTTCCACTCTTATTGTCTTTATAATGGTGATTGAGTTATATCCTTTTTTATTGATATATAGTTGCATCTATTGGATTTTATGCTTGTATTTGTATCGTTCTTTGCATGTGCAGGTGTTTGTTCATGGGGATCATGGGGATTGTGACCAGCTGGAGCAAAGGAACGGGAGCGACGACTCTCCTACAAGTACTAGCGTTGGAATCCAAGTAGGCCTTCATAATCGGTCTTTAATTTGCAATTAGGAACCTGTGTGTTAGCATTGTTTGATTGTTGCTAGACCCTATTTGGGCTAGTAGGGATTGCCTTTGTCCGCAGAGGGGATTTACCTCTACAACACTATACATTCAATATTGTATATTGTGTTATCTCTACAATATTGTTTTCTTTCATTTTGTTCTCAATCGAGTCTAGATAAGTCATATCAAAGCAATCTTCTCTTTATTGTTTATTTGTACATGGCCTTAATGAGGCCAAGGGACATAGATATTGGCCTCAATCTAACCAAGCCTAGAAAATATTTCCCTCATGAGGCCAAGTAGACTCAAATGGAGGAAAGTGCAATTAGGAAGGAAGTAGTAGATCATGTTAAATAATTTATATAGGAACCCATTAAGTTATTGAGGAACAATATGATGGACCACTTTAACCTGATCCTTTGACAACTCCTAAAAATGATGGATGTACCTTTGATAATAAGTTATTCTAGAGTAAAAATAGCTTCAAGTTCCAATTTAATGTTGATATACCTTTATTTGAAGGAAAAAATATGAAGAATACTTGAAGAGATGATCAAATATGCTATCGGGTTAGTTCTTTATTCATAACTTTTGCAATAGTCAGAAAATTACTTTATCATTTTTATAGTCCCTTCCCTATATTAGATATTGGTGGGATATGTACTATGTGTACATTTAAGTGATTCCAAAATGAATGTAATAGAACTCATTTATAGGGAATTTATTAATGCCCTCAAGGAGAAGTATCTACTTGTTGGAAACTATGAACACGAATACATGAGATGAATGGCCTTACGCTAAGGTAATAGGTAGACTATTCTGGAGTGAAATGACACCTACCATGCATACTAAATAATGTATTAGGGACTTCACATGATGCTTGGTTCTAAAATACTATAGTGACCTACACATGTACATCCAAATAGAATGTAGTTTCTAGGCTTCTTTTTGTCGAGAGCCACTTGTTGACATCTCATCAATATTGAGAAAAAAATTGGAAGAAGTTTAAGAGTTTAGGGTTGTAAATTAGTCCTAACACAATAAGGGTAAAGGTAACCTTAACTCTATAAGGAACATACATTATAAGATAACTAGCCTCAAGGCAAGTAGTCAAAGCCACATGTAATGAATAAGAATGGGAAGTTACAAAAGGGCATAGGAAAGTGGTGTGACCACCACAAAATTCCTTGACACAATAGTAATGAATTTCATAATAGGAATTCCTTTTTGGTTGATATGAAAGTCTCAAACTTTGATTCATCCTTGAATCCACTGGTGGCTCAGAAAGATCGATAGCGGAAGAATTAGAATCATGATCAGATGAGTGGATGAAAACATCACGACAGCGACGATCAGAAAGTTCAAGATCAAGAACAAAGGCTTCCTCATGATTTGACAAATCATACATAGGGGATGGTGAAAAACGAGAAATTTCACCCTCTATGTTTCTGGAAAGGTAAGACGAGAGAGTGGGAGGATCAGGGAAGACAAATTTGTCCTCTTCGCAATCAAATGAGAAACTGTCATTCCATGTGTTCTGCGAATTATTAAAAGTAGTAACATCCGAAAATGAATTTTCACAAGATGGAACATAAATGACATAATCATGGAAAATGTCAGGATAAAGTGGAAGATGTGTAGAAAAAAGGAGCTCATCCTTCATCGTAGATTCCTTTTCAGACTCCCACACATACTCATCAAAAATGATATTGCAAGTTGGTTGTTCAACGCCAACTCCATCTAGAACTTAATCCTCGTGAACATCACAAGTGAGATCTGAGTCTGATTAACACAACACACTAAAATCTGGAGGATCAGAGGGATTGAAGGATGGAGGATGAGGAGATAACACTTCATCACAACCATCAGAGTCACAATCCAACTCTGCGCAAAACTTCTGAGTAAGTGGGGTAGGAGGAGGTGGTGGTATTTCAACAGGTGAATTCTCAACTTCTCCCACCTCGAACTGCATATCTAGATCTATTTAGTGAGAAGGGGACGGAGGGTCACTTGGGACAACAACCTTGTCCATCTTAGATTTAGAAGCTCTAACGCTGAGGTACGTTGGGAGAGGTTCGAAATATCTAACTCATGTGAATTTTCAGAAATGTGAACAAGATATTGAAATATTCTAGTTAAAAAATCCCAATTGACTTCATCTTCAGGTAATTCAAAACAGTAATGAATAAAACAATTGTGAAAATCTTGAAGAGATTCTTCAGTAGTTTTTTTACAATTTTAAAATTTTCTTATTAATGGGTTTACGATCATAGAGAACGAAAGTGCAGCATGATTCAACAACAAACTGTTTGAGTGTATGGAGGCTGCGAGCAATGTGTGTTATGCAACCAGCTCACAAAATAGAAGAAAATATAGATCAACGACTTCAAAATTAGCCTCTTCGAGGGGGAAACCTCCTTTACATTACGCAAATGAACAATTCTTATATGATACAAATGACAAGACCTCCTTTCTATATATAGGAGTCTAAGGAGTCCCAATACAATCAGAGCCTACATAAAAATAATATTGTGGGGGCACAACAATAACAATAGTGGGCTTCTATGGGGCACAATAATAACAAAATGGGGAATATATGGGCACAATAATAAAATAAGGGGGTTGCATTAATAACAATAATGGGTTACACTAGTAGTATAGGGACCTAACATGCCCCTCTCCTTAAAAAAGTGTTATCCTCAATGCTTGAGTAGTTTTGGATGCTTCTGAGTAAAATTCTCATCCTACCATGTGGAATCTTCAATGGGTAAGTTCTTCCACTTGATGAGATACTCTAAAATTAATCGATTTCGTAGCTATCGATTTCTTGTTTCTATGATTGCTTCAGGTTCCAATATGATTTTTCCCTCCTCGTCAAGTTCTGGAAATATTTTTTGAACTGGGATCTTCTCACCTATAACCTTCTTTAAGCATGAAACATGGAAAACTGGGTGCACTCAGGAAGATGCAGGAAGCTCCAATTTGTATTCCATAGTACCAATCTTTTGTAACACCTTGTACATACCATAATACTTTGGTGATAATTTATTATCCTTCTTAGCTTGCTTGAGTGGCATTTTTTTGTATGGTTGTAGTCGTAGAATTACCTAGTCACCTACATCAAAACTTCTTTCATTGTGATGTTGATATGCCTGTTGTTTCATTCTATTCTGCACCAAAGTGAGGTTATCCTTTAAGAGTTTGAGAACTTGTTGTTGATGCTTGATGTGATCTTCCACTACTTGAACCTTAGAATTTTCTTTTAAAGATGATGTGATGGACGGTGGATGATATCCATAAAGTGCGATAAATGGGGTCATTTTTGTTGTAGTATGGAAGGAAGTGTTATACCACCATTCAACCAAAGGCAACCACTTAACCCATTGTATCTGTTTATCAAATACAAAGCAATGAAGATATCCTTCCAAAAATTTGTCCACTATCTCAATTTACCCATCAGATTGAGGATGATAAGATGAGCTATGAGCTAAGTGAGTACCCAGACAAGAAAATAATTATGTCCAAAAATTTCCAGTGAAAATAAGATTTTTGTTGATTACAATAATATTTGGGTTTCCATGTAGCTTTTGAATTATTTCCATAAATGCAATCGCAATTGTATTGTTTTTAAATGGATGAAATAATGAACAAAAGTGTGCATATTTGGTAAGTCTATCCATTACCACCATGATGACACTCCTTCCTTCGGACTTGGGTAAACCTGTGGCAAAATCCATTGAAACCTCCTTGCAACGTTGACTTGGAATGGATAAAGGTTGTAACAGACGTGGAGTCTTAATTGTCTCAACTTTATTTTGTTGGCAAACCAAACATTCTGCCACAAAATTTTGAATATGAGATTTAAGGCCATCCCAAAACAATTCTTTCTTAACATTGTGGTAAGTTTTTAAAAATCCTGAGTGCCCTCCTAGGGAGAGGTGTGCAATTCCAGAATAATCTGTTGTTTGAGTTGGGAATTATTATAGAGGTATAAGCGATCTTTGTACCATAACGAATCATTTTTCTAGCTAAATGTATAAGATGTACTGGGATCTTGCTGTAACTTTTGAATGAGTGCCCACACTTCTTCATCATTCTTCTATTCATCCCTTGCTTCATTTATCCAATCTGGTTGGATAATAGAAATGGCACAAAACAATACTTCCACATCCTCATCCTTTCTTGAGAGAGCATCTGCAACAACATTTTTCTTCCCTTTTTTGTATATGATTTCAAAGTCATAACCCAACATCTTTGTGACCCATTTTTGTTGTTATTTGGGAGATAATATTTGTTCTAAAAAGTATTTAAGACCATCATGATCCATTTTTACCTTGAAGTGTCTTCCCATTAGGTAAGGTCACCATTTCTTAAGTGCATGTAGTATTGCCAACATTTCCTTCTCATAAATATCTTTTTGTAAATACTTTCCTTTGATTGGATGACTTTTGAAAGAAATGGGTCTTTCTTATTGCATTAAAACAACACCAATTCCATTTTTTGAGGCATCACATTCCACAATAAAGGTTTTTTTGAAGTCTAGTGTAGCTAAGACCGGTGCTTGGCACATTGCCTCTTTAAGATTTTCAAAGGCCTTCGTTGCTTCTCGAGTCCAATAAAATGCATCTTTCTTTAGTAATGTTGTTAGAGGTGCTGCTATTCTCCCATAATTCTTAACAAACTTGCGATAATACCCTGTCAACTCCAGAAATCCTCACAGATGCTTTATGGATGTGGGAATTTTCCATTCCTTAATGACATTAATTTTTCTAGGGTCTACCTTAATAGTTTCATGAGATACAATATGAACCAAATATTCCACCTCGTGTACTCCAAAGAAACATTTGGAGCTTTTTGCATATAATTGTTTCTCCGCCAATAGTTTGAGCACCTTGTCAACATGTTGAACATGATCCTTCCAAGACTTTCTATAGATTAATATATCATCAAAAAAAAAAAACACAAATTTTCTAAGGAAGGTTTTGAAAATGGAATTAATCAAACCTTAAAATGTAGAAGGTGTGTTGGTAAGGCCAAAAGGCATGACCAAAAATTCATAATGACCCACATGAGTTCCAAATGTTGTTTTTGGAATATCTTCAGTCTTCATTCTGATTTGATGATATCCTGAATGAAGATCCAACTTGGTGAAGTAAATTGCTCCATGTAATTCATCCAATAATTCATCAATGACAGGAATGGGAAATTTATCTTTAATAAGAAGCTTGTTGAGCTCCCTATAATTGAGACACATGCGCCATGATCTATCCTTCTTGTGTACCAATACCATTGGAGCAGAGAAAGAACTTTGACTAGGTTGAATTATACCAACCTCTAACATTTCTACAACCATATGTTCAATTTGACTCTTTTGGGCATATGGATATTTGTAAGGCCTGATGGTTGGGGGAACACTTCCTGGAATCAAATGAATAGCATGATCATGATCATGAATAGGTGGGAGGCCTTTAGAAGTATCAAATACCTTGGAATAATTGTCCAATTTTTTTGGGAGATCTGGAGAAATAGATGATTTCAATGCGGGAACCTCTAGTGAACATAATTGTGCAATTACGCCCCGTTATTATTTCTTTAGAAGCTTTGTCATGTTGTAGTGCTGATTATCTTTCTCGATTTCCCTGCGATACCCCTTAATTCAACTTCCTTTCCTTCCCAAAAAAAAGTCAAGAAAAGTTCTTGAAAATTAAAAGCTATCGTACCCAAAGATTGTAGCCATTGGACTCCTAGTACAACATCAGCACCACCCATTGGAATGGAAAGCATTGAACTATTCATTACATATTCTCCCATGGATAGGTTGATATTATGGCATTCTCCAAAGAAATTTATGGTTCTTCCATTTGCAACCATCACTTGACACTCTGGTGCTGGATATAGGAAGAAATTCAATTCCTTGGCTATCTTACAATGAATAATATTATGGGTACTACCCAAATTAATCAACACTATTACATTTTCCTTCTTGATATGTCCTTCTATCTTGAGAGTTTGAGGAGTGGTAATTCATGCCAATGCATTTCAAGATATGGTCAGATTCATTTCTTCTTTCTCTAGGGTTCGTTCCTGGTGTATATCCTCTTCTTTTGATGTTTCTTGTTCCTTTTCTTCCTCCTCTTCACAATCTATGTAAAATAATGTATTCTCAGCACACTTATGACCTTTAGTGTATTTTCTATCACAACTGTAACAAAGCCCTTATGCTCTTTTTTCTTCCAATTTTTGTGGTGTCAACCTTGTAGGTTGTGGAAGGCTAGGGGAAGCAACACTTCCATCTTTATAGTTGTGAGTGTAGACTTCCTTGTTTTCAATTTTTCTTGCCAACTTGAATGCCTTCTCCAATGAATCAGGTTCCCAAAGGCAAACCTCATGTTGGATGTTATCCTTTAAAGTCCCTATGAACACATAAATTCTATGCTCCTCTCGAATATATTTTTCCCTTATATTCAATTTTTGGAATTCCTCAATGCGCTCCATCATTGAACCCTTTTGTTTGATATTTATTAATTTGCTAGAGGAGGTGTTTCTTGTTGTATCCTCATAATGTGCTATCATTTCCTCCATACAAATTGACCAAGTGACAAATTAGTTTACGAGAGAAAAGTCATCGATACCATACAAAATGATTGGGTTCTTAATATAAAGTTGCAATGCATACCCTTTTTTGTGTTTTTCACATTATGGAGATCGAAATATTGCTCCATCTGTAGCATCCATGTTACGGGATCCTTTCCATCAAAATTCCTCATATCAATCTTTGGAACATGGTGGGTGTTCAATCCAACATTAGATTATCTGGAATCATGATTAAATTTTATTTTGTTCTCATCATGAATTTCCTCTACTACCTTTTCGCCATTAGGAAGCATTTCTTGAAGAAACTTTGCTAAACCTCCTTTCAAACCTTCCATTCAAATTTTCAATGTTTACTTCTAAACCATCCATCTTAGATTCCACGCCATCAATATTAGCTTCCATGCCATTCATCTTATCTTCCACACCTTTCTTTAAAACATCCATCTTAGCTTCTGTTACTTTTTGTGAGAGTGAAATTTGTTGCACTTGGTCTCGTAATTTTGATATATCATGTTGCATTTCTTCCTCTTCTTCATGAGTCATGGTAGAGCTTTTAGGTTTCTTACTGGGCGTTTCCATTTTATTTCTGCGGGGCATAAATTAATGATAATTATGCATCACTATGTCATTTGAATTACTTCAAACTAATTTTTCAAACCAAACTTATGCAACGTTTTAAAAACACTATAAAACCTTTTTCGCTTTATAGTAGCTTGATATTGACTTTGTTGTATCTCTGTCATTTCATACCTCCAAGGTCTAAAATTTTGTCCTGTGATAGCTGACTAAGTCCTCTTTCCAACCCCACAAGTCTGATCAAGATTTTATTCTCCAAGAAACTGTTATTCCAAATATCCCATGATGGTTTGATTATAGACTGGTTCAGTAGAGCAAACTTGTACGAAGTTCCACATGTCACTTTTTCGACCTTCGGACCTGGAAACGATACACAGAAAGCTACAGTCTGTCACGTTTCTATAATGTTTTACAAAATTTCAATTTGATGCTCAGAGAGATAGTTATGACGATTTTCACCAAGTCACCTGTTTGAGATATAATTCAGGAGCTTGCAAAAACCCTAACTTCCTTGGATCCTATCTTTGAAAATATAGCAAGAAAATATCTGACATTCGAACCCGCGGTTCATCGAGATTTTTTATCAAATGGGTTTTAATTTCAATGTCTGAAAATTCATAGGAAAAACGTTATAGAGAAAATTCCACGATGACCTGTTTGAAACAGTGAAACCCTAGAATCCAAAGCTTTGATACCAAATGTTATGCAACCAACTCACAAAATAGAAGAAAAGATAGATCAAAAACTTCAAAATCAACCTCTTCAAGGGGGAAAACTCCTCTACATTACACAAATGAACAATTCTTGGATGATACAAATGACAAGACCTCCTTTCTATATATAGGATTCTAAAGAGTCCCAATACAATCAGAGCCTACATAACAATAATATTGTAGGGGCACAACAATAATAATAGTGGGCTTCTATGGGGCATAGTAATAACAACATGGGGACTATATGGGCACAATAATAAAATAAGGGGGTTGCACTAATAACAATAAGGGGTTACACTAGTAGTATAGGTACCTAACAATGTGTGACACGATTGCTTTGCACGCCCTTCAAATGTGAGAGAAAACAACCCATAGGAAACATCCTCAGATTGGATGTCATGCCTGGCACAAAAACCGAGAAAAGAAAATGCGTGCCTTAGCAAGGTTATTCCACCCTTGCCATTGAACTTAAATTTGGACTAGTCATTTAAAATTCTAGTTGACACTTTCAAATTTGCAGAACTAGGAAAACATGTCGGGGTTATGATTTGGTGAGAAGTCATCAAATGTGTGCAAAAATTCAAAATAGGCTTCAAGGGCTCAACTTGTCATCTGACCCTCCTTCTAGTGCCAAAAATATTGATGGTGTTGCACCCGCTAACATTCATGGGATCTCCCCGATATGAATCCTAACTAGACCTCACACCGTTTGGAGTAGGACTCCTAGCAGTGGGTGGTAATGTAATGCCTTGACCATGGAAACGTGCAAAGGAAAATAGGATAACTTTGGGTAAGATAAAGTTTGTGACCTCACGGAGAGTCAATTGCGATGCATGAAGTTTCCGACACACGAAGGGAAAAGGAAGTGCACCCCTTGGAAGCCTATAATAGTACGTAGCTTGAAAAGAACACCCGAGTGAAATGACATCACAAGCTAAGATGCATAATAGTCCACAAGTTAAAGTGATGAATTAATCCAACAATACGTATTCAACAAGATTCGTACAAATTCAAACAAAATAGTTCATAAGCATATGTGTAAGTTAAATAAAATACATTACCAATACAATAAGAATAGTCCTACTATATTAACAACATATGCATGAAAGTGTGTTGGGTATGAATTTGTTATTGTAAGTGAAAGTTCCATCCATACATACACCATTAACGACCACTAGCCCTAATAGTGGAACATTATAGTCAAGAACACCTGCTCCTCCAAATAAGTATACTCCCTCTACATTATGGAGAAGCCAAGGCTCTTCACAATACTCCTAAGCTCTTTCTAAACCTAAGCCTAGCCAAAAGCTTGGCTCCCAAAAGCCCGTTCTATGAGTTATGAGGTTCTATTTGTAACAAGAGGGGGGTGAATCTTCAACTCCCCTTTGTAACCTTTGGACTACCCTCATGAAACTTCAAATTCTTTACAAAATGACACATTACATTACATGGTGACTTTTCACATTCCAATATTGACACTTGGAATTTCACTTACAACATAATTACAAATAATATTACATTTTCCACTCATACCCATATAAGACAAAATAGGTTAGAGACAACATAACAAGACACAACACTATGATGTTGGAGTTTGGGAGAAGTCCATCTCATCAACCTCCACTTGCTACTTCTTAGTCACATATCGGTGCTAAGCTTGGTACTATGTCATGGTGTCCTCAAATTACTTAACGATGTCTTGCTGGAAACAGACTCTAGCCTCCATGGCATCTGGGTACACTTTCTTGGAATCTGTGTCCAACTCGTTCTGAAGCATGAGCAACATTGTCTTGATTTTGACAGGATCATCGATGAACATCTGCATGTTGTGTGTGTTAAACTCCAAGTCTTCCCTGGTGGCTTCCTGTCTTAGCTGCTCCAAGTACTCTTTGACCTCCTACCAGAATTGGTTCTTGGGTTTAGCTTTGGTGAGAGAACCGATCGATGGGATCTAGTGTGTTCTCGCCAAGACATCCAAACTACTGTAAAACCGTACATATGAGTCTTGTGTGATGCCAGTGAATGAAGATAGCTTCTTATTGTTATGAATCAACATTCGAACCTTCGCTTTCTCCAGCTCTGCCTGTGGCTTCATTTTCTTCACTAAGTCAAGCGGTGCCCCTTTGAACCGCATTGTCCACTCTTGTACATAGGCGATGACAACATGTATGTTTTTGAGAGTTTTAACAAACTCTTTGCTCTACTGCTATAGGTCATGCAAATGGACAACTTATTTATGCACGGTGACAAACCCGTCATAGAGTTTCTGCATGGTTTATCCAAGTGTTGATACTTTAGTAAGTATCAGTGTTCTCATCTCCCCCATTCAGAAACTGCATTTTGCATTGTTGCTCAGAGTTGTTTTACCACTTGCCTGGCATCCTCCAAGCTCTTTCCCAGTTTCTCATTCTTGGCCATCAGATACTGAGCATTTGATCTTGTTGATCCTACATAGGCCAAGCTGGTTTCAACAATGACTATTGGACGCTTTGTGGTGTCCAACACTATCACCCTTTCTTTGATGAATGCAGGTGATGTGTGATCATCTAGAAAGTGTTTCCTCCATGCTTGTACAATCTTCTTCTAGAACTCATCAAATGGTAGATTGTACATATCCATGACTGGATCATCATCAAGGAGAAAAGCATCTCCTTGTTTTCTCAGGGCTAGATTTTCTGCTAGAGGTGGTGGATACTGAGGCATGACCTGCGATGCTCTCGACATCAGGTCAACATCTTCATGTTGCGACTCCTGTTCCAACTCCATGTTTGTTATTTCAAACAATTGCTCAATCTGCTAAGCAAGCTCTTGATCCAGCATTTATTCACCTTCCTCCTCAACTGTTGGTTGTTCCGGCTCTTCAACTTGTATCGACGTTGTTTCCTCTTGTTGGCAGTGGTGGACCCACCAACATTCAGGGGATCACCCTGGTATGAAGCCCCAACTAGACCTCACACTGTTTGGTGTGGGAGTCCCATTTGGTATGATGGCCCAATTTCCATTGTCTTAAGGATTTGCCTCAACTCTTGCTTGTCAGCACAGGAGAGTGGCTTGGTTTATCTTCGAGAAGTGAGGTTCGTGTGCCTGGTGAGTGTAAGGGTCACTTGTGTCAATGGTTCTTTCACTGTAGAGGGAGAGGATGGGAGTGAGTCCCAAGTTGGTTGGGATGAATTCCCAACTCGACTAGGAACACACAATACAACAGGACGTGCACAGCTTCCAGAGGAACAGTCCACATGGATGTGGCAGTCACAACACACAGGGTAAGATAACATGTACAATACTTAGCGGATGAGTCCACACGAGTGCAATAGTTGCTACAACAAGTTTTATTTGAAGGTCTGTCTAATGTCTGGGAGAGTATCCTACACGGGCGAGACAACGTTAATAGCATATACAACACATTTCCATTAATAGATTATGTATTACAACAAGTGAAATAGTTCAGATGTAGAACACAGGTTAACATGCATCACAAGTGTTAAATATTAATCATACAACAATTACAATACATGTGTGAAAACATGCTGGCCTGTTAGCAGGCTTCTGAATTAAGCGAAATTTCCAAGACACATAGTTACACCATACATCACTAACCCTGTTGAGTGGCGTTGAAGCCACTACTTACTCCTCAAAGGAAATATTATAGACTCTCTTGGCTATGTGGGAGGAGCTGAGGTGAAAATTCCTTTGCATGTACAAATGGGGGGTATTTATAGCCAAGGGTGAAACTGACCCTTGTGGTTGTTCGACTACCCTCATGACTGTTTGACTTCCATGACTTTTCAACTTTACATGACTCTTTGTACAACAAGTGGGTCTCTTGGACTTCCACATTACATTATATTGATTGACAACATGGCCCACAATAGAGATGTGGACAACGTGACTCATGACAAGAGTCAACATGACATCGTTGTTACATTTGTGCTACTACTGGAGTGCATGTCAAGCTGCAGTGCTGCTGGGTGATGGATTTCTTCATGGTGTAACACAGCTTCAGCTCCGCATGGAAAAGTGTGCAGAGTCTTCGATGGTCATTGGTCCACTTGATGTTGCTTTGGCACGTTGCTCCTTTCTTGTATGTTGGAAGGCTTGACAGGCTCATCTGTTCGTGAAAGGTGCATGTTTTTCCATTCGTCCGTTCGTGAGCACATCTTACATGTTTGCTCATTCGTCCGTCCATGAACTCATATTTTCATGATCATTCGTTCGCGAGCACATCTCTTTGCATTCATTGTTTGTTCGTCCATTGGTGAACCTGTCCTTTTGCATGTTCTCCCTTCGTTCATCCCATTTGTCGTCACGCCATGTTTGTCAGTGTACCTATACCTGCAGTCACTCATGATGGGATGACATCAAATCCAAAAACCTCCTAGTCTACCATGACACATGATCATTTTGGATGCAGGTGACCGGGAGAGGCAACAAGGTTTTGAGGCAGGATGATGGCTCTGGGCACTGCTGATGAAAACTGCACAATAGTCACTGGGTGATGAAGTTGGGAAATCTGAGTTTACAGTGACTATCCTCGAGGTCTGGCTTGGATGGAAGGAAAAACTGTGCAAATTTGGGAGGGACAATCCTAGTTGCATGAAGGCAAGGCAAATAGAATCTGTGCATTTTCCGGAATGAGCGGGAAGTAGGGACAGGAAGGAAAAAATTGCGCAATTTTATGGAGGAACAGGCCGGGTTGCATGGAGGATCAGCATGAAGGAATTGCATGGATTTTTTAAGGAGTTGGCTGGGAGCTTGGTAACCAAAACTACACAATTCCCAGAGGGAAATGGCAGTTGGATGATGGGTCACTGGCAGCAAAAATTGCGCAATTCCTATGGGGAATAGGTAGTCAGCTACTGGGAGCTTGGCAGCAAAAACTACACAATTCTTGGAGGGAATTGGCACTCTACTGCTAGGAGCTGCTGGCGAGGGAAAATGCACCAAGGTTGTTAGGTTGACCTGCTAATCATGTGCAATTTCTGAGCTGAGTGGAATGTTGGACAATAGAAGACCTACTCATGAAAAATGCGTAATTTCCTGGATGAGCAGTCGGTCCACTGTTGGGAGGACTGAACGGGAAAACTGCGGAATTTTATGAAGGAGACAAGGACGAGCACTTGGTGTCTGTTCGACCTATCTATGCAATTTCCTCAGTCAGCAGAGCAGGCAAGGTCAACAACCTCTATGCAATTTTTTAGGGGAGTCAGTCCCGGGGTGGCTATCGGGTCCAACTCTCTAGGTGGCCAGCACGAAAGTTGATCGAATTTCTTACAGGCAGCGCAACTTGAAAAGACTTGCTTGGTGCTTCTGCACTGTTTTGTGTGACAGTTGATCGAGTCAATAGCGGGGTGATGGTCCGACTATCAGAGGGAAGTCTGGTCGTCAGAACTCAGAAAAATGACTAAGTCTGTGAACGAGTGAAAGATGCAAGTGTGATCTTACAAACACACACCAACATGACTTGACGAAAAGATGACTCAAACCAACCAGGCACACATGTTCAACATGATTGATCGACGGTGCAACCAACAAGCCCAACACTTTTGATTGACCATTGATCGACAGTGACGATGCTTATGCGACAGTGGATGTGACTCCATGTGTGAGTACGACAGATAATTTCATAGCGAACACAACAAGTCCACATGAAGTGAAGACTTTGAGCATAATCAGAACATGGTTGCAAGCATGACTTTAACATCAACATGCAAGACTTGGTGAAATGAATAAACAAGGTAAATGGTAAGAGTCACACGAGCTCATGGAGTGAACCCGAGTGTGTGTAGTCATCAAGTGAAACTCTTCAAGGGAGGCTCTGAAATTGGGTGCAGGCCAAAATTTTGGAGGGTGGTTATGGCCGTTACAACAATTGGTGACACACTGGTAGAACTCCAGTTTCTCTGTTTTGGTTCATTGCTAGCATAGGGCCTTGGTGTTTTGGGGAGTATTGAATCACTATGCATGGACATACATGGTTCACCTTTTGCTAACTCAGTAAAACACAATCAAAATTCTATCTTGATCATAGTATTTCGAATCTGGGAAGGGTAGTTTAGCTTGCGAGTTGAAGATTTTCAGAGTATAAGTTTTCATCTATATTGTTGCTCTACTGCCAGCAGGCCTGGAAAGTACCCTGAAAGAGTTGCGCAGGAACACACATTGCTCCACTGCCAGCGAGCCTGGTTAGTACCTTGGTGGAGTTGCATTCTTCACCTCTTTGCGCAGGAAGCCTTTCTCTTCTTTTTCCTTTGTATTTTCAAGAGGACTTTGCATAGGCACTTATTTATTTTTGTGGCAGAAGATGGTTCTTGACTTATTGAGATCATAAGAGGTTGTTCCTTCAAAGAAGCATGTAAGACCTTTGACATAGGTTTGCTCATTTAGGTTTCCCCTTCTCCATTTCTACTAGTTGGATGAGCCTGAACACACAAAGTAGAAGGTCGAGTACAAGCATGGGGATTCCCAGTGTCTAAACAGGTTCATGGTTGGACCAAAATTTCCCTTGCAGACGGTTTTTATTTTCCATCAAGACTTCATCGGTCGAAGGTTATAACCAAGCACAGAGAAAACGGACATGAGAGTGGCCAAGTGCTGCAATTTCACAAGTCTCTTCAAGTTTCATCCACATACTCTATTCAAAAGCCAGAACATAGTAGTTGGCAAAAATTATTTCCCAAAAAAAAATAGTAATATATCAAACAAACAAAACAAATGTGAACAAAAAGAGTAAGCAGAACAAACAAAGTAAAAAGAAAGGTAGTAAGCAAAGCAAACAAGATGCAAACAACAAGCAACAAGCAGACTATGTACATGGCACGCCGGTACGGGCGCGGCCCCGCCTACTAAAAGTAATGCTTGATATCTTAGTCGTTGATAGGAATGTTGTCAATCATCCTGTCAAGTGATTGCAAATGATACATGTGTGGGCCAAGCTTCTCGTGGACCAATGTAAGTCCACCGGGCTCCGTTACCAGAACCTGGTGGTATTGCAAAAGACCTTTAGGTGAGGACAACACCACTGCTTTAGGTATTGTGTGCAACATAGGCTTGGATGATGGCACGGGATAGTTGTTCTTATTCTGAAAGCATTTCAGGTTCTTGAAATCAATGCATAAGCAGATTTTCCCGAATCTCTTACGTACGAAATTTAAATTAGAAACCCAAGTATGATGATGAAATTTGCATGTGATCCAATCATCCAAAATATTAATCAATTTTTTCTACATAAGGAGTTCAAAAGACATATGTGTTTTACTTGACTTTTGCTGCAATGATTTGGCTCCTCCTTTACTTGGGATCCCATGTTGGATTATTCACATGTTGTATGTACTCAGGTCGTCATCTACCCTCGTGGATACATCCCGGTATTGTTTGATTAGACGGTCAAAAGCTAACCGCTGCTGCGGTGTGCAGTTTGTATAAAGACTAACCATCTTTGGATCATGATTGGTCCCCAAGTTGCTTTGTTCATTCGTAGTGGTGGGTTTGTGGGTTCTACTGTTTCTTGGTCCTTGACCAAAATTTTGCAAATCATAGAGCTTGTTGATAGAACCCAACCCCTAGGGGACAGGGTTGCCTTTCTTTCCCTCAGCTACATATTTTAGAGATTGCTCGTACTTACCTTCATCAATGGTTATTTCCTTGAAAGTATCAACACTATTCGCAAAGTGTAGTATCACTTTTAGTGCGACCATGTTGAGGCTCAGGGTCCAAGTCCTTGAGCCGTCATGTGTCTTTGATTCGTTGAAATCCATGGCCCACATCTTGTTTATACGCGGACCATTTGACATGCTTGTACTACTTCTACTACTATTGCTGCTATTACTACTACTATTGGTACAATGGACTGTACAAGTTTCGTTACCATCAGTTGGGCAAGGAAGGAGTCCCACCTGTGTGTTTGATGGGGTTGAAGCTAGCCGTGCAGGATAACACTCCAACGTTGTCTCCAAGAGGCAGTTTCCAAACATGAGTTCTGCGAAGGCCAACGATTCATTCTCGTTGTTAAGGGGAGTGACATTTTGTCTCATATACCTCTCGAATAACACTTGGATTTGGTTTCATTTTCCCTTGTATGGAAGGCACATGTGAGACGAGTCTGTAGCAAAATATCCATCTAGATTGCTGGATCAGTCTCTATTGAGTAGCAGACCATATGCTTTCGGTATGTCCACAACAACTATGTTGATGCATTGGTGGACTCGACTATCATGAGATAGTCAGATGATCACGTCTCGCAGTTCACCAATGGCTGGTACCAATGTTTGATCAAGTTGGATGATTCACGCAGATGTCTCACTCCATTGCGCATTGATCTTCTTAGCAATGGAGAGCAGCATAACGTTCGTGGCCGTGTCAGAATCAACCAAGAAGTTGTGAACATTGTAATTAAAAATTTCAAATGAAATTAGGAACGAAGGGCAACTTGAGTTTGCTTCTTCCATCCGGAGTGTGTTGAGCATAGTGGAAAGTGATCCGGGAGGTGTGCTCCCCACTTTGCTGGTAGAGGCTACGCTGTCCATTGCTGTCTGTCCCAATGCACGCAATAGGATGTCTCACTAACTCTGGACCTTGGCTAACTTGAACAAACTGATGTTCGCTCAAGTTTTCTTCATGTCATCAACGATGTTGTAGTCTAGAGGTGGTGGATTCACTGAGGTGTCTGAGGTGGAACGAATGTTCATGTTGTCGAGCGAAGTGTTTTGCAGCTTTTTTCTCATGGATGTACTCCTATCCGTCGTTGTCTTCCCGGACTTGCTTTGCATTTTCTGCTTTGGGGTAGTCGGTGGATTGGCCTTCTTCATCACCAGTATCACCTTCTCTTGCATTTCCCCAAGTGTAGGGGGAACCCCTTTACTCCTAAGGTTGTAATGATCATTTTGATTTTGGGGCTACATCTCGGTGTTCATCTTCAACATTACTTGCAAGCACTGATATGTGTTCACCACATGCCTCGAACTTGATGCTTCATCAAGTGAAGCCTCTTCGTCATCATTGATGTCCTCCAGTTGCTCCTACATATTGTTTTTTACATCGAGTGTATGACTACAAACAAAGATAATGACTTGCTTCCAATCTGAAAAAGAGTTATTGGGGTGATGTTCCTCATGGAAAGAACAAAACTTGGGATCTGTGCATTGTTCAAGTTGGAACACAAGCTTCTGCATAGTTTTTGAAGCGAAACGGTTGTTGCTTGATGAGCCACTCGATGAGATGCTTGCTTGTCTCTGTTTGGGCAGATGGCTTCTTGAAAATGTGTCACATTTCCATTGTTTGAGGTTGGACACTTCTGTAGTCAAGTTTTTGACAAGGCGAGTGAGGGTCTCAATATCGGTTGCTTCCTTGTCTCTACCCTTACTCACCATTTCTTAGGGCTTCATAATCACATCCTTGGAGTCTTTCATTGATTCATCATCCATGATGACTCCAATTGCGCGTAGGCCTTTTTCAACAGTGATAGCCTCTTCACAACTTTCTAAGAGTGTTGGTTTCGCAGCTCGTTTACCAAACTGTGCAATGCTGGTTGGGAGTGCGGATGTGTAGTAATCAATGGTGATGGAGTCATGAGGTTTAGTGTCTGTTGAAAACTTGTTCAATATGCATGTAAACCTTTGCTTGAAGTCTTTTAATTTTTATTTTCCCTCCATCTTTAGGCTTCCCAATTCTTTGAGTAGCATGGCTGGGGTCTTGTCATCAGCAAATGTTTCAAGGAACATGCATTTGAATGCAACCCAATTCTGTATAGAGTTTGGTGGAAGGTTGTGATACCATGCAGATGTGCGACCATCCAAGGTACATGGAAACAATCTACATGCTACGTCATCATATTGTACCTCAAGGGTTTGCAGCTACGGGTAGAAGTTGTCCAAGTGATCTTCTCCCTTCTCTGTGTTATCAGGGTTGAACTTGATGTCCATTCTCTCCGCTCGCTTCGACATCTTGTGCAGAACAATCGGGAGAGCCAATGGTCCTTGAGTCATCCATTCAAGATTTGGATCAGCCATCTCGTCTTCTTCCTCATCCTCATCCTCTCTTTTAGAGTCTGATGGTTCCGGCTCTGAGTCTTTTGGTTTGTCTCTACCTTTGCCTCCTCCGCTGCCTTCCCATCTGCCTCCTATATCAGAGTCTAATCCCAAGATCACAAGAGTGTCTCGTTTTCCTTGCCAAAAGACCGGAGGTTCCTCTTCGTCTTCAATAACTTCTGCCAGACCTTCAAGTGTGGCAAGGACTGCTTCTACCACCGATGATACAAAAACTCCTGTGGGAGTGGCTTTAGACTTCCTTGATGTGTATGGAAGATTTTGTATGCCTAGGATTAGTCTGATTTCTTTTGTAAACTAGCGAGTGATGGGATGGACAGAGAAAAGTTGATGATATGGAATCTTGTGTTCAATCTTGGGGGGTGAGGAGTAACCAACTGCAAAGTCGTGTGTAGGTGAGAGGGAGTGCAAGTTACTATCTTGACCAAATGATTGATGAATGAGTGTGAGGGGATGTTCAGCCTTATACAACTGGCTACCCTCCTTCTAGCGCTAGAAATGTTGATGGTGTTGGACCTGCCAACATTCAGGGGATCACCCCGGTATGAAGCCCCAACTAGACCTCACACCATTTGGTGTGGGAGTCCCATCCGGTATGATGGCCCATTTGCCATTATCTAAAGGATTTGCCTCAACTCTTGCTTGTCAGCAGAGGAGAGTGGTCTGCTTTGTCTTTGAGAAGTGAGGTTCACGTGCCTGGTGAGTGTAAGTGTAACTTGTGTCAATGGTTCTTTCACTGTAGAGGGAGAGGGTGGGAGTGAGTCCCAAGTTGGTTGGGATGAAGTCCCAACTTGGCTAGGAACACACAACGCAACAGGACGTGCATAACTTCCAAAGGAACAGTCCACACGGATGCGACAGTCACAACACACAAGGTAAGATAACACGTACAACACTCATCGGATGAGTCCACATGAGTGCAATGGTTGTTACAACAAGTTTTATGTGGAGATCTGTCTGATGGCCGGGAGAGTAGTCTACATGGGCGATACAACGTTAAAAACATACACAACACATTTCCATTAATAGATTATGTATTATAACAAGTGAAATAGTTCAGATGTAGAACACAGGTTAAAGAAACATGCATTACAAGTGTTAAATATTAGTCTTACAACAATTACAATACATGTGTGAAAACCTGCTCGCCTATTAGCAGGCTTCTGAATTAAGCAAAATTCCCAAGACACATTGTTACACCATACGTCACTAACCCCGTGTGAGGGGTGTTGGAGCCACAACTTACTCCTCAAATGAAAGATTACAGACTCTCTTGGCTATGTGGGAGGAGTTGAGGTGAAAAGTCCTTTGCATGTACAAATTAGGGGGTATTTATAACCAAGGGTGAAATTGGCCCTTGTGGTTGTTCGACTACCCTCATGACTGTTTGACTTCCATGAATTTTCAACTTTCCATGACTCTTTGTACAACAAGTGGGTCCCTTGGACTTCCACGTTACATTAAATTGATTAACAACATGGCCCACATTAGAGATGCGGACAACGTGACTCATGACACGACTCGACATGACAGTGCTGGTACATTCGTGCTGCTGCTAGAGTGCATGTCGAGCTACAGTGTTGTTGGGTGATGGATGTCTTTATGGTGTATCACAGCTTCACCTCCACGTGGCAAAGTGCGCAGAGTCTTCGATGGTCATTGGTTTGCTTGATGTTGCTTTGGCACTTTGCTCCTTGCTTGTATGTTGGAAGGCTTGACAGGCTCATCTGTTCACAAAAGGTGCATGTTTGTCCATTCATCCGTTTGCGAGAACATCTTACATGTTTTCTCATCCATCCATACATGAACTCATCATTTCATGATCATCCGTTCGCGAGAACATCTCTTCGCATGCACCGTTCGTTCATCCATTGTTGTACCAATCCTTTTGCATGTGCTCCATTCATTCATCCCATTCGTCGCGTGTCATGTTTGTTGGTGTACCTGTACCTGCAGTCACTCATGATAGAACGAAATCAAATCCAAAAACCTTCTAGTCTACCATGAAACATGATCATTTCAGATGCAAGTGACCGGAGAGGCAGCAAGGTTGTGAGGCGGGATGATGGCTCCAGGCACTACTGATGAAAATTGCACAATAGTCACTGGGTGATGAAGATAGGAAATCTGAGTTGATAGTGACTGTTCGTGAGGTCTGGCTCGGCTAGAAGGAAAAACTGCGCAATTTTGGGAGGGATAGTCTGGGCTGCATGAAGGCAAGGTAGAAAAAATCTAGACCTTTTTCGGAATGAGTGGAAAGTAGGGGCTGGAAGGAAAAATTTACGCAATTTTCTACAGGAACAAGTCGGGCTGCATGGAGGATCAGTAGGCAGGAATTGCGTAGTTTTTTAGAGGAGCTGGACAGGAGCCTAGCAGCCAAAACTGCGCAATTCCCAGAGGGAATTGGTAGTTGGCTTCTGGGTCACTAGAAGTAGAAACTGTGAAATTCCTAAGGGGAACAAGCAGTCAGCTGTTGGGAGCTTGGCAACAGAAACTACACAATTCCTAGAGGGAACTGTTAATCTGCTGCTAGAAGCTATTGGCGAGGGAAACTGCGCTGAGGCTATGAGGCCAACTTGGTGATCATATCTGCGCAATTTCTGAGCTAAGCGGACTGCTGGGCAGCAGAAGGCCTGCTCATGAAAATTGCACATTTTCTTGGATGAGCAACCGGTCAACTGTCGGGAGGACTGATTGGGAAAACTGCGCAATTTTCTCAGTTAGCAGAGTGGGCAAGGTCAACAACCTCTGCACAATTTTTTAGGGGAGTCAATCCCGGGGTGGCTGCCGGGTCCGACTCTTCGGGTGGCCAGCATGAAAGTTGTTCGAATTTCTTGCGGGCATCGTAGCTTGAAAAACTTTCTTGGTGCTTCTATGCTGTTCTGGGTGACAGTCAATCGAGTCGATAGTGGGGTGATGGTCCGGCTGTTAGAGAGAAGTCTGGTCGTCAGAACTCAATAAAATCACTAAGTGTGTGAACGAGTGAAAGATGAAAGTGTGATATTACAAACACACACCAACATGACTTGACGACGAGATGACTCAAACCAACCAGGCACACATGTTCAACATGACTGATTGATGGTGCAAGCGACAAGCACAACACTCGTGATTGACTGTTGATCGATCATGACAACGCTTGTGTGACAGTGGATGTGACTCTGTGTGCGAGTACGACAGATAATTTCATAGTGAACACAACAAGTACACACGAAGCAAAGACTTTGAGCATAACTAGAACATGGTCACAAGCATGACTTTGACATCAACATGCAAGACTTGGTGAAATGAACAAGCAAGGAAAATGCTAAGACTCACATGAGCTCATGGAGTGAACTCAGGTGTGTGTATTCATCAAGTGAAACTCTTCAAGGGAGGCTCCAAAATTGGGTGCAGGCCAAAATTTTTGAGGGTGGTTGCAGCCGCTACAACACCTCTACTATCGCGCCTTGCCTTGTTCTTCATCCTTCTTATGTTTCTCTTCTCGTTCTCTCCTCCTCAACTCCTATTCTTCCTTCAGCTTATTCTCTGCCTCCTACAACTTCAGTTCTCCTTCCTGCAACCTTTGTTTTTCTCTCTTCCTCTTCTTTTGTCTCTACATCCTGTACTTCCTCTTTGCTCCCGCTTCCAGAGATTCCTTCATGATACGAGGATCTGCCTTCATTTTGCAGATTTTCTCTCCCTCTGGACTATCAAAAATATTCCTCTTTCCCTTGTCCTGCATAGGATTGCGGCCTTCTTTTGCTTGCAGAACTACTGCTGTATGTGGAGTAGCCTTTAAAGTCCTTGCTATATTGACCAACTCATTGAGTCTAGAGGCATTATAGTAGTACCTCCAAGGATCCTCTTCTGGCCAATGAAATGCCCCGCCAATCCACAAAAAGTAAACCCTCGTACAATAGTTCTTTTAGATACTATGGGGGTCATATAGATTAAATTTGTTGGTGTCGAATTCAAATTTCACTATGTCCTTAGCGTTGAAATCTACAACTTTCAAGTTCTTAATCTCGTATAATCTGATCCGTACCATTACTCCTCGATAATTGCATTCTGAAATCAAATTGCAATAGATGTTCACGATAGTCTCTTGTGGTGTCCATGTCCAGTTCATGCCAGCGAATTGTTGTTGTGCATAGATTGCATCTAGTAAGTATGCAGACATATAGAACCTTGCTCTTTCATCCTTGGGCAAATTTTGAGCCTGACCTACATGTGACTCAATTGTTGAGCCAACATATCTGACCAGTTGAATGTCCTCCCATCACTTACCAACTAGTCCAGTAAGACTGCCCACCCTTCAGGAAAGGTTTCTGTGCTCTCTTGACCATATATTCTGCAAGCGAAGATAATCAAGAACTGGTAAGCCTTCCTGAGGGACTTTGTCTTGTACACATGGGTGGGTGTCTGTTGAAACTTCAATGGCTCTTTCACCCAATGCTTGACAATGTCTCTTGTGTTCACATAGTTGTGGGTGGCATAGAAGAGTGAGTCCATGCGCTTCACTAGCTCGATCAAGTGATAGATCTGCTGAAAGTCTTCTGCCCGCTGGCACTGCTCAATGTCATAGTCTGTTCATCAGTATGTGAGAAAATCCATTTGTTGATGTTCGCACATGGGAAGGTGGGGTACCTACATGCCACCTTGTATAACCCTGACTACCAGATACTAAGATAAACTTGTCGGTTCTTTAAGTCTGCCTCAAAGTCCTTTGCAAAAGTGTCTTTGATCTGTTTCCATGTCAGTGTTGTTCCCTTATCTATAAACAATTAAGTATCGACATACACTGGTAAATCAACTGATGTCTACTCAAATTCTTCCCCAATATTCCTCTCAGTAGTTTCCTTTGATGTAGTTGTCTTAGATGCCATGGCAACTATGACTGTTGGATAGATGCTCAACAACTACTGCACTTGTGGGACAAAGAGGAAACTCATGGCAACAAAATGTCAGTTTAAAGCAAGACAACCTCAAGGCAATTTCAAGCAACAATTAAAGCACTAGATGTGAGGGATCGCATAATTTTTCTTGACACAGGGGACTGGCTATCTGCGGGAACTGTGAACTGCGCAGTCCCAATAGCTAAGGTGGAACCCTAATGGTTGGAACTGCGTAATGTACAGTTCAGCCTAGGAAAAGGCCTAGAAGATATTGCACATTGTGTAGTCTGAGTGGCCAAGATAAGAGGATGGCTCTTGGAACTGTGCAGTGTGCAGTTGGAGCCAGCTTTAACTTTGTACTATGCAATTCCAGAGGCTAAGCTTGTGGCTTGAGCCTCCATATTATGTAGTTCCAGTTGTGCAAAGTGAGATCTGACTAAGGGAAACCCAAATCTGCCTAAGGGAAGTTTGAGAAACAAGTAGTTTTGAGAGATAATGTGAAGTTGAGTGTATATCTGACTAAGTGTAGATGAATGTATGTGAATCAAGCACAAAAATTGATTAAATGGAAGGAAAGCATTGATGAAAACTTGACTAAACTGGGAGTGGGGGGGGGGGGGGGTGGGGAGGAATCAATTTTCCATATTGATGGACATTAAAATTATTTTCTTTAAACTCATTAACTGAAACATTGCATGAGAAGCTTAAAAAATAATGACCAACAGATTGAGTATCTGAATAGTAAGTAATAAGAAAACCAAAACATCACATGAACACATAATAGCAACACACATTGACATCTGATTTTCTGTAGGCTCCAACCTACAAGAGGATGCTACCTCAATTTTCTACAAGCTACAATAGGCAAGGAAGCTCCAACTCCCATATGTTTTCTATAGACTACAACCCACAGGATGCTCCTACCTCAATAGGCTTCAACCTAATGCTTATCAAGCCACTACTTGAAAGGATACCATAATCCCTTGATGCAAACAAGAAACAAAAATGCGTTGGTTTACCTGATTATAAATTTTGCATATCTCCATGTTCATTTTTGCCTCTTAGTCCCTTCGAATCTGCTTCACATTAGCTTCATATGTGCCATGTAACTGACGCATAATACATCAATCATCTCTCACTCATTCTCCCACTCTCTAACCTCTCCATGTTTTCCAAAATTTCATATTTTATAAAGATAGTTTGCTAGCCGTTTGTATCCAACATAGGAATATGACATGAATAGGCTTGACTCTTTTCCTTCCACTCATTCGTTTCCAAACTCTTCATATCTTGAATATCACAAAAATAAATAATCCATCCAATATTAATTTCAGCCACACGTAATGATTAAATACATCATCCTAATGCCAACATCAAATGACAATATTTATCATTAATGCATCACAACAATCTTTGCAACATCTTTGCCTTTGCCTTGGAGTCTTTCCTTTGCATCACAACAATTTAGCTCAATCAACAATTTCACATCACAACAAATCCTTCAATATATCAATCTCTGCAACATTATCAAAATATTTCATTGTATCACAATTCCTCCTCCTTATTCAGCTCCTTTGCATTTATAATCTTGTTCATTAGTGTATACATTGCTTTCTTGTTTCTCCTTTACCTGTTGTTTCTCCTTCATTGTTCCTTGTTGTTTCTCCTTTGGCTTTGTTTCTCCTTCATTTTTCCTTGTAGTTGTTCCTTTGCATCTCATCTTTTACTACTTCTTGCTCCTTTTCCTTCTTTTGTTGCTTGCTCCTTGCCTTGCTACATCTTCACTGCTCCTTTTCCATCACATCTTTGCTTCTTTGCTACCTCTTCACTGCAATTTTGCCTTATTTGCCTTGTTTCTTCTCCTACATAGCTTACTACTCCTTTTCCTGATATTCCTTGTCCTACTCCTTTGCCATCAATGGCAATATTGCCAACAATCTCCCCATTTGGCATTGATGGCAATGCACTTGTCCTCCTCCTTTCATTATGAGTAGTGTCTTCCTTCCTCTGATTACCTCCCCCTTTGAAATCAATGGTAAGGGGGTTATAAATGTCTTGTTGCTTGTAAAAGAGTCCTCAGTGTAGCTGTCATCATTGCATTAATGCTTTATAACCTGCAATGTATTGTTCTGCATGATTGAATAAATGCTACTCTAGATGGCTTATTAGGGCTCCTTCATATTGAATGAATGTTGCTCCAAAGTGAATGTTGCTCTATATGACATATAAACATTGTAAGAGTGGTGCAAAATATTGTTGTGAGAACACTCTAAAAGCAAGAATATTGTTGAGAGAACAATTTGTAAAGAAAACATGGTATGCATGAGAAATGTATTATATTGAGCACTGCGTGATATTAAAATAATGCAACATATTTAATACCAAATGATAGTATTAAAGCCATTTTAAAGAAACATATTAACGCAGGAATAAGACTCTCTCATATGATGATTTAAACCAATAATTTATATTTTCTTCCAGAGTCTTGGGTAACAACAATAAGGCATCAACAACCTTGAAAAGTCTTCTTGAATGTGTGTTTGAGATGCTGGCTTGTAGCAACTTCAAAATCTTGAGTCCCTAAGATAACAGATCTATCTTCAAGAGAGTTTTTAACAACATCCTTAATTTGAGCAATTAGAATTGTACATGAGTGAGGATTCCTAAGATTTTCCCAAAAAATGTACTTTACTTCCCCTACAACATTTTTATATAAAATCGCATCCCATTCAAGATCATTAGAAGTCGGATCATCAACAAAATTGACAACTTGCCTACCATGTTAAAACCAAACAACCATTGTTGGTCCAATAGAACCATGTCCAATAGGAAATGTGGTTGGACTCATTTCTGCCCCTTGATATCCCATAGGGTATTGGACACTAGATAAAACATGGTATCATGAGTTCATATATCAAGTTGCTGGCATTCATAATGCATACGTTTTGGATACCAATACAAATTGTTGAATAACATAAATTTAACTAGTCCTAGCACAAAAAACTGTGTTTTAATACTTAGGGAAGTTCCTCAATCTTGACAAAATCTGACATGCAAACATAGCAAAGCTCTACAGCTTGTCTTTGTAATCTGACAAGGGATTCATACTCTCCTTAAGACCCTTCCTCTTACAGATATTAGTTACAAGCTTCCCATCTTGGGAACCAAATTACAGTGGATCAGATCCATCATATCCATCATATCCCAGTGGTCAAACATACATTGAGGGAAACCCTCGTTGGAAGTTGTAGCACAAAGGGTACTTGAGAATCCAAATGTTTCAAAAACAGGTAGATCTACCTTGATGTTGTATAATGGATTTCCTAGCCTCTTCACTTCTTAAAAAACATGGCCTCTCTTCTGGTTTAGCACACCATAAATACCACCAAGGGCATTCTCAAGAGCCTGAATCTCAACAAGATATACTGGCTCAAGAAGCTGTGGTTTGGCAGTAAGATGAGATGCATACATAACCCTTTTGGCCATTGGGATAATCTGGCCACCTCCTCTATGGATCACATTAGTGTGCAAAACCACGTCACAAATCTCAAAGAAAATACCACATATTTTTTCTTCTGCAAGAGCACCTTCCTTAGAATTGGAATGCGACAACCACAAAATCTTTAATTTCATTCAAATATTGAAATCCCTTACACATATCCGCCACCACTAATAAGATCGAGCAACCACACTGAAGCAATCAAGAAGGCAACGCTGTTGAGGATTCTCCTTCCAAGGATTTTGCTAGATTTGAACAATAATTAATTATACCTGTAATAGTCAATCTGCAACACAGATTTACACTGAAGAAAAAAAGCTGGATGAAACTCACAAAATGACAAAGACGGAATTTGATCTCTCTTGGTCCATAAACACGTCCATCAAAATTAAAAAAAAATATCTTTAATGGTCGATACATTTTGACATTTCTTGTTGAAAGCGTTGTATTTTGTCAAGCTGTAATTTGAATATTAACGCAGGCTTTGAATATCTACACCAATTAGGGCACAAAACCATAATTTTCATTGAATCCTTTTTCTCATTGCTCTATAATAAATATATAACATTGTCCACACATTTGAGCACTCTCCAGTGTATGAATCGTTTTAACGCACCACATACTTTCCCTGACAATTTCTTCTGTTTCTCATGATTGTTTGTGTTTCTAGTATTTCCCAGTGAATTATCATCTACAACTTGAAGGCTCCTTTCCTCTTCCTTAATAAAAAAAACAACCACCAATGGTGTAATGGAAGGTAAAATTCATAACCGTGAGTTATGCTGTGGAACACGGCCCTCAACAAGATATCTTTCGCTTTGCACAAGCCGAAGAGATGCGGTCCATAGACCTAAAAATGTCTCTTGCGAGCTGGTACCATACGCTAGTCCATAATTGTGCTCAAATGCTCATGTCTGAGAGCCTACATCAATCAATGTTCTTACTGCCTGGTGTTGGCGAGGTTGATATTCTAAACTCCTTTGAGTATAGCTAGTCAATTGTGTAAGTAATTCAATAGCTATCTTCAAATTTGATGATGAGGAAGGAGCGTGTAGCATTTGTGAGCGTTGATATAGTTAACTCCATTTTTCAGGCATATTACGATATACAAGACAGAGAAAGGTAGACATTCTTTTGTGTTGTGTAAGTTTTCTAACCATATCAACAACCACCACAATATTTATCCTTCATAAGTTTTCACGATGTTCTTGCCTTTTACTATTACTACCATCTTCCACTTCTATTGTCAAGTCATGCTGCCCCATATAGTAATTCACCAAGCACCATAACATGCAAAATATTAAACCAATATCATAATGTGAAAATTCTTAATCCTTAAGGAACCCCTACTGTAGCAAATCTGAATCTACTTCACCTACTTGATTTTAATTACATTTGTCAAGTTATTCTTTTGAATATTGAAGAAAATTACTTCTGCAGACTACAATACTTTAAATATTTGATTTCATGAAAAAGAAAACTAAGCAAAGAACAAGATACATAGGATATAGTTATTTTTGGACAAAACATTCCCCATAAAAACCCAATGCGGGAAAACCGGTGCAACAACTCTGAGGGTTTATTATTATGTAGGAGAAAATTCTGAATACAAATTTAGGATGCTCAACTAGAAATCCTTTACAGATAAACTACTGGAAAAAAGACTAGTGAAATAACCTCATTTGTCATAGGAGAATTAGTGACTGATCCTCAGCTTTGAGAGGCTCTGTGCCAACTTCTAATGGCCTCTGCGTCAAACTACGTCACCCTAGGAAACTTCTACGTCACCCCTCCTGGGTATTACGCTGCCTCTCTGCTCTGGATCTTCTGTTGGCTAAGAATTCAAATTTCTTGCCTCCAGTCTCACACCCTGGCTTTTGACACTTGAAATTTGAATTCCCTCTATAGAAACTCAACTTCTCTTCATTGACTGTGCTGCCTCTACGTCATTACTATGTAGGCCAACATCAACCCTCCTCTCGACATTTTCTGTCCTTTCTTTGCCTTGTATTCTCCGGAAATTCCTTCTCCTAGAATCTCACTACCTCTCTGCTGCAAGATCTTCCCAATCGATTTTCCTCTTAAGAACTTCTCACCTCAACAAATCGATTTCCTTAATCTCTCTATGTGTCTTTCTAAATGAACCCCAAGCCTCATTCTTATACTTTTCCTGTTGAGACTTTAATGATTGAGATTAATTTTCTAATCAACGGCTAAGATTAAAACATGACTTGATCCGCCTTCTAAATCATTCTCACCCATATTTTGATTAATACCCATTAATATTTTAATTTTCCTAAGTTTAGACTTAGGTACCGCATTAAAAATATTAATTATTTTAATAAAATACAATCTAGCTGAAATTTCACCAAACAGTTTCTGGGTTCTTTAGAACTCATTTGCATTAATCTCTCCACCAATTTTCAAGGCTATATCACTTCCGATGCTACCAAAATCTAACACTCCCTCTTAGCGAGCAAAGTGCTCTAGCAACAATATCCAATTGCATGTCGCTCTTTCTCTGAAGCACCTCCTTTCCACACTGTTACTGCCACCAACACTGTGTTGTTGCTGCTATTGTATTGCTACCCATGACACTACCACTGCCACTGCTACATCTATACTACAACTCCCTCTCAAATGTTGCATTTGCTATGCTGCTAGCATTGCCACTACTAACACTACATTCGTAGTGCAACTCAGTTTCTGAGAGAAGCAACTAAAAACCATTCAAAATTAATTGAACTTAACTATGTTAAACATGATACCATGAATATTGGAATCTCACTGCTACTAGTCTCTGACCCTCTAATCTTCTGCGTTGCTGCTGACTTTTGTATTGTGCCATCTGCATCGCTGCCAACCTTGCTCTACGTTGATCAGTATTTGGTCTCTGGCTACTGCATGTGTCCTACAAACAATCCACTGCATCATCTGACACTTATTCCATCCCGCTACTGCTAAATCTCGAGCTCCCGTAGCAAGGAATTGATCCAAGAGGTTGACTCCTCAAGGATCCTGCCCACATGTAGTCCTCTCAACTACAACTCAATATCGCCCCATCTCCCTCCTGGAGATGCATGGGCACTCATGGAAAATTCATCTTCGTCAATATTTGCTAGAGTAGCCTTAGGATCATGTTTCTCATCCTTATCCTTTTTCTTCAAAGGACACTAGGATGCATAGTGGCCCATCTTGGCACAACTGAAACATTTCATCTTTGAAATGTCCTTCTTTCGCTTCTGCTTCTGCTTTCCCTTTGATGCTAGAGCTACGTTCTCCTCCTCCTCCTTGGTCTTCATGTCACTCCCACTGCTTCCATTGAGGTTGACCTTAACTAGGTCCCTTCTTAATTCTTCCTATTGGATAGTTGCCCATATCTCCTACCATGAAGGTAGTCTTTCCCTGCCTAATATGCTTTGGACAAAGACTTGCCATTCATCTGAGACTCCATTCAGGGCTATCCTCACCATCGCGGTTGACTGAGGAGTCAACCCCACTGCAACACGCTGGCCTCTGGTGTCCTAAAGACGTTGAAGATAGGAGTTGACTCCTTCTCCCTTCTGCATCAATGTCCACTTCAACCTATGTTATAGGTACATCGTTTGCTATTTGGAAGAGCCTTCATACAGAGAAGACAAAGCTTCCCACATTTCTCAGGTTGTACCTTTTCCCTGCAAGTGTGAGACCACATGATCTTGAACTCCATCGAGAATGAGCCTTGTCACCTTCCCCTACTCAACCTTGTACTTATTCCTTTGATCATTGTCAGCAGGAACAAATACAACACTTTCGACATAGGCTTCGAGATCGTACTCCTCCATAACAGCTAAGATTTTGGTCTTCCATATGACATAGTTGGAAGCACCTTCCAACCTGTCCTGATCTTTGAGCCCATGCGATGCCATCTCGCCCACCTGTTGAACTGACTCCTCTAATCATTGGTCAACACTTCTCAGCTGCTTAGCAAGTGAGAAATTCGAACTTTCTAGAGAAAAGTTCTTTGAGGAGAAAATTCCCCTTCTATGTGTCTTCACTCTTTTCCGGCGGATTTCTGCCCTGACAGAAACTGCGCTCTATTTGTGTCACTCCCTCTGTCTCTGCAAGTTATCGATTCAGAAATTGTACCTCTCTATCAATTCTCTCATAGAGATATTTCCTCGGAATCTCTGCTTCTAGGCAAGGACTACGCAATCCCTTCAAGGGGATTTGAATTGCTGCCAAATGTAGCTTTTGACTTCACTACTCAGCACTGGATCTTCTCTTACATGTTTCAAAATCAATGCTATGATACGATGTGAAAATTCCTAATCCTTAAGGAACTGCTACTACAAAAAATTTGAATCTACTTCACCTACTAGATTTTAATTACATTCATCAAGTTATTCTTCTGAATACTGAAGCAAATTAGTTCTGCAGCTTACAATACTTTAAATATTTGATTTCATGAAACAGAAAACTGAGCAAAGAATAAGATACATAGGACACATTTAGTTTTGGAAAAAATAGTCCCCAGAAAAGAGAAAACCGATGTATCAGCTCTCAGGGTTTATTATTATTTAGGAGAAAATTCTGAATACAAATCCAGGATGCTCAACTAGAAATCCTTTACAAAGAAAACACTGTGCTGAAATAACCTCACCTTGTCACTGGAGAATCAGTGACCTAGGAGGCTTTGCGTCACCTTCCATGGCCTCTGCATCAAACTGCGTGACCTCGGGTAGCTTCTATGTCACCCCTCCTAGGTATTACACTGCCTCCCTTTTGTTGGCTGAGAATTCGACTTTCTTGCCTCCAGTCCCTCACCCTGGCTTGTGGCACCTGAACTTCGAATTCCCTTTGCAGAAACTCGACTTCTCCTCACTGACTGCGCTGTGTCTGCGTCAACACTGTGTAGGTCAGCGTCAACCCTCCTCTGGATGTCTTTTGTCCTTTCTTTGCCTTGTATTCTCTGGAAATTCCTTCTTCCAGAATCTCATTGCCCCTCTGCTGCAAGATCTCCCCAATCGATTTTCCTCCTGAGAACTTCTTACCTCAGAAAATCGATTTCCTCAATCTCACTATGTGTCTTTCTAAATGAACCCCAAGCCTCCTTCTTCTACTCTTCCTATTGAGACTGCAACGGACGAGATTAAGTCTCTAATCAACGGCTAATATTAAAACATGACTTGATCCACCTTCTAGATCATTCTCATCCATATTTTGAGTAATACCCATTAATATTTTAATTTTCCTAAGTTTAGACTTAGAAACCCTATTAAAAATATTAATTATTTTAATAAAATACAATACAGGTTGAATTTCACCGAACGATTTTTAGGTTTAAAACTCATGTGGCTTAGCCTCTCCACCAATTTTCAAAACTAGATCAATTCTGATGTTACAAAAAACTAACACATAACACACCACACACCTTATAATATCACAATACTTCTTTGTTGACAATATTATTAGAATAATTTCTTTAACATTGGCATATTTAAAGAAATGAAACGCTCTCTCCAACATATTAAATGAACAGCCTGCTCCATTCATGAATAATACGTAATATTCCATGGTCGTATGTAGAAATTATTTTTTTTTCACCGCTTCATATGCATTGATGGGAAGTCGAACCATAACAGACGTAATGTGTTGATGTGGAAAAAAATTGCACCAGAGGGATTAAGAAAAATATCATAGGCCTTATTCCGATCCAGCGATAGCTTATTTAGCAAGCAACTGATTTTTTTTTCTCAACACAAAGAATATAATATCCAAAGTCGTCTCCACATACAATAGTCGTCCCATATTAATTTAACGACTTGAACTCTGAGACATCGATTGACATTTTAATATATCCATGTTATGACACCTCTGTGATATATTCAAATGGTTGTTGTAATGAAAATTGCACAATAACGAACGTTGCACAATGATGAACACTGCAATATCATTGCCAAACTACATTGGTAATATATTGCCACGTTGTAGCATCAATGCCATATATAACGTTGTCACCATTTTAATAACAAGGCCACCTTTAAAATGTTGCCAACACTATAATATTAATGCTACCACATACATACATATATATATAGATATATATCGTCTCGCAGTATATATCAACTGCTAAAAATGCTCCCATATCAACGTTATTGCATCAAATCATATGTTTAGTGCATTATCGTATGTAGAAATCACTGATGTAATATATAATTGTACCGCTGGTCTTTAAACTGTGTTTCATTCATTCCTGACGTGCTTCTATATATCAACGAGCATTGCAGCAAGAATCTCTATATTAATGCTAATGTATACCACCAATTGAACGCACTGTCATCGCTGTATGCACCAGAATTTAATATTGCTGCTAATATAATAACACATTATTTCTCCCAATATAATAACGCTCCCAAAATATACACTGCTAATGTATAACGTTCATCTGACCACTGAGGCGTTACCTGCTAAATATTCGTTCCAACGGCTAACACAAGATCCGCTTCACCTCCTTCACACGAATATGCATCTATGAATACGCTACGAATCCAACCGTGCAATTTTAACATGAGAGTTGAGGCTTGCTTTGCCAATGCTTCATGTTAATATGAATACTTGCATATTTCAACATTTGGCAAATGTTAATCAACCTTCTTACAGTTTGCAAAGTGTATTTGTGTTTGAATATTGAACTGGTGCAACATTTTCTTTAGTCTATCGAATATCTTCTTCTCTAGCTTTGTTAGTTCAATGCTTTCCTTCACAATGCTTGTGCATAACATTCTACTCATCCTCCTTCTGCTACACTCTCTATCACAGATTAGTCTTCTTTAACTGGTAAACTTGACAACATTTCTTTATTTTCCCATTTAATTATTGATTAACTGATGGACTAGCCTTATTAATCCAATCTTGCTTGCTAAGAAATGAACTCTACTTCGAAGACAACGATTCTTCAAAAAATTCAACTTCTGCTACACTCTCTATCACAGATTAGTCCTCTTTAACTGGTAAACTTGACAACATTTCTTTATTTTCCCATTTAATTATTGATTGACTGATGGACTAGCCTTATTAACCCAATCTTGCTTGCTAAGAAATGAACTCTGCTTCCAAGACAACGATTCTTCAAAAAATTCAGCGCCATTTATTCTGGCCTTCTATGTATCACCAGGTGGAATACTTTTGTTATCTTTATTGTTCCCTCTACGTTCAAATATATATACAGGCTAAGTAACCTAGCATTGGATTTCACTTGTAGTTCAAAGTTTGATAACCTTTCACTCGTTCCCTCATATTCATAATAATATATGTTGGGACCCCATTTATGTTTTGATTAGCCCTCTCCAAGGTTACAAATCGATCATATGAACCTTGAACTATTTTCCCTTACCAATCCGATGGCAATAATAATATTTTTATTGCACACTTGGCCAAATTTCTGTTAGGTGAATGTTCCATGTACAACTTATTTTCTTAAACAAATTATCTCTTCTAGGATACGTTTGATGCTTTTCTCTTATGGCCTTTGAAGCTACAAGATAATCTGCAAATAGAACTTGTTATTTATTTTCAACTTCCCAATCAAGTTTGTCCTAATGATATTTCCACTCCCCTTATGGCTTTCCCATTGTTATTTATTTAATTGTTGCCTCTGCATGTATATGTATTTGTTTGCTTCACATTTTCCATGCCAACTATGATCTCACCATGTCCATTATCTTCTCACATTTTATGGGTTGCTCTCCCCCTGGGATGTTGTTGCTCTTCTAATACTGACACATTCTTCTTTCCTCATGACTATTTTCATTTTCTTGAACAACTCCCCCTAAGATCAAGCTAGGTCATTGGTTGTTCTTTATTCTTCCTTTTCCATACCTTCATTAGTTTCCTTCTTGTGTCTACATTTTCTTTTGTCTCACTGTTTGGATTTATTGCAGTGTCCATCTCTTGTCTAGAGTTATTTAAGGTATAGTGTAGCTTGCAGTCTTTGGTTTTGTGTCCAAGATTTCTACATAGATAGCACCTTATATGGCCGAGCAAAGGAACAAATGATGTGTGTTTTCTTGAGTCATTTATATTTTTATTTACATACTTTTTTGCATTCAACCTTTTTATGTCCAAATTCATGACACATATAACAATAAACATATAAAGAGTTTATGTACCTGGTTATTGGTCTTCTCCTTTGTTTGCTTGCTGGATAGTACCTTCTTGTTTGTTGCATGTTTAGTTGAATTGTCTTGATATTATTATTCTTACAATTTGATGCCACATGTCCATGTTCATGGCAAGAAAAACATGTGATTTTTTTCCCAGGAGAAAAGAATATCCTTTGAGATCTTTCGAACTTGTTCAACTCATTCATTGGATTTTGATATTGTTGCTTGTTTTTGTTTTCTTTACAAAGCATGATGCTGTTAGACTCCTCTTCTGTAGGTCCTTTTAGAGCTACTTCATTATCATCTTTAATGGTTTCCTTTGCTGAGTTTTTCATGGAGGCAAGGTCCTCTTCTAGCTTCTTACACAACCTATTCTTTTCTTCTAACTTACTTCTAGCTGAATCAAACTAGGCTTCTATTCTATTCTCCATGATTCTTCAAGTTTTGTCTTCGGGCTGACAATTTCCTCGTACTCATGCTCTTTCTCATCACATATCTACACTAGTTTCTTCAAATCTTTGTTTGCATTCTTCAATCTTTCTATACTAGCCAATGATAAGTCAAGCCTAGCTTGATTTTCACCTGTCTTTTCTTCATGAGGATCAAGTACATTCACGCACATATAGGTTTCATTTGACTGAAAACTTTCCTTTTGCCAAGGTTTTTTCTCCTTCCTCTTTCTATTTTCTTTCTCTGCACTATTGTTGCTAGCCTCTCCATGCATGAGATACAATCTATCCCAGATATCTTTTGTAGAAGCTAAATCTATGATTGTATCAAGATCCTTATTATGAAGATTATTATACATGACAAATATTTCTTTAGCATTCCATTGTTGTTCTTGCAAAGAGGGAGAATCTTTGTAGTAGCCATCACATAGTAGTTTCCATACACCAGGTCCCTAAGTTATCGGTTCAGATTTTACCTTATCTCTCCATTCATGAAAGTTTGTTGCACTCAACCCAGGTACAATTTGATAGTCCATGATTCAACTAGATATACCTTCAAGTTGTTAGGATTATATAGAAGGAACCTTCTCTGATACCAATTGATGAAAACTTGACTAAACTGAGGGTGGGGGGGGTGAATCAGTTTATCATATTCATGGACATTAAAATTATTTTCTTTAAACTCATTAACTGAAACATTGCATGAGTAGGTTAACAAATAATGACTAGGATATTGAACATGTGAACAGTAAGTAATAAGCAAACCAAAACATCACTTGAACACATAAAAACATCACATATTGACACTAGATATATGTGGAAACCCATAGAGGGAGAAAACCATGTTTTTATTATTGTTGTGATGCAAAGGCAAGCTCCTAGTCCTTAATACATCTGATTTTCTGTAGGCTCCAACCTACAGGAGGCTACTACCTCAATTTTTTGCAAGCTGCAACATGTAAGGAAGATCCAACTCCCATATGTTTTTTGTAGGCTACAATCCACAAGAGGCTCCTACCTCAACAGGCTCCAACTTGATGTTTATCAAGACACTACTTGAAAGGAGACTATAATCCCCCAATGCAAACAAGGAACAACAATATGCTGATTTATCTGCTCATTAATTATTCATATATCTATCTTAATTTATGCCTCTTAGTCCTTTCAAATTGGCTTCACATTAGCTTCATATGTGTTAAGTAAATAATGCATAATATCTCAATAAACTCTCACTCATTCTCCCACTCTCTAACCTCTCCATGTCTTCCAAAATCACATATTTTATAAAGATAGTTTGTTGGTTGTTTGTATCCCACATAGGAATATGACGTGAATAGGCTTGACTCTTTTCCTTCCACTCATTCATTTCCAAACTCTTCATATCTTGAATATTAGAGCACAAAAATAAATAATCCATCCAATATTAATTTCAACCACATGTAATGATTAAATGCATCATCCTATTGACAACATCAAATACAATATTTATCATTAATGCATCACAACAATCTTTGCAGCATATTTTCCTTTGCCTTAGAGTCTTTCCTTTGCATCCCAACAATTCAACTCAATCAACAATTGCATATCACAACAAATCCTTTAATATATCAATCTCTACAACAATATCAAAACGTTTCAATGTATCGAAACTCCTCCTCCTTCTTCTGCTCCTTTGCATTGTTGATCTTGGTCATTAGTGTATACATTGCTTTATTGTTTCTCCTTTACCCATTGTTGCTCCTTCATTGTTCGTTGATGCTGCTCCTTTGCCTTTGTTGCTCCTTCATTGTTCCTTGTATCTGTTCCTTTGCATCTCATCTTTTACTGCTTCCTACTCCTTTTCCTTCTTTTGTTACTTTCTCCTTGCCTTCCCACATCTTCGCTACTCCTTTTCCATCACATATTTTCTTCTTTACTACCTCTTCACTGCACTTTTTCCTTCTTTGCCTTGCTACTGCTCCTTCATAGCTTGTTGTTCATTTGCCTAATGTTCCTTGTGCTATTCCTTTTCCTGTTGTTCCTTGTGCTGCTCCTTTTCCATCAATGACAATATTGCCAACAAACAAAGTATGTGAGGAGAGTCTCTGCAACGATGACCATTGGTGCAAAAACAGAAAAACTGATATGACACTTGGGAAAGGAAATCTATAACTTGAAACAACATTTCTACAAGTTAAAAAAATTAAAATTCCAACAACCATGCAGAGAAACAAGTGAAACAATATTCACACAAGCCAAACAACATAAATCAACAGAAAAAATAGCAAAAGACGACAAAAGCAAAACTCACGACGATGATTGTACTGAAGGCTACTTGATCTCCTCGAGAATGCTAGAGCTCCAAGATCGAATGTGAAAATGAGCTCTAGCAACATCAATTAAATATATTTGGACAAATTAGGGTTTATAATGCACATGCCTAAAATCAAGGAAAAGGTGACACTTGGGAGAAGTTTCTAAAAATACTGCAAGTGCCTCCTTTAGGATACTAAAAATAGATCCCTATTTTTTAGGGATGTTTTTTTCTTTTTCTGTGGAAACTTTGCATGCACACTGTTGGGAAAGGCAGCGCAGCTCCGGGAACTGGGCAACTTTCAGGCTTAGTGCACTGCGCAGTTTTTGAGCTTAGTGAGGGTTGCGCAATTTATGGGCTTAGTGTTGGGCTGCCTCCTCATGACTGCGCAATTCCCATCAAGGCTGGTTGCCCTCAAGGATTGCGTAGTTTCCGGGGGCAAGCCCAGAACTGTTGTGGGACCAAGTTAGGAGATCGACTTGTGAATTAGAAAATTAGCTAAGTAAGCAAACACAAGCCAAAATGAAAAGGATAAGTCTTATTCGAGGCACGAATACCTATATTAGTGCCAGATGAGCTACTGTGGTTAAGGAGGAAGGCTCCAAAATTGAAGCAGAGGAAACATTTTGGAGGGTGGTTGCAACCGCTACAACAATATGGATAAACGAGTAGGGCATGTCTAGGATTCTTCTCTTATTTGCAGATTAGGGAAACATTTATACGGCCTCAAGCTGACACCTTGAGCTTGGTATGAAAATATGGATTCTTTCTTGCTACATCAAGGTTTTCTCATTGTAACTTCAATACTAGTTTTTATATGATTAGATAGGTTGAATTTTATTTTGTTGATGGTACTTATATACTAGATGATTTACTAGTCACAGGGTGCTCAGTTCCATCCATTGTTTTAGTAAAATCTACATTGCATGATATGTTTTATATGTTAGATGTGATAATGTTGCATCATTATTCTTGGTTATGAAATCATCTAGTCTACTTCAGGAATCAAGATAGCATAATCTAACAAGAATCAAGACAATATACTCCAAGTATACCCAGGATCCACTGACCAAGTTTCAAAGGATGGATTGCAAGTCAACATCACCTTTTACATTCCAAGTTTGAGCTTAAGGATGGTGCTCCCACAACTTTGGTAGATAGAACCAAGTATATAAATTTGGTAGGAGTTTACTATATCTCACACATTCTAGATGCAACCTCTTATGTGGTTCGATTATTTTCCATGTAGGATTCTTAGATATGTTAGGGGTATTCCTATTTTTTTCATTCATTATGCAACATATTTTATATTGGATCTTATTGGGTATATAGATTCCAACTAGGCTAGCGATGCCATATATCATAAGTCCACCTCTTGTTATGTTTTTAATTTTTGGCTCAGGTCCTATATGTAACTCAAGCAAGAAGTGGTGTGCTATTATTTTATCAACCATAGAGCTCGAGTAGAGAGGAGTAATGAATGCACCAACCTAATCCATTCTATTGCATAATATTATTATAGATTTGGTATAAAATTTTATCATCTAGAACATTGCTCTATTTTATCATATAGAGTTTAGGATCATATGGTGTGGCAACTAGAACATTACACAAATCTCCACTGATCTATTATAGACATAAAGGAATAAACACATAAAGTTTCACATTCATTACATTAGAGAGTTGATTCATGATAGGGTCATTACTCTGTAATACTATCCATTACTGAAATATGTTGCAAACATCTTCACCAAGTCCCTCACCTAAGTTCATAGAGTTATGAACTCACTTTGGAGTGAAGGAGACATCTACTTTAGAGAAAGATGATTAGTGTACTTCACACTATCCTCCCCACTTTTTTTTTTTGTTGCGGGGGGCGGGGGGTGGGTGCCTGATTCACAATTATACTAAGAGGGGGGCTAAATCAATATAATTAATTTTTTTACTTATTTACACATTTGAACATCATAATGATGATAAAACATCAATCTCATAAATTGAACAAGTAACAAAAGATATATGTGGAAACCATTCCAAGAGAAAACCACAAAAAATTTTCATATGAAAGATATTGTAGGCACCAACCTATAGGAGACACCAACACCATATTTTTCTTTATTGGCACCAACCTACATGAGACAACAATCCTCTCTACTGATTTGTAGGCACCAACCTACAAGAGACACTAATCCCCTTTGCTTCTTTTAAAGGAACCAACCTAAAGGAGACACAAATCCCCTCCACTACTTTGTAGGTACAAACCTACATGAGACATCAATCCCCAATATTTCTTTGTAGGCACCAACCTATAGGAGACACTAATTCCATCTGCTACTTTACACACACCAACCTATAGGATACACCCATCTCCTCTACTACTTTATAGAAACCAACCTATAAGTTACACTGATCCCCTCTACTGCAATATTTATAGGCACCAAACTATAAGAGACACCAATCCCCACTATTGCAAATATTAGTAGGCACTAATCTACTTCACTATGTCTTCTTGCTTCTTCACAGTGTATGCTAGTTGCTTCTACTTTCACCAAGTATATTTTCTCCTTTTTCCTTCACTATATTTGCTAGTTTTTTTCCTTCACCAAGTATACTTTCTACTTCTCCCTTCACCAAGTCTGCTTCTCCCAAAACTTGTTTCTTTTGGATTCTTACCAAGAACAGACTTACATAGCCTTCCATGTATTCAATTTTCCAAATTTGGTTCTAGAATTTCTATCATAGGTGCCTAGAGATCTCTTCTCTATCTCCTGCAAATTTCATAGTATAAAACATCTTAAAAATAAAGTTATAGGAAATATTCCAAGTTGACTTATTTGAAGCATGTTTTAGGAGCATTCAGAATTACCAATTTCCTTAAATAATATCTTTGAAATATAATGAAACAAGGTTTTAAATTTCTACAACACCTACCTTGAGATCTCTTCTTTATCTTCTTCATATTTCATAGTTTAAAACATCACAGAAAGAAAGTTATAGCAAAAATACCAAGATATCTTGTTTGAAGCATGTTTTAGGAACATTTAGGAACACTAACTTTCTCATATAATATCTCCAAAATTGTAGTGAAATGAGATCTGAAATTTTGATCACTAGTAATTTGAGATCTCTTCTTTGTCTCCCCCATGTATCAAAATGGTCTAAAACATCTCAGAAAGTAATTTATAGCAAAAATACCAAGTCGACCTGTTCAAAGCAGATTTCAGGAGCATTCAAGAATCCTAAATTCTTTGAAATGTAGCTTTGAAATTATAGTGAACCAAGGTCTGAAAATTTGATAATGGGTACATAAATATTTTCTATATGTATCCTCCAAGTTTCATAGTATGAAACATCCTATAATAAAAGTTATAGAAAAAATGGCAAGATATTTCACAAGGATTCAAGAAGCTTAAAATTCCTTAGAGCATATCTCCAAAATTATAGCAAACCAAGGTTTGAAATTTTAATCAAAGTTACATGAATATACTATATCTATATTCTCCAAGTTTCCAGATCTGAAACAAGGCACAAGAAAATTTATAGAAAAAATGGAAAGATAATTCCTTCGCCCCATAAATCACATTTTTTGCTTCCACATATAATCTCCAAGAATCACCCCAAAAATATCACTCAAATCCTCTTATGAATCTCATATATCTTCCTGCTTGGATACACTTCAAACAAACCCATCTATCCTTTATTTATTGTGTTTATACATTCACTTATGAGGCCAACTCGTAAAATTGTTTAGGTTGTCCTACTTGTACTTTGGTTGGGTCATCCTGACAAAATATTTTATATCCCCTCGATCCTATGGAGTTAGATGGGGTTCCATATACCGTTTGAAATATCTCATAATATAATTTCCAATCATATATACTATGTTCCAATTCGAGCTAGGAAATTAGATTAAAATTTCCTTCAAAGATAAGGTATCCAAACTGGGCATCAAAAGCCCAAAAATAATATTTCCAACGATCTTCATTTTCCAATATTATCTTTGATATATGTAGCATACATGTGTTTTTGACATCAATGACAACAATATTTCCAACAATATCCTCCTTTTTCATTGATGTAAACACTTAGTCGATTGCTCAATAATACTGAAGAGATACCCTTGTTTATAATCCTCGTTATGCATGAAAATTCTCCCCTTCTGACATCAATGGCATAGGAATACCCAAAATTTGACTTCTCCTTATATGTAACTCTTCTTCTATTTTAAAATTTTCTTAATGTTTGCAACTCTTCCTCTATTTGCAACTTCTCTTAGTGACTACAACTCTTCCTCTATCCCCAACTTCTCTTCATAACTGCAACTACTCCCCTTGTCTACTCCCTCTCCTCATATATGAATATTCTGCCCCTTTGACATCAACAGAAAGGGGATATTTTTACATTTGGCCACAATTTATTCCCCAAAGGTGTTAACAACAAAAAAATTACTTCCTCTAATTGCTTACTTCTCCTTTATCTGCAACTAGGCTCCCCTTGTCAAGATTGTGTCTATTTGTCCTTGCATCCAACATTTCCTATTTTGTATATCTACTCTTGAGATTTCTTTCCATGTAATTTAACTTCCTTTTACTTATTATTTTTGGGACTCCTCCCCCTAGGATTATGCTTACTTTTATCTACAACTTAACTCATTTGGATGAAACATGACTTCCCTTGATAGAAATTTCTCCATTTCTGCAACTTTTCCTTTTGTTTGCAATTAAACCCCCTTTTTGATATCAAGAGAAAGGTGTTGCTCCCATTGAACTTATGCATTGATGTTACTTGAATTCATCATATAATACTCTTTATTTTCATATCAACTGTTGTCCTCATCCTATGATCTTTCCATATCATCATTCCTATTATGTATCTCACATTCTAATGCTTCTATCTTCTTTATGATACCTACCACCTCTTGCCTAAATTAAATCTATAATTTCTTTTATTGATGAGTTGTTGTGGATATTACTCCCATAGAGCAATTTTTCTTTCTTTTAATCTCATTGCAGACATATACATTGTTTGGATATCTGATTACATTTGCTACCAATCTTCCTAAACCTTATTTTCTTATAAGTTCACATCCTCTAGAATGGAATGTGAGATAATACCCTTGATCAACCATTTGAATTACAATCAATTAATTATGCTTTCAACCTTCGACAAGAAAATAATTCTGATTATTTTTCTGATCATCATTGAGACTGACTTTGCCTTTTCCAATTATCCTTCCTGAATTATTATTTCCAGGAATGACACTACCTATTTTGACTTCCTTTAGAGAGATAAAATTTTCTTTTATCTCCTATCATATGGCTTGAACATCCATTGTTTGTGTACCATTGGATTTCTTTCTTTTCAACATATAAAGCTAGACCACATTCTTCTCACTTCTCTTGTTTCCTTCTCCATAAATTTTTTCTTTGATTTTTATTTCTAATAATGTCTTCTTCTTTGTTTTTATTTTGAGTCCTCAATGTATTGCTTCTACAATCATGAGATTTGTGCCCAAAATTATTTCACTTGAAACATTTAACATGATTTAAGAAGGGGGCAAATGAATTGTAATTTTTTACAACATTCTCATTAAAACTTCTAGGAATGTTTCTCACATAACCATTCCTTGAGACCTTATATGATCCCTTTCTTATATTCCTAATATAGTAAATTCTTACCTAGTTTTTTCAATCTATTTCCTTATGAACAAAATAATTACATGAAAAACAATATCCTTAAAAGAGATTTTGATACTTTGGTGTGAAAGGCCTTCTTGTTGGAGAAACTCTTGTGAACCCATTCCTAGGTCTTGGATCATCTTCACTTCCTTTCCTAGTGTTGCTTTCTTTCTTTTGAAAATCAAATATTTACTGATCCTCATTTTATTTCCTACTATTGTTTTCATTAATAGATCTTTTGAGCAAATTAACATAGCTTTCAAGTTCTTCTTTTCATTTCTTTTCCAATATCATTGGGCTTGATTCTCCCTTGGCAGTTTCATGATAACCAAGACCTGTTTTAATAAAAGGAGATCTCTGAGAATTGAGAATACCATCTAAGATTTCAGTACCATTTTCGAACTTCAAACTTGGATTCAACTGATCATTGGATTTTTCTAAATCCTTTCACAAGGAAACAATATCAACTTCTAGTTTCTCACAATGTCATTATTTTTCCTTGAGTTGTATTAGCAATATTTCTTCTTTTTCTTTTCCCCTTCAAGTTATAACTTTATGGGAGAGACTTCTAATTCATTAAGATCATGACTCTTTTCTTTCTCATGTTTCTACAACAACTTTTTATGCTCTTTATTGAGTCTTTTTATTTCTTCTAATGCACAGATAAGCTCTCCCTTAATATCATCAACATCTTCTTCCTCTGAATCTGATTTTTGTTGATCATAGTATTAAGCCTCCATGGTCATGAATAGGAATTTTGTTTTGACAGTATCAATGCATATCCATTAATTTCTTCTGATGAGCCACATGTTTCCTTTTCATACTCATAACATTTTCACTTATTTTCATGTTCTTCTTTATCATTACTATTTTCCAAAATTAAATGTGGTCATATAACAACAATATTACCTCTTCGTCTACAATTATGATAAAATAACAATTTAGCTTTTCCTTTACTAGTTCCTCTTGAGATATATTACACTTATTTTGCATCTAATACATCATTGGAACTGTCATAGGATTTGATATTTTTCCCCTCTTCCTCTGAATATAATATCTCCTAATAAATACATTAAGTCTTCATTTCCATGAATAGGAATTCTTCTTCGTTTTACTACAATATTTCTAGGAACCAACTTATAATAGAAAACAATCCTCCTTGGATGATATAGGTAGGTAGAGAATGGTATTAGACATTCTCGATCAATTCTTCTTCTTCATGGTTCAACAGAGAAGAACAAAGCAGTGCAGAGCACTGATGGAAGAGATAGTACAGTTTGAGAATGGTATGAGACATTGTCGATCAATTATTATTCTTCATGGTTTAGCAGAGAAGAGCATAGAAGAATAGAGCAGTGCAGGGAACTGATGGCAGAGATAGTACAGTCTGATAGATGGATCAGCGGATAGAGTTCTCCCTAGTTGAGAGGGAGTGTTAAAATTGGAAACTAGGGCCAAACTCCATGTGGGTCATCTTATTTATGGCAGTTGATATTTTTCTTGGATCCCTCTCATCGAGAGGTATAGGATTGATATAAATATCATCTGATTCCAATAATTATTCATGGAGATATGAATTTATTTATGTTATGGGACAATTCGTCAAGGTCGGCCATCAACCAAATAACTCCCACATGTGCTCAACGTTTTAATATAAAAGGACATGACTTGAGAGTCATTTCACACACACTACACTCTTGATTTCTCTCCACTGGCTTTGGGTTTTAGTGTGAGAGAAATCTAGGAGGATGTAGCCCTAAGACGTAGGAGGAAGGAGGCTTAACAATCTGCCCTAGCCATAGTTCTAGCACAACCCTAGCCTATGACAACTCTACGCATAACCTAAAGGACACCTTCATGAAGAGATGCCCTAATCCTCCACGATGTCCCAAGGTTGACCTAGTCGCAGTCAAGGAAGGTTATCTACGTTGCAAGGAGAAGCCCTCTATAGGTTGTTTAAGGAAAATCATACATTGTACCTAGCCGCAGTCAAGGAGGGTTACTAACATGCCCTAGCTGCAGTAAGGAAGATTAGGCCAGTGAGGGTCTGTAGGGATGTTCTTAGGTGACTGAGTGCTGGAAGGAGGGTCGAAGTACCTTGCTGGAGGGTTGCCATAACTTGGGACTGTTCTGGGCAAGAAATCACATGGATATTCTCTTTGAGTAAAGGGACCTTATTGTTGTGACTAGGCTATAGGCCTGTAAGTACTATTTTGAGGGTCAAACACAACTATACAAGAAGTTGTAGGTGCCTCCTCAAACAACGTGATCACTCAACTTGGAGAGGAGAGGAGGTCGCATAATTTAAGATGTGTTTTGGGCATGAATGTTGGGTTGTTGTAGGTTACAATGGGAGCCCTAACCAGTGACCAAAACATTTCCCATAAATAGAAGTGCAGAAGTATGACAACTTTTGCTTTGACTTGTTTGATTGGAGAAGTCTCCTCATTGATGAGGAGATTCTATATATTGCCACATATGAACAACAATGACTAACAGTGGCACAACAGTGCTAGTAATGGGACAACAACAATAACATGTGGCACTAATAGCACAATGGGACAACAACAATAACATGTGGCAGCAATGGCACAATGGGACAACAACAACAACAAGGTGCAGCAAGAGCATGGTGGCAAGCATGGTGCTGCAAGCACATTGGGACAACAGTACGGTAAGCAAGGTGCAATAAGCACATGGTGGCAAGCATGTTGCTGTAAGCACATTGGCAAAGTAGTATGGTAAGCAAGGTGCAACAAGCACATGGTGACAAGCATGGTGCAGCAAGCACATGGAAAAGTATGCAAACGTGGTACAACATGCCACATGGGACAATAGTGTGGCAACATCGTGCAGTAATGGCACATGATGCAGTACAGTGATGGGTATAGTCATGATTGGTGAAGCATGATGAGATGCAACATAGTGATGATGGGTGCAACATGGTGTAGAACAATGAGGTGCAACATGATGATGAGAAGCAGCACAATGATAGGTGCAACAAGGTGATGGAGTCACTTTGGAGAATTAGTTGAAGCAACATGTCTTCAACTGAGTCCAGCTACCTCATGTATCATCTTCTTAGAGATGATCTATGCTCTTATTTATATAAGTCAAAGTGTTGACTTCTGTTGTAATTGTACTCTCTCTCTATCTCTACTGAACTATTGAAGAACATATAAGAAGAATTGATCAAGGGTTTCCGCATGTTCGGGTTTGTCCCTGGATAGCACCACATCTTGTGTCCTCTTGTCTTGGCTTGTCTTCTGTGATCTTTGTTTATTTTCTATCTGCAATTTACTATAATGTTGATGTGATTTCTAATCTGGAAAAGATATTGAGCTAACTATGAAAATTGAAATAAATTGCTGTAAGCATAGAACATATCTAAATTAACAAACCACATCATGACTTCGACCATCCCTTTGTTTCCTTCTATTTGTTATGAATTCCGACTTCTACACTTCTGTTAATTGTTTCAAATATGTCTATGAACCACTTCTTTGATATAACTTCGTCCTTTTCTCCTCAAACTGAGTAAAGTCTTTTCTTGACTACAATATCTATTGTTCACTCCAAGTCACTTTCATTTTTCATCTATATTTAGCCCGCATAAATACTTGTTAGCTTCTAGATATGATTTTATATGATTTATAGTGACAATATTTACCCTTTGTACACCTATTGGACACTAGATGCTCATAAATCCTCTTCAACTAATCTTCAGAATTAAGTGCTCAGTCTATCGATTTCTGCAATATGAGTTTGAGATTGAAAATATAATTGCTTATGAAGCTAGCTAAGAACACGCAGTTGTCTTCTCCGTTTTTTTCTAAATAACCAACCTAGTTGTGTTGTTCTCCTCCTTCTCTTATATATCTATTGTATTAAATACCATGGGTTTAGTTCCATGGTTTTAACCATAGAAATTTTCCTTTAGACTATACCAACATCCATAACTTTTTGAATGGATCAATACTTCTTGACTTCAAAACATAATGAAGACTATGGATCATCTCCTTGAAAAATCGTCCAACATGGTTATGATTTCACATTGACAACACACAAGGATACATTTCTCCTATCACAACAATTTCACTCACTTCTTCTAATGCGATTGAGAGCTATGACTTAACATTCTAGTCCCAAGGTGTCAAGATATTTTTCTTATGTCATCTTGGCCCTGGTTCTCAGGCCAATTCATTCAACCAATGTTCACAAACCATTTAAGGCTGCACTATTGGAAATACATCCATTATTGTGGAATTTGTTGTCAGTTGCTCGAAATTTTTCCCATTGCATCCCTGAAACCCATGGAATATTTGTTTTAATCGTACTTGAACAACTGTTGGGTCCATAATGCTTGGGATTAAGGTTAATCCCATGTTAAATTTGTTTAATCCTTAATTGACCGAATCATCATATAGTTTAACAATTCCCCACACATCCTTCCATCTCACTACCATGTCACGAACTATGTTGCATATTCCCTCTTGAATTTCATCTTGGTCATCTTATTTCCACGTTCAAATGACATCATTCAGCCATGTGAATTTCTTTTAGTGTGCCATGTCATCATGTCATCCATGTCATCCATTTCCTCTAACCTCCACATGTTTGTTTCATGTCCTCTTTGTTAACAAATCAAACTTTTCCATTTATCAACCACTGCCATATTTTAGAAATGCTACATCACTTGTGCCACAATCTCACAGTTCTAGGTCCTTAACCAAGTCCATTTCACCATCATTTACAAACTAGCTAGGGTCACATTGTTGATAGACAATACCAGTTCTATTATTGTTGATAAACTTGCCATCACATCCTTGGTTCCCCAGGAAAACCAATTTGCCAACCCTCTTGTGTACTTTTGTGAATCCAAGACCGTTGATTAACACTAATCCACACTTAGACTAATCATTAGAAGAATTAACTGGGCACTGGAACCTAGAGAGGTTGGAACCTTGCTAAACTTCAACATGCCTTTTCTCCTCAATCCTTAAGAGTTTAACCAAGTTCCATATACAGTTGAAAATTTATCTGAGAAGGCTATCCAACTAAATATTGTGGAAGCTTGTTTGATCAACATGATCTAGATCTTTGGGGGAGGCCCCCAAGATCTAGAAAAATTGAAATGGATCTTAGGGGAGGAGGCCCCCAAGATTTGAAAAATTGAAATGCCAGAAAAAAGAAAGGAGAGAACACAGTAAATAAAATCACAAAGAAACTTTTCTTATTAAAATAGAGAATAATTGTAAAAGCTACATTGTGATGGACAATCTGTCCTTGTACCAAATGTGACTTGTTACTTATAGTATTTTTTTAGTTACAATACCATAGGTAAATTCTATGGGTGGGTAAATACCATGGGCGAATGAATACCATGGGTAGATGTGACTTACAATACCATGGGAGGATGAATACCATGGGTGGATTCCAATTACAATACCATGGATAGATTCCATGGGTGGATGAATACCATGGGTGGATAAGTACCATGGGTGAATGAATACCATGGGTAGATTCCACTTTCCATCTAGATCATTCCTCCCTCCTTAAGAAGAAATGGTCCCCATTATGTGAATTTCCCTCTTAAGAAACCTGTGTTTAATATGAAGAGTCACTAAAGAGAAGGGTTTTGTGTGGTTAACCCATAACCATGATAAACGAAGATCTGAGGATAGAGATACCCTATAATGCTTGTGACCAACTGTGACATTGACATCGTGCGGCCTAGAAAATGGACTTCAATGAAGTGTAGGTTTGTGGATGACCCATAACCATGACAAACAAAGATCTGAGGATAGAGATGCCCTGTAATTCTTGTGACCAACTGTGATACTAACAGTGTGCAGCCTAGCAAATGGATTTCGATGACAAGGATTTTGTGCAGTTGACACATAATCGTGATGTTCACTGTTGATGAAGTAGCAAGTGCCCACATAGCCTGGGGTGGGAGGGCACATCTCCAAAGAATCCAAGTTGAATTCTGCTATGCTAACACTGATGAATGTGAAGTAGGTGCCTACTAAAGCGAGGTGGGAGGGCACATCTCCAAATGGAACCCGCTCCGAATGTTGCTCCAGATATAAAAATTAATTTAAAATGGGCATAACTCGGTCAATATAAATCATAATATTTATTATAATCTATTTTTGGAAATAGAATGACCATTTTGCATCTTCCCATATGTTTGAAATCCCTATCTAGACACTCTGGAAACTCAGATTCGCGTTGCAACTATCCCGCTGTCACAAAAGTTCTGAAAAAATAGTTGATTTTAAATCGACGATATCTCCCTCATTCGAACTCCGATTCGAGCAATTTTTTTTTTGAAATTGGGTGATTTTTCAATAGGAGCTCATATGTGTAGTAATTTTTCTGAAATTCTGCACACTAGCTGTAAAAAATGATAGCAGAGCTCCCATCCATGAACTGTCGTCAGAAACATTTATGCAACACAACTAATTTTAATGATGTGAATGGAAAGTGGCATCTAACCATGGTATTAATTCATCCATGGTATTCATCCACCCATGGTATTGTAACTGGAATCCACCCATGGTATTCATCCACCCATGGTATTCATCCACCCATGGAATATACCCATGGTATTGTAACTGGAGTCCACCCATGGTATTCATCCAACCATGGTATTGTAAGTGGCATCTACCCATGGTATTCATTCACTCATGGTATTTACCAACCCATGGAATTTACCCATGGTATTGTAACTCAAAAGGCTATAAATTTCGGCCTCACTTTGTAAAAAAGGGAGATTTTTCCACTACAATGTAGTTTTAATTGTTTTTCCTTATTTTAATGAAGAATTTCTTTGGGTGTTTTCTTCTCCAAAAAAAAAAAGAATCTCTCACATGAGCATCGCTTCCTGCTCCGACATGACTGATATACTAAGTTTGAGTCATGTAGAGGGTTTTTTTTGTAAATGAAGTCATGGTATTTCAGGGGTATGTTAGTCACTTCTCTATTGCTTCACATGCATTACAATGTATGTTTTTTCCATGGCTATGATGCATCCATTCTTCTGGATGGCTATAATGGTAACTAGCTCGAGGAGAAGGCTCAACAAAATTTGGGACAATATAAAGGTTTTGTTGGGAAGAAATATCCCAACATTTTTCCTATGTTGATATTATTTCTTTCGCTGCAAGAGATGTATTATCATTGGTAGGAGTCCCTACTTACGCAGTACCAACAAAGAAGAAGCAACGATGCTAAAAAACAAAAAAGGGGAAAATAAATGATCAGTTGATGGCAGCACTGGTCTCCATCCAAGAGTTCTCTAAAGCGGCTCAGGGTGAGAATGCTAGGACTCTAATTGTGGCCGACCACGACCTCCAACACACTTGTCACGATGTGATCAACTTAGATGGGAGCACCATGGAGCACGAGATCGAGAAGATGATCCTTGAGGTCATGCATTTGACCCTCACTGGAAAGAATTTTAGATACATCATCCCCCCCCACGGTAATTCGAACCAGCTTTATGTACCAAAGTTGGATTGAATCATTCTCAAGGACAAGTCCTCCTTTCGCCAATTCACCAATTTCCCCAATTTCAAGAAGATTTCCATTACAACGAAGATTCTCCATCTCTTCCACCAGCTATGTTTGAAGCAAATCCATGTCACAAAGTGTGACCTTTTCTACATTGATGTGAAGCTCTTCCAGGACCAAGGTCAGTCTGATGGCATCCTCAATGATGTTTCTTGCATCCTCGGATGCCCTAGGTCAAGCCTCAATGTTTTCTCATAAAAGGGAATTGTTGTCGGTTGCCTTATATTTTCAGAAAATGGTAACCAGATTGAATGTATGAAGATGAGCGTTGGAGGAAAGGCCATACCATCCAACATTGATCATGTCGACGACATAGAGAGTGATTCCCTCTTCATTCTCCTTAGAAAAAAGGATGTTTCCTTCATGATTCTCACCGAAGACCACTTCTATAATTGGTTTCCCTGTGTCATAAATACTACCAAGGGCCAACAGGATGTTGCCACTAGGTTGTTCTTGAAGTAGATGAAGACCAAATTGAATCCCTTGGTTCTTGCCACAGTCAACAATGGTCCCTATGGTTTAACAATCCTGATGATTTACCTATGTAGGTCCAAAAATATGTCATAGGAAAGTTTGAATCTCACCATACTTGGTTGGGGATTCGACGCTCCAACCTAGACAAGTACAATACAACCGAGTAGTGTTGGTTACCCATGATGGAGAAGAATATCAAGATGGTGAAGAGCGAGAAGGAGGATGCTAAGAAGGATGAAAGATGTTGGACTCAATGATTTCGACATAGGAAAATCTCTCCGCTATGGGAAATTTTGCAATGTAAATCTTGCTAGAGAGAGGAAGAGTAAGTATATCTTGGCCTTCAAAGTTCCCTTCAAGAACCGACTCCAACAATTCTAGGTAGAGCATTAGTTGGGAAGAAAAATGGAAATGCCAGAAAAAGAAGAAGGAAAGAACACAGTAAATAAAACCACAAAGATTTTTTTTATTAAAATAGCGAATAATTGTAAAAGCTATATTATAATGGACAATCTGTCCTTTTACAAAATGTGACTTGTTACTTATAGTCTTTTCTTAGTTACAATACCATGGGTGAACGAATACCATGGGTATATTCCACTTACAATAGCATGGGTGGATGAATGCCATGGGTGGATGCCACTTACAATCTCATGGGTAGATTACATGGGTGGATGAATACCATGGGTAGATAACTATCATGGGTGAATGAATACCATGGGTAGATGCCACTTTCCATTCAGATCACAACACAACCTTCACAAATACTCAATATACTCAAAACATCCTCATATTTCCACACATCCTTTGACATCAGTGACATCAATTGTTATCAATGACAATACACTGTCAAACAAAAACCTATAACAACATTTAGACATAAGTTTGTGGTTTTCTCCCTTTATGCATTTCCACGTAAACATTTGTGTCAAATATGTGTGTTGTTTATGTTGTTGTTGCGTGCTTTATGCATTGTTTAGATGATTAATTATTGAATCATTGGATATTGTTAACAATCATTAAAATTAACCATAATATTGATTCAGCCCCACTCTTAGTATTATACTAGTTTATAACAATTGGTATCAAAGCAGGTTCCTTCAAGAACAATTTAACCACTCAAAGGTATATTTCCAGGGACCATGACAAACCAATATTAGCTTACTCTAGAAGGAGTACCATTATTGAATTGATTAGGCTATGCAATGTGGATGGTAAGAATGAAGGTTTATTTAATGACTCTTGGTGTGGAGGTATGGTTGAGGGTAGAAAATGGAAAGAAAAATAAACACAATACAAAATCCAAGAAGGGTATATTAATGGAATATCAATTTTAGATTTCGATAAAATGAGACATTGTGAGACTGCAAAAGAATGCTAAATAAGTTGCAATGTATCAGAAGGAATCAATGAATATTGAAGACGATGATTGCTCAAGTAATGAATCAGATAATGAAGAAGATCCCCTTGTCGTAAATGCACAGGCTGCTGATTATCAATATAACAAGATGTATTCAGAGGACAGAGTTGGAGGTGAAGAAAGTGCTAATGAGGATAAATTTACAGGTAAGCTACTATTATGTTGTAATTAGAAAAGAATAGGTCACCTTTCTCTTAATTGTTCCAATGCAAGTTCAGAAAATAGTTGTAATATAGGAGAACTAGAAATTGAAATAAGATGCTATGAGAAAAATGAGAAAAGTTATCATGATCGTTCTTATAAGAAGATAATAGATGTACCTCCAATACTGATGATGAAGTGATATTACCTATGTCTTTATGGTAGAGAATTTAGATTTAGAGAGAAGAAGATATTGATGAAGAGATACCTTTTAGAAGAAAACTTATCTTTTCTCTAAAGAAGATTGAGAAGCTTACAATAATAACTCAAATTAAGAAGGAATTGACATAGGTTTATTGCAAGAAGGATCGATATTTTGAATAATTAAAGAAAAACATTATTATTCTGAAGACTTAAGACAAATGAATGAATGATGTAGTGACAAAGTGGTTAAATGAATGAGAGTTCATTGTGAGAAACTTGAAGCTGAGATTGATTCACTGAGAAATGACATTGAAAAAGCTAATGATCAGCGATATTAATATAATAAGAGTACTAAAATTATCTAGATGGTATTCTTAGCAATCAAAGATCTCTCAACAAGATCAGTTTAGGATATGAAGGAGAATCAAGCATTAAGAAAGATGAAGACACAAAATCATGTTGATGCATTAAAATGACCTAACAACAATGCAATGAAAGAAATTCAACAAAAACAAATGTAACAACAAAGTACCACATTTAAACTTAGGGAACGATACTGCTGGACATGAGTGTGGTACTCAAGACTTATATTGACATGGGAAGAGAGTGCGCATGAGAAGGAAACTTAAGGGTTGGTAGACAAAAAGGACTGGATCCTTGACCCTTGCTAAGTTCCAAAAAATGACGACACAGTCTTGTGAATTACACCCATGCTCTAAGATGTCAAGAGGACTCCTTTCGTCATGACACAAGTGACAAATGCAACCCCTTCTCATGATATGCATTCATGTGAGCTAAAGACTTGGATTTCACTCTATTAAAGCTTATGGCCATAAAAAGGAAATGAAATTTACCAAGAGAAGGGTAGACGACAAGGTTCTTTAGTTAAAAACTTAAAACTCAAGTAATTAACACCTTCATACCATAGTGACGAACTGACTTGAGCTTCTAGTGAATAATTTCCATGAGCAACATAAAATATGGCCTTTCAGGTCCTTATATATAGGTGGCTTAAGGCACATGTGAGTTGGGACAAATGTCTGCCTCCTATTGTTCTACCGTTAGGGGTAGGTGCCACGTGGCTCTACTTTGCACGGTCGAGTAACTAGCCATGGAAGGTCTTAAGATGATGCAAGAGCGACGAAGGTTCGTCACTTTTCTATCTCCACATCTCTTAGCTCAGCTATCTATCGTGAATCTTCTTGGTGTGAAGCCCTTTGTGACCGTTCGATGATTAGTTATCTTCACCATCCAATCATGTAGGGTGGTTTTTCCTGCCAAAACCCTCGTGACATTAGGGTAATTTACTAAGCGGTGTGATTGGGACACATGGAGGACAGTAAATGGATAGAGTGCGGGGATGTGGAGGCGTGGCGGGTCATGTGGAGTGTGATGTGGACAAGGAGGGAAGAGACATGGGAATCCAAGTGAATATTGACGTGGAGGCTGATGTGGTGACGAAAGGTGGATGAGAGAAGTGCGACGCAATATTAGCGCACGTATGATGTGGGTGGGACACATGGCAGAGTTTTACATGATGTGAGAGGCGAAAATTCTCAATCGCGAGGTCATGTGGGGGACTCTTGGTTCCGAAACGTGGCCTCCTTCGCATGGTCTCTATGCGTTATTGCGTGAGAAGTTTGGTAGTGCGCAGGGCTAGGAGTCGTCTAATCTGCAAGTGCTTCTACCATTGGATCTGGGAGGTGTGCGGATTTTGTCAGTGCCCTTCCACCCGCCAAGTTTGCCTGTTATGGCTCACTACGCCTGCCCGCAGGCACGACCAATGATTGCAAGCGCCCAAGCTTGAGGCACGATACGGCCCATGAGGGAAACAATTGCGCCCACGTCATGGTAGTTGCTAGGGCCCAAGAACGGGATCAAGGCCATGTTGAGGCTGAAAAATTGGTTGATTACGCTTAGCCTTAGATTTGACCAGACATTTGGTTTTAACAACAACATGTCCTACAATCTTGGAGGTGTGAGCTTATTTTATAAGATACAATAAGTGACATAGAGCTTGTCTAACTTATATATCAACCCATTTTGGAGATGATAATTAGCTTTACCACTACTTTTTTCTACATGAATTTATCCATATAGTTGCTAAAACACCTATTTAGGTTCTCATATTTTGTGTATGCCTCATTTTATGCATCATGTATAAAAGACTATTTGTATAAGAGTTCCCAAAGCTTTAATCATGGATGTGGGTGGCCTTGAAAGAATGTCTGCAAACTTATTAGTGATTTCTTTCTTATATTTGATGACTAGATGAAACTATTGGGAAAACCCCATTCATTTGTAGTGTCTAATTTGTTTAACCTTACTTTGGGCCTAAGAATATTGTAGTGGCTAGTGATTAATGTGGATAATGTTTTCCTTTCCCATCAAATAGTGCTTATCCTTCTTAACAACTTAAATTAAGGAATAGGGTTCCTTATCACACATAGGGTAATTCAAGACTCCCTAATGAAATAATTTAGAATGATAGCATATAGAATTACCTCCCAACATAAATATTTCTCCCATAGCATATTCACTTATATTTGTATTCAACTAAAAAGAAATTTTCAAGTTGGGTAATCCAAGGATTGGTACTTTACTGATCTTCCATTTCAACTCATCAAAAGCCTTTTCTTGATTCATTCCCCATTGGAATATCTTACCACTAGATGCTATGGCATGGAGTGGTGTAGTTATCATTGAAAAGGGTGCAAAGAACTTTCATAGGTATTGTGATACCCCAACAAAGCTCCTAACTTTAGTAACATAGTAGGAATTTTCCACTTTAGGATGGCTTCCATCTTGATGGGATTTATATTGAGTTCACATCTACCAATCACATAGCCAAAAAACACTAATTAACACTGAGCAAACTCACATTTCTTAAGGTTAGCTAATAGTTGATGATTTTTCAAAGTATCTAGCACCTATATGATATGTCATATGTGAGCTTCATAGGTAGAGCTATAAATAAATATGTCATCCATATACATTATTGCAAATGAATAAAATTATGGATTAAACACTTCATTCATCAATCACATAAATGTAGCCAATGCATTACATCAACCAAAAGGCATGACCGATTATTCATATAGACCTTGCCTTGTCTTGAAGGTAATAATCCAACTGTATTCTTCCTTAACATGGTGGTATCTTGATTTAAGATTGAACTTGGTGAAGTACTTGGCATGCCACAACTGATCTAACAAATCATTTGTCATTGGTAGAGGGTATTGATTCTTTAGTGTGATATTTTTTAGGGATCTATAATCGATACACATTCATCAATTCCCATCCTTCTTGGGTACTATGCTAATAGGTGATTCACAAGGTGATGTGATTGGTCAAATTACTCCATGTTCTATATACTACTGCAATTGTTTCTTCGCTTTATTTTCTTACAAAACACACTATCTATATAGCCAAATACCAGTAATGAGAAGTCAAGAATCAACTATATCGTGTATTTCACTTCTCTCTTAAGTGTTACCATGTAAAATCTTGAACACTCTTGTGTACACTTACAACAACTATTCTAACTATTGTTTTATTCTTCAGTAGATTCCTCTAGGGATTCCTTTACTCTTACTGATTCATCCCTTGGATGATTCTGTCTCAAGAAAAAAATACAAATTTCCTACTATAACCAATCAACCTTTTTGCTTGGTTAGCACTTAATAGAGAGATATTTGGTTTACCATTGTATGCATTTATAATGTAATATTTTCCATCCTTGATTATGTGGTATTGGATGTATCTCTTCATCAAGGTCACATCCCTCATATATTTGCAAGCTTCCTAACACTATACCATACATGTCATGGGTAATACACCTAATTCCATTTTGTAAATAAAATTTTCACTTATAGCAAACTTGATATTACAATGTTTAATGACTTTAAGCTTTTCATCCTTGTTTACCCATCCCAATGGAGATGGGCATGGATTATCATGAACTTCCAAGCAAGCTTATTGACCATCGTATATGCTATAGGGTTGGTAGACCAACTATAATTGAATAGAACATCCACCTTGTTCACTTTGTCCTAGATATGAATGTGGAAGACTTTATTCATCTTTTTCTCTTCCTTGTTATGAAGGCTATGTAGATTCAACTCCATATGCATTGAGGTGTAGACAATCTTCTCATCCACATCCAAGTTGCTCCCTACCATGTTTCTTGAGTACATGTCTAACATGTTATTCTTATTGGATTCATTCTTATGCTTCTTTAGATTTAGCTCTGGATGTAAATTCCAACACTTATCTTTAGTGTGACAATTTTTATTACAATGGTTGTAGTGGTTTCTTGGATATTTTCACTATTTTGCAATAGTTTTCATTTTATTGTATTTCCCTTTCCAATTTTTCTTCTTCTCCTTGGAAGCATCTCTTTGGTCTTTATATTTAAAACCACTTGGCTATTCTTTCTTATGGCCTATGTTCTCTAGGTATTGTATGCACACAAGCTTCATAAATAGACCTAGGTTTAAAGAGAATCACTTGTTTCCATAAATGGTTGCATAGATCCCCAAAATATTTTAGGAATACATCTATGCTTTTGGGAAATATACCCAATATTATCACCATTTTCCTAAATTTAGTTTTGTACTATTGCACGCTCTTCCCTCACCTCTACTTGAAGTGATGTTGGTGGATCTATCGATCCACTACATACCTAATAGGATAAAACTATGACTTGATGAGGGTTTTAAACACCTTACACTTAGTTACTAATGGATCTCCCTCTATCCTAAGCATCTTTGTGTGGATTTCCCACAAGTTTAGTGCATGAACCTCTACATTTGGTTGAGAAAATGAAATTTTCTCCCATTCATTTATATTATGGAGAGTAAAACAAATTTGTAGATCTTGCAACTAGTGATCCAACATAATAATGTTAATATAACCTTAATATGGATTGATGTCCACTTTTGCTTCCATTTTAAATATAAGTTGTGAAGGAGTGATAGTACAGGAACATGGTTTCTCTTTCTTGAGCACTTTTTTGACTCCTTTCTTAGTCTTCATTGTCTCACAATTTCTTATTAGACATCCAACTTTTAAGTTAGATCCACCAACATCCCTGAAACATCCAAACATGTTTTCTAAAGATGCTATGAGGAGGGACATGTTGTGAGAGATATCAATTTATTTATCTTCCATGTAAATATTTCTTTAACTCGATCTTAAAGGTTTTTATGAATGGAATTATATGCCAGGGGTAGGGTTTTGTGACTTACTTCTTAAGCCAATTCCTAAATCTTACAACTTTCCATATATACCCCAAATAAAACTAGTATATTATAATAATACGATATGTAAATGACCATTGATATTCCACTTGAACAACTTGTCACAAAAAATATTATATTATTCTAAAATCATTTATGTTGTAGGTTTATTTCCTTAGGTCTTAGATTTATTATCACTAGCTTATTGCTCAAATTTATGACAACAATTTAAATACAAAAATGAAAGGAAAAGAAAAATAATGGACCATTCACATCAATGAACATAAGATGTATCATGGGAAACTCAATATTGGAGAAAAAATAGCTAGAACGTGAGGTTTATTCTCTATTCTTTTTCTTTGTTAGAAAATGAAAATACAAAGAAAATGACACTCACTATGGAGGTGCCTTTGACATTGTGCCATGAATGGTTTCTCTAAAATAATTTTCCTTCTCTTTTATGTTCTCAAATCCCACTCCTATATGATTTTTTCAAATATGGAATAAGTGAAATTCTAAAATAATGGAACCCGCTCTCGTCCTAGTAGTCTAATATTTAATACAACTTGGTAGTTATCTAGGATTAAGGTTTTTTCATCCTCAACCCTTAATTTTTGTTAGTTTTGGAATTTTTATAATCTTCTTAGAAGTCCACATGTGTCTAGCCCTACATGTATGAGTAATGGAGGTTGATGTGGCATCCACTTGGTACCATGGTGGTTAACTTGCAAGAGGCATAACTTCCACATATGGGCTCCAATTGAGGTAATTTTCACAATGTTGGAGGGGCATGAGTAGGTATAAAATTGTTGATGGTATGGGAGCTATGCTTGCAAAATATTTCATTCGATGGAAATGACTCTTAAAGGTTCCAAACCCGAAATATCCAAACTAGGACCTAGCACTAAAATGGGCCTTGCAAGCCAATTTTTCCAATTTTCCCACCTAGAGGGTACCAAGAAAAATGAAACATTATATAATGATCCATTCTAAATCCCATATTGATAATACGTAACACAAAACATAAGAATCTAGAGATATAATGATTGAATAAAATGGGCAATGGCAAGAGTCAAGCAACTGATAATGTGCTTTATGTTCTAGAACTAGGGATAAAATTTATCTTAGTATACCAATAGAAAACAAAAACAAAAAATGATGGTTGATTTAGAGGTGGAAATATGTTTGGTAAGGAACATGAGAAAGAAGTAAAATTGTCATAATTTCACAAGGCTACATGGAAAATGAGTGGGAACATGATATAAGGGAGTTGTGAATGAAGGTAATATTTGGAATGAAATGCCCACACTTACTTGAATAATAACTAATTATATCTCAATGTGATATTAAAGATGGTGGAAATGCCTCTTAAATTTCAAGGAGATAGGTAAATTTATGAGGCTTTTCTGGTGGGGAATCAACATAGAAGAAAATTTTTGAAGGAAGGAGCTTTGAGAGAAAAAGCATTCTTGAACATATGTATGATCCGATGTAAGAAATTCTTTTAGGAGGCACTAAATACTTCTTTATATTCATGAAATATAAGTCAAGAACAAAATTGGTGTACATTTTTAAGAACATGTAAGATTCCTTTGTGAAATTTGCATATTTCAAAGTATTAAATAAGGGGAAAAGTGGAATAAATATAAAGGTATTATGGGCATATAAAGCGGGGAATTTTACCCCACTGAATTCTAAGACTATTGCAAAGGATGTGGGATTAAAGGTCCACATAAAGACCGCATCAAAGATCTTTTGATTGAATTGAGTTGCAAAAACAAAAGTTAGATCTGTAGTCAAGGTCACTAGAATCATACTTAGAGGAAAAACACTAGACCTTTAAATTTGCATTGAAATATTGAAGACAATAGCAGTATACTTATCAAATAGGATCCCACAAAGTAATGAGGAATATGAGCCTTCAAAGGGGTTTGGAGACAAAGAAGCCAAGCATTGAAATACCTGATAACACTACATAACTTCACATTCATCTTGGGAAGAGGAAAAAGTTGCACTATAAATTACATAAATATATATTATATAGTACAAACCTAGAAATGTGCTAAAAGGAAAAAAGGTTTGATCATTCCTTTCAAGTTGAAAATTTTAATTAAAAAATATACTTGGTCAACCTTACCAAAGCAATGAGCAACACGACTCCAAAAGAGGCTTAGACTCAAATCAAGCCAAGGATAAATCACCAAGGATTATTTGGTAGCACATCACATCTTCAACATATTTATGAGAAAAGAAATAAATTTGGTAACAAATTACAAAAATATATATTTGTTGAGCATGGTGAGGATGAAAGTCCTATCAACATTATGATTTAGTGGACAAGAAGAAGATTCATAGAGGTAGAATTTTCACATTTGATTAATATCTTGAATAAATCTATCTAATTTAGTCATAACTTATGGCACTTGGGCGTATAGCCCGTGTGGTGGGGATGGCGGGCTCGTTGCCTTCCCACCCAGGATCGACCCTCGTCGCATGTATGTGTTGCATGGCAGCTATTGAGACCATTGTGCTTATGTACATAATGTAAATATTGTGAAAAATTGTGAAATCTGGGCTAATATATAGCTTCTAAATACAAAAATGAAAGGAAAATAAAAATAATGGACCATTCACATCAATGAACATAAGATGTATCATGGGAAACTCAATATTGGAGAAAAAATAGCTAGAATGTGAGGTTTATTCTCTATTCTTTTTCTTTGTTAGAAAATGAAAATACAAAGAAAATGACACTCACTATGGAGGTGCCTTTGACGTTGTGCCATGAATGGTTTCTCTAAAATAATTTTCCTTCTCTTTTATGTTCTCAAATCCCACTCCTATATGATTTTTTCAAATATGGAATAAGTGCAATTCTAAAATAATGGAACCCGCTCTCGTCCTAGTAGTCTAATATTTAATAGAACTTGATATTTATCTAGGATTAAGGTTTTTTCATCCTCAACCCTTAATTTTTTTTAGTTTTGGAATTTTTATAATCTTCTCAGAAGTCCACATGTGGCTAGCCCTACATGTATGAGTAATGGAGGTTGATGTGGCATCCACTTGGTACCATGGTGGTTAACTTGCAAGAGGCATAACTTCCACATATGGGCTCCAATTGAGGTAATTTTCACAAAGTTGGAGGGGCATTAGTAGGTAGAAAATTTTTGATGGTATGGGAGCTATGCTTGCAAAAATATTTCATTTGATGGAAATGACTCTTAAAGGTTCCAAACCTGAAATATCCAAGCTAGGACCTAGCACTAAAATGGGCCTTCCAAGCCAATTTTTCCAATTTTCCCACCTAGAGGGTACCAAGAAAAATGAAACATTATATAATCATCCATTCTAAATCCCATATTGATAATACGTAACACAAAACGTAAGAATCTAGAGATATAATGATTGAATAAAATGGGAAATGGCAAGAGTCAAACAACTGATAATGTGCTTTATGTTCTAGAACTAGGGAAAAAATTTATCTTAGTATACCAATAGAAAACAAAAACAAAAAATGATGGTTGATTTAGAGGTGGAAATATGTTTGGTAAAGAACATGAGAAAGAAGTAAAATTGTCATAATTTCACAAGACTACATGGAAAACGAATGGGAACATGATAGAAGGGAGTTGTGAATGAAGGTAATCTTTGGAATGAAATGCCTGCACTTACTTGAATAATAACTAATTATATCTCAATGTGATATTAAAGATGGTGGAAATGCCTCTTAAATTTCAAGGAGATAGGTAAATTTATGAGGCTTTTCTGGTGGGGAATCAACATAGAAGAAAATTTGTGAAGGAAGGAGCTTTGAGAGAAAAAGCATTCTTGAACATATATATGATCCGATGTAAGAAATTCTTTTAGGAGGCACTAAATACTTCTTTATATTCATGAAATATAAGTCAAGAACAAAATTGGTGTACATTTTTAAGAACATGTAAGATTCCTTTGTGAAATTTGCATATTTCAAAGTATTAAATAAGGGGAAAAGTGGAATAAATATAAAGGTATTATGGGAATATAAAGGGGGGAATTTTACCCCATCGAATTCTAAGACTATTGCAAAGAATGTGGGATTAAAGGGCCACATAAAGACCACATCAAAGATCTCTTGATTGAATTGAGTTGCAAAAACAAAAATTAGATATGTAGTCAAGGTCACTAGAATCATACTTAGAGGAAAAACACTAGACCTTTAAATTTGAGTTGAAATATTGAAGACAATAACAGTATACTTATCAAATAGGATCCCACAAAGTAATGAGGAATATGAGTCTTCAAAGGGGTTTGGAGACAAAAGAATCCAAGCATTGAAATACCTGATAATACGACATAACTTCACATTCATCTTGGGAAGAGGAAAAAGTTGGACTATAAATTACATAAATATATATTAGTAAAAACCTAGAAATGTGCTAAAAGGAAAAAAGGTTTGATCATTCCTTTCAAGTTGAAAATTTTAATTAAAAAATATACTTGGTCAATCTTACCAAAGCGATGAGCAACACGACTCCAAAAGAGGCTTAGACTCAAATCAAGCCAAGGATAAATCACCAAGGATTATTTGGTAGCACATCATATCTTCAACGTATTTATGAGAAAAGAAATAAATTTGATAACAAATTACAAAAATATATATTTGTTGAGCATGGTGAGGATGAAAGTTCTATCAACATTACGATTTAGTGGACAAGAAGAAGATTCATAGAGGTAGAATTTTCACATTTGATTAATATCTTGAATAAATCTATCTAATTTAGTCATAACTTATGGCACTTGGGCGTATAGCCCGTGTGGTGGGGATGGGTGGCTCGTTTCCTTCCCACCCGGGATCGACCCTCGTCGCATGTATGTGCTGCACGGTAGCTATTGAGACCATTGCGCTTATGTACATAATGTAAATATTGTGAAAAATTGTGAAATCTGGGCTAATATATAGCTTCTAATGAGGGACTCCCCCCCCCCTCTCTTTATTTTTAAAAACTTATGATAAGGGATTTTTTTTTTCTTCTTCTTAGGATGATGAAGATGAACGATAGGATATGACTAAAGCTAAAGTGAAGAAGGCATTAGTTTAAATACAATAAATATGAATCCAATATGGTTAAAGAAAAACATTGAAAGACTTGAAAGTTAAATGAAATTACTTGTTACCATGGATCGAAGATCAAGAAATAAATAATAAATTTAATTATGTTGTAGTTGCTACAATATATAATTCTCCTCGATCAAGTTTACTTGATGAGGCATTAAAACACAAGAAGTGGAAAAAGGTCATGGATGAGAACATTCATCCATGATGCAGGATATAGCTTGGAGAGTATTGAAGTTACCAATTAGAAGAAACTTATAAAATGTATATAAATGCGTAAGAATATGACAATTGAAGCATTGAGAAGTATAAGGATAGAATTGCAATGGAGGGGTATGCACAAAATGAAGGGATTGATGATAAAGATACATTTTTTCCTCATTGTAAATATGACTACAATTGGGATAGTAGATTACTTTAACAAAAAAAATATAGGAAATAGATTCATCAAATGGATATGAACCTAGCCTTGTCCATAATGGAGATTATGAGGATAATGTAACATATCTAAAGAAACCTTAATTTTATGAGGTGAAGGGGAAGGAAATATGCATGTCCAATTTGACAAGTCCTTGCTTGGATTGAGGTAAGTTCATAGGATTGATATATATAGTGTTGGGCCTCAAAATAGTCCCTATTTTCACTCCATTATTCACCAATATCTTCACATTTTACCTTCATGTCACCTCCATTCCACCTCCATATCATTCCATTTACCTCATTATTGGGTTATAACTATGCTTTTCCAAAGTTTATTAATTCTTAACATTTTTAAGTGAATTTATGGCTAAACTTTAGAAAATAAGAGGCTTATACTTATACCTAACAATTAGAATGAGTTTGTTGACATGTGTAGGCACAAAGGAAGCTTCCAGGGAATCTTTATGTGGCCTTGAATGATCAAATTCGAATTTGATAAGATAAGCCTCATGGAAAAGATCATGGAGAAAATCATGGACCTCATGGAGGAAATCATGGAGGATAGGGTTATGTGTCTAGATGGTTGAGAAATGTATGGAACTAAAGAGAGATTAGTGGATCATCATTATGAGTTTGTTATCTCATCTCATTGTATAAATAGGAGTACCTCCTCCATTCCAAGAGGAGGACTCTTAGAGCATGTATCCAGCTTATGATGGAATAGAGTAAAAGCTCCATTTTACATACATTTCCATTATGTAGTTTTATTTCCATTATGTAGTTTTTTAGATATAAGTTTCCTTAATGTAGTATATGGAATAATTTGTCTTGTTCTTAAGAGAATTGAGCTCACTCTAAAAGGATGAGAGAAACATGTTATTTCATATTAGATCTTATTTCATTTAATTGCTTAGATGTTTGAGGATTTGATTTGTTTATGATTGATGAATGAGTTTTAAATTAGAATCTTATCAGCATATGAGAGAACAACCAAGGGTCTAAGTTAGACTCTCTCTCCATTTGATTTGCATGATAATTGAAATTCATTCTTTTGCTTTTATGTTTCAAGTATCATATGAGGAGATAACCATGAGTCTAAGTTAGGCTCTCTCTCCATTGATTTATATGGTAATTGAAATTCATTCTTTTGTGTTTTTATGTTTCAAGTCATTTCATTTCTTATGCTTATGAATGAATCTTAGTTTAGTTTGGATTAGTACATGAGAGGACAATCAAGAGACTAAGTTAGTCTTTCTCTCTCTACTTGAATCTGAACAACAATTAAGTTCATTCTCTTGTCTTCATTTCAAGTTTCTAGTTTTATGTAATCAATGATTTCTCTATGATACTGTCGGGAACGACAACCAAGACCTCGTTAGTTAGGAGCCTCTTCCCTTGCATATTATATTGAATCATAAATAATTTAGCTAGACATAGAGTTAGTTGCCTACTCTTGCATATATATTGCTGGCACCATCACAAACTTACGAGTTTCCCTGGTTGATAATTTAATGCAGCAATTTAAGCCCAATAAATTGCCCAACATTTTGGCGCCGTTGTCGGGGATGGTGCTAAGGGATTAGGCATTAGAAATTTAATTCAGTACTAGTATTTTTAGACAAAATAACTTGTGAGACCTGGTGACAGCAGGATCTTCACAAAGGAGTTTAAGTTTGAGTTTTTTTTATGTTTCAGTATTTAGCTAGTTTTAACTTCAATCCTTTTTGAAACCCCCCTGCATGAATAAAAACGAATCAATCGATTAGTATGCTCTCTTCCTGCGCTTCATGCGATCAGGAAGATCAGAAAATCTCTTGATTTCTTCCGAATAAAAATACTCTTGCTGGAGAACGAATTTGCAAAAAGACAATAAAGAATTTTGTGAATGAGAAAAAGATCATCTTAAAATAATTTAGATAAAATCTAGTTTTTTTGAATTTTAGTTTTGAAAAAAAAAATTGAAAACTAACCATTTTTATTAGATATAGGGTCAATTTCATTATTTTATTTATTTATTTAAAAAAACTTGAAAACAAAATAATAAAAATAAAAACAAAAATAAAATAACAATGAAAAATAACCAGTCAAACTAAATTCTTTGCCTTCTGAGATCTTGATCGGTTTGTCTTCATTAATTGAATAACACAATACCATCTTCTGTCACAAGGTCTTATAAAGATCTGATGGGACCGCCCTGTGATCAAAGAACCAACGTAGACATTCAAAGCCTATTTTTCTACAGGACTTGAAGCCTATTTTTATACAGGCCTGTATGATGACGAAGACACTGTTGTTTTTCCTGTTTCCTTTGCTATATTCCAAGACTGCGTTGGGAAACGATGGGGAATGTAGGTCATGGCTTGTTCAGTCCATTCCCACTGATATGCCAGAGCTTTCTCAGGTACTTGGAGTCCTGTTCTCTGGCGATGTCTTGCAATGGCTTGTTGGGAACTCTAGTAGCAAATTGGACATAATAGCACAGTATTGGCAGTTACTAGCCCAACCTCAGAATCCCAAGTCTGGTGACTATGGCTACTCCACAGCCGACATGGAAAGATTCAGGGCACCAGTTAGAGAAGCGGTGTTCAAATCGCTAGAGAATGCAGCAGACATGAATGTTTCAAAAAGGATAGTTCAACACTCGGGGGTTTCTCCGGATTATGATCAGGAGTCAGCATAGCTTGCTGCTGGAAGACGTAATGTCAAAAATGTGACACTATTTTTGAGTGATTGGTGGGGATCTGGCATTGTCCATGCCAAAGTGTGGATCTCAGACAAAAAGGATATCTATATTCATTCGGCAAACAATGATTGGAAATATATATTGTGAATTGCCCCACCATAGCAGAGAAGGTGGAGATTTATTTTGAAAAATTTATCTATTCACTGCCTCTGTTTTCATACCAAGAGCCAGGTGAGCCTTCGTTTGGGTTGTGTTTTCTTAGTGATCAAGTTGCAGGAAACCTTTGGATCGATGCAGGCTAGGGTTTGAAAAACAATTCGGTGCATTATTCTATGGCCTTGCATTTTGTGGACTGAAAGTAGAATTGCACGGTTTACGGCGGCTCGGCTCGGGTTTCATCAGGAAGCATAATGGCTTTGAGAGAAATTTTGAGTTACCAGGCAGCATCTGCCGGAGTGTCATTGCCTGATTTAAACACTAAAGGTGCATGGTGTCATGAAATGGAAGAGAACAAAATGAACCATTCGCTCAAACGGGATATGTTGAAAGCCCATCGAAAGAACCGCCTGAATTGATATTTGGATCCAAGGCTGTATGGATTCACAGAGGTGGATCTGGACCGGGAGTTTTTTCTTGGCGTGTGGAGGATGTTAGGGTTCTTGTCTGAGAATCGGCCGGTGCAGACTTTATGGTCAATTCTGAATCAATTGGAACAAGCTTACTGTCGCAGCATTGGTTATGAATACATGCACATACCAGACCGTGATAAGTGTAATTGGCTGAGGGAAAATATTGAGACAGTAATCCCCAGGGGATACAATGCAGAGCGCAGGCTTGTAATGCTTGATCGGCTCATCTGGAGTTCACAGTTTGAGAATTTCTTGGCTACAAAGTGGACTGCTGCTAAGAAATGTTTGATCGGTTAGCTGATATGGGGGTGGAGAGCATTGTTATAGGTATGTCTCATAGAGGAAGATTGAAGGTTTTGGGCAATATCGTCAGGAAGCCATTGAGACAGATTTTCAGCGAGTTCAGTGGTGGCACAAAGCCCGCGTCTGATGAATTTGGATCGTACACCGGAAATGGAGATGTGAAATATCATTTGGGTCACTTAGAAGTAGTTGATCCTGTTGTGGTTGGAAAAACTAGAGCAAAACAGTATTATTCAAATGACAAAGAGAGGAAGAAAAACTTGGCTATATTGATTCATGGAGATGGAAGGTTTGCTGGTCAAGGAATGGTCTATGAGACATTGCATTTGAGTGCTCTTCCTAATTACACCACTGGAGGGACTATTCACATGGTGGTCAATAATCAGGTTGCATTCACAACTGATCCCATGTCTGGAAGGTCTTCGCAATACTGTACAGATGTTGCAAACGCCTTGAATGCTCCAATTTTCCATGTAAATGGTGATGATCTGGAAGCTATGGTGCATGCATGTGAACTTGCTGCCGAGTGGCGTTAGACATTCTAGTCTGAAGTTGTTGTGGATATTGTTTGTTACCGCAGGTTTGGACACAATGAGATCGATGAACCATCTTTTACACAACCTAAAATGTATAAGGTGATTCGAAACCATCCAACGGCATTGGATTTGTATGAAAAGCAGCTAATAGAAATGGGGCGAATGTATGCTTTGCACAAGAAGGTCAATTCAATTTTGAGATTGTTGAGATTGTAGAAGATAAAAAGGATGATGCTTCCATCAGAAATGAAGAATTGAAGTTGACTAATGAACGGTTTCTTGTTCCAGAAATGATTTTTCATCCTACTGATCTTGGAATGAACCAGGTTGGCTTGACAAAACGCATTATGCGAGCTATTAACGCCTGCCATCCTCATCTTCACCCAGTACATAATTCTGACTGGTGGGAGCTCACTTTTTCCACACATGAAAGCAAGGCTGGAACAGGAACTGCGGCCTCTTGTTTGTAAAAATTGTGACACAAGAAGAGCCAATGTTAGGTACGTGGAGAGGGGGATCATTATTGGCAGCCCGCCCTGAGTTTGAATCTCTATGTGTGACAAAGGCATATTATGAAGAAATTGTATCTGCAAGATGCCGGCGGTGTTTTATGCAATCTTTTGTTGTGGTCAATCTTCTCAAATGATTACTCTGACACAATTTTTTTACAAATTTTGGATCGATCAAGACCGTTTGAACAATCTCTTCAGTAGAATGCAAGTCCGTGGTTTAATAAAGTCATGAAAAAAAAAATTGAAGGACTTCATGAAAACAAAGCTTGCGCCTTCAATTACTGATCTGGAAACCCTAAACCCAAATTTGTGGATTAGTTCCTATCACCCCAAACTTCACGGACATGTGGAAATATCACATGCTTTGAGTTTTTCATTTTGTTTTGTTTTGTGTTTTTAAGTTTTGTATTTATTTTTGTTATTGTATTTATTTTTATTTTTGTTCTATATTTAGTTTTAATTTGTTTTGATATATATTTTTAGTTGTAATTTGTTATTAAGTTTGTTATGTAATTTATTGTTCTTTGTTTGACTTTAAATGTTTGTTATTTAATTTTTATGTTTGTTATATTTGTATTAATATATTAATATATTAATTGTATTAACATATTAATATAATTATATTAATTGTTATAACTGTAGTTTGTTATATTTAATTGTAAATTGTTATTGTTTGTTATGTTATATGATTGTATTAATATACTGTTTTATATTAGATATGATTTTTATGTTGTGATTTAAAAAAAAATAATAATAAATAAATAAATTGTTATGTGTTTTGTGATTGTTTTGAAGCATTTAAAGAGTAAATGTTGGCATGTGAAAGATATTGGCATAAAACAAAACTTTGGGGGCATGAAAATTGAGCGAATCATGAGAACAGGATGAAAGAAAAAAAAATTAAAAAATTAAAAAAAACAAACAAAAAAAAACAAATATTAAAAAAAAAAAACAACAACAAACACACTTTTCACAAAATTCACGCAGGTTTGAAACTTTTGGAAGCATAGTTTTAAAAGAACATTTGGTGGATTATTTAAATGCTGATTAACTAGCTTAGAGTTGGCAATTTGATATTGCTGAATGCTTTTATAACATACTAATCTGCAGGACACAACAAATCTATAATGTCAAACTTTTCGCCATGCACAAAAGTCAGCTGACACAAACAGGGAGTATTAATTTTCATGGTTATTTTAAAAAAATGGATTGATATTCATATCATGATTAAGCCAATTTTAACACTTTGTTTGTCCTTAATTTGTTTTATTTGGTATGAAATTTTTGCGTGATAATCATGAAGAAACTGGCCATTTCTTCTAGAGCACACTTATGTTTTCTTTGTACCAAGTTTTTTGCAGGTTACAGGAAAATCAAGTATTCATTAAGGAGATTACATTGTGCGCACAATTGGTCTTCAATCGACTAATTTCATGAAAAATTCTACAGACAAATCCATGTCCACAACCATTATTTTACACTCCCATTTTGCAAAAGATTTTCCACCAATTGTCCATGTCCATAAAGCATCCCATTTCCATATCCATTTTTCACAGCAAGAGTTCTTATTCATACAACATGCATTTCCTTATTGTCATTTTCCATGTCATTACCATTCCCCTTTATTTCTGCAATAAAACTCTGCTTGAGTCCAAGTCCTAGAGTCTAAGTATCATTCAAAAAACACCTAGAGGCTTGCATGCCTTAATGGCAAGTACTCTTGCCGATGAACAATGGGAGTCCACTAATATCCCTTGTTCGTTGGATCTTGTAGGTGACTCGACCACGACAAATTTATTCGTACCTACAAAGATGTGTTAGGCACCCTGACTCCCATTGGAATCAATGGTGGGAGCTCTTGTGTTGGCTAGGGGCATTCATTAATGGCCACTAAGTCAACAACTTCTTGCTATGTTCGACATCGACACATTTAATCACATAGTAAGATTTGTGCCATCGAGCGTTGAAGACTTGAAGACCCATATTTTGTAGCAGATGAAGCCAATTTCTTTTCATTGTTTTTCAATTTGTCATCACTTGAGGACAAGTCAATCAATAAGGTTGGGAGGGAAATGTAACTTATATATTTTATATACCTTCCAAACCTTATAGATTTTCAGCCATATTCAGCAGACTCATCAGATTCATTATCCAGCAGCAGAGGGGATCTAGCAACAGATACAACTTTCAGCCATTCATCATCTACTAGCAAAGGAATCCAGCAGCCGATATGACAATACAGATCCATCTTTCATCCACAACTTGAAGAAGTAGATTCAGCGCAGAATTGTGGCAGCTAAACATGCATGATTCATCCACCATTTTCCCAACCAAGTAAAGAAGACCATGAATGAATGTTTTTGCAGCCACACGTGCACAACTCTCATCCATTTTGGAAGGGTAAGTTAAGGTATGATATTTTCTAACTTTTAACCATTAAATTCCTTGAAAAGTTAGAATAATAATTTTTGGAAAAACTTCACTTCCTTTTTCCTTGCTTTCCCCATTTCACATAATTGTCCAAATCATCCGTTAAAGGGGAAGGATACATCCACATTCATATATCACATTCATATAACATCCACATTCATATATCACATTCTCAACCCCAATTAACCCCACTTACCTTCAAAATATATTCACTATTACGTGAGCATACAAATGGCTTTGTCAAAAGTATTTAAAAGTTAATTGGATGCCAACACACTCATGGTTGTTACACAAGAACCAACCATGACGCATTCCAACAAAAATACTCTGCCACTATTACATGAGCATACAAATGGCTTTGACAAATGTATTTGAAAGTTAATTGGATGCCAATACCATCATGGTTGTTACACAAGAACCAACCATGATGCATTCCAACAAAAATACTCTGCAATAAAAATCACATTATCAATATGCAAAGATCATACATTGAATGCAACAAACAAAATATGGTTGAAACACAAGAACCAACCAAGTTGTAGTTCATCAAAATAACGCTTTGCAAAAATTAAGTAAATGATATCATGCAGAGTTTAAGCCAAAGCTCAAAAAGTAATGTAATAGATTGCATGAGGACATGCAATACCATAGATTGCATGAGGACATGCAATACCTTGAGTTTGGGGGAGATGTTGGGCCTCAAAATAGTCCCTATTTTCACTCCATTATTCACCAATATCTTCACATTTTACCTTCATGTCACCTCCATTCCACCTCCATATCATTCCATTTACCTCATTATTGGGTTATAACTATGCTTTTCCAAAGTTTATTAATTCTTAACGTTTTTAAGTGAATTTATGGCTAAACTTTAGAAAATAAGATGCTTATACTTATACCTAACAATTAGAATGAGTTTGTTGACATGTGTAGGCACAAAGGAAGCTTCCAGGGCATCTTTATGTGGCCTTGAATGATCAAATTCGAATTTGATAAGATAAGCCTCATGGAAAAGATCATGGAGAAAATCATGGACCTCATGGAGGAAATCATGGAGGATAGGGTTATGTGTCTAGATGGTTGAGAAATGTATGGAACTAAAGAGAGATTAGTGGATCATCCTTATGAGTTTGTTATCTCATCTCATTGTATAAATAGGAGTACCTCCTCCATTCCAAGAGGAGGACTCTTAGAGCATGTATCCAGCTTATGATGGAATAGAATAAAAGCTCCATTTTACATACATTTCCATTATGTAGTTTTGTTTCCATTATGTAGTTTTTTAGATATAAGTTTCCTTAATGTAGTATATGGAATAATTTGTCTTGTTATTAAGAGAATTGAGCTCACTCTAAAAGGATTAGAGAAACATGTTATTTCATATTAGATCTTATTTCATTTAATTGCTTAGATGTTTGAGGATTTGATTTGTTTATGATTGATGAATGAGTTTTAAATTAGAATCTTATCAGCATATGAGAGAACAACCAAGGGTCTAAGTTAGACTCTCTCTCCATTTGATTTGCATGATAATTGAAATTCATTCTTTTGCTTTTATGTTTCAAGTATCATATGAGGAGATAACCACGAGTCTAAGTTAGGCTCTCTCTCCATTGATTTATATGGTAATTGAAATTCATTCTTTTGTGTTTTTATGTTTCGAGTCATTTCATTTCTTATGCTTATGAATGAATCTTAGTTTAGTTTGGATTAGTACATGAGAGGACAATCAAGAGACTAAGTTAGTCTTTCTCTCTCTACTTGAATCTGAACAACAATTAAGTTCATTCTCTTGTCTTCATTTCAAGTTTCTAGTTTTATGTAATCAATGATTTCTCTATGATACTGTAGGGAAGGACAACCAGGACCTCCTTAGTTAGGAGCCTCTTCCCTTGCATATTATATTGAATCATAAATAATTTAGCTAGACATAGATTTAGTTTCCTACTCTTGCATATATATTGCTGGCACCATCACAAACTTACGAGTTTCCCTGGTTGATAATTTAATGCAGCAATTTAAGCCCAATAAATTGCCCAACATATAGAATGATGAATAACTAAAAAAAACTAGATCCAAGAGGAACCCATCAAATTTTAACTTACATGTGAAATATAAAGGGGATGATGTGGTAATATTGATCTTGTTTGTAGATGACATGATCATTATAGAGAGAAATAAAGAGAAGATAAAAAGTGCTATGTACAACATGTAAATAATATTTAAATGATAATTTGAGACTAATTCATTACTTCCTAGGCATAAAGGTGTGGAAAAATGAAAGATAACATATTGGGTAGTGAAAAGAAGATAAAAAAATGTTATGGAAGATTTGAAAATTTTGTTTAAATTCCAAAGTTGGTATTGGTGCAGTGATTCTTAGATTTAGATTTGTGGAAAAAAACAATATATACATTTTTCGAATAAAGTATATAAGAGTGTTATTACAAAATTTCAAATCAAGTATGTAAAAGTGTTATTACAAAATTTTAAGTGAAAAATGGCAAGACTTGTTCATAACCCATGGAAACAATATCTTAGCTATCTCCTCGCTATAATAGAAGAATAATTTTAACCTATTTAGCGAGACATTATTTATACAAATAGTTAAGGTTTCAATCTATCTATCCAACACCATTAAACCATATTCAATGTCCATGGTGGAAAGGTACAAACCTCACCTAAAGCCATATATTAAAATGTTGTAAAGGGCATCCCAATTTATTTGAAGGGAATAATTTATTATTGGATCAAGCACAACAAAGGTGTGGCCTTTTTAGCTTATGTAATATGCATATGTTGTGGGCAACTTCAATGCATCACAAAATAATGATGCCTAGATATATGTTTAGTTTAAGATAAGGTGCATTAGAGAATCAAGAAGTAATATGTAATTTTATTGTCCATCGTAGATATAGGATGGACTTAATGATTATTTTCTCCTTGGAACTCATATGTAGATATAGGATGGACTTAATGATTATTTTCTCCTTGGAACTCATATGTTTGAATATGTGGGAGGTAGGGTATGTATGCTTCCATAGGATAAATAGTGAAATCATTACATAGAAGATATTTTTTGTCCTACAAACAATGAGGCCTCATATATTAAATTTGGTGTATGGCTAGATTTTCATAATGAAACTAATAATTGCACTAGCTCAAAAATACATTAGAATAATTGTATTTGTAAAATTTGTAATATAAAAGAGAATGAAAATGAATACTTCCTTTTAACTTACCCTACTCTTAACAATATACCATATAAATTAATTAATTTTCATAATTCAATAATTTTTCACTTCTAACTTACAATTTAATCATAATAATTTTGACATTTTTATTTATGATATGTTTAAGTTTAGAAAATTATTTAAAATAATATTTAATTTAATACTTTTTATTAATCCAATAAATTTTATTATTTCATATTCACTTTGATAAATTAATAGTATCATTACAAATTAATGTTTTTAAATAAAATAGATTTAAATTTATATATAAATTGTTGGGTTGTGTTATATTCTTTCCACGTAGTTAATAGGGGGTTTGAAGGGCACCCGTAACCCCACTTTATGGGGTCCGGGGCAGCGCCCCAGAAAATTTTGGTTTTGGACCATATGTTAGGTTGGGCGGACCCACCTATGGTTTTGTGCATGATTTTCGCACATGTTTTTTGGACGCGATGGTTTTCGGTCCATGGTATTGGATGCTTCGGCATGTATAAATATGTATTGTAACATTGAAAGGAACATAATGAAAAATCAAGCTGGTAGTCCTGGTTTTGGGATCCAGGGAAAAATCTCTGTGCATATGTGTTTTATGGGTTATGCTCTCGCATTGTTTATTTTCTTTGTTTAAGAATTCGTATGCAGGTAATTTCTGTACAGGGTTAAAACCTACATTTGGTATCAGAGTTGTTTTGGCTTCAAGGGGACGCCTTTGTTGCTGAGGGGTTTCGCTCGGGCCTGTGGTAGACCCTGTTCAGTGGGAGATCTGCGAGATCGATTCTAGTGGTGAAAGAAGATGGCGAGCAGTGGAAAGATAGAGATTGAGAAGTTCAATGGTCAGAATTTTGAGTTGTGGAAACTCAAGATGGAGGATCTGTTGGTGGATAAAGATCAGTGGATCGCGGTAGATCCGGGTACTAAACCATCGGGAGTGACCGATGAAGAATGGAAGAAGTTGGATCGGAAGGAAAAGAGCACAATACGATTGTGTGTCTCTGATTCAGTATTGATGAATGTATCAGGGGAAGCTACGACAAAGGCTTTGTGGGTCAAGTTAGGGACTTTGTACCAATCTAAGTCTCTGGTGAATAAAATGTTCCTGCGGAAAAAGCTATATAACCTGAGGATGAAAGATGGAGACTCGGTGACAGAGCATCTGAATGCGTTTAATACTGTGGTAAGTCAGTTATTATCTGTTGATATTAAAATTTTAGATGAAGATAAGTGCATCAACCTGTTTTGTTCTCTACCAGATTCGTGGGATAGTCTGGTTATTGCAATAGGTAGCAATGCAACTTCTTTGCAGTTTGATGAAATAGTCTCAACCTTGCTGACGGAGGAGATGAGACAGAAAAATATGGACAACCAGAATGGTGATGCCTTGTCTGTACGTGGACGGTCCCAGAACAGAAACAAAAATAATTCATCAAGTGGGAGATCTAAATCTAGAGGGAGATCTAAATCTCCAGGAAAACCTACAAAGGTGGTGTGCTGGAAATGCGGAAAGGAAGGGCACTTCAGAAGGGATTGTAAATCTAAAGCTCCTGATAAAGGAAAGGGATCTGATGATGCTCCTTCTGTAGAGGCGAAAACCACCTCAGATGAAGGTGGGGATGTGTACTTGGCTTCTTCAGGTACACATGTAGATCATGAGGCATGGTTGATTGACTCAGGTGCATCCTTTCACTTCACTCCCCATAGAGAGTAGTTTTGCAAGTATGAGAAATACGATGGTGGTGATGTCTTCTTAGGAGATGATAGGAAGGCTAGAATCATTGGTCGGGGAAAAGTAAAGTTGAAGTTGCAAGGTGGAAGGGTTAGAACACTTCCGGGTGTTCTACATATTCTTGCATTGGCCAGAAATCTTATTTCTGTAAGCAAGTTGGATGATGCAGGTGTAAAGACGGTGTTAGAGAAAGATACCTGCAAGATGGTTCGAGGAGCACTGATATTGATGCAGGGAGTTCGGATTGGAACTCTGTACAAGCTGCAAGGTAGCACTGTTGTTGATGGGTGCAATAGTTCTATGGTTCCTGAAAATGGAGTAGAAAATCTAGTGGTCTCTCGAGAGAAGACCATGTTGTGGCATCAAAGGCTTGGACATATTGGAGAGAAGGGACTTCAAATACTTCATGGTAAAGGTATGGTAGGAGGTATGAATGATAGCTCTCTGGATTTTGATTTCTGTGAAAATTGTGTGTATGGGAAGCAGAATCGGGTGAGTTTCCCCTCTAGTGGTAAGAGGACGAAACATATATTAGAGCTTGTGCACAGTGATGTGTTTGGACCTGTGAAGGTTCCATCACTGGGTAAGTCTGTGTACTATGTATCATTCATAGATGAATTCTCAAGGAATACATGGATATATTTCCTTAAGAAGAAATCTGAAGTCTTTGACAGGTTTAAAGAATTTAAGGCTCTGGTGGAAAATCAGACAAAGAAGAAGATAAAGGTGCTGAGGACAGATAATGGTGGAGAATTTGTAGCAAGGAATTTGAAGAATTTTGTAAGAAGTGTGCTATAGCACAGCAGAAGACTACTCCATATACACCTCAACAAAATGGAGTCGCAGAAAGAATGAACAAGACGTTGATGGAAAGGGCAAGAAGCATGCTCAGTGGTGCCGGGTTAGGATAGGAATTTTGGGCAGAGGCGGTGGATACTGCATGTTACCTGATCAATAGATCACCTTCATCAGCATTGGAGGATAAGACTCCACAAGAAGTATGGACTGGTAAGAAACCCTCTCTTTCACATCTAAGGGTATTTGGATGTGATGCATATGTACATGTTCCAAAGGAGAAACGAACCAAGTTGGATAGTAAATATGAAAAGTGCATCTTTATTGGGTATAAGGATGGTTTAAAGGGTTATAAGCTTTGTAACCCAGTCACACGGAAGGTTGTGTATAGCCGAGATGTGTTGTTCAGAGAGGTAAGAGATGTTATTCAACATGAAGTCCAACCAAAGGAACCTAAGAAGATAGAGTTTGAGCCAAAGGAGGAAGAATCAGACTCTGCAGCAGAGGAGGAATCAGAAGATGAAGAGCCACAAACTCCAGCTGTGAGAAGATCAATTCGAGAAAGAAGGCAGCCAGAAAGGTATAGTCCATCTGCTTTCAGTTCAAATTTTGCTTTGTCTGTTACTGATGATGATCCCAGAACTGTGAAGGAAGCAGTGGATTCAGAGGATGGAAAACTCTGGAAAGAGGCCATGGTCGATGAAATGGCATCTTTGCACAAAAATGAGGCTTGGGATCGGGTGGAGTTGCCGGCTAGAAGGAAACCCATTGGCAGCAAATGGGTGTTCAAGAAGAAGACAAATGCAGAAGGAAAGGTTGAGAAATATAAAGCTCGGTTGGTAGCAAAAGGTTATTCCCAGGTGCCAGGAATTGATTTTGGTGATATTTTTTCTCCTGTTGCCAAGGTAACTTCTATTAGATTACTTTTATCTGTTGCTGCTGCTTTTGATTTTGAGGTAGAACAGATGGATGTGAAGACAACATTTCTTCATGGGGATTTGGAAGAGGAAATCTACATGAAGCAACCTGAAGGATTTGCGGTGAAGGGTAAGAAAGAACTGGTATGCAAGTTAAAGAAGTCTCTGTATGGGTTAAAACAGTCACCAAGGATGTGGTATCAGAAATTTGATACATTTATACGGGGACTTGGCTTCACCAGAAGAAAAGCAGATCATTGTGTGTATTTTAAATTAATTGGTGACCGTGTTATTTATCTGGTCTTGTATGTGGATGATATGTTGCTGGTTGGAAATGACAAAGAAATTATCCAGGATTTGAAGACCCAATTGTCCTCCAAATTCGACATGAAAGATCTTGGTGCTGCAAACTATATTTTGGGCATGGAAATTAAAAGAGATCGGTCAAAGAGGAAGCTCTGGTTAAACCAGAGGAAGTATGTCGAGACAATACTGCAGAGGTTTAATATGCAGGATAGTAAATCAGTGAAGGTTCCTATTCCTGTAGGTGTGAGGTTATCTGCTGAACAGTGTCCCAAGACACAAGAAGAGGAAGAGGACATGTCTCGTGTTCCATATGCAAGTGCAGTGGGTAGCCTGATGTATGCAATGGTCTGTACTAGACCAGACATTGCACATGCAGTGGGAGTATTGAGCAGGTTTATGTCAAAACCTGGGAAGGAGCACTGGACAGAAGTGAAGCGGGTTTTCAGGTATTTGCGTGGCACTAGTGATTATGGTTTGTGCTACCAAGGAAGACCAGGATTGGACAGAGTGTTGGATATTCATGGCTTTGTTGATGCAGACTGGGCTGGAGATCTGGATCAGAGAAGATCTACGAGTGGGTATGTGTTTAACCTATTTGGAGGTGCAGTCAGTTGGATGAGTAAGAAACAATCTGTAGTGGCACTATCAACTACAGAGGCAGAATACATGACAACCACTCATGCAAGCAAGGAAGCAGTTTGGTTGCAGAGATTGTGTTCAAGTATGGGGTTAGTACATGGAGCTATAAGAATAGACTGTGACAGCCAAAGTGCAATTTTCTTGGCAAAGAACCCTGCTTATCATTCAAATACAAAGCACATTGATGTTCAGTATCACTTTGTGAGGGATATGATAGAAGACAGAAAGGTGTTGCTGGTAAAGGTGGACACTTTGAAGAATACTGCAGATGCATTGACAAAATCTGTGAGCTCTGAGAAGTTCTCTTGGTGTAGAGAAGCAATGGGAATCTCAGGGCTGAAAAAATGACTAAGCTCTCCTGTGGCCCCCTGTGGAAAGAAAACAACAAGTGGGAGATTGTTGGGTTGTGTTATATTCTTTCCACGTAATTAATAGGGGGTTTGAAGGGCACCCGTAACCCCATTTTATGGGGTCCAGGGCAGCGCCCCAGAAAATTTTGGTTTTGGACCATATGTTAGGTTGGGCGGACCCACCTATGGTTTTGTGCATGATTTTCGCACATGTTTTTTGGACGCGATGGTTTTCAGTCCATGGTATTGGATGCTTCGGCATGTATAAATATGTATTGTAACATTGAAAGGAACATAATGAAAAATCAAGCCGGTAGTCCCGGTTTTGGGATCCAGGGAAAAATCTCTGTGCATATGTGTTTTATGGGTTATGCTCTCGCATTGTTTATTTTCTTTGTTTAAGAATTCGTATGCAGGTAATTTCTATACAGGGTTAAAACCTACAACCTTCTGCGTGCTAATATTTTGATGTTTTCTCCATAGGTGCTCTAGGCATGTTGGACCATATGTTAGGTTGGGCGGACCCACCTATGGTTTTGTGCATGATTTTCGCACATGTTTTTTGGACGCGATGGTTTTCGGTCCATGGTATTGGACGCGATGGTATTCGGTCCATGGTATTGGATGCTTCGGCATGTATAAATATGTATTGTAACATTGAAAGGAACATAATGAAAAATCAAGCTGGTAGTCCCAGTTTTGGGATCCAGGGAAAAATCTCTGTGCATATGTGTTTTATGGGTTATGCTCTCGCATTGTTTATTTTCTTTGTTTAAGAATTCGTATGCAGGTAATTTCTGTACAGGGTTAAAACCTACATAAATAATTAATTATATCATAGGCATGCCTATTTTGGAATAGGGGTTCCAAAGTTTTATTTTAATTATCAATATTAGGTCGATGGTAGGGATTTAATCTCCACATTTAGAATATTCTTAGTAGTAGTCACATATTGAAGGCTCAGATTTATCTAAAAAGTAGTTATGCCCTCTCTCCCTTTTCAATTAAATTTATTAATTAAAAAAATGTCATATGAACATTTCTCACATTAACATGAGTTATGGTTTTTTTGTCATATAGTATTAGTAAGTTATGGTATTGGCCCATGGTATTATAGAAATTCCTATTTATATATTAAGAATCTCCATGACTAAGAATATATATAAATATATACTAAGAATCTTGTTTATATATATATCATTAGTTAAAATTTAGTTATTTTTATTTTTAATATTGGCAATGTGAGATAACTTGTGTTCATATTATGTTTCTTTAATTAATCAATATCATTAAAAGGGAAAGGGAAGAAAGGGCATAACTACTTTTGAGATAAATCTCAACCTTTGATTTGTGATTAGTATTAAAACTATTTTAGAATATGTTGCAGAGATTAAATCCCTACCCTCCACCTAATAATTTATTGATAATTAAATTAAAATTATGGAAGCCATATTCCAAAATGGACTACATAATAATATACAATAATTTATTATTATTAAAGATGTTATATGATAATGATCATTACATGATTACGTTAATTAGTAGGTGATAGCCTTGAAAAAATAGTCATATTTCTTGAATAGAGGATTCATTTGATGTGCTACATGTCCACCCTAGGGAAAGAAGGGAGGTGTTGGAAATGTAACTAGGTTCAGTCTTCATTATTATCTTTGTACTTATTTGTATTTTATATAAAAGAAGATTTTATTTTTTTATTTATGCATAGGTTTCATGCTCAAGTATAGGTTAAGCATGTTCGTCATGCTTCTAGGGATTTTCATTGTCATAAGACAAGAGAGCCAATTTGTATAAAACCCATTTGGGTATGTTGTATCTTGTAAAAATAATTTGTTTGAGTCAAGAATTCCTCCAAACATCAAGTGAGCCTTGCCATGGTGAAATTCAAACTAGAAGATACCTATTCAAGAGTATATACATAACAAATGAATTCAACTTATTTGGTGCACTATTGGAGTTCGTTATAAAGTAAAAATAAGAAGGTTTGAAGAGCGAAAATGTCAAGAAAATAAAGACATTCCAAAGTAAGAAATAAGACATGAACTCGGAGTCATCTCTGATCACACGTGTAAGAAGTTAGAATTTTTTCTGAGCAAACTGCAGAGGTCGAATGCTACATGATGAATTGCAGACCTAAACTATAGGACCAAGGCTTTAACTAGAATAGTTTGAGAAGAACTTATAAAGACTATTGACTGGAAGGTTGACTTGATGTTTGGGGGAGATTTTGACTTTGGTGTTTGGGTCTTGGAGTTCTCATTTTGATCTGATTCTATAAGAAGGAGATTTTTTGGGTTTTCCCCAAGTTGTGGGGATTTTCCCTAGCTTGTAGCCTACTTCTTATGTCTATTTTCTCTTGTGATATTCATGTTTATATTAGTAATTGTTTAATGAAGAAAAATAACACAATGAAATTAATAAGAAGCCAACAAATCTCACAAATAATTATCAAGCTAAGGAAAAACTACTTGTATCTAAATCCACCTTGATTTTCCAACATGGTATCAAAGCTAAGGTTGACAAAATGTGGCAAGAAGATCACAAAATTGTTACCATTATGAGAAGGAAAAAAAATGATTCAAATACAAGTCTGACTGCAGGTTGATATAAAGTATCCATTCCTAAAGTTCTAGGCATAAGAAGCAATCTGAATCCAAGTTTGATGGAAGAATTGATTTACTCTCTATTCAAATATCAAGACTATTGTGGCTTGCTTATCTTATAACGTTTGTTGAGATAAATACAAAGACCTGATGCTCAACTACAACAATAATACATGTTCTCCCTTCTAAAGGAAATAATGTTACTATAGTAACAAAAGGGATCCAATTTGATTTCTGAAAGCAAGATCACAGTACGAGTTACATCATTGATGTATGGAATCTCCTCCAAGATTGACGAAGATACAAAGTCCAGAAGCTATTATTCAATTCAAGCCTAAAGCAACAATTTCCAAGCTATAACAAGACACTACACATATACAATGATCTGAGATACAATACAGAGTTAAGGACTTCTTTGCTTATTGAAAAGATAAAATAGTGTTATGTCATATCTCTAATACAATACATGTTCCTGCTACTTCAAATTCAATTATCCAAAGTTCTGCAGAAAAAAGGATACCTATAATATAAGCCTTATGGAAATCGAGTAGGCCTAGTAAGGCTACAAGAAGAGAGGATGAGTTCTTGTTTTTGTTTTTGATATTGGTTTGGCACAGGTATAGAGAAGAAGCAGTCATGTTTTGTGAAGTCTCTTAGTTGGAAGTATGCCAAGTTTAGTACCTGTATTCTGAAGAGGAGAAGAGTCCTTCATAGCCAAGAATATTAACCATATTACCTCTGATCTGAAGTGGAATCAGGGCTAAGAATATTAAGATAACCTTGTATAGGACTGATTTGCAATAGAATTGTTTGTAGGGATCTTGTGCATGGTTTGAATGATGGTTACTAGGCCAAATATATTCCTGGGAAGAGAGAGGTTAGTTATAGAAGGATAAGGGTTTTGTCGGGCATGTGAATGTAGCGATAGTCTGAGGTTAAAACCTTTGGTTCCTCAAAATTTTAGAAAAGGGAAAAGGTAGGTTAGAAGGAAATTATAGGCATTGTAGGAAGCCCATAAGGCCTGTTTTTTAAGGCCTAGTAGAATCTAGTGTTAGGGCACATCCTATGAAAGAAATTACACATGATATCAGGAGAATAATCATTACTAGTTTGTGGCTACCTAAGATTAGGTTGAGTTAGGAGATCTGTTGGTCGAGTTCATTAGGAAAAATTATGTGCACACATTTGAATCAAACTCTCTATGATAAGGTTGAGATTATGTCTATAATTTGAAGAAGGTACAAGCCCTTGAAGGTGTGTTGAATAGAGGTTTTGTAACCTATGGAAAAGCTATGATCAAGGGATGAAATTCCTTTGAGATATGCATAGAAAGTATGGGTCTTGGGAAGAGGTTTGTGCAGGTTTGAGGAGGTTTGTTCTAGCTGATGAAGGGTATATTTGTGGCTCATATAAGTTCCTTAAAGAGACAAAAACCTCAGTTATTTCTATGCACAAAGACGTTTACTTCAGGACTATTGGAGACATCTTAGAGAGGTATGTAGACTAATATTATTGTGAATAATTATTAGTTTGGTTTTGAACAATATTGAGAGAAGCCCATGTATAGTGCCTCTATAGAATTAAGGGCTATTAAGTGGATGTTTTTTTTGTTCCCTAGAACAATCTTCCTTAGTGATGTTAAGGAGTCATGTGTGGGATGTGTATGAAGCCTTAGATAAGTCAGAATTGAGGATTTTGTGAGGGCATAATTGAGAACCCTAGTTCAATGGTTTGGATTTTTCAAATCAATGATAAGTTGGTTGCTTGGTGATGCCCTAATTCAGGGTTTTCATGGTTGGGAAATCACTGTTGAGAAGTTTGGCCACTGAGTTTGAATACATTACAAGCTGCGATGTTGGAGCAACCTTCTCATTTTCTAAACAGGTTGTTTAGTGAAGTCCTTAATAGTTGGGTACCTTATGGAATAGGAGAAGCAACTAGAAGACATGATTATTTTTTTGACTATGGATTTGTGTTGATTAATGAAGATTGATTAGAAACTTGTTAGCTAAGATTGTGATAATCAATATATTGAAGAAGTTGTGTGATGGACTATCTTCAAAGTAGGATGTAGTGCAAGAAGTAGTGATGGACATAGATAAAGATGTTGTAGGTGAAGACCTCAAGAACATGATACTGATTTGTTATGAGGTAGAATTGGAGCCCTTGAAGTTGAAGATGAGCAGTCTTAATTGGTAAGAAGGCTAGTAAGAGGAGAGATGAAATTACAAATAGTTGATGTAAGGGAAATATGAGTACTTCTGACATAATCCAAGGTTTGTTTATGAATTCTCTTTGGTTGAGAGGGAGTGAGCATGGATTTCTCCTCTTAGGTTGATCAGGTGCTCAAAGTTATACTCAAAAATAAAAGTGTCATAATTTTTTTAATCTTAGCTTAAGATTGAATAGTTCGCCATTATAAATCCAACAGTGTGAATGACACTCAAATCAAAACTCATATGCAGAAGTTATAGCAAGTCAAAGCTCAAGTTTGACTTGTCCAGTTGGCAGGATTGGATGATGTGGCAAAGCCCTTCAGTGAATAAGGAGGCACCAAGTGGCAGGCTTCCTTGGCCCCTGCATATCACAAATCATAGTCGCAGGCGGAAAGGTGTTTAAAATCATCCCCAGAATAGACAGGGTTGCGATGCGATAAGGTAATCGCATATCTCAATCGCAATCAACGAAGGGAATACATTTCAATAATCGGCCCCCAACAGGTTCGGGTTGCGATGCGATATCACAATTGCACACAAGTCCTACATATTTACGACCATTGATTGCGATGAGCAATGGGATCCCGAATGCAATAAGTTATGCATTCCGGTTAATAATCAGTTGGGTCTGCCGATATCGCAATTTCACAATCACTACTTTGTTCACAAGACCATCTGCTGGGTTTTTATGCTGATTGCGATTTGCGATACAGATGACAAGTTATGGCCCATCGCGTGGTGAAATATTCGCCCAGTTAACTGATTTTGGGGCTAATTTGTAGGATCATGCCGGATGTGGAGAAAATTGTGGAACAATCTATGGGAGAATTGGGATAGGTCATAACTTCTTCAATTCTTATCAAAATTAGGTGCAAAAAGAGTCAATTATAGCAGTTTTGATAATTATGAACTCATTGAGATAGGTTTCAGAGGCATTTGAGCATTGAAAACACAATATTGTTGTAATTTTGAGCATAATAAAGAGGCCCAAGCATTGGAAGCTGAACCAAGGAGATGTAGTCCAGGAAGGGTGAAATCCTCATCAAATATTTGTGTTGCATGTTGTATTTTGATGTTCTTTGCTATTCAACATATGTTTTATGTTAAATTGTTTATAAAATTTACATAAGAATCTCTCATGGGATTCAACTAATTAAGAAAAAATAGTTAATCCTTAAGCACTTGATAAGCAAATGATAAGCATACTGGGTTTTATTCTGAATAGGGAATTAACACAACATTACTAATCTGCTCCATTTCAGATCAAGTTGCTATCAGAGCACTGGTTTTTGCTTACTAGATTTGCTTTGTGAAATAAGGATTTTATTGTTTGCTAGTTTTGTGTCATGCTAAAAATGTTAAAACTCAAAATAAGTGAAGGAAAGTTGGTTGGAAGCCCTGAAGTTGGGTCAAGGGGAAGAAGAGAAAGGTTGCCACAATCTCCAACCCTAGTTCAACCTCAAGTTACAGTTGAGACTCCAGAGATCATGTCTCATGAAGGAGAACCTACAAACATGAAAAAAGATGAGAAGACCTTCAAAAAGGCTTTCTTTGATATGACAGAGATGGTGAAGGTCCTCTATGAAGAGAGGAATAACAGGTTGCAAGGAGAAAGTTCCAAACCTCCCAAAGGAGAAGACTCTTTAGGAGGAGGTAATGGAAAAGGAGGTAATGGGAATGGAGACAAACCTCCACCCTCTCCACCCTCTCCACCATCTTCTTCATCTTCTTCTTCACAAGAATCTTCACAGTCTTCCACTAACACAACCCTTACTCATACTCATCATCATTATTCAAAAGGAATTGGTAAATCACATTTTCTAAAACTTGGTGTTAAATTCGAGTTGCCTATGTATAATCGTGAAGTTAATGCATAGAAGCTTGATAATTGGATTTTTCAATTGGAGGTCTATTGCAGGATTCAAAACCTTCAAGAGGATGATATCAAAATTCAGCTGACTTCATTGAGAATGGAGGGTGAAACAATCATTTGGTGGGAAGCAAGGACTCAAGACGAGATCAAAAAACATGGTAAGATATCTATTACTTGGTCTGATTTCATTGCTGCTATAAAAAGACAATTCTACCCTTTAGCTCAGATGTAAGAAGCTATCATGAATTGGCAAAATTTCAGATAGTTAAAAGGTCAAAATGCGCAAGAGTATACTCAGGAGTTTAGGAGAAGAGCTCTTATGCTAGGAGTAGACTTGTAGTCACAAGATACTTTGTTGAAATACATAAGAGGTTTGCATAGCTATCTTTGACACACCATTCTTATGTTTAATCCCACAAATCTTGATGAGGTATGTGTTCAAGCTACACACCTCAAAGAAAGAGGGAAAAATGTACAAGAAGAAGGTAAGAAGAAGTCATTCTAGAATGGTGAAAAAGGAAAGAAATCTAAAGGAAAGTAGAAGAAAAAATTTTCTATTAAGAAAGAAGGGGAGAAACCCGTGTGGAAGAATTGTTCCAAAGAGGGCCATGATGAAGCACATTGTTGGAAGCTTCATCCTGAATTAAGAGTGAATAAATTTAACAATAATGGGAAACACAAGACAAATGCTGTTGTACAATAAGACTTGGGTTTCGACTCAGGTGATGAAACAAAAGCCACAGTCACTAAAGGAAAAGATGTGGAAAAAACAAGCAAAGAGGAAGTCGTGGCAAGCACCGGTGCAACAAATAACTCCAACAACACTTCAAATTAAGAAAAAAAATTGAGTTTTTCCATATCAGAATTATTTCCAAACACACCAAGATTGATACACTGTTTGATAGTGGATCCCGGGAAAATTTAATTTCTATAGACTTGGTCAAGAAGTTGAATCTAGAAACTGTGCCTCATCATAAACTGTATTTGTTGGGTTGGATAACCAAGGATGAAAATCTTCAAGTCACAAGGAATTTTTTTTTCAAGTTTTCTATTACTGCCAATTTCATTGATGAAGTTGAATTAGATATAGTGCCGCTGGATATTTCTGGAATTGTGTTGGGAAGCCCATATCTGTATGATCGAAAAGTTGTTTCCCATATATTTGAGAACAAATATCATTTTTTCAAATATGGAGTGGATTATATTGTGAGAGCCCATCGTAGAAATCTTAATCTGTCTTTAGTAAGCATAGGGAAAATAAAATGACTGGTCAATTCCAGCACGAATCTCGTGCTCCTTATGATCAAGCAGAAGAATGACACAGAGTGTGAATCCTTTGCAGGCTATGACATGAATATGAAAGCCGAATTGGTTGATGTGGTCAATCAATATGGAGATGTGTTTCAAGAACCAAAGGGATTGCCACCAAAAAGGGGAATTCAACACGAAATTCAGCTACAGAAAGTCTGTCTACCAAATATCAGTATGTATCGAATGCCAATTTTGGAAAGTTTAGAAATTAAGAGACAAGTCCAAGAATTGTTAGATAAAGGTGTAATTCATCCCTCTACTTCACCATGTGGTTCACCAATTTTTTTGGTACTCAAGAAAGATGGAACCTGGCGCATTTGTGTAGATTATCGAGCTTTGAATAAAATTACCATAAAGAATCGATACCCAATGCCTAGAATAGATGATTTGCTAGATCAATTGAAGAATGAAAATTATTTCACTAAATTAGACTTGAGAAGTGGATATCATCAAGTTAGAATAGCTAAGGAGAATATTTGGAAGATTTCTCTTAAAACCAAACAGGGATTATTTGAGTGACTGGTTATGCCTTTCGGTCTTTGCAATGCTTCAGCTACATTCATGAGAGTTATGAATGACATTTTAAGATCCTTTCTTGATGAGTTTGTAATTGTCTATTTAGATGATATTTTGATATTCAGCAAATCACGAGAAGAGCATGTCAAACATGTGAGGAAAGTGTTGGATGTCTTGAAAAAAGAACAGCTATTTCTGAATATGTTTAAATGTGAATTCATGAAAACTTCCTTAGTGTATTTGGGCCACATGGTTGGAGGAGGTGAGATGAAGATTGACCCCTCTAAATTTTTGGTCATTGTGAATTGGCCAATACCCAAATCAGTCATAGAAGTAAGGAGTTTTCTGGGAGCAACACAATACTGGAGGAAGTTCATTGCCAATTTCTCTTCCATAACATCTCCACTACATGCTTTGACCAGCATGAAGGTTGTCTTCCAGTGGGGATGAAAACAACAAAAAGCATTCGATGCTTTAAAGCAAAAGATCATTTTAGCCCCAATTTTAGCATTGCCGAATTTGAAACAACTATTTGAAATAAAAATAGTTGCAAGTGACTATGCCATGGGTGCAGTTCTTTTACAGCATGGTAAGCCCATTTCATTTCATTATGAGATTTTTAATGGTGTTGTTATTAACTATCCTACATATGATAAAGATATTTATGCATTGGTGAAAAGTGTGAGGAAATGGAAGCATTTATTAATGGGAAAAGAAACCATTATTGACATTGATCATCAACCTTTGCAATATCTGCAATCTCAAACGAAATTGAAGCAATCAAGGCACTTTCGTTGGATGGGATTCTTAGAGAAATTCCACTTGGTAATTAAGTACAAGAAAGGTATTTATAACAGAGTTGCTGATATGCTTTCTAGACCAGCTATTTATGTAGCCATTTTACTCAAGAATCATTCTGTTTAGCATTAAAGTTATGTTGAACAAATGCACATGTTGCTGAATTTCAAGAGGTATATTCAAACTTGAGTCAAGGCCACCAAGTTGAGGAATTAGACTAACATGTACATGATAATCTGTTGTATCATTTTGGAAAAAATTTTGTTCAGTAGGGAGAGAGAGTAAATGTCACAAGGGAAGCACACACTTCTCTTATTGTTGGACATTTTAGTGTAAGTAAAACAGTGGCAAATCTTCAAAGGTATTTTTACTGGCCTTGTATGCTTGAAAGTGTGTCACGTTTTATCATAGGTTGTTCATTGTGTGTAGTCAGTAATCCAAGTAATAGGAAACTAGGATTGTACACACCACTTCTAGTGCCTTCACATCCATGGGAGACTGTTTCTATGGATTTTGTAGGAGGTATTCCTTTATCAAGAAAAGGTCACGTTTATTTATACGTAGTTGTGGATAGGTTCAGCAAGATGTGCATATTAATGCCTTGTAAAAAACAAATTACAGTTGAAAAAATAGCTCAACTTTCTTTCAAAAAAATGGGTTCATTTTGGATTACCTACTTCTATTGTAAGTGATCGTGATTCTCGATTTGTTGGGAATTTTTGGTCGAATTTATGGAACTTGATGGACACCAAGTTGAAGAAAAGTACAACCTTCCATCCGCAAACAGATGGTCAAACTGAAGTGGTTAACATGACAATTATTCATTTGCTAAGAGGATATTGCAGCAAACATCCTACGTTGTGGGATGAACAGTTGCATTGTATTCAACATGCTTACAACCGAGAAAAACAATCTTCTACTCTAACTTCGCCTTTTGAGGCATGTATTGGTTATTTGCCTAAATCACCTTTGGATTTCACCTGTGAGAAAGACGTAGATGTAGATGGACATAGCGGCATAGAAAAAGAAAGGAAATTCATTGAGCAAATTCAGTTGATTCACCAAATAGTTCAAGAACAACTATAAAAGAGTCAAGGCAAGTATAAGGCAAGGCATGAAAGCATTGTGTGGATCATCGATTTCAAGTAGGTGATGAAGTTTGGCTTTACATTAGCAAGGAAAGGCTTCAAGGTGAAGGTAAAAAGCTGAAACCAATCCGTTATGGTCCATTTAAAATTCTAGAAAAGATTGGTAACAATGCTTTCAAGCTTGATTTGCCTTCATATATGCAAATTTATTTCATTGTTAATGTTGAAAATTTGAGATTGTATGAGCCTCATTTGATTGAATATCAAGGAGAAAGTGTACAGATTCCATCAATTGAATATTTTTCTCTAGAATTTCTTGATGAGCTTTAGCAAGACACCATACTTGACAGAAGAACGAGGCTATCAAAGAGGGGAAATGTTGATTATCTTCGAGTGGGTCTCAAATGTCCAAATCCATCAAAGTCCAAATGGATTGAAGAGGGTAAGGTGAGGGAACAATACCATCATCTGTTCAATAACTGAATATAATATTTTGGGGTCCAAAAGACTTCTAGTGGGGAGGAGTGATTAGGTGCTCAAAATTGTACTAAAAAAATCAAAGTGTCAAAAAAATTTTAAACTTAGCTTCAGATTGAAGATCTCGTCATTCTAAATCCAACGGTGTGAAAAACACTAAATTTCGAGCTCATATGCATAAGTTAGAGCAAGTAAAAGTTCAAGTTTGACTTGTCCAGGTGGCAGGATTGGATGATGTGGCAAAGCTCTTCAGCGACTAAGGAGGTGCCAACTGAAAGGCTTCCGTTAGCCTCCGCATATCACAAATCACAGTCGCAGGTGGAAAGGTGTTTAAAATCAGCCCCAGAACATCTAGGGTTGAGATGCGATAAGGCAATCACATATCGTAATCACAATTGGCGAAGGGAAGGAATTTCAGTAATCGGCCCCCGACAGCTTTGATTGCGATGCAATATCTCACATCGCAATCACACACAAGTCCCACATATTTACGATCACCGACAAGACTCTGCCGATTGTGATGAGCGATGGGATCCTGGATGCGATAAGTTATGCATTCCACTTAAAATTCCCATCGGGTTCACCGATATCACAATCGCACAATCGCCACTTTGTTCACAAGATCATCCTCTGGGTTCTTATGCTGATTGCGATTTGTGATACGACCGACAAGTTATGGCCGACCGCATGGCGAAATATTGGCCTAGTTAGTGGATTTTAGGGCTAATTTGTAGGATCATGTCGGATGTGGAGCAAATTGTGGGAGAACTGGGAGAGGTAATAAATTCTTTAGTTCTTATCCAAATTAGGTGCCAAAAGAGTCAATTCTAGTAGTTTTGACAATTCTAAACTCATTGAGACAGATTTCAGAGGCATTTGAGCATTGAAAACACACTTTTGTTGTAATTTTGAGCATAATAGAGAGGCCCAAGCATTGGAAGCTAGACCAAGGAGACATAGCCTAGGAGGGGTGAACTCCTCATCAAATATTTGTGTTATGTGTTGTATTTTGATGTTTTTTGCTGTTATTTTGCTATTGTTCAACATATGTTTTATGTTAAATTGTTTATAACATTTACATAAGAAACTCCCATGGGAATTAGTTAATTAAGAAAAATTATTTAATCCTTAAGCACTTGATAAGCAAATGATAAGAATCTTAGGTTTTATTCTGAATGGGGAATTAGCACAACATTACTAGTCTGCTCCATTTCAGATCATTGAGAGGGAGTATGGTTGGACATTGGTTCTCCTTGTGTGATGTACTAGGCCATGACTAACAAGTCATAAGTGTAGTGAATGCATCATGGATAAGGAGAATGATGACTTGAATTAGCTTGGTTGTCCTTGTGTCAGGTACTATGACAGATTAAGACTAATATCCTAAGTCAAGTACATGGACATCGATAAGGACAATGGTGGATTGGATAAGCATTTTGGACATACATTCTTGAGTCATGTAATGTGATGGATTAGGATGGATATCCTAAGTCACATGGACTTAGATAAGAATGGTTCGATGGACAAACATTTCCTTGAGGGAAATGGTCTGATGGTAGATATACTCTGGGTATCCTAGGTGGAGTATGTACCATGGGGAGGTAGTGTGGTATCCTATGAAATGCCTTCCAACATTGTGCTCTGAACTTGTGAGAGATAGTGTACCTGTCAAGGCCTTGCTAATATGATAATGCCAGCTATGATGATGTTTTGATGCTTATCAATTTGGATCCCTTCTTATGAGAATATTTCAACTTGAGACAAACTTGTTGATTCATTATGAATACCTCCCTAGTTAAGAGGGAGTGTTGGAAATGTAACTAGGGTCGGTCTTCATTATTATCTTTGTACTTAATTGTATTTTATATAAAAGAAGAAAAAAATAATTTTATTTATGCATGGGTTTCATGCTCACGTCTAGGTTCATGCTTTTAGAGTTTGTCAATGTCAAAAGACAAGAGAGTCAATTTGTATCAAACCCATTTGGGTATGTTGTATCTTGTAAAAAGAATTTATTTGAGTCAAGGAGTCCTCTAAACATCAAGTCGGCTGAAGAAGGAATAAGTTAGCCTTGCCATGGTGAAAGTCGACCTAGAAGATGGTTATTCAAGAGTGTGTGTGTGTGTGTGTGTGTGTGTGTGTAGCAGATGGATTCGACTTATTTGGTGCATTGTTGAAGTTCGTTATAAAGTAAAAAGAAGAAGGTTTAAAGAGTGAAAAATTCAATAAAAGAAGGACATTTCAGAGTGAGGAAAGAAGCCATGAACTTGGAGCCATCTTTGATCACACATGCAAGAAGTTAGATTTTTTTCTAGGAAAACTATTGAGGTCAAATGCTACAAGATGAATCACGGAGCTAAACTACATGACTGAGACTTTGACTAGAATAGTTTGTGAATAGCTTATGAGGACTTTTGACTGGAAGGATGGCTTGATGTTTGGGGGATATTTTGACTTTGGTGTTTGGGTCTTGGAGGTCTCATATTGATTTGATTTTATAAGAAGGAGATTGTTTGGGTTTTCCCCAAGTTGTGGGTTTTTTCCCTGACGTGGAGCCTACATCTTGTGTCTATTGTGTCTTGTGATCTTCATGTTTATATTGGTAATTGTTTGATGAGTAAAAAGAACACAAAGAAACTAATAAGAAGCCAACAAAGTTCAAAAATAATTATCAAGCTAAGGAAAATATACATATATCTAAATCCACATCGATTTTCCAACAAGAGGAACATTCTCAAATTTAGTGGTGTTGGATATTATGGCTTCATTAATGAAGGAATTGCCTCTATCTCTACCACAATTGTTGTCAATTAAGTTGCGTACATGTAATGACTGAGAAGAGTGGATAAAAGAGTGAAAGGATCAAGAGAGAATCTCGCCTTGAGCTTATAGGGAACACATGAGAAAATGGATAAGGATGAGCACTTACTAACTTATTTTAGGTGATTACATTTATTTTAAATTGTGAAGATTAAAAAAAAACACAATGATTGAGCGCTCCCACACCATTCAATTTAGAAATTCTCTTCCAATTCCAAAATAATTTCAAAATATACACACCTGTCATTTAACATGGCACTATCTCCATAAAAAAACACTTAATTTGGAATTATGCAATTTAAAATGCACAATATTTATTCAAAACCTTAATGTGTTTTCATGCATAGGAAAAACATTTTGGACTAAATATCAATACATTTGCAAAGTTTTTCAAGGTTATTGCGCATAATGTGATATCATATACTTTTACAAAATTATCAAAGTTAATGACAAAGAGTTATTTAACATGGTATCATTCATAAATGTATATAACACATATTTATTGAACTATTTTATATTAAACAAGAAAAAACTCGTTTAAGGAATTTGATGTTTCCTTACGTATAATAGTAATTAATATAAATTTGAATATAATTAAATTTAAGAAAAAAATGAGTTAATTTTCGTATCCATTTAGAAAAGAACTTTCCGAAGCATATTAATTATAAATTATTGTTAAGAATCATTTTTTTTTTCATTCATAACTGATAATTATATTAGAATCCTTTAAAACAATGTAGGTAAATATATTTAAAAAAAAAACTTATTACTTGAATCTAAGCTTCCTCATTATCTTGGGTAGGTTGATGAAATGTAAATAGCTTGAGGATCTTAATGATGGAAGGGTCTATTATTTAGTCATAAGGAAGTAAGATGTTTCCATGTTTCTCTATGCAAACCAACTAATTCATTCCTCAAACAAAATTTAGTCAATTATAGTCAACATAAGCATCATGTTTTTGAAATTATATAGCCACAGTCAACTATAGTCAACATGGGCATCATGTTTTGGAAACTATATGCACATTAGTCAACCATAGTAAAAAATCCAACCATAGTCAACTATAGTCAACATAGGCATCATGTGTTGGAAAGTATAGAACCACTATCAACTATAGTCAATATGTGCATCATTTTTTTAGAAACTGTATTTACATTAGTCAATTGCATTTAGCAAAAGCAATTGTAGTCAATGGAATCCAACCAAAGCTAACCATAGTCAACTATAGTGAACATGAGCATCATGTTTTGGAAATTATATGTACATTAGTCAACCATAGTCAACAAAATTCAACCATAGTCAACAAAATTCAACCATAGTCAACTATATTTAACATGGGCATCATGTTTTGGAAATTATAAGTATATTAATTAAGAATAGCCAACAAAGTCAATTGTAGTCAACAAAGGTTAACCATAGTCAGCTATAGTTAACATGGGCTTCATGTTTTGGAAATTATATGTATATTAATCAAGAATAATCAACAATAGTAAACAAAAATCAACCAAATTCTACCATATTCAACTAAATTCAACTATAGTCAACATGGGAATCATGTTTTGGAAGTTATATGTACATTAATCAAGTATAATCAAGCATATTCAATTGTAGTCAACATGAGCATCATGTTTTGGAAATTATATGTAGATTAGTTAGCCATACTCAACTATATTCAATATGGGAATCATGTCTTGGAAATTATATGCATAGTAGTTAACCATAATCAATAAAAGTCAATCATAGGCAGCGAAAATAAACTATAGTCAACATGGGCATCATGTTTTGGAAACTATATGTACATTACTCAAGAATAGTCAACAAAAAGTTAGCCATAGTGAAGGATAATCAACAAAAGTCAACATGGGCATAGAATATAATATAGTCATTAAAGTTAATAACTTTAAATAAAATAATTTTATATAATAAATTTAACAGTTAATACTTAATATAGTTTTAATGTCCATGTTATTTTAAGTGTGTTAATATTTAATTTGTAATATAACTCTTATAATTGTATTATAACTTAGTAATATAACTTTAATATTTCACTTCATATTGTTCGCAATATAACTTTAGTAACTTTAATATTGCTGGAATGTGGATGTCATGCAATGTTTTGAACAACAAACATAGTCGCTATGTGATAAACAACAAACATTATCGCAATGTTATGAATAACAAATTATGTCGCGATGTGACAAATAATAAAAAAGTCGCAATGTGACAAACAAAAAACATCATTACAATGTGATGAACGATAAACATCATCACAATGTGATGAACAACAAAAGTTATCACAATGTGATGAATAAGGAAAGTCATCGCACTCTGATGAAAAATACAAGTCTTTGCAAGGTGATGAATAATAAAAGCTAACACAATGTGACGAATAATGAAATTCTTTGCAATGTGATGAGAAATAAACATTGCTACAATGTGACGAGCAATAAACATTGTTGCAATGTGATGAACAATAAACGTCATTGTAATGTGATGTAGAGTAAACAAATTTCACAATGTGATGAATAATAAACGTCATCACAATATGACGAACAACAAATGATGTCATATTGTGATAAACAACAAATGATGTCAATGCGATGAACAATAATCATTGTCACAATGTGACAAACAATAAACAATGTCACCATGTGATGAACAATAAACGTTGTGACAATGTGATGCATAATAATTGACATCATAATGTGATGAACATCAAATGTCATCACAGTTGGACTAAAACATGATGTTGCAATGCACAAACAAAGTCAATCAAAGTCAACCATAGTCAACTATAGTGAACATGTACATCATGTTTTGGAAATTAGATGTACATTAGTCAACCATAATCAACAAAAGTCAAGCATAGTCAACAAAATCCTACCATAGTCAACATGGGTATCATGTTTTGGAATTGTATGTACATTAGTTAACCATAGGCAACAAAAATAAACCATAATCAACTAAAGTCAACCATAGTATATATGGGCATCATGTGTTGGACATTATATGTACATTGATCAAGCATAGTCAACAATAGTCAATGATAGTGAACAAAAAAACAAACCATATTCTACCATATTCAATTGGAGTCAACAATATTCAACTAGAGTCAACAATATTCAATTGTAGTCAACATGGGCATGCCTTAGTTAAGTATAGGCATCATGTCGATACTCAACATGGGCATAGGCATTAATATAGTGATTAGAGTTAATAACTTTAACATAAATAACTTTATATAATGTATTTAGTATTTAATATAATTTCAATTTTATGTTTATTAAGTGTTTTAATATTTACTTTGCAATGTAACTTTTGTAATTTTGTTTTAACTTAGTAATATAACTTTAATATTACATTTTATATTGTTCACAATATAAATTTAGTAACTTTAATATTTTCAGCAATGTGAATTCATTGCAATGCATTGAACAACAAATGGTGTTGTAGTGTTATACATAAAAAAACATCCTTGCAACTTGATGAATAACAAACGATGTCACAATGTGACAAATAACAAAAAAAGTCGCAATGTGACAAATAACAAAAAAATCTGCAATGTGACAAACAACAAACATCACTACAATGCGATGGAAAATAAATGTCATTGCAATGTGACAAACAATGAAAGTCATTACAATGTGATGAACAACAAAAGTTGTCGCGATGTCATGAACAACAAAAGTCATTGCAATGTGATGAACAACAAAAGTCATCACAAGGTGATTAACAATGAAAGTTGTCACAATGTGATGAACAATGAGAGTCGTTGCAATGTGATGAACAATGAGATTTGTTGCAATGTGATAAACAATAAAGATCATCTCAAGGTGAGAAACAACAAGTAATCACATAATGCGGCGAACAAAAAACATTATCACAATGTGACAAACAATAAATGGCATTGCAATGTGATGAACAACAAACAACATCGTAATGTGATAAAAAATAAACACCATCACACTGTGACAAACAACAATTGATGTCACAATGTGCCGAAAAACAAAATACGTCAATGCAGTGAATAGTAAATCTCATCACAATGTGACGAACAATCAACAATGCCACCATGTGATGAATGATAAACTTCATCTCAATGTGATAATGTGATGCATAACAAACAATGTCATAATGTGATGAACATCAAATGTCATTGCAATTGGAAAAAAACATGATGTTTTAATGCAACAAACAAAACCATTGAGAGCTATGGTTAACCATTGATTCATAAAATACCATGGATATTCCACTAGATATTTAGTCACAATAAATTTGATGAAATTGTAATTAAAATCCAAAATATATGCTATAAGGGTTAATTTATCCTTACATTTATGGATTTTTTAATTATTGTGTTATGCTTATGCATGTAATAGATGAACTATGCATAAAATAAAGAGCAATGAAATAAAACTCACAAGCCACAATTGACATCAGATATAACCTAGGAGACCCTTTAAGAGAAAACTCAACTAGAAGGTGAGGTTGTTCTTCTCTCTTTCTTTGAATTGAAAATGGATGCAAGTAAAAAGAAGTGAGACCTGTGGCCCGTAGGATACTACAGTGTGAAAACCCTATATTTTTTCTCTCCCCCTATCCCCTCTCATCTACTTTGCTCATCTATGGAACAAAATTAACTCAAATATAGCTAAACCTCTTTTCTTTAGTGGCCTGGTTATAATACAACCTGATAGCATAAATAATAGTTCAATTTGACTTAAAATCTTAACTAGAGTTACAATATCATATCTTCTAGATTATTTTTCACCATGATAATGTGGCTAACCCCTTTTCCATGAGTAATGAGGGCTAACTCAACATCCTCTTGAATGATGGTAGTTAAAACAAAACAATCAACTTTTGGGTGGCATAAATTTTGAATATGGACTTTGATTAAGGTAATTCTTGCACAAATGTTGGAAATGTATTTATGTATAGAATAGTGCTAGAGGGTGCAACATTTAAGTGGTAAGTTTTACCCTTAAAAAATTCCATTTGATGCATCAAACTAATTCTATAATTTTAGACCCCAATTTTCCAAACTAAGACCCACTGGTAAAAATGGTTCTGTGAGCTATTTGCTTCATTTTTTTAACAATGAAAGCATTATGATGGATGAAAAATAATATAATGATCGAATATAGATAAAACTTTTTTAATTGTGTCAACCATGATATTCCCTTGGTTGAATGAGGTCAAATACAATCAGCCATGGTCACATGTGGTCGAGCATAGTCATTCATAGACAACAAGATGGACATATGTGGTCAATACAATGAAGATGGCCAACCATGTTCAACCAAGGTCAAATATTGCTAAACCATGGTCAATAATGGTCAACATGGTTGCCATGGTTAAGATGACCAACCATAGTCAACATGGACGTCACAATGTAATGAACAACAAATGTCAACACAACATAATGATCAATAAACATCATCACAATGTGACAAACATCAAATGCCATTTGAATGTGATGAACAACAAACATTGTCACAATGTGAGAAACAATAAGCATCATAAATGAAGGGTTCATTATTTAGTGATAAATGGGAAGTCAAATGATTCAAAGTTTCACTATATAAACCAACTACATCATTCCTCAAACAAAATTCAGTCAACCATAGGCAACTATAGCAAACATACGCATCATATTTTGGAAATTGTACAACCATTGTCAATTATAGTCAACATGAGCATCACGTTTGGGAAATTATACAAACATAGCCAACATGGGCATCATGTTTTGGAAATAATATGTACATTAGTTAGCCATAATCAACTATATTCAACATGCACATGATGTTCCGGAAATTATATGTATATCAATTAAGCATAATCAACTATAGTCGACAAAAGTCAACCATAGTCAACTATAGTAAACATGGGCTTCACATTTTGTAAATTATATTTACATTAATCAAGCATAGTCAACTAAAGTCAAACATAACCAGCAATAGTCAACCTCGGAATCATGCTTTGGAAATTATATGTACATTAATCATGCATAGTCAACCATAGTCAACAAAAATCAACCATAATCGACAAAATCCAACCATAGTCAACGTGTGCATCATGTTTTGGAGATTACATGTACATTAGTCAACCATATTCAACCAAAGTCAACTGTTGTCAACTGTAATTAACATGGACATCATGTTTCAAAAATTATATGTACATTAATTAAGCAGAGTCAACAAAAGTAAACCATAGTCAATAAAAGTCAGTACTGGCATCATGTTTTGGAAACTATATGTACATTAGTAAACCATAGTCAACAAAAGTCAACCATAGTCAATATAGGCATCATGTTTTCAAAATTATATTATAGTAGTCAACCATTGTCAATAATAATCAACCATAAGCAACAAAAATTAATCATAACCAACTATAGTAAACATGGGCATAGACTTAATTAATATAGTGATTAAAGATAATAACTTTAACTTAAATTATTTTATATTGTAATAGACTTTAATTAATATAGTGATTAAAGTTAATAACTTTAACTTAAATTATTTTATATAGTAAATTTAATATTTAATAATATAATTTTAACATTAATGTTATTTAAGTGTTTCAATATTCAATTTTTAATATAACTTTTATAGTTATAAAAATAACTTAGTAATATAACTTTATTATTATACTTTATGTTGTTTGCAATATAATTTTAGTAACTTTAATATTGTTTGCAATGTGGACATCAACACAATGTGTTGAACAATAAATGATGTCACAATGTGATGAACAACAAACCTCATTGCAAAGTGATGAATAATAAATAATGTCGCAATGTGATGAACAAAAGAAAAGTTGCAATGTGACAAATAACAAACAACGTCGCAATGTGATGAACAATAAACATCATTGCAATGTGATAAACAATAAACAACATTGCAATGTGACGAACAACAAATATTATATTGTTGTCATAAACAATAAGTGTCACCGTAATGTGATGGAAAACAAAAAGTATTGCAATGTTATAAACAATAAATATCATCACAATATGATGAACAACATATAACATTGCAATGTGACAAACAAAGAAGGACGTTAATGTGATGAACAATAAATGTTGTCTCAATGTGATGAACAATAAACAATGTCACAATATGATGAACAATAAACTTCATCACAATGTGACACACAACAAACAATGTCACAATGTGATGAACATTAAACGTCATCACAAATGGAAAAAAAATGATGTTACAATGCAACAAACAAAACCATTGAGAGCCACGATCAAGCATGTTTAACTAAGTCAACCATGGTCTTCCCTTGGTTGACCATGGTAAAACATAGTTAGCCATGGCCATATGTGGTCAAGCATAGTCAATCATAGATAACAAGATGGATATATGTGATCAACATAATCAAGATGGCCATATGTAGTCAACACAATCAAGATGACTATATGTGATCAACACAATCAAGATGGTCATCTGTAGTCAACACAATCAAGATAGCCAACCATATCCAACCAAGGTCAAACATGGGAAACCATGGTCAACATGGTTGAATATGGTTAACCATCATTGACATGGTTAAGATAACCAACCATGGTCAACATGGACATCACAATGTGATAAAAAACAAATTTCATCACAAAGTGATGAATAATAAATGTCATCACAATGTGAAGAACAACAAAAATTGTCATAATGTGATGAACATATCATCGCAACATGAAGAACAATAAACATCATCGCAATATGATGAACAAAAATGTCATAATGTGACTGACACCAAATATCATCGTAACATGACTAATAAACAACATTGGAATTGGACGAATAATAAGCGACATTGCAATGTGAAGCATAAAAAAATACGTCACAATGTGATGAACATTAAACATGATTGCAATTGAGCAAAAGAATGATGTCGCAATGCAACAAACAAAACCATTAAGAACCATGGTCAATCAAGTTTAAGTATGTCAACCGTGGCCATATGTGGTAAAGAATAGTCAATCATAGATAATAAGGTCAACTATTGTCAACATGGCTAACCATGGTCAAACATGGCCAAACCACAACCAACAATGGTTTATGTGGTCAACATGGTTGTTAATGGTTAATCATGGTCAACACGGGCATCATGGTCAACCATAGTCATCTATAGGTAAATGTTGAGAGCCATGGTGGACTATGTTTAGCCATAGTCAACCATGGTTGAATAAGCTTAACCATGGTCAAACATGGTCAAGGAAGCTCAACCATGGTCATACCATGGGGGATTCACCTTGTTGACCAATATCTTGCCATGTTCATTCATAAAGGGGGTTTTTTAATTGTGAAAAATAGAGTTAATATATTATAGGTATTTGAGTTGGTGGAGGCAAGGGGGTGGGGACATGGGGACAGGGGGGAATTATAGGCATTAGGATGTATAAAAGGAGATATTCAATAAAAATAGGGGATATCTATTAAAAATAGGGGTTACTTTTATTATAAAGTTGTACTGGGTAGGGGTTCAATAAAAGGATTTTGGGAGGATTTTATCAATATCTAGTGATATCAACATATTCTTTAATATCCTATGAATGTAGATACTATGATGTATGTTGACTAGGTGGAGCCCTGGTGGCAAAAACGTGGTCACTAAGTTCAACAATAGTCAACTTTGTTCAATGATGTTCGAACATGCTCAACTATGGTCAACCATGTTCATCCATGCCCATCCACAGTCAACCAGCGACAACCTTGTCAATTGTGGTCAACATGGTCAAACAATGGACATCCATGGTAAACATGGACTACCATGTTCATGTTGAACCATAACTTGACCATATTTAAATATAGTCAACCATGTTCAACCATGGTCACCAAATTTTAGCCGTGGTCAACTTTATTCAACAATGTAACATAAATACATTATTACATTAATGGTTGACCATGGTCAATCATGGTCAACCTTGTCGATCATGTTCGACCCTTAATGTAACATTAATATTAACACCAATGTAACATTGGTTGATAGATATTAATGTAGAATTGCTCAACTTTAATGTAACATAAATACATCGTTACTTTAATGGTCAACCAAGGTCAACCTTCGTTAATCATGGTCAACCTTTGCAAGGAAGGTCAACCATTGTCAACCCTCTTGAAAAATAGTCAACCACCATCAACCATGATTAACGATTGTCAAACTATTGTCAACCCTCACCAATATTTTTAACCATAGTCAGATAATGTCAACCATAGTTAACCATGGTCTATTAATTTGCCCCACTCGCATTAGTCATCAAGTAGTACAACCACATTAATATAGTTGATACATGCCGATCAATGTCATTTTCCACCTTTTAAAACTAATGTCATTGATTGTCATATGAAAAATAAAAAATAACGTTGATCAATATCTATCAACTACTTTATTAATCTGATATATATATAAAACAAATAAAAAATAAAAAATATTATTAAGTTAATAAAAAAATTATTAATATTTAATCATTAAAAAAACAAAACGAATTGCTCTATTTTATTATTTAAGGAGGCTAAACATTACTTACTTTTGAATGATGATACTAAAGTCCAAATACATTATATAATAAAACTACATAACAGCTAGCATATGCGGGATTTATATAATAGAACTACATAAATAGCAGCTAGCATATGTGGGATTTATATAATATACTCTCTATATATAGAGAAAATTCAAAATAATATAATTATTTTATTAATTTTATTATCAAAATAAAAAATATTAAAATATAAATTAAGATTACACATCTATGTTTAACAACAATATATCCACTGAAATGCAAAATATGTCCAGCTAGACAATGCAACATTGTTTTTGTTAATTTAGTGAAATTGGTAATATAATTTTTTATTTTAAATAAAATATAGATTTAAACCTGATTGTCATTATAATAGGAAATTTATAACTTAATACGAGTTAAGAAAAGGTATAATTTAACATGAGTCAAAACTTGTAATCCTAAAAGAAAATATTTATTGAAAAAAATTAATAATCTATTTTTAATTTTTTATTGAAATAATATATAAATCTAACACCAGTACATCTTACCTAAAGGTATCTACCCTTCTCACTCTATGGAAATAAAGCACATATGATAGAGAATTACCAGCATTTTCTTAGCCAATCAAACTAAACTTACATGACTGTACAGACACCTTTTTTACTACCACTTGTATATAATTTCTGATGTTTACCTCATTATTTTGGATACACCTATTTTGGTGGTCAAGGTGTTTCTCTAAAACAGTACTATTAAAATTTGAACAAATTTCTAGACTAAATGGTTGAGAATTCGATGATCAGAGACACAAAGCAGGCATGGGAAAAAAACATATACATTTAATAATATCAAATTTAACTTACAGTTCTTTCAATGCTGTCAGGTTCCCAAGGTCTGATGGAAGTGTCTCAATAAGATTGTTTGAAGAAAAGGACCTGAAGATAAAACTTCACATGTAAGAGATAACATCCTGAATATAAAATCCTGTGCAAGAAATAATTCCTGTTTCTTTATTTTGTTTTTGCTTTCAGTAATCATGGAACCTGCTGTTTCAATATGATATAACGGGATGCAAGAACCCAGAGATTGAATGAAGCTATTGGACTACAAGGAACTGAATTGATAGCCTTCTCTATCTTCTTAGATTCACAGAGATATAGCATATATGCATTCCATACAATAGGCAAATCACTAGTATTTAATCAGGAAAATGTGAAACAACAAATCAGTTTGGCCATTTTTTCCCTTTCCCATTTAGTGCTCAATTTGATATTTGTGCTTTACTTGAGTAATGAGTATGCATGTGTGCAGAGACAAAGAGGAACAGATCTTACAGTACAATCAAATTTTGAAGATTTCCAAGCTCCTTTGGGACAGGGCCTGATAAGTTATTTATTCCAAGGGACCTGAAGCCATGAATGTTATTGAAAATTAGTTAATAATAATTAATAATTTCAAGTAATATGAACTCTATAAAAGGTACATATTAACAAATTCTACAAGCTAACACAAGAAAAAAGAGAAGTTCAGCAGAATTTCATTCTCTTGATTAATTTTAAAGAACATAGAACAAAAAAGGAAGAGGTCTCATAAGTACTTCATCTGTGTCAGGTTACCCAACAAGGCAGGTATGGGTCCTGTTAAATAGTTTTGTGCCAAGTTCCTGCCATGAAAATTCCACCAATCGCTCTGTCAAGGCCTCACTTTACATAGACAGAATAAGAAGTAAACCTTAAGGGTTCTTTTCAAGTGGCATGGAATGTACAATATTCAGATCATTATAGTGTTTAGTTCAAGTTGCAAGAACATACTACAATGCATTTGTGAAATCATGTCACTAATCAATAGTTTTTTAAATCAGAATCATGATAATCATGATAGATTATCATGATAGTTTTAAGACCCTTTTTAGATTATTATGATATGTTTAAGGCCATTTTTTATCTGGATTTTGGGAATACTCTGGAATTTGAAAGAGTATTTGTCAAATCTACGATCCAGTTGAATTAAGCTTAATCATCCTTATCACTACTGTATATTTAGCCATCTTTAGAGAATATATATTCCACTAAGACAATTCCCTGCTGCCATTAGACAAAATAGCATTCAATATCACCCAAAAATAAGAAACAGTCTTACAGATCCCAAAGGTAAGTCAGGTTAGCCAGTTCCTCTGGAATTTGTCCTGTTATGTCCATTGCATAGACTTTCCTGCCAGCAAGAAGGTAGGATAGTCTCACAACTCTGTTTTGAAAGAGCCTACTTTGAAGATAAACAAGGCCAGTTCATGTTCACTGGGAGTATAACATTGCATTGAATCTAATTTAAGTGGATAGTTTAAGAAACTTAAAATACAAACTGGAAAATTTAAGAGAAGTTTTTACATTTGCACAATATGGCAAGTGTTTCCATTGTTGAAGGTGCAATCACACTTGAAGGCAGGATTCATAGAGGGGTTCTGAATATCCGTACTATCAATGGCTCGTCCAGTGCACGGATCTCCAGTAAGGTTCAATGGAGTTTTCCATGTCTTCGAAATAATCGATGCTCCATTTCTGAGCAAGTGACTTTAATGCAGTAACTGTCACCAGGAAAAGGAAATGAAATGATCTAACCCAAAAAAAAATGTTGAGAAAAAACAGAGGACGTGAGAATGATTGCACCACACTACTTTTTTTTTGGGAATATATTGCCTGGTTACCTTCAATTGGGTCCGTGACGGTCGCCGCTTGAGCTTGCTGAACTGAAGTGAAACAAAAACCAATGCTTAGAAAAGTACAGAGAAGCCAAATCGGGGATGAAGTTTGAAGCTTAAACATGATTATGGCTGGGCTTGGGCTTGCATTTCTGTTTGGCACAGCAGGGGGGGATGTTATAACAAGCACGGATTGTTAAGGAGCGTTGACATTTGAAACGTCCATTGTTGAATAGTGAGGTCGTACAGCAAACTCCATAGTCTAAGTCTTCCCAGTTTTAGAAGATTTGCGGGTACAATTTTCGGTTAAATTTGTTTGAAATTTTGTTTTCATATTTAATGAATAAGTGTAAATTTTGTTTTAGGATTATAAAATGTAGTGAAATGGTGGTTTTTAAAGATATTTGTTTGGGATTTCAATAATTACGAAGACAAATTTTTTTTGGAGTTTTTTCCTTTTCAAAAACAATATGGAAAGTTATGCAGATATTCTAGTAGCTAGCTCTTGTGATAATTTATTTGGATATTCTGGCAGCTAATTCTTGGGATAATCTATTCAACTAGGGTTTGTCGAGAAGTTGTGAGTGTTTATTGTGAGGCTTCACACGTAGTGTTTATTGCTAGGCTTCACAGGTAAAGGGCCAAATACAAGAACTAGATGGAAGAGACTTCAGAGGAAAAGGGCCGAATATAAGAACCAGATGGAAGAGACTTCATAGGAAAAGGGCTGAATACAAGAACCAGAGAGAAGAGGCTTCACAGGGAAATGACTGAATACAAGAACTAGAAGGAAAAGCAATTTGTCCCATAGGTTATCTTTAGCCTCTTGAGCGTTAAAATAATTTTTTTATTCTTTATTTCATAGGCTATACTACCATGAAGACAACTTTACTTGGAGTCTTTTTGCCTTTACATACACTATACTAGCATGAAAACAAATTCTAGCATAACCATATAAATTAAAAGGCTCCTAATGTTTATAGGCGTCAATTCATAATAATCATCAAAGGCTTCATAATACATCTCACTAAAACACTTCATAATGCATATCATGTTGTTAAAATTAAATAATACATCCCACCAAAACACTTCATAATGCATGTCATGTTGCTAAAATTAAATAATACATCTCACCAAAACATTTCATAATGCATATCGTGTTGCTAAAATTAAAAAATCCATAAAAACTAGCTATGATTTTGTTTTTAATACTATTAATTATAATAAGAATTAATAAATAAGTTAAACATATATGCACTTAGCACAAGATTCTTGATCATGAAGATTTATCCCTACTTTATCATGGATATTCTTAATTTATTGATAGGCTTTGTTACAATACCATGAGCCAATACCATGGTTTCTCAATATCATCTCCTAAAAAAACCATAACTAAGTTCATATGACACTTGTTTATATAATTTTTTTTTAATTAATCAATTTAATTAAAAAGATAAAAAGGGCATAATTACTTAACCATTGATGGAGCTTTAAATTCTCATTATCCATCTAACCAACTTAGATCCATCTTAACTCTAGATCTACTAGGCTCCCAAACTGATCAAATATTTTTTCATTCTGAATTAAGATAAATTTAGGCTCTTTTAATTATTAATAATCAAAAAAATTATTTCTATTTATTAATTAGTTTTTTTTAGTAACTTAAGAGTAAAATGTTTTAATTATTAATATATCTATATATATATATATATATATTTAATTTTATTTAATTTTTTAATGTTTACCTAACATAATAGGATAAGACATGACAACATCATTTCTTGATTAAATAATCTCTGAACCAATAATTATTGATAATTTAATTAAAATTTTAAAACTCTATTCTAAAATAAACATATAGTGTAGATTCTTGTAAACTTAAAACTAAAAAACAAATAATTTAATACAATCAAATTTCTCTAAACTAATCAATTTATTAAAATAATAACTTTGACTATACATTAACATATAATTTCTAAAACAATTATTTATTTAAAAATATATTTTCAACTACATAAAAACATAATTTTAATTTTTAAATTTAAAAATAAATAAATAAATAAATAAAATAAATAATTTCAAAATAATAAACTTATTTATACATTCAAAAATAATAAGTTTAATCTGACATTAAAAACATAATCCAAAACCCGCCCCCCTGCCCCCAACAAATGGATGGCAGTACATAGCGCGAAGAGCACGACGCCTACAACTGTAAATGCAGGGATCGAGACAGATCTAGAAGTGAAGACTGAGCAAATATGTTTTTATAACATGTAAAAGTAACGTTAATGCACTTGTTTTAATATAGTATCATATTATTAATATATTTTATTTCTATTATAATAACATTTTTAGTTAAAATAATTAATTCAATAAGGGGTTATTATTAGCTATTGGATATTTGAATAATTGATTTATTTAATATTTTAATAATTTTTAATATAATAATTTAAATAATTTTATAATAATTTATTTAATAAATTTTAATGATGATGATGGTTAATGTCTATTAAGACCAAACTTTGGTCTATAAAACCTAAAGAAAACGAATTATCTAGTTTGATTTAAGGTTTTATTTCTATGTTCAAAAAGCTTGGAGAGAAACCTCTGGAGCTCACTATAATTTTGAAAAAGAATTATTTAATTTGATTTAAGGTTTTATTCCTATGCTCAAAAAGCTTGGAGAGAAGCCTCCTAAGCTCACTATAATTTTGATATGGAAGAAGACTAGGAAGGTCAGTATTGCAAAAAAGATTATGAAAGTGAGATCTAATGTGGTTGTATGCAGGGCACTCTAAAAAGAAGTGATTTTCATCCTCCATGTTCATATTCTCACAGAGATGGCAGATCCATAACAATTTATTTTATTATTCTAAAAATATTTAATTTAAAATTTAGAATAAAAAATTATTATTAATTTAACACGATATTAAATCGATAAATTTTGATTTTTAATATTTATTATTAAATATTAAATGGACATAAATATTTTTGAATTAAATAATTTTATAATAATTTCTGAATTGAGGCTTTTGTAATCTATAATGAATTAAGAAAAGTCTTTCTGTAGAAATTACATAATAGAATTTTTTGGCCGAAGCGTTTCAAACCAAGAGAGGATGGTTGGATTATTAGTAGAAGTTGGGTCTTCTCTCTCCTCCTAGTTTTTTAGGTTTCTTTTTGAGATTTATTTTGTTTGTTTATCTATGTAGGTATGGGTGTCCTTTTTATAGTATTTGTTGTTGGTTTATTCTTCATTAGAGTTTATATTCTTGATCCTTCATGTTTTCTCAGGTATTTTATCATCCTGGTTCATATCTCCTTTTAGTATTTTTGTTATTTGTTTAATAAACCTCAACCCCGTATTTTATTGTTGACATATATATATATATGTGTGTGTGTGTGTGTGTGTTAATTATTTTTATTTACTAAATGATCTTGTCTCGATTAGGGTCTTGATTCATTTTTATAATTTTCGATTTCCCTCTTTTTTGGATTTTGATTTATTATTATTATTATTTGTTTTTAATTTAATTTAATTTATTTATTTTTGTTTTTTTTTCCTGGTTAGTAATAGAATTTTTTTAATAATATTCGATTTTAATAAATTTATTTAAATATTATTTTTCAAAAATTAATCGTTGTTTAATATGTTGGTTACTTGTTAATATTTGTTTTTAATAAATTAATATCATAATTTAAATATTAATTTTCAAAAACTAGCCATTTAATATAGTCGTTACTTACTCTCAGCAATGAACACAGAAAGCTGCGTCGGGAGCATATGAGTAAACACTGCCTATTCATTAACAATTTCTAGCCGTCGCTCTGCTCCTCTGCGCCTGTCGACTGCTCGGCCCTCGGGCTGCTTGGTGGGCTCCGTAGGCCTCCTGTGGGCTCTTCCCCTGCGAGGTGCTCCCCTGCGCGGTGTCTCCCTGCGCGGTTCTTTGTCCTGAATCTGCTGGGACTCCCTTCGCTCTGTGCGTAGCTCCTGAGATGGCTTGTGGGGTTTGATCCGCTGCTTCAATGGATCTGCCCCCTCCGCCCCCCCATTCCGATGCCAAAGCCTTCCTTAAGCTTCTGGAATCCCTGCCGAAGAAGAAAGCTTCAGAATCTGTGAAGTTCGTGAAACGTTTGGACGACATCCCAGAGATCTCGCTTCCCCCTGAGGGTCCGATCAAGGTCGCCCTTTCCCTGGCTGAGAGAGCTCTGGTAGGTCAGTTTACGGGCCTCTGGCCCTCCCCCAAATCCACGGAGAGCTGGATTGCTAGAAACTGGGCTCCGTTGATTAAGAATGGAGTCACCTTGTATTTTTTAGGGAAGGGGTTCTTCATGTTTGAATTTACTGATAAAGAGGATAAGGATCTGATATTCTGGAACGGCCCCTATTTCATGGGCCCTCATGGGTTGTATCTCAACAAGTGGACACCTGATTTTGATCCTTTAGTTGACATTCCCACAGTCGTTCCTGTGTGGGTTAGGCTGCCCATTCTGCCTGTGCATTGCTGGAATTGGGATTCCCTAAAGCATATCGGTAACACCTTGGGGAAATTCATCGACCGAGCAAATAATAAGGATCAATTTGACTGTGCAAGAATCTGCGTTGAAGTTGACCTGGAAGTTGGCTTGCCTGAGGCAATAAAGATCAGGGTTGGAAGCTGGTCTCATGTTCAGAAGCTGGACTATGAGCAGCTCCCGTTCAAGTGCAGGAAATGCCAGGTTTATGGCCACTTCGCTCGGAACTGTCCAAAGAATACTGAAATGGAGAAAGGTAAGGACGAAGGCTGGACACAGGTTAAAAGATCCAAAAATGCCCACAAAGCCAATCAAACAGACAATATAAAAGGCAATGGTTCTCAAGTTGCCCCTAGAAATCAAACCCCTAGCATGGAAGAGCAAGGAAACAAATACACTCTGTTAAGCCCAACTTTGGAAGGCTCCCTAGAACCAGAGATACAGAAAGAAGGATCGATCCCCAAGGAGTCCCTCAAGGAACCAATACAGGTGGAAAGCAATGAAGACAGACCAAAAGAGCCTCTCATTGAAGAGACAGAGGAGGTGCAAAGCTCGGAGGAATCAGAAGAAGAAGGCAAAATAGGAGCTTCCCAAACCTCGGCCAGAAGATCATTGAGAGGTCGAAAATCTGCGAGGGAAAAAAGATAACAAGAGACCTACAAAGACAAGCTCCAGGGAAGTCAACCAACCCTTGAGAAGATTTTGGCAAATACTCCGAAGAAGAACAGAAATCAGCCCTAGAGCTCTAAGGGAGCTCACCATTCAAAATGCAAGTGATGAAGATTGTCTCCTGGAATTACAGGGGAATGGGGAGCAGAACAAAAGAAGAAGCTATAAGAAGCTTGATAAGAACAAAATCTCCAGACATTCTTCTTATCCAGGAGACTAAAATGGAGGATTCTGCCTTCCTCCAGATCGGCAAGAAGTTGTGGAAGCAAAGCGAAGGACAAGCAGTCTCAGCTCAAGGTGCTTCTGGTGGACTGGGCACTATTTGGAATACAAATAAATTTACAAAGATTAGAGAAGTTAAAAATACCCATTGGCTGTTCTAAAAAATCCAACACGTAGAAACAGATACGACACTCTCTCTTTTCAACGTGTATGCTCCCGTTAGCTCAGCAGAGAAAAAGCTCTGTTGGGACTCCATAAGGAATCTGGCAGATATTGAAGACTTAGCTAATATTATTATAGCAGGGGATCTTAACCTAACATTATCATTGTCTGAAAAACGTGGAGGAAGCATCGTCAGGGATCCGGCGCGGGAATGGGTTGAGGATTTGCTTCTCGACTGGGATATGATCGACATCAAGCCTTCGGCTGGGAAGTACACATGGACAAACAAAAGAATCGGTCCAGGCCACATCGCTGCAAGGTTAGATCGATTTCTCGTTCAAAGCTCTTTTCTTCTTCTTGGTCTAGAATCTAGAATGAATATTCTTCCTTGTAGTGTTTCCGATCATCGTCCCATTAAACTCGAGTTGCTGGCTCATTCGGACCAAGGTCCCATCCCTTTTAAATTTAACTCTCATTGGGTCAAGGAGCAGTCCTTCTTGCCTCTGATAAAAGAAACCTGGAAACTCCCTGTCAAAGGTTCTGCATTCTTTGTATGGGAGGAGAAACTCAGGAGAGTCAAAGCTGCTCTAAAGTCCTAATCCTTACCAAATCCTGCTATGGAAAGGAAAAGGATCCAGGAATGCCTCGAATCGCATCATCTGGTATTGGAAAACGCTGAGATCACTAAAGAGCTACTTGACAAGGAGGCTAACCTTCAGCGCATGCTCCTTAAGGCTAGCTTGGCAGAGGAAGAGTATTGGAGACTGAAATCCTGCAGTCTCTGGCTCAAGGCAGGAGATAGAAACTCTTCTTTCTTCCATAAGCAAGCTCAGGCCCGAAAATGTTACAACTCCATATCTGAAATTAAAGTTGAGACTACCACCCATAGAGATATCAAAAACATAAAGAATGCGGCCTACATTCATTTCAAAAATCTTTATAGGGAAGAAGAGCCCGCCGATCATGCTTCTCCCCTAGTGAATGAGGTTCCCTTACTGATAACCATAAGAAATAACCAATTTCTGGAGGCTGAGATCTCCAACCATGAAATAAAAGCCGCTCTCCTCACTATGGAACCGGATAAGGCCCCGGGCCCTGATAGTTTCACTGCCGGATTCATTCAAACCTGTTGGCAGATTGTGGAGAAAGACCTATGCAAAATGATACAGAAATCCCAAGAGTGCCAGAAAATTGGGGGAAGCACTAATTCGGCCTTCTTGGCCCTCATTCCCAAGGAGAAAGGAGCTAACTCCTTCAGCCGGTTTCACCCAATATCCCTTTGTAATATAGGCTATAAGCTGATCACCAAAGTTATTGCCAACAGATTAAAAATCATCCTCCCGGACATCATTCCTGCGAACTAGGGAGGATTTATTCAGGGAAGACAGATCGTGGACAAATTTGTCCTGGTCCATGAGGTGATACACTCTAGTTTGGTTCGCAAAGAGAAAGGTATGGTTGTCAAGCTAGATCTTGAGAGTGCCTTGGACAGAGTGAGACACAGCTTTCTCTTGGATGTCCTGCGCAAATTCGGATTTGGCCCCAAATTAATCAACTCGATTAAGGCCTGTATCAGTGAGCCTTGGATAGCCCCTCTGGTGAATGGGAGGGCCTCAGACTTCTTCAAAGCTTCTCGTGGTTTGAGGCAAGGGTGTCCTTTATCACCTCTTATCTTTGTCCTCCAAGCCTCCGTTCTCAGCTTCCTCTTGAACAAAAAGCAACAGGACCAAGATATTATGGGTCTGAACATTGCGAGAGGGGTTAACAACATAAATCACGCGTTATTCACGGATGATTCCCTCTTGCTGGGCACTGCCTCTGTGTCTTCAGCTAAAAGTTTCAAAGAAGTGGTTGATGACTACTGTGAAGACTCTGGAAGCAAGCTGAATAAGGGAAAATGCCATGTCTACTGCTGGAACACCCCTGCCTCCTCATTACAAGCCATCTCCAGTTGTTTGGGTTTCGCGGCATCCTCATCTTGGTCCTCCTTCAAGTATTTGGGCCTCCCTATCTTTCAAAAACACGCTGTCAACAGAGATTGGTTGCCCCTGCTGGAAAAGTTCGAGTCTAAGATCCATTCTTAGGGTTTCAACTGGCTGAACCTAGCAGGTAAGTCAGTATTAATAAAAGCTGTCCTTAACAGCCTCCCCATATATCAATTTGCAGTGATGCTGGCCCCTGTTGGAATCATAAAGAAAATGGAGGAGCATATCAGAAAATTCTTTTGGAAAGGCAGGAAAGCTAACGAAAAGAAAATTCCTCTATTAAGCTGGACTAAAGTCTCCATGCCGAGATTGGAAGGCGGCCTGAACTTTAAGAACCTTTGCAGGCAAAATATGGCATTGGGAGCTAAATTGATCTGGAGGATTATTGCCCCAAATCCAGGGTGGGCTCAGCTCGCCTTGTGGAAAAAGTTCTTTCGTGGACAGAGGAAAAGGTGCTTAGATCACCCCAGAGCAAACTCTGGCTCACTAATTAAAAAACTCTGTGCAAAATCCTCCCCGCTAATCAACGACCATGCACACTAGATCCCGGGTAATGGCAAGCAAATCAGAATTTGGGAGGATTGTATAATGGGCTGCGACCCTTTGTCTGACGATCGCTCCCTGTCAGCGTTGAAAGACTGGATGCACAGATCGGGGTTCATTACACTGTGGGATATATCAATTTGTGAGAATGGTCACTGGCTCAGCTGGATTAATTTCGAGGTGCCCCAGTCCCTATCCAACGAACTGGTAACCTTCTCAGACTTTCTGAATGGTAAGGCTCCTTTGAACAGCAGAAAGGCAGACACTCGAGGTTGGGGATCGTCGCCTGGGCGTTACTCCATCTCTCAGGGATATAGGAAGATCTCAGCGCATCCACATGTTCCCCCAGATCCGAAACCTTGGAAAGGAGTTTGGTTCCAGCGTTCGCTACCAAAAATCGACCATTTTTGTTGGCTCCTCTGCCACCAGCGTATATTGACGGATGACAGATTACACAAAAGAGGTTACCACGGCCCCTCTCGTTGTTCCCTGTGCGGTGAAAATTCAGAAACTGTTGCGCATTTGATGCTGAATTGCAAGTTTGTAGTCGATCTATGGAATGCGACCTTAGGCCCTTGGAGGGCGTATTTCATCCTCCCCAAGAATATTCCAGAGCTGTTCTCGATCTGGATGCGGTCGTATCCCGAAGGCTCTCCCCAAAACGTCCATCTCAAAGCTGTCTGGTGTATTCTTCCCAAATTAATCTGTTGGCACACCTGGCTGGGAAGAAATCAGAGGATCTTCAGAGATAAGAAGAGAGATTTCAAGATTGTCTAGGTTAAAATCAAAACACAGTTAAAGGAATGTGTTGGCGATCAGCTTGATGGGGCAGGTATGAGTGACCTTGATGCAGCTTGAAGCGATTCCCTGGACCTTCGATTTATTGAAATTGTCAGGCCTCCAGTTCTCCTTAAAAACTGGCAAATTCGTCTTAATGCTTCAGATTTCTTGGCTCTTTGCTCAAAGCAGGAGCATTTTATCCTCTTCTTCAATGGGGCTGCCAAAGGCAACCCGGGCAGATCTGGTGCTGGTGGAGTTGTTAAGAGAGCGGATGGCAGAAATCTTCTCAGATTTGCCTGGGGAGTGGGCTTCAACACCAGCTTTCAAGCTGAAGCTCTGGCCCTTTTCCAAGGGCTGAAGCAACTTAAAACTCTCGGAATCAATGATGCAATAGTGATGGGAGACTCCCAGACTATCATAAAAACTATTATTGACAGCTCTGTCCCATCAGATCTAAGGCTGTCCAGGTTGATTATCAGAACAAGTATCCTTTCAAATTCTTTTCAGAGCTTGAAATTCTATCATGTCAAGAGAGACAACAACAAAGAGGCTGACACTGAAGCTAAGAAAGTTGCTCTTCTCCCCCCCGGAGTCATTCTTAGAGATGGAGAAGAAGGTCGGGACCCCATTCCTTAACCACCCGGTGTTCATGATTTACTAGCTTATACTGAAGCAGTTTGTTTGCATTTTTAAATTGGGAAAAATAGAGGCGGTTGCCAGAAAAGCAGTTTGTAAAAAACTCTGGTGTAGCATAGGAAAAGAGACCTCGGTCCTAGACATTCCGGGTTTTGCTCTACATACTGTAATTAGAATTGCAGCATTTTGGCCAGAATTTAATATATCTCTCTAACTGTTTCTGTTAAAATAAAAATAAAAATATAGTCGTTACTTAATAATATTTATTTTTAATATATTAATGAATTATTATGATAATTTAAATATTATTGTTCAAATAAATTATGGTCTCTACATTGCTCTCTATTTAAGCCTTTGTCATGATCATCTTCTTGATGTTAAACCACACTTGTTGGTTCAAAATACATTGGCTGAAAATATCTTTTATGTAATTTTTACCAAAAAAACTTTTCTAATTTTATAATAATTTATTTAATTATTCTAATATAATAATTATGATATTTTAACATTTATTATTAATTATAAATATAATATAAATACGCTTGAATTAAATAATTTCATAATAATTTGTTTTATTATTTTAATATACTAATTATGATATTTCAAAATTTATTATTAATTATAAATATAATATAAATACTCTTGAATTAAATAATTTCATAATAATTTATTTTATTATTTTAATATAGTAATTATGATATTTCAAAATTTATTAATTATTTATAAATATAATATAAATACTCTTGAATTAAATAATTTCATAATAATTTATTTTATTATTTTAATATAATAATTATGATATTTTAAAATTTATTAATTAATTATAAATATAATATAATAATATTAAATTTTAATTTTAATATTCTTTCACTAAATTTTTAAGTTTTAATTTTAATATTCTTCACTAAATTTTATATTTTTTTATAACTTTTTTATCACACTTTTATACATAAAAAGTTATAATATTGGAAAGGTGTGATACATAAAGAAAATAAATTAAATAAAAAAATGAAATAAAAATATAATTTTCATTATTGTATTTGAATATTCTACAACAATTTATTTCATGATTCTAATAAATTTCAGTATAACAATGGTTATATTTCAAAGTTTACTTCTATTTTTAAGTTAATTTTGATATGATATTATATTATATTAACCAATTTTAATTTTCACTATTTACTATTAAAATTCAATTAAATTCGTTGGCCAGAAACCTATTCTATGGATAATTTTTTTAAGAGATATTTCATAAAAACTTGATGGTATTCTCTTGTATGGGACATAAACATTTTTAAGAGAAAAATCTCAAATTTTGTCATCTTGACATGCGAGGATAAGATTTAGTAAGCATTTTGGAACATGTGTGCAAGGACCTAGTTGCCTACTTCAATGTAGGGCCTTATACAGGTAGGACGACCTTAATTAGCTTATCTGCATAAAGGCCTACTAATTTTCCGTGCCTAATCAAATGAAAAAAAATAAAATATTAGAAAAAAATAAAGAGGGTTGAGTCCAAGGTTATCTAGAGTTCTTGGTGTCAAAATCTTGTGGTAGACTATTACAAAGATGACAACTCATGCCAAAAGAAAATCAAATGATCTTTAGTGTTATGGGTGAATAGTGAATGGTAAAGTTATTCAAAATTTTCACTCGTTTACATATTTGTAGATTTTTTTTTGTTTTTTTAGTCCATTTGATGTCCATTTATGTGATGCATGCTTTATTTTTTATTTTTTTTTGTTGTAGTTGACTTTTTGAGTGCTTTTGAGTATTGCAATATTATTAATGTTGAATGTGGTGGTAATAAAGAGTAATATCTCAAGCATTTTCACTTTTTTGAGTGTTTTTGAGTATTGGAATATTATTAATGTTGAATGTGGTGGTAATAAAGGGTAATATCTCAGGCATTTTCAGTTGAACAGAAGAGAGGGTGGGGAACCTAATGCCAAGATCCTAGTCAGTGATGTCACCTTAAAGGAGATATTTTTGAAATTTGTGTCAAAAGTGCCTTGACGAATGTGGAAGGGAAGGTTGCATGTCTTCCAAGTGTCAATGGAGATGACATAGGTTAGCTCAAGCCCAATGAGAATTGGGGATAACCCAAAAATTTGAGGTAGTTAGTGACATTTCTAAGGAAATATACAAGGTGCAGAGAGGGGAATTTTTTTATGTTTGAGGATAGTTATCGATATAGTTTCAGGTGAATTGAATTGGTCTAGGGGATTGCGGTGAGGGAATTATGATTGACTAGAATAGTGTAACTCAAGGACAGAGCATGCATTCACTCAACAAGGCGTAACTCAACAATTAGAGCTAAGATTTGAGCATTGAAGCAATCAACAAAAAGCTATCAAGGAGGAGAATATGCCTATCAACCTAGAATTTTAGATTGAGGTAGGAAATCTCCTGAAAATTTCAAAAGAAAGTAACATATGTCTTCTAAGGAAAAATTAATATGAGGACCATAAGTATGGGGGATACTCAGGGATCCCATAACCATGAAGAAGAGGTTAGAGCCATGAATTTGAACATGGGTAATGTTGGGACAATGTTGAATGGGCATGGAGAAGACATGCCAGAGGATAAAGACCTAGTTGAAACTGTAAGGAGACTCAAAATGGAAGTACTCAACTACAAAGCTAATAAGAGAAACACAACAGATTAATATTGAGATTTTATAGATTCTGAATTTTTTTTATAAAGGAGAATAAACCAGAGGTTTGACTCTGAGTAGGCATAGGAACATGACTCAAAAATCAGGGGGAAAGATGTTGAGGGTTTATGGAACTCTAGGAGTGTTGTTGGGAATATTCATTATTCAAAAAGAAAACCCACTAAGAGAATCCATGTTTCGTCAAGATGAGAAAGTGATTCAAGCAGGTCACTAAGGCAGTCAAGAAGGAAACCAAACTTGGATAGTTTGCAAGGGGAACTCAAAAAGCCCAAGCTACCCAACATTAATGGTGAGTATAAGAAGGGAGAAGAGGTTGGAGCATGGTTATTGGAAATGAGAAAGTACCTTCAGCTACATGATTATTCCTCCAATTTATAGGTAAGGATTTCCATCTATCACTTGAAGGGAAAAAATATATATATGGTGGGAGGAGCTCAAGGAAGTAAAACAATTGGATGAAAAAACACAATTTCAAGAAAAGGTGCCAAATATATGTAGCCCTAATGGAGGAGAGTGTTGAGGATCATGCATCAAGTCTAGGGGACCACCCAGTACTTAAGTAATTTGAAGATGTGTAAATTTTAGAAATTTTAGGGCAAGTGCCTAAAAGAGACATTGACTTCTCTATAGATTTGGTACTTGGACCTACACTAATGTCCAAAACACCTTACAAGATGAGCACACCAAAACTAAAAGAGTTACAAATGTACTTGGAAGAGATCTTAAGGAAATGGTACACATGCCTAAGTGTATCACCATGGGGTGCCCTAATCTTCTTTGTTAAAAAGAAGAATAGTACACTGAGACTGTACATTGACTTTCATAAGTTGGATAAGGTCACCATGAAGAATAAGTATCCATTGCTAGAATAGCTAATTTGTTCAACAAGCTCATGCAAGCTAAAGCATTTTCTAAAATTGATCTAATGTTAGTGTATAATTAGGTAATGATTAAGGAAGAGGACATCAGTGAAACAACATTTTGACTCAATATGGGCATTATGAGTTCGTAGTGGTGCCATTTGGGTTATCTAATGCATCAAGTGTTTTTATGTGCCTCATGTTGGATTTGATTTGGGTTGACCTAGGTTCAATCTATACTGTGCACCAACAAAACCCTCAATCACTGGCCTTTTTGGCAATGACCTGCAAGTAGATTACAGTCTCACCCGAAGTGACTATGGGAGGATGTAGGACCAAGTTTTTGTAGCCTTGAAGGATGTCAAGATGTGTTATTATTATGTTTTCTTACTCTTATCATTCATAAATCACTTTGCAAATTTCATTAATCAATTAAACATATCATATAAAGCCATAAATCATCATTGTGCTGAAATAAAGTGTAACTGTAAGAAACTGCTATGCTAGAACAGATAGTAAGAAAATGTACACATGAGACACCAATTTTACCATAGTTCACCCCAATGTGGGGAAACATACACAAAAACAATGCTAATATAATGATTCTTTGCACAACAAATAGTTCTTGACCTACGCACTTATTGAAAATAGCAACAAGAAAAAATAAAAATAGAATCCAGAATATTCCAATTTTAATTTGTCCTTGAATTAAAATTGTGAATTAAATTCCAATTTAGTCTCACCAGCTACTTGAAAAATAATTAATTAATTCATTATGGATTAATTCATTGGAGAAATTCAAGTTACAAGTCTTTCTGAACTCATGCAACAGTTATCCCTTAAATTAAGGAGATTATCCCTTAATTAAGGAGATAAGATTGAGGTATATTTGAGTTGTAATTAGTTAGCTCAATTTACTGAGTTAAGTCCAATTAAATTAGTTTCACACTGTTTGAGGAACTAATTGTGAGTTATCAGTCACTTGATGCATGCATGCACTCAACAAGTGTACTCCAGATAACTGAAGATTCGCTCATCAGAAACTCATGCATGTCTATTCTAAGAAAGACCCAGTTGAGATTAAAGACAAGGACAGTGTACTATTAGTTGCATGTTTTCCTATAAAGGAAACTCATCCATGCATTCAAGGGAAGGTTCCTTGATGTTTGCGTAGTTTTACAGGGTGTGAGATTAGTGTGAGAGAGCAATGTTACACTTGGTAATAGGACGATAACCCAGGAGAAACTACGCAAGGAAATAAGAGGCTTGAAGGGCAGAGGAGAAGGTTTGTGAGAAGCCTTGTTTGCATATGAGCATCCAGGAGGATTGTACTGAGAGCTGGTTAGCTGTGAGAGTTAAGGCTTTGTATTATTCTAATATATTTCCATCTTGTCTGATAATACATATAGTGGGGTTTTTAGTTGAGGCTTTCCCCTGAGTATTCTTTTGTGTTTCATGTGCATTGATTCTTCTTCTGGTTATATGTGTTCTGCTTGATCTTGCTTAAATATTTTAAGCTTCCGCTAATTGATTGTAGAAGTAGATTAAAGTATTTTGCTTTAGTTATATTGCATTATCAGATTAATCTATAGTCAGATTTTCTACATAGACCTCAGAGGTAGATTTGTATAGAATTTGTAGGAAATTCTACATGGTATCAAAGCCTAGTTTATCGGAGCTGTGAATAGTATACGGAAAAGAGAATTCGATGTTTGAAGTTTAGGGTTGCAGGTGCAAATCAAATTCTTATCATAGTTCAAGGTTGGCCAATGTGGTTCTATGGCTTGAGACTTGAGTATGCCTTGGAAGGCAGCTTGAATTACATAGCATGGAAAGATCACATGGAGGCTATATTAGAAGACAATAGCTTGAAGGATTTCATTAATCAAGAAATCCCAAAGCCAGGCTCAACTAATGCAAAAGAGTTGGCTGAATCGAAGAAGTGTGTGGCGAGGGTGAGATGGATCATCCTTGAGGTAGTTCGAGACCATATTGTATCGAGTCTCCATGGGAAGGATACTCCATATTCAATGTGAAAGACGTTGAAGGACCTCTACCAGAATAGCAACGACTAGGGGAAATTGGCGCTCAAGGATAAGCTTCGAAGAATCAAGATGGATAACAATGATACTATTTCCACATATCTGATCAAGCTCACCACTTGCAGAGATAAGCTTGGAAGTGTGGGAATAAATACTGTCGATGATGATATGGTGAGCCTCGCTCTACTTGGCCTTCCAAAGAGCTGGAATAGCTACTAGGACTCTTTGAATGGAAGGGAGAAACTGCCGGATTGGGAATGACTGTGGTCAAATCTCATGTAGGAGGAGATCAAGAGGAGCACTCAAGATGGTTCGTCATCCAAGGATGATGATGAAGAAAATCTGGCCTTAGCAAGTAAGGCAAGGAAAGGTAAGGGGAAGGCGTCCCATTCTGAATTGAATTCTTCTCATGGAGGGAAGAAGGTTGACAAGTCTATAGTGAGATGCTTTAATTGTCATGAGATGGGAAATTATGTGACTAATTGCCCATCGAAGAAGTCCAAGAACGGATCCTCAGAAGGATCGGAAGGTGAGGCATTAACCTCTTAGTTCGAAATGGAATTTACTCTCATCGCATGCATGGTGTCATCGACGATGGGTTATGGTTGGTATCATGACAATGGAGCCTCATTCCACATGATCGACGATAAAAGTTTATTCAGTACCTTGGAGGAGAAAGACCTCAAGATGCGCATAGAGATGGGTGACGATGAAAGGTTTATTGTTTCAGGAGTAGGCACAATTGCTTTTCAAAGGGAGAATGGAGCTCCTATCACCTTGACAGATGTGAAGTATGTTGATCTAGATTGTCATTAATGTCAATATTAAGCCAAGGAGAAGCAGAGCAGAGTTGTGAAGAACAGGAGCAAAGCCATTGGGAATAGGATTGCATCAGTGAGAGAGAAAATAGAGTCATCGGAAGTCATGGAGAGATATGACCAAGGGAAACTGATATCGAAAGAACAAAGAGAAATAGAGCTATCAAAGCAGGGAAGAATTTCATTAGAAGGAACAAAGAGGAACACACATCAGGAGGAGAAGCCAACGAAAGAGCAGTTAACGGAGGAGCATCGCATGTAATATATGCCGAAGAAGAACTATCAGAATCCAAAGGGAAGACTGATCAGAGGAGCAAGAGAAGCATAGAGGAAGAGTCATTTGAAACCACTAGAAGCAAAGAGTGGAGAGTCTTACTCTGTGTAACCATGTTCAACAGTTAACCGACGGGTTTGTAATAGTGGCAATGCTTATCGGGCGGATGCTAGGCGGTAAGTGGTATTTAGAGGAGAGCGCCCGATTCCATTAATCGAGGGACACGTAGCACTCGGGTGGAGAGAGAAAACCAATTTTTAAGGTGGTTATTTCTCTTGCAAGTGGCTCACCTGAAATGCATGTAGGTCGTTGGATCTAGCACGGGTTGATCGACGACGAAGGTTCAACAGACGGTTTTGGGTTGATTGGGTTAAGTTGGGACCATTAGATCTGGAGAGAAGATCGACAGTGGAGGATTGCTAAGGAATACCACAAGAGTGTAAAGCCATGTCATGATAAAATATGTGATTTCGATATCTATATCTATATATCTATATATATATATATATATATATATATATATATATATATATATATATATATATATATATATGGACCCACGGGACCATTACAATATGATGTAATATAATATCGTGTCCGTCGCAATATCGCAAGCCTTGTTAAAGTTTTTCCACATTGAAATCCACTGATTGCGATATAATTGTGGACCCAACTACACCATTATAGCATGGCTTAATCAAATTTCGCATCCACGGTAATCGCAATGTACAAAGGAATGTCAATCCACCAATTGCGATGGAGCTATGGACCCGACGGATTTATTAACAAAAGTTTATAATCATATCACATCCAGTAGGGGCAATCGGTAATCGGCCATTGGCGATGTTATAGACATGACTTATAAAAGGCCTCCTAAAAGTTGCGATTGCGATTGAGATTGTGACGTGGCATGTGGGACTAGCCATTATATATTTCTAACTATGTAAATCTATGATATTGTTACAGGAGGACAGAGGATGTTAAGGGGCATCGGCAATGTTATATCATGAAGACAAAAAGTTGCGACTGTGGAAGCTGCGATTGCGATTTAAGGAGTGATGTGATTGCCGTAAATAATGATGGGTCCATTGTATGAATATTGAAAAAAAGGGGGGCCTCTCTGATATAGTTATTTCCTTAATATGTAATATTATTACAATACGGCCTCTCTTCTGCATTAACGTGTCCTGGAAGAATTTTATGAATTCGAAGAGACAAAGGAAGCTAAAGAGTGAGTGCAGAGGAAGCCGAAATATCAAGCGAGTGAAGAGGAAATGAGCAGAAGCCGAAGGTTAGGAGTATCGGGCATATAAAACAGAGGACAAGGGAAAGTTTGACGTGCTGGCAAACTGTAAGAAACAGAGGAAGCTGAAGTTCTGGCAGAGGTGGAAGAAGCAGGAGGACAAAAGTAGTCACAGGTCCAACAGGGTTGGGAGCAGAGAATTACAACCAAACAGATCCAGATAGTCTACAGCAGAGGGTTGGAGCCCTTAAGGTTGGTGCCTCAAAACTAGAAGGATTGGTGTCCTGGGAGTTGGTGCTCCTAAATCCAAGGTTGGTGCCTTGACAAGATAGAGTTGGTGCTCTGGAGGTTGGAGCCTCACAAAAAAAGTCCAAGTTGGTGCTTGGCAATAGATTGAAGCCATATATATATATATATATATATATATTGTACTTGATTTATTGCAAATATTACATTAATAAAAGCATTTATTCCTGTTATCTACTTCTGTGTTCCAATTATAAATGTTTTGACTGGTAAGAGTAACAATTAAAAAGAAATACTAATTCACCCCCCCTCAGTATTTCCAACAATTGTTATCAGAGCGGGCTTCTTCATATCAGCCTAACAACTTGAAGAAGGATTCTCAGTCACGATGAGAAATCAAGAAGTGGCAGGAAGACCTCCTTTGCTCGATGGCACAAATTTTGGTTTCTGGAAAAAGAGAATGTCCTACTACTTAATGTCCCTTGGACCTGAAGTTTGGCATTTGGTCTTAAATGAGTACATAACTCCTTTCACTCTTCCAACAGATCAAGATGAGAGGAAAGTCTACGTTGCAAATGCAAAAGCCTTAAGCTCCATCACTAGTGGAATCACTGATTCTGAATTTACAAAAGTCATGAATTGTAACTCTGCCAAAGTATGGGATAAGCTAACTGGCTTATATGACGGGGACTCCAATTTCAAGAAGGAAAAGCTTCAAACTCATAGAAGGCAATTTGAAAATCTGAAAATGGATGATGAAGAAGATATTGCATCATACTTTCTCCGAGTAGCTGAAGTGGTCAAATCTCTTAAAGGATTGGAAGAAAACATTGAAGAAAGCACCATTGTTCAAAAGGTCTTAAGATCTCTCCTAGACAGATTTGACTCCAAAGTAAGTGCCATAGAAGAAATGAAGGATCTAGATACTCTCAAAATGGATGAACTCCATGGAATCCTTATTGCCTATGAGATGAGAAAAGGTTTCCCAAGTTCCAAAGATGTAGCATTCAAGGCCTCAAAATCAAAAAAGGGGAAAGAAAGGAATGCCAGTAGTGATGACTTTGATGTTGAATTCAAAATGGCACAATTTTTACAAAGGTCATAGAAAGGATCTAAGATAAAAGGTAAATACCCTCTTATTTGTTTCAAATGTGGAAAAATAGGTCATTATGCTGCAAAACGTCCTCATAAGCATGACAGTGATGATGAAGAAAATTCTAAAAGGATGGTATACAAAAAGAAAGGGTTCAATAAGAAGAATTTCCTTTCTAAGCAAGATGAGTTTGATGAAGATGAATTAGTCATCAAAAAGAAATCAACTAACTAGTTCCCTCGCCGCAAAGGAGGTAATGAAGAGTTAGATGAAGAAAATGACCATGCTGGAAGCCAAGAAGTATTATTCATGGCATTCACAAATGATGATGACTCAAGGTTAGATGGAAATGTAGATGAATTGTTAATAAGTTCCATTGAAGAAAATGAGAAATTACGGAATAAAATCATTTCTCTCAAGGTAGAAAATGGGGAAACAAAAAGAAGTGAATATCTCTTGAAAAATAAGCTAAAAGAAAAAGAAGAAGCTTGCGAAGAACGTGAAGCTGAAATAGTATCTCTGAGGAAGGAATTGGAGCAAGTTAAAAAGGGTTAGAAAAGCTCTCAAATACTTGACACTACTAAATAATCAAAAACTTCAACATGAAAAATCTGGAATAGGTTTTAAAGGAGAATCATCAAGTACTACGAATAATGCGAAAAGCTATGCCGACGTACTTTCTAGCAACCCAAAAGAAGAAAGATTATTTCATCAAAGGCTCATCCCAGATCCAAAGAATGAAGAGAGAGTAACTCCAAAGAAGAATTTTGATTCGAATCATGGATGTTACAACTGATACAAAACAGTATTTCATCAAAGGCCCATCTCAAATCCAAAGAATGAAGTGGGAGTAACTCCAAGGAAGAATGTTGATTCAAATCGTGGCTATTACAATAGGTACAAAACTATCTTTTTTGGGCATTGTTTCCATTGTAAACATTTTTGTCATCAAGCTAGACATTGCATGGCTCGTAAGAATGACAGACCAAAACTAAAGGATCAAATAAACAAACCATATGGCCCCAAAGGGAAAGGACAAATCAAAACCTACAACTCTTTTGATCCCTTTGCCAAATTTGATCTGATTTTCTCATTATGTAATAATAATGGACACATTCAACAAAATTGCCCACTCAAAAGAGGAAAAGCAAGAAGTGAGAATTCCAACACGGATAAATGTGGCCTAGCTCTATGCACTCAAAATAATGAAAATCATTGGTTTGTGGATACTGGGTGCTCCAGATACATGACAGGGGACAAAGGGAAGTTTTTCTCATTGAACACAAAGGAAGGAAATGTATCCTTTGGAAGTGGGTCTGCCAAAATTGTTGGAAAAGGAGCTGTTACTATTATTAATGGAAAAGGAAAAGCTCAAAATGCTTTGCTAGTAAATAGGCTCAAACACAACCTCCTGTATGTTAGACAAATCTATGATCAAGGACATAATGTTGTCTTTAGCACCAAGGGCAGTGAAATAAGGAACTCTTCCTCAGGGGAACTTGTGGCGAAAGAGGTTAGAACACCAGACAACATCTATATTATGAACAAGATTCAAGAATATAAATGCTACTTAAGTCAAACAGATGAAAGTTGGTTGTGGCACAAGTGACTTGGACATACAAGCTTCGATAACTTGATCAATATTAGCAAGATTAAAGCAGTACGAGACATTCCAAAGTTATTCAAACCAAATCAAGGAGTATGTGGCCCATGTCAACATGGAAAGCAAACTAGAACAAGTCACAAGGCCAAGGAGTTCTCTACATCAAAGCCTTTGGAGATCATTCATGTTGATTTATGTGGACCAACTAGAACTCCGACACTCCAAGGAGAAAGGTACTTTGCTTTATTTGTTGATGACTATACTAGAATGATGTGGGTATATTTTATAAAATATAAATCTGAAGCATTCAAGTGTTTTAAGAATATTAAAGCTCTTGTGGAAAATAAAAAGGACTCTAAGATTAAGTGTCTCAGAACAAATAGAGGGGGGGAATTAAAATCACAAGAATTTGATGAATTCTGTAAAATACATGGAATTAAAAGAGAAATATCTGCTACCAGAACACCAAAGAAAAATGGGGTAGTTGAAAGAAGAAATTGAATAGTTCAAGAAATGGCAAGAACAATGTTAATAGTAGTTAACTTGCAGAAAATTTTTGGAAAGAAGCCGTCGGGACAACTGTCTATACATTGAATCGAACTCAATTGAGACCAAATAATGAAAAGACTCCTTATGAATTATGGAAAGGAAGACCTGCGTCAGTAAAATACTTCAAGATTTTTGGAAGCAAGTGCTTCATAAAAATCAATGATGACTCACCAGGAAAATTTGATTCACGGGTTGACGAAGGGATCTTTCTTGGATATTCTATAAGAAGCAAAGCCTACAAGTGCTACAATAACTGACTACGGAAAATAGTGGAAAGCATTGATGTAAAAATTGATGAAGACCTTCTAGAAAAAGAAATTGAAGAACATGAAGTTGATCCTCTCATTGAAGAAGAAGAACCTGAAAAAGAAGAAAAAGACCAAGGAAAAACCAAGGAAAAAGAACCATCTCAAACCCCTTCAAAGACGAAATTTATCCCAAAATATCACCCAGAAGAGCAGATTATTGGCAATATGGATGAAGGAATGCAAACCCGAAGAAGTATGACTAGAACACCAAAGAAGAATGATGTTGCTCTTCTATCCATGATAGAACCAGAAACATTTACTCAAACAAGTAAGGATCCTCATTGGGTAAAAGCCATGGAAGAGGAAATGTCTCAAATTGAGAAGAATGAGACATGGGAGCTGGTACCTCGTCCAAAGGACAAGAACATAATATGAACCAAGTGGGTGTTTAAAATCAAAATGAATGAAGATGGACAATAATCAGAAACAAGGCAAGGCTTGTTTGTAAAGGCTATTTACAAATTGAAGGAATTGACTTTGAAGAAACATTTGCACCAGTAGCTTGTGTGGAAGCTATCAGGATGTTCTTGGCATTTGCTTGCTCAGGAGGATTCAAAATCTATCAAATGGACGTAAAATCAACATTTCTGAATGGGGAACTCAAGGAAGAAGTCTACATGGAGCAATGAGAAGGGTTTAATCTAACAGAAGGAAAAGAATTTGTTTGTAAGTTGAAAAAGGCATTATATGGGTTGAAACAAGCTCCTAGAGCTTGGTACACAAGATTGGATCACTATCTACAACAACAAGGCTTCAAGAAGGGAGTGGCAGGAAGTCATCTATATATAAAGATGGATGAGGATAAGTTACTAGTCACCCTTGTTTATGTTGATGATCTGATTTTTGCTAGTAATAATGATGAGATGAACCATGAGTTTTCTCAAAATATGTCAAAAGAGTTTGATATGTCAATGATAGGAGAGTTATCTCACTTCCTTGGACTACAAGTATCTCAAACCATGACAAGAATGTTTATATCTCAAGCTAAACATCTTAAAGACATGCTTAAAGATATGGAATGGAAGACTGTGCACCCATGAGCACACCCATGACCACACAGTTGCAAATTGAGCAAAAATGATGACTCCCCTCTGGTAGATGCAACTCATTACAGGTCAATAATTGGTTCCCTTCTGTACTTAACTGCTACGAGACCCGACATTATGCAAGCAGTAGGAATGGTGGGAAGATTTCAATCAGCCACTAAACAATCCCATTTGTTAGCTGTAAAAAGAATTCTTAGATACCTGAAAGGAACTCCTGATTTCAGTCTCTGGTACCCTAAGAGCTCAACTCTTACTTTGACTGCATACACTGATGCTGATTGGGCCGAAGTGTTGATGATAAAAAAAGTACTAGTGGAAATGCATTCTTCCTGGGAGACTGTTTAGTATCTTGGCTCAACAAAAAACAGACATCCATATCACTATCTACAACTGAAGCCGAGTATATCGTTGTTGCAGATTGTTGTACTCAAATACTATGGATGAAGGAATCTCTAAAAGATGTCAACATAGGTACAAATCAACCAATTACCATCTATTATGATAACACAAGTCTGATCAGCCTCAGCAAAAATCCAGTGATGCACTCAAAGACCAAACATTTACTAATCAAGTATCATTTCCATTGTGAACAAGTAGCTGATCAAAACATCAGCTTGGAATATATCAATACTAAGGAGAAGATAGATGATATTTTCACAAAACCTCTTCCTCAAGAAGCATTTGAACATTTTCGTCAAAAGATGGGGGTTATCTCTTTAGCATCACTTAAGTTGATTCATAAAGATGTTGTAGGATAGCGGGAGCAGTTCGACAAGGGGAGTCCTTATGCACTCCTTTGCCACTGATGTCATTTGGGGAGAGAAGAAGAATATTGCCATCAATGACAAAGGGGGATATTTTTGATCTAGATTGTCATTAATGTCAATATGAAGCCAAGGAGAAGCAGATCAGACTTGTGAAGAACAAGAGCAAAGCCACTGGAAAGAGGATGGCATCAGCGAGAGAGAAAATAGAGTCATAGGAAGTCACAAAGAGATATGTCCAAGGGAAACTGCTATCAGAAGAACAAAGAGAAATAAAGCTATCAAAGCAGGGAAGAAGTTCATTAGAAGGAACAAAGAGGAACACGCATCAGGAGGAGAAGCCAATGGAAGAGCAGTTAACGGAGGAGAATCGCATGTAATATATGCCAAAGAAGAACTATCAGAATCCAAAGGGAAGACCAATCAAAGGAGCAAGAGAAGCATAGAGGAAGAGTCATTTGAAACCATGAGAAGCAAAGAGTGGAGATTCATTACTCTGTGTAACCACATTCAACAGTTAATCGGCAGGTTTGTAATAGTGGCAGTCGTTATCGGGCGGACGCTAGGCGGTAAGTGGTATTTAGAGGAGAGCACCCGATTCCATTAACCAAGCGACACATAACACTCAGGTGGAGAGGGAAAACCACTTTTTCAGGTAGTTATTTCTCTTGCAAGTGGCTCACCCGAAATGCATGTAGGCCGTTGGATCTAGCATGGGTTGATCGATGGGGAAGGATCAACAAACGGTTTTGAGTTGATCGGGTTAAGTCGGGACCGTTAGATCTGGAGAGAAGATCAACGGTGGAGGATCATATATATATATATATACTGTACTTGATGTATTGCAAAGATTACATTAATAAAAACATTTATTCCTGTTATCTACTTCTGTATTCCAATTATAAATGTTTTGACTGGTAAGAATAACAATTAAAAAGAAATACTGATTCACCCCCCTCTTAGTATTTCCAACAAAGTATGTGCCTAGAGTGAAGAAGAACTTAGGATTTGTCGCGATGTTGGAGGACAAAGGCTACGATGTTGTCTTTAGTAAGGGAAAGGTTTTCCTTAGAGACATCACCGTGAGACAAGTGAAATAGATCGGTTCACGAGTCAAGAACTTGTATGCTCTTGAGGTTCAAGATGCATGCAAAGCCTTGAGGAGCAAGGCAAATGTTAGAGAATTGGTGGTTGAAAGGGAGAGTAAATTACCTCTCAACATGCAGTCCTAGAAGGGGTCTCAGACAATTATGGAGGAGCCATAATTGGAGAAGTGGGTAGAGGGATCACATGCATCCATACCTCCAGGTGTGAGGTGGGGCGATGTGAAGTGATAGTCCCATGAAGGCTGAAATTGGATAGCGTCCATTGAGAGGTTTTATCTCATGGATTGTACCTTGCTACGAGACCCCAAAGTACATAGTAGTGGGAGGAATTAGTGGGATTGATGCAGTCAGAGATCAAAGTGACAGAGGCTAGAGTAGTCAGATACTGAAGAGAGAATAGAAGGATTGACAACAATGCAGAAAGGCTGAGTTAGTAGAAGCGCAAAGTATTCAGTTGACAGAGGCAATAGCAGTTAGAGAATTTGATGACAGATGCATCATACTGATTCAGGTTGGATGTTTTTTTGTTTCTAGAGATTGATGGAGCAACAACACTAGAGAGACGTTTTACATGCAGAACATTCCAAAGGTTTAGGATTGTGATCGAGTTGAATTCCTTTCTTGTTGAGAGGGAGTGTTGAAAATAGAAACAAGAATTGATAAAAATAGAATCCAAAATATTCCAATTTTAATTTGTCCTTGAATTAAAATTGTTAATTAAATTCGAATTTGGTCTCACCAGCTACATGAAAAATAATTAATTAATTCATTATGGATTGATTAGTTGGAGAAATTCAAGTTACAAGTCTTTCTGAAGTCATGCAACAATTATCCCTTAAATTAAGGAGATTATCCCTTAATTAAGGAGACAATATTGAGTTATATTTGAGTTGTAATTAGTTAGCTCAGTTTATTGAGTTAAGTCTAGTTAAATTAGTTCCAAACTATTTGAGGAACTAATTGTGAGTTATCAGTCAGTTGATGCATGCATGTACTCAACAAATGTACTCCAGATAACTGAAGATTCCCTCATCAGAAACTCATGCATGTCTATTATGAGAAATACCTAGTTGAGATTAAAGACAAGGACAATGTACTATCAGTTGCATGCTTTCCTATAAAGGAAACTCATCCATGAAGTCAAGGGAAGGTTCCTTGAGGATTGCATAGTTTTACATGGTGTGAGATCAATGTGAGAGATTAGTGTTACACTTGGTAATAGGAGGATCACCTAGGAGAAACCATGCAAGGAAATAGGAGGCTTGGAGGGCATAGGAGAAGGTTTTTGAGAAGCCTTGTTTTCCTGTGAGAATCTAGGAGGATTGTACTGAGAGTTGGTTAGTTGTGTGAGCTAAGGCTTTGTATTATTCTGATATATTTCCACCTTGTATGATAATGCATATAGTAGGGTTTTTAGCTGAGGCTTTCCCCTGAGTATTCTTCTGTGTTTCATGTGCATTACTTCTTCTTCTGGTTATATGTGTTCCACTTGATCTTGCTCAAATATTTTAAGCTTCCACTAATCGATTGTAGAAGTAGATTAAAATATTTTTCTTTAGTTATATTGCATTATGATATTAATCTATAGTCATATTTTTACATAGATCTCAGAGGTAGATTTGTAGAGAATTTGCAGGAAATTATACAACACTAAGATGTAGGTTGTCTGCGCACTCAACTGTAGAGCCTCTTATTCGCCACAAAGCTACAGATCACAACAATGCAACCATAAACACTAATATAGATCATAACGATGATTCTCTTCTTATTATTTGACCCTATATATACTATTACATCGAGGGTCACATCATCAAATACCATGGTCCAAATACCATGGAATCCCTAAAACAAGTAGCTATGGTCCCAAAACCAATTGATCTTTTACATTATTAAAAAAAGAAGGGGCTTCGCCCTATCCCGAAGCCCTTATACTGTGTGGTATATTCAAACTACTCCGCTATGTGGTCCACTTCGCACTCCGCTGCGCACTTCACTGGGTACTTCGCTATGTGCTCCACTATGCACTCCTCTCCACAAAATATGAAGTCTTTGCCAAAAAAAAGGCCAAGTTGGGTTGCGCTCAATAGGCCCCCACCACTCACATGTGACTCGTCCCAAGTCACTTAGCTACTTTGACTCTAATTTTTGGTGCAATATTGTTGTAGGTATTATTGAACTACTACAAAGTCTCTGTGAACTGCTTCTCTTCATTGCACACCTCTTCCAATAGTGATTTTGTCACAAGTTCTGTAGCCTTTTGCATCACTTTTGTTTCCCTCTGTCGAAGCTCTTGAAGCTTCTCATCCACTACCTGGGAAAGTTGGAGAGCCTCATCCTGCCATGGATGAGTTCTCTCTATCAAAACCTGTTCTTCCTTCCTTAGTTCTTCTATTTTCTTTTGGAGGGTATTTCCCTCATTGAACTTGGCGAGCTTCTACAAGATTGGTAAGGTATTCATAGTTGCACGAATCTCTTCCAGTTGTTGCTGCTTCTATTGAATGTCTTCCTGCAGTTTCTACACATTTGGGTCTTCCTACAGTGAAGTCCAAATCTATAAGCTCTTCTCTAGAAGCTTCCCAAAGTCTTCCACTAATGTGGAGATGATGACCACTACAACATTTAGGTTGATCTCCCTCTATTCTCTTACTTCCTATGCCATGGTTGGTTGCAGGTTCATCTGTAGCTCACTGATCTACATTTCATATTTAAATTGTATTGCGATGATTTTATCCTTGTATCCTCTAACTACAAGTTTGAGCTTCGCGACCTTGTCCTCCACTGGCTCTTCTTCTTGGACATCAAGGTCCGAAATCTCTTTGTATGTTGCTTCATCCACCTCCCTGATCTTATGATGGTCTTGAAATTCTTGGTCCCTCTCCTGGATCATCTAGTCAAGCTTCTGTTGCAGTGAAGCCCAATCTCTTTCTACATGAATGTTTAGCTGCAAGTTGTGTTGTTCGTGCAACTTCATCTCCTCTATTATTTCCAAGTGCAGCTTATGTAATCTCTGCAATGGTACTTCTACGATGTTCATGTTGACATTCCTCTATTCTTTACCCTATTGTTGAACCTCGACAGAGTCAAACTGCAGGGCTCCGACAGGTATCGATGCTAACTGCATTGCAAGTGTAGTATCTATTTGCATTTCTTCTCCAATCTTCTCCACAACTTGCGCTAACTATCTAACTATCTTCCCTAATATTTTTAGTTCTACAATCCACTCTTCTACACCTGTTAGAAGTGAGCTGTAGTGATATTCTAGCTTGCTCCATGATTCTGTCGTTGCTTCTTGTATCTTGTCCTTGATTTGGTCTAACTACCCTTCAGTGAGGACCACTAGTGTTATACCCTTCGCCTTATCTGCCTTCTACTTCTTTTTGGTTCCTTAGGTAGCTTTGGTTCCTGCCTTCCTCTTTTATGTGATAGTGGGGTCTATCTTTGTCATTTCTAACTCATTCTACTCATCTCCTTCAAGAGGATCCTGGTGACCCTCGTCATGTTTCTCTTCTTCCTCTGAGTCATGCTCATCCTTGTCTTTGTCCTTTCCACTCACTTCTCCATGTTGCGTTGTGTCCTCCTCTGTCACACTATCTTCTTCCTGTGTTTCTAGCACAGTCATCCATTCTGCGGGCCACTGCTATACTTACGCTAAGAGATCATATTTTGTTACTAAGTATGGCAGGGGATGCCATTTCTTCTTTGTGTCCCTACGAGCTTGTATATATACTTTGTGGAAATCAACCTTAAACTTCGCAACAATGCTATACTTCTCGTATAAGCTCGGCGAAAGGCGAGGATGCTGGTTCACTAACATATGTAATTCTATATGATATAATACAAAAAACATCATGTTCTCCATTGCTCGCGGCGGTTGAGTGGTATGCCACAGTGAGGTATACCATGCTGCTTCACAAACATATGAAGCTACTAGAGGGAACTACGAATACGAATCCTTCAGCTCTCTCTATGCCAATATTGCAATTATCAATATCAACCATGCATAATGGAATGTGGTACCTTTCTCTTGGACTTCGCAACAGTCGTCCATAAATTCTTTGCAAAGGTATTCGACCCAGTTTTATTGAACCCCATTGGCGCATTGCGCAACTAATGAAACTACCGCTACAAGGACTTCATTAGTCCGCCACTTTCTCATGATCTTCCCAGCCAATATGTGTGATGTGAAGCAAACCCCTTCGTCATTGATTGAGTTTATGTCGTATCCTCACTTCCCTTTTGTGAGTCCAAACTTCTTCTTCATGCTTTCGGCTATGGCACAGTCCTGATCTTTTCTAACAAAATCTTATGTGGGGTTCCACCCTTGATATAGTAGTCTCATGATTCTCTAGATCAAAATTGGGTCTATAGGGATCCTCGTCCCCATCCATAGGCATCCATCGTGCACGATCATGAGCAACTATTGCACACAAGCCGTGCTCCCCAGACTTCTACCAAAGTGTGACAAATTTAACATGTTCATCAATCCCGGTTGCACCAATCCATTCACCCACTGGTGTGTCTCTAACCTCGTCACACCACTCTCCAAGTAGTTTACTTGTTTCAAATATCGGTATGGATCGAACTGCTAGTATTTCTTTCTGTCATTGAAGTCATAGTCCACGAACTTGAGCTGCGGAATTTTCCCAAGGATTTATCCATAAAATGGTACTGATTTTGGCAATAGGGGTGTGAAGGTGCCAAACTTCGCATCCTTTGAGTCTTTCACTAGTTTTTCATTTGGTTTTATTGGCAGAATATATGGTGGTAGAGGTGATGCAAATGTTGCACTATTTTTTTCCATCTGAACCTGCTCCACTTCTTCTTCACTATCTCTGATTTGTTCGGGTTGTTGTCGATGCTCAACAGGTTCCTTGTCATGTTTCTTCTTTTTTCTTTGGTCAGTTTATTTCATGGGGATCTCCATTGTGTTTGTGATGATGCTGCTATGGGTGATGCTATTGCGGGCGTACCAGCGGTTACTATGACTGATTCCATGATTCCAGGTAAGCCTTTCTCGTGAAAATTATGATCAATTTCCTCCCAAGAACGCTCAGACGACATACAAAAATGCCAATTTTTGCAATCTCTTAACAACAACACTCGAATTCTAAATTCAACAAAGTGCCAAATCTGGGTGGGAGGTGGCTTTCTATAACAATTCTGAATTTCTAACCCCATCATTAGCTCAAATTTTGTTTAGATTGTTCCAGATTTTGTTCATTAATTGCATATCTATCCTTAGATCTTGTCAATCTATCCTTATAAATGAAACTTTCCACGTGTTTTAACATTAAATTTCCCTTTTAACAGTCATATTTTTCCGGTGAACTTTGACGAATCCCATATTGTAGTGAACACCCCTTCTTATGTCGTAGCTCCTATGTACTTCGACATAATCCAAATTGTAGTGAAGTAACCTCCTACGTCGAAGCTCTCTGTAGCCTAGTTTATAGTTCAGTGCCCACTTTTAACTGCAGGTGGCACTAAGACTTTTCTCCTTTCTTCTTTAGAGCAAGGATGTAGGGACAAGGTTGTCCCTGTACAAATTCAACCTACTTCCATTTACTCTTCCTTAAATCAATTCTCCATTTAACTTCGCTAATTGAACTGCACGCCCATTAGTAATATACTTGATAATATATGGGCCCATTCAATGCATCCTGAACATTCTTAGAAATTTTGCAAACTTATTGTCATAGAGGAGAACAAGGTCTCCTACTTGGAACTTCTTCTGCTTGATATGTCTGCCATGCTAGGCCTTTTCTCTTGCTTTCTATACCTGCTGATGAAATCCTACTCTAAATCTGTCTTCTTCCAAAGCAAGCAACTATTCCATTCTTTCCTTCATTATATCAGGGTTTGCCATATCTATAAAATCTGGAATCCTCAAGTAAGGAATGATGTACTCCATGGGCATCACAACTTCCTTCCCATAAACTAATATGAAGGGTGTCTAACCTGTCAAATTTTTGCATGTGGTCTTATAAGCCCATAAAACTGCTGGAATTCTAAGGTCCCAATCATCTCTGTTCACAGTGCACACCTTAGTAAGTGCATTTTCCAAAATATTATGAAACGCTTATACTGTTCCATTTTCCCGAGGATGATAAGGGGTAATTTTCTGATGATAAACTTGGAACTCCTCAATCAATGCTTCGATAGTCTTATTTAGGAAGTGTGAACCTTGGTTATTTATCACAATCTTCAGACATACAAATCTAGAGAATATGTACTCAAAAATAAACTTTGCAGCAGTCTTTGTGTTGCAGTCCCTTACTGGTTGTGTTTCAGCCCATTTTTCATGTAATAAGTTGTTGTAATTATGTACCCCGAACCAGTGCTCTTTCTAGGTGGGTTGATGGGTCCAACAAAATAAATAGCCCACTTATCAAAGGCTTGCAATGTGACTTGTGGTACCAATGACATCTCATCTCTTCTTGATGGTTTCCTATTCTTTGACACATATCACATGCTCTGTAGTACTCCTTCACATCTTTATGTAGTGTAGGCCACCACAATCCTGCTCTCAAAATCTTCTGTGCAATAGCTTTTCCTACATAGTGTCCACTAGCTGTGCCACCATGAGCTTCTTCTAGAATCATATGTTTTTCATGTTCAAGAACATATCTGTGCAATATTTCATCTGGTCTCATCTTATATAACTATTCTACTATTAATGAAAAGTTAGTTTTCTTAACCACTAATTATTTCTTTTGCTACGTAGTATACTCTGAAGGAGCCATCCTTGTCGTAAAAAAACGAATGATATCTAAAAAATGGTCATTTTCAACTTCGATTTCAAATAACTATGCATCAAGTATATTATCCTCTATGCTGGTTGGTTCTTCCCCTGTTTCCAATATTTACAATGATCAGGTCCTGCATTCAGTCTTCCTGGTTTAACAATGATTTGAAATTCATATTCCTAAAATAACAGTAACCATTTGCAAATATTTCCTCCTAAGACATGTTTATTAACCAAATACTTTATTGTAGAATGATTTGTAAACATTTTAAAGTGTGATCCCAACAAATAGTGCCTAAACTTCTGCAAAGCATATACCATGGTAAGTCCTTCCCTTTCTATAGTGATGTAATTGTTTTCTACTTTAGATAATTTTCTACTTGCAAAAGCTATAGGATGATCAATTTCTCCTGCACCATGTTGTGTCAATACTACTCCCAAAGTTATACAAGAGGCACCCAAATGGACATAGAATTCCTTATTCCAATCAGAGAACACTAATACAGGTGCAGTTATACTTTTTTCTTTCAATATGTCGAGGCTCTTCTGACATACTTCATTCCATTGAAAAGTTACATCATTTTTCAACAATTTCTCCATAGGCACAGTAATCTACTTCGTTCCATTGAAAAGTAACATCATTTTTCAACAATTTCTCCATAGGCACAGTAATCTACTTCGTTCCATTGAAAATTTACATCATTTTTCAACAATTTCTCCATAGGCACAATAATCTGAGCATACCCCTTGATGAACTTTATGTAATACCTTGTATGTCCCAATATAATGCGAAGCTATCTTACTGACTTAGGAGGACGCAAGTTCAAAATAATATAAATCTTAGCAGGGTCCACCATTAATCCTTTATTACAAAAAATATGTCCGAACAATATGCCAAAAGGTACACAACATATGCACTTCTTTAAGTTCAAAGATATGTGATATTGTCTACATGTGTCGAGCATAAGTCTTAAACTTCCAACATGTTTTTCTTAACAATCGAAATATTGTCCAATCATAAAAATATACCTCTAAAAACTTGTGAATTCCTTAAAAGCTGCAACCACCACCCTAGAAAAAATAGCAGGGGCATTTTTCAATCCAAAAGGAATTATTGTGTATTGATATGAGCCCTATTCTGTAGCAAATGTGGTCTTATGCCGATCTTCAGGTGCAATTCTAATTTGATGATAACATGATAATCCATCTGTAAATGAGTAAGCTTCTTGACCTCCTACATTTTCTTGCACTTCATCTGTGAAAGGGGTAGGGAAGGGATCATGTGAACATTGATCATTCAACTTCCTTAGATCAACACAAATCCTAATTTCTCCTTCAGTCTTCTTCTCTTGCACAGCCATATGACTCACCCATTCTGGTTCTTCTACTGGTTCAATAATTCCTACTGTTATCATCTTATAAAGCTCTATCTTTACTTTCTCCTTATACTTTGGGTTCAGCCTGTAAGGTCTTTGCTTGAATGGCTTTGCATCGGGATTAAGGGGAATCTTCATGACTCCTAGATCTCCTACTATACCCTTTGTTTATGAAAACGTGGTGGGAAACAGTTCTTGGTATTCATGAAGTAACTCTATAACTTTACTGACTATCTCTTCATCCCAATATTTTCCTATTGTTGCAAACTTAGGTTCCTTCTCTGATCCTATGTTCACCTTCTTGGTATTCAGTGGCTTCGTTATATCTGGTATTTCTAGCTCATGTCCAATTACTTCACGGTATCCTTCTGATTATGATATGTCGATGTTGCGAGGATATTCTTCTTCATCTATAGTAAGGTTATAACATTCAAGTGCATTTTCTATCTGCATGGCCCAATTAGGTTGTTGCCATGTTAGTGGGGTTACATTCTCAAATATATTATCCTTATTAATTGTCTGAAGTGCCAAATTTATGTATGGGAAATTATCCTCAAAGATGAATGCTAATATGAATCCATCAACCATGTCTGCCTAGTTTACTTTCCCATGTCAAAGATCTATTTCCAGGTACCAATTCCTAGGGATTGTCTCTAATGTATGAATGAATCCATGTACACATTCTTGCTGTGGAATCTCCTTCTATGCTGTAGTGCATAGCTGGAAATGCTTCCTAGGATTAGTTTCACCATCATATTTTATCTCTATCTCTCTATCTATCTGTCCAAACCTTATCCACATCAATCTTCAACATTCCTTCCAACCTTCTATATTGTTCTTGTGTGCATTCCACCATCTAGCAGGGGTAGCTTTCAGGGCTATATCCAAGGCTGGAAACCTTTGATTTTCTAGAACTTGTTCTTCATATTCATCAAGAAAAGTATTTAAGGCACCTAAACCATCATAAGAAGGTAGGTTACATACCTCAGATATCATACAACGAACTAATTTAGTAATTCTTGCACATCGTCTTGTGGATACTTCATGCAACCTATTCTGCCAATTTTCCAACTCTTCTTCTAAGTCTGAGGTACAAGAACTATCATGCTCCCAACTCAACTTTCCCTCTGTAGTAGGGTTAACAAAATCATGTTCCTTTGTTGTCATTTGATAGATATTATCTCTATCAGCTATGCAATATTATTCTTTGATAGGTTCTGTATATCATACCCCTTTTGAGGGATCCAAGGGAACAATTACTCTTATATTGTTTCCTTCAAATATCATTGTCTCTTCTTTATATTAATAATGGCCATATTATCAAATGCCCAGTCAATTCCAAGCAATGAAGGGTAAGGGTTTTTTTCATTGACGATCTCTATTACTTCAAAGTCAACAATAGTGTGAACTCCTTCAATATCTATTGTGACACCTGGTAGTCTTCCTAGAGGGAAGATATTTTGTTGATTTTCCATCCTAAACTGAATAGGTGACCATTGTCGCTTCGAATTACCCATTAATTATGATGTTTGCTTCGTCAAGACATTAGCATCAAATCCCACATCCAGGATAACTTGATCGATCTCATATACTCCTATTTGCACACTAAGCCTCATCTCTCTTCTAGTTCTTTTTTGTCGATGCAAATTATTGAATGTGTGCATCTCACTTCATAGTGTTTCTTTGGATGAATAGGAATTTATCAACTCTCGAAGCCCTTCTACAAATTTTTGATCTCTTAATAATTTCATACAAGTCTGTAGAAAAGACTTTAAAATACCTGCTTGATTTGTTGAATCCTGGTCTTGTGTCGATGTTGTTGACATGTCACAATTACTTTTTTGATCGATCTTTGGTTGTGCACTAGATGTCGAAGCTCCAATGTCCATAAAAAATTGCTTTACTTCTATAAATAACTCTTTTTCTTTCTGAACATAAAAAACGGAAAATTTCTCAACAATTTTTCTAACCCATGTACTTTCATATTGTTTCTTCTCATATGCTTTATCACTTCCCGTCGTAGCTCCAATTCTAGTGACAATATTAATTCGAGGTTCGTTAGTCCTCCTTTTAGCAGTCATCATTTGAATATTCTATGTCAGATGTTGATTTTTTTTTTCATTTTCGCCATAAGTATAGGAAATTCTTCAATTACATTTTCATAGGACATTCTTCAATTACATTTTCAAAGGATTTACAATACTTACATGTCGTTGTGGGGTTCCGATAGTCTCTTGCAAAATGACTTAGCTAGCCATAGTTATAGCAAATTATCTATCTGCGTCCACAACTAGCTCCACCACCTCGACCTCTTGCTTGGTAGCCTCCTCAACCACCGTGTTTTCCACTGCCTTCATGTACATGTTATTCTTCTTGCATTTTATAAGTTTCAGCACCGTGCTCCATCATTAGTTCATAAGCTCGACAATTATTGTCATCATGTCCTACTGATTTACATAAATTTCAATATAGGTTCCTTGGAGTCTGCACATATTTCTATAACAGGTAACAGTCTTCTGAGTGATGTTGGCCTCTGGTCTTACATATATTGTACGACAGGCTGGATCCTACATTTAAGGATTCAGTGCCTCACTAGCCATGTAATCCCTGAAGATCAGACATTGTTCTATAGAATGGCCCTTCGATTTTCACTTTGTATACCATAGTTCTTCTCTGACTTATTTTATTTTGTTGATATCATGTATCTGCAAGGTTAGGTTCACCAACTGACTCTGAATCTATTGCATGCCTACATTAGTATCTCCTATAGGCGAAGCTTCCAATTCATTGCAATTTGTAGAGCTTCAGCTTGACGTGTTATCTTTCGTCGCGTCAATCATAATCTGATATGCGGTAACAACACAACTATAAACAATTCTTGATTTTTTTACGGAGCTATGTCAAAGTTCACCTGATCTAACAATACCTTAAATCTCTGATCAAATTCCCAAATAGACTCAATAGGTTTCTGTTTAATTTATTTCAACTCAGTGATGCATTGTGACTGAGACTTCAACTTATTAAATTATCTGATCAGTGCTGATTTAATATCTGCAAATGTTCTGATCTGCTTGAGATGTTGTCAATGCTCTATCCCGAAACATCGTAATGAGATGCAATTTATTTTTTTTCATCGTTGATCTAATTCACGGTGCATACAACTTCACATAAAAACCAAAACTATTATGGATCCTCCAATCTAGTTCCTTTGAAAATAGGCAACTTAATATCATCAGGCATAATTTTTCTTGGAGGGGGAGGGGGATGGGGGGTAGGGGGAGAAGGGGTAGGGGGAGGGGAGGGGGAGAGCCAAAAAAACCCTAGCTATTACTGGATTTTGGATTTTGTGAACTCTTAGGCTGGGAAGGTGAATACTAAGAAGTTACCTGGGGTTTATCAGGGTGGCTATCTTCTCTTTCACTTTCAGTTTCACTCAAAGGAGGACTATACTCAGTCTCTACAAAGGTCTTTAGGTCTTGTCAACAAGCTCTCTTAATGGTATCTACTCTATATCTCTTTCCACTTCGTGTTACTGCGATCTCTAACTCAAACTTATTCTCTTTTCTTCCAAACATAAGTAAACTAGCAATCTGACTGCATTCGTAAAACTCCATTTTTACACAGAAGCATCTTAATCCAAATTTTCAAAGAATTCAAATACTTACCTCATAGTCCTTTGAAGAATTTTCTTTCTTCTTCGTTGTAGGACACAGTCGAGTTTACTGCAAACTTAGTAATGAATCTTCCCAATATGCTATCAATCCAGAAATCAAAAACCCTTGAAATCCTATTGTTAGTGCTCTTGAGTCACTGTATTAGTTCAGGAGTCCACACCCCAGGAGTCAATCTCGATATCAACTCATACAACTCAACAGAAAATGATGCGAAGAAAATCTCATATTGATCTGTAAAAATATACTTTTGTAATCAAGCTTTAGATGTCAAACAAGGGTTTCTGTTCTCTTGATCTGCAAATTATCGCTCTTTTAGTTCTAGCCAGTATTGAATATCTTTCTTCAACGGGTGCCACATCCACATATCCCTCAAACATATCCTGGTCCTAGCAATGAAACCATTTATTGGCTTTGATTTGGGTTGATCCAGGTTTGATCTATACTGCGCACCAACAAAACCCTCAATCACTCACCCTTTCGGTAATGACCTGCAAGCATATTGCAGTATCACTTGAACTGACTATGGGAGGATGTAGAACTAGGTTTCTACAAACTTGAAGGATGTGGAGATGTGGTATTATTATGTTTTCTTACTCTTATCATTCATAAATAATTCTCCACATTCCATTAACACTTAAACATATCATATAAATCCATAAATCATCATTGTGATGAAATAAAGTGCAACTGTAAGAAACTTCTACGCTACAACATGTAGTAAGCAAATGTACACACAAGACACCAATTTTACCGTGGTTCTCCCCAATGTGGGGCTACATACACAAGAATTGTTGCTAATATAATGATTCTTTGTAGAACAAATAGTTCTTGACCTACACACTAAGCTGCAGACTTGGGCCTCTGCACACTCAACCGTAGAGCCTCTTCTTCGCCATAAAGCTACATATCACAACAATGCAACCATAAACACTGATCTAGATCATAATTGTTGAGCTACTTTATTAACACAAATTAACACAAGTATTCATTAACAATCCAGGTTTGTAAAACTTGGAGGCAAGTCCACAGTATATGGATATCAGGTATAGCCAAGCTTAGAAGATGAATTTTGAAGAACTAAATAAGTACATATTACAAATATAAGCCTATATTAACAATTTCTAACTCACTTTTGCAATGTAAGAAAGATGAAGTGGCTCTTAACTTAAGAGATCCATTTGTGTCCTTCTCTCTCAATTATCACTTAATGAATAGAAATCAGAAATCATGAATTAACAATAGCTTAAGATGCATAAATAAACAATGAAGGAGACTCTTAACTTAAGAGATCTTTGGGCATTTTTCATCACAATTCATTCATCATTATGCTATCATTTGAAAACTGAAAATACATAAGAAAAACTGCTTGCATGTAACAAAGGAGAATTCTAGTTTTGATCTATCAATTCAATAGAAGGAGAATTCAACTTGAACACTTTGTTGTCCCATCTTACTAAAGTGATAAAAAAACTAAAATTCAATAATATAAATCATCACACATAAATTCATAATCAAATCTGAAACAAAGCAAATAAACAAATTCTAAAGTAACCGGTTCATGGAAAATTAAGCTAATCTAACAACGAAGTGTAGCTAGCTTGGAGTGGGGGCCCTCCACCCTTTCTTTGCACACTTGAGTTTGCTATCAAATTCTGAAACTTCAGTCACTCATCCACATCAATGAAAATCAAAATGAAAGTAGAACAGGTTCTTCAAAAATATCTCCAAAATTCAAATGTCTTAGCATAAAATTAACAAAAATTACATATCATAAGCCTTCAAAGTCTTGGCTTAAATAGAAGTTTATGAAACAAACTGATATAAAGTCTCTCTAACAATAATATATATTCATATCCATCTATCTAAGTGGAATTCATTCAATACATCCCAAGAAATATGGACAATCCCATGAAATCACAAAACTGCCATATTTCATAGGGATTTTCTGGGTGACTAGTCATGTTTGACCAGCCTTGACCGGGCCTAATAAAGCGTGTTTTGACCAAACCAAGTGGAATTAGTTCAGTCCTAGTTCCAAATATTTCCATCCACGCATCTAACTCGAGCCCAAGTGTCCTGCAAACATGTTATCCACATAGCTATTACGGGAATTTCCGATTCTGTTAAAATTTGCACTTGAAATCAAATTTTCATAAAAAATTTAGAAATTTCAAAATTAAAATTAAATACCTGAATATGCATGAAATACATTAAAATGGGATGGATATAATGGAAAATATAAGGATTAAGTATGTTTTCTCAAGTAAAAATAGATCAAAACTGAGGGCCAACATCTTCTCCTTGTTGATCGTCAAGCATGTCCTCATGCTTGCTTCTTCCTTTTGGATCTTCTTACCTCTACTGTGCATGCTGTTTCGGACCCTGATGCCTCTTGTTGTGCTGCTTTTAATAAATAGTCCATCCATGTGTCATGTTCTTCTCTATACAAAGTAGCCTCAACCTTCCGTTTTTCATATTTACCTTTCCACATGTTCTTTTCCTTGAGCCATTTGAATGCTTGCATGCAAATTAGATCATTCTTCCTATTTAATTTTCCTATTTCTTTAGTTAAATTTTTATTCTCTTTAACCAACTTGGCATTATTATTTTTACTTGCTTTGTTTTCCTTTTTCAAATGCCTTTCCAAAATCTTGTTTATTTCAAGTTGGTCTGTTAATTCTCTAATTTTGCTCTAGTGTAATTCTTTTTCAAGCTCATGTGTGTTTTTCACAAATGATGTTGCTGCCACATCATCAAAATAGAAATCTTTCTCTAATGCTTCTTTCTCAATAATATCCTCTGCCTGTTTCTCTATTGAACATGTGTCCACAATTTGCACTTCCTTATCCGTGCTACTTGTTTCAACTGGGCTCTTCTTCCTAAACCTCCTAGGAATGGACATGATGGATGTTTCATTTTCAATCATGACTGTATTGGTTTGCTTCTTAGCTCTAGTTCTGGGATAAAAAGGTGAACTCATCATACCCCTGGTTTCCTGTTCTACTTTGTTTTGTTCCTCAATGACCTGTTCCTTATACTAGTTTTGGTTCAAAAACTCCCTCCAAATCATCCCCTGAGTTTTTACTTGATATTCTACCAAAAATTTTATCAACCCCTGATGATAAACTTGTGCTTCTTTTGGCTTGTTTTCATTTTTGACTGATTCTATCATCTCTAAGAGGCTTCGAAAGAGGAAATATGGTAGGTTTATCTTGACCTCTCATTTAATGTGTTGAAGGAGTCTAATATGATACAGATGTACCACACTGTATCCCCTATCACAAGTGAGGAATTTTTGAATAATCAAAAGCAATTCTCCCCATGGTTCATTGAACCACTCCCTGGGTATACCTTTGGCCCTATCAAAGGTTCCCTTTCTATTTTTCTCCAGGAAGAAAGTCCATGTTTCCTCCTTGAAATGCAAACTCTTATGATAATTTTCTCCTATCATTGGAAGGTACAATGCTTGTGAAGTGAATTCCTGAGTCACTGGAATTATTATGTTTCCTGCTCTTGTTTACTCCTGATTATAATTGTTCACAAATTCTCTTGTTATTTCCTCACTGTGGCCATTGAATCTTTGTAAGAAGCCTATGAGCCCTGCTTGATATAGCTTTTATATTGTTTCTTTCTTCCAGTTCTCTATTTGAAATCTTGGCTCTACCCTGGTTGTCATATTCTTTATAAAACAGTGAATACAGGCTTCTACTGTCATTAATTTCATCTTTAATAATGACAAATAACAAGAATTTATTCATAAAAATATTTTCTAGTTCAGCTTATATAAGGCTTACCTTTTCCTATGATGCTCTCTTAAAACAATTAAATCAATCTATTTCGGCCTCTGTCTCTTTCTTTGCAGCAATACTGTCTCTGTTTCAATACCTTGTTCTGTTCATGCAATCAAACATTCTTCTTTATACACCTCTGTAAAAAATTGAACTCTGTTTTGTAATGGAAATATAAAAAAAAAAACAAAGATCATGTTACCAATTTCTCCCATAATCTCCTGCTATCAAACTCAGACTAGTTTTTTTTATTCACTGAGTTTTACTGTGTATACATTGACATGAAACACTTCACTACTGTAATCAATGAATTGCAAACCCTGTACTCTGTTTTTATTGATCATTTCCATTATATAATCAAACTAAAACTCGATTTTTTTATCACACTGTCTGATCATAAATAAAAATGAACAAGTGTAGTTGTAAACTTGGTTGGCTATACATTTTATAAAGGCTACACGTTTCAAAACTACACAAAATTCCTCATTTCATGCAATCAAAATTTATTAAGAGACTCTGTTTTATAATTTCGTGGAAGATTTGTCTCTCTCAGCCGAGTTTTGTTTCATTTTCCTCCTTCCTACAGTTAACAAAACGTTCATAATCTTGAAGCTATGTCATAGTCCCATTAAACCCACTGCCTGTGCATTAAACTTCACTTATAAACACTTCGTTTTAGTTGCAAGCTTGGTGATTTTATAGAGTATATCTGACTGTTGTTGAAGTGTTGTAATTCCTTGATTCGTGGCCCAATTAGCTGTGTTTTACATGCCCTTGTTTGGTGACTAGTGGCATAAACAAACTAAAATAAATGACAGAAAACTCCATTGAAAGATCTTCGGCAAAAAGAATCTCAATATTTCCTCTACAATCCCTCATCGTATTAAAGAAATGAATCAGATTTTTACTTACCTCTGTTCTCCACGATATTCTTTCTAACTGACTCCACTTCTTCCGTCAATCTACTCGACTTACCCTTCTTATCTCTCCAATTCCTCAGCACTATATTTTACCTCCATTTCCTCTATCAAACTGTTTTGCTTCTCTCAACTGCTTGCCAATGGCATCTACCATTTTAACTAGCCTCCAATGGCTGTGATGGCAAACAAATTTACAGTTCTGAGGTCTTTGGCTTCAACAATGGTGGAGCTCTTCTCTGTTAAACACACATGGTTTGCTTTCTTCTTGTTTCAAAATGTTTTGACCATTTCATTGTTTGGTTGCTGTCCTTTGACCATTATAATGTGTATAATCCTCATTGGACAATGCCCTCGTGGCCATCCTTTTGACCGGATGTCATGCATATACCATCAAACTGATAGAATGGGACCGTTTATAATGATTTAAACCATGCTTTCGACACTATATAGTTTATCATTTCTACATTTGTGTTCAGTTTTATTATGATTTTAGCTTAGGTTCACTTTATTTCCAGGAAAACTAGTGTCTTTTCGATCTGCTAGTCCCACTAAGATTGGCAGCTATCCTAGCAACAAACAATCAAAGAAATTTGTGATTTCCTCTATGTATGATAAATAAGAGAGAAGCAAAGGGACCAACCCGGATCTTCCGCTTGACTCCTTTCTTGATTTCCCTCTCCCTTGATAGAGCTTGTGCCTCTTCTCCTACTTATCCTGCTCAGTGAATACCTATAGAGACAAAGTAACAAAACACCATCAAAGCATCTTGATCTATTATATCATAAGAAATGCAGAATCAGAAATACATTGAACATACAATGGCATTCACAGATAACAACATTCACAAATACACGATTGTATGGAGGAAAACTCAAAGAACTTTATTAATAATAGAAGGGAGAATTACAACCCAACTATCTGATCCAACATCATCCTCCCAGCATCAAAGCCCTCTTCACCTCATGAAAAGCAAGATCACCCAACAATACAATACCCTTTCTCAAAGACAAACTATCAACACTTCCTTACAAATTACAAAATTCCAGCCTCTGGATCTCTCAGATGAGGGATCCATTTACAGATGTCTGCAAGGGTATGAGTCATCTCTGGGTTTTTGATTAGTGTCATTCCACTTGTTCTTCTTGGTTCCACTTGGAGATTTTTGGATCTCTTACTCATCCTTGGACGAATTCAGAAAGAAACTTGCCATTGAGGCATGCAAGCTTCAAAGTAATGAAAGGGTTGTTTCTAAGTCAACTTCTTGGATAATGAGCTATGTTGACAAGAAGTGAACCGTCGTAGGAGGGCCTTAATGTATCCCACATCTACGACAAAAAATGAAGCAAATGATTTTCTGGAGGTGAAAATGGTCTGATGATATAAGGTTCAGGAATGGCGGTCATGAAAATTGGAGGGTGAAGGTATTGCAGTGGATAAGGCATTAACTGAATGGTGAATTCTCTGAATGACTTCTCTTGAACATATCGGCGACACTGAGATGGATTGGTAGCGTTAACCCCAAAAGATGGATGGTATGGAGGACCAATGGTGATATGACTAGTGAACGGAATAGCCCAACCCGACTCAATCATGGTGATGGAGTGAAAGTGTCATGTTCAAGAGCGACATACTACCATAAAATTCTTCAAATTTTCTTCCCTTTTTCCCCAGTCATTGCTGACCAGTACCTCTTTATTTTTGTCAAGATTGAGGAGGATAACATATGCTTGTTCTATAATTTTCCCTTCGGGAAAACCTGTCACTATCTTATAGCAAGTCTAACGACAGTGAAACTCGTTCTTGTCTTGGTGGACAAGTTTGTTGCTATTGTTTTAGCGAGTTTAACGACAAAGATAACTTGGTCCTTTTCATGTTTATAGAGTTTGAAAAGGGACAAAAAGGAAAATCTAGTAGTTCTTTTTCATAGCATAATCGCTTAAGTCCGAAAAATATTAAAATAATACAAAAGGGATGAATTTTCCGATCACTTTAGCGAGCCGAAAAAGACAAGCGCCCGAACTTTTTCATGAGATAATCTCTCAGGTCTAAAAAGTTTAAAATATACAGGAGGGATGGAACTTCCAATCACTTTAACGAGTTGGAAAGGCCAATAGCTCGACAATATTTTCATATTTAGCAAGTCTAAAAAGAGTTTAAAGGAGACTCATTTTTGAGGAACGAGTGGCGTTTAGGGTAGTGACTGGTTCTAGGTAATCTTGGAACTTCTCAAAACATGGTGATGTGAAGAGGGTGGCTAATAGGACCACTTATTGCAGCTGTTCCTAAAAAAGGTAAACAATCAAGTGGAAGCATATGATCGGCCAAAACAATGGAGGTGATGGCAGGAACACGACCAAGGCTCAAAAGGCTGATAGCGGGCAATCACAAAGGTTATTTACCGAAGGTGGGTTCATTTTTTAATGAGCTTGAACTCTAGGGGAACATATGCTCAGTTGGCAGGTTCATTTTTTAACGAGCTTGAACCTTGTGGAAACATTGCTCATGGCCTTTTTATGGAGGCTAGAAACAATCAAACTACAAAGTTAAAAAACACTAAAAAGCTAAGGAACTACTGAGGTTAGGTAGGATGGTTTCATCAGCAGTTTAGATAAAACACATCCTTTGCTTCGTCCATAGTGCAGACAAAGGTGAATGGTGGATCAGACCAATCACCTAACCTAAGAAGTTGAAAAACTAAAAAGATAAAAAGCTAAAAAAACTAAAAGCTAAAAAATGAAACTGGTTGTTTTTTGCTTGCATAAAAAGGTTTGCATGCCCCTAGGCATCAAGAAAATGAGAGTCTCCAGGTAACCATATGGAAGTCACTGCGGTTAAGGAGGATTGTTTTGTCAACAGAGCTGAAAAAACACTTCCTTGGCTTTGTCCATCAAATAGACAAAAGTGAATGGTGTGGGACAACACATCCAATCACATAACCTACAGGGAAACCTATCCTTTTAGCTAGGTTCGTCCGCCTAAGCAGACCAGGGTGCATGCCCCCTAAGCTTCGTTACATTCACCAGACTACTCATGGTAATTAGGTGGATGGAATGAAGGTTGAAGAGACACTCTTGACGGAAAAAGGACCATTTAGAGATCATGTTTGACTTGAAGCTGTGTTTGAACCAGGAAATGAAAGATGGTCAACTTTGATAATTTTGCCTCCATGCGGCAAACACATCAGTCAAAAGAGTATTGAAACAATAGCCTCCATGTTGTAAACATAGACACGTTCTAGGAGTAGATTGTAATCTAATAGTCCTTGGACTACCATCACATTCAAGTGAACTATTTTCCTTCCCAAAGTTATCGGTAACTTAGAAAGGATCCCTAACGGTTGACTGGTTCCTTTGTTAAAGCTTGACAAATTCTGTGTAATAGGCATAAGCGATGGCGAACCAAGTTCTTTCCAAGTAGTTGAGGAAAGGATACTCACTGAAGCCCCTTCATCTATGATAGTACCGGACATGATCATTTTGTAAACTTGTACTATGATCCGAAATGCTACATTAGAATGAAGGCGGTATCTTGCTAGTCGATTCCAATCAAAGGAAGTAACCAGACTGCTTGGAGGGGTAACTGAATAAATGGCTGAATTCACCCCTTGAGTCACAGGAACTTGGAGATTCTCTTCCTATTGTGAAGGAACTGGCAGATTGCCCCCAAGTTCATCGGACTCTGAAGTAATAAGAAGAATTTGAACAGTATCGTTCTTACTCTCTTTGGGAATGATATCATCTGAAGGTGGAACTTTTGAAGGCAAAACTGGTTCGACTACCATTTCGACCTGTTGACTTTGGTTCGATATGGACTTATAAGATTCACTTTCAACGATAGGTGTTTTGACCGACGTTCAGCTAAGTCAGTCGGATTTTCAACTAGTAAAGGACTAGGGGAGAGTTTCTTGTATCCAGGTGGATGTTGCTGCAATGAAGCAGGATGGTTATGCAAGACTCTTTTGGCCTCACCCAAAAAAGGACAACGAGGAAGTATATGGTTCCCTCCACATAACGCACATGGAACTTTTACTTTTCCTTTCTGTCCATGGAATCACTATCACTAGTTGATGGTGTATTATCAACATAATCATTAGAGGTTGATGACACCGGTTGGTGTGAATGAGGGGACCATTCTTTTAAGATCTGAGGAATGCACATACAATCTCGATGATAATTGTCTGCTCTACAGATTATGCAAGGATATCTGGGTTTATGAGCTTTATTGTGCGGATTTTCACCAGCTAATGCATCCAAATCTATGGTTGCTTGGTTACCCCCTTGCTGAGTTGGCTACTTCTTCTTCTCCTTACCTTTCTTCTTCTTCATAGCCACTTGGTTGTTAGCATCACTACTTTCACCAAGAGAAGAGGAAGAAGGGGAGGGAGAAACAAACGAAGAAGAAGGTAACGGGTCAATTTTAACATCAACTGGATGCCGATTCGTTTGCTAAGGAATCACGTTATTTTGAACCACAGAGGTTGAGAATAGCCATATTGGCAGGCCAATAGTAAGTCCCAGAAGGGACAAAGTGGCCATATGAGGTGCACCAATATTTCCCCAAGATGTAAAAGGACTAGGAATCCCCTCCAAAGGGATTCCTTGATTGGTGGACTCCATTATCTCAACCTAAGATCAACGATGAAAACAGGGATGTTATTCCGAATTTAATAAATTTTTAATGACACTTTGACACAACTTTTCTTTTTCAATTTTTAAGAGTCGAGAAAAAGCTAAAGATGACTCTAGTGCCCTTCGATTTTTAATGAGCTTGAAGTGACAAGTGCTCAAATGGACCTTTTCTTTCAAGGAGTCGAAAAGGAACGAAAGTGACTACTCTGGAAATATAGACGGAGGGATTACCAAACCAATCGCAAAACTACAAAATACACCTTGGTGATAAATTAAAGAGAAATTACCAAGGACTTATGTTTGGTAGTCAATCTTCCCGAATGTTGTGTTCAGTGCATTTCGATCGATAGGGCGGTGGACACGACTTCCTATGGATAAAGGATATAAGCCTATTATGGTCTCCCAATATATACTCGATGGTACAAGGAGCACAAGTTCGTGCTAGCACTTGTCGTATCAAAGAGGAGGAATCACCCAACCTTCGATGAAAATGATAGTTACTAGATTTTACGACATCGGAACACGTCTCTAGCCTAGACCTCTAGATGTGTTGCGTTAGGTTCCAAAGCGTTGTTAAGTTCATTGAAATTTATTTTAGAGTTGATCTTGTTTAGAAGTTTTCCTTTCAAGGTTCATTGCGTGATGTAGATGTAAAATTCCTAAATATGCAATCTAAAATGATAAACAATTCATGTTTATTTTTTAGCAATGAAAATCCTAGCTAGTAAGGAAAGAAGATTACGATTCTTTCAAACAAAGAGCAAAGAGCACACACTAAATGCACTTTTCCTAAATCATTTTTCGCACACAGTCTAAATGCAAATGTAAATACATGTATTTGTTTTACGTTCCCCTTAATGCGAAGAATTCCAAAAGGAAAACTAAGTATAGATCTGAAATATTTTCTTCAAAGTGACATTTTGACAATTTCTTATTCAAAATAGAAAGGAAGAATAAACGACACTTTTTGATTTCGAATAGAGAATTCTTTCGACACTTCAAGATATCAACAAATCAAATTAAATACATGACAAAAAGTTCAATTGACTATCCAAGGAAGGAAGACTTAACGACACTTCTCTTTTTGATACAAAACAACAGTTATGACACTTTTTTTTTGCACCAAAATGACAATTCGATTTAAGCAACTTTTCGACAAAGGATTGCAAATTATGGACAAATACATAAAAACATTTACTAATCCTAATCAATGGAGGCTGAACTATGTAAGGCAAGGAGGCTTCAAAAGCAGCAAAACAATTGAACAGAGCTGAAAACAAGGACAAAACCCCCAAATTTTAAGGAGAGAAATAGGATTACCTAGTCATCGCACCTGTGCTTCACAGAAATAGGGATGCATCTCACCTGCTACACTCAGGAAGTGCGATGCATACTGGCTTCTAGTGACAGATAGTGCGATGGGCCAGGGAGCGCAACTGAGGTGGGTTTTGGCTCAAATTTGTAGCTGAATTCAGTGACTTAAGTTGAGCTATTATGGACAGTAAAGAAAAAATTACAGGGGTATGATCTTGGAAGGTTATTGAGCTACCAACAGGGCATCTAGAATTCTTGTAAGTCAGATGTTCAAATCATAAAATAAACCTGAGATTGACTAAAGTAGCATTCATCTACTTTGCAATTGCAGAGCAAGAGCAGTTCGAAGACTACCTAGCTAGCTTTAGGCTCTTTCTATAGTTTATAAAACAAAAAATCAACAAAAAACAAATAAACTATTTGATCCCCAGTGGAGTCGCCATTTTGTTTCTAGGAAAACTAGTGTCTTTTCGATCTGCTAGTCCCACTAGGATTGGCAACTATCCTAGAAACAAATAATAAAAGAAATTTGCGATTTCCTCTCTGTATGATAGATAAGGGAGAAGCAAAGGGACCAACCTGGATCTTTTGCTTGACTCCTTGCTTGATTTCCCTCTCCCTTGATAGAGCTTGTGCCTCTTCTCCTACTTATCCCGCTCAGTGAATACCTATAGACAAAGTAACAAAACACCATCAGAGCATATTGATCTATTATATCATAAGCAATGCAGAATCATAAATACATTGAAAATACAATGGCATTCAAAAATAACAACATTCACAAATACACGATTGTATGGAGGAAAAATCAAAGAACTTTATTAATAATAGAAGGAAGAATTACAACCCAGCTATCTGATCCAACATCATCCTCCCAGCATCAAAGCCCTCTTCACCTCATGAAAAACAAGATCACCCAACAATACAATACCCTTTCTCAAAGACAAACTATCAGCACTTCCTTACAAATTACAAAATTCTAGCCTATGGATCTCTCAGATGAGGGATCCATTTATAGATGTTTGCAAGGGTGTGAATCACCTCTGAGTTTTTGATTAGTGTCATTCCACTTGTTTTTCTTGGTTCCACTTGGAGATTTTTGGATCTCTTACTCATCCTGGGCGAATTCAGAAAGGCAAGTTTCATAGGAGAAGTTTCTAGAAGATTCCATGAGCATCCACTTTGCAAATTGTCTCGGACATTTGTCCATATTTTCTCATCACACCCCACAGAAGGTCTCTTCAGTATGCATTGCACCTGGATAGTGTAGAAGTCAGTATGCATCACACCCTGATAGTGGAGCAGTCAGTATGGTTCAATTTTGGCCAGTTTTGAGTGGTTTTTCAGGTGGAACTTTTGGGGAATGATGTAATCAGTTGACCATGATCCTTTAGGGTATGAAACAACACTTTTAGGGGTTAAAGAGCCCTTGGTTATCGACATATAAGATTGGGGTTGCTGTGTCCAAATATGTATATAACACACTTATCATACCTTCATCTATTTACCTTACCTTATGCTTGATCCATTTGAAGTCATCCTTCAATCTATTCATCGTCGTCCTCCTGCATACCAACTCACCATTCTGTGACTGTCATATGTACATTATTTCGTTACCACATCGATTGTATGACTGTCATATGTGACTTCACCGGTTGTTCATTCTTCAAGTTTTTCATTGGGTTTGCAATGCATTACCACCGGCTTTACAATAATGACCTTACACCATCATATTATCATAAGGCTTGGTATAATAACCTTGCACCATCACATTGTGTTTCCATGAAGTTTGCTATGATAATATTGTATTACCATTTTCCATGATAACCTTACATCGTTGAATCATATTATCATTGCATGCGCTATGATATGTTTAATACATTAATCATTTCGATTTTGTATTTTCTTGCAATATATTTCATAATGTGCATATCCCTTATGTTTTACAATGTATCTCTTTAATTTTAAAATGACCATTTAGGTCATGTTTAAAATTATCTCCATAGTGCTAATGTTTGATTTGTTTGTGCAGGTTCAACTTTTTGCATCCTTTTTAATCCCTTTTTCTTTGAGGAAAAATACTTAGGGTTATGGAACGTTAGAGTCATGAAATTAAATATAGGATGTACATAAAATTAGGTATAGGGTAAATGTAGAATGTAAATGTAGGATATACATAGGATATTGGGTATAAAATAATGGGTATAGGATTAAAGTAATGTAATGAATATGCATTCAGGTACTAATCTTAATTTTAACAAGCTCTAAAAATTTCTAAAAAAAAATTGAATTTGCAAGAGCAAAATTTTGTACTCACAATACTTGTACTTCCCTGACAATATTGGATGATGTCTTCTGATCAAATGTCTTAGATAGATTGAAACATAGAATTTATTTCTGCCTTCTGTTCTAGCATTCTTCATTGATTCTGGTTCTTTGATTGCCGATGTCATTCAGGTCCCTCTGCAATTGATTCATAATAACTCAGGTCCCAACTATCATGCACATTTTTATGCAATATGTACATGTTTTTGCTAACATTTCAGGTCCCTCTGCAATTAATTCATAATAACTCAGGTCCCTACTGTCATGCAATGTATACATGCTTTTTTAACATTTCAGGTTCATGCAATATATACATGTTGTTTTCTAACATTTCAGGTCCCCAACTGACATTGGTTTCAAAAATATTTCAGGTCCCAACTGCGAACAATACAAGTTCCGTCGTCAATTCAGCTGCACAACTAAGTTTCTTGTGCGACCTTCCCCCTTGCTTATCTGAAGACTTGTCCTCAAGTCATGTTTCTTTGGAGGATTTTCTACAAAACAAAGCTGTTGTAAAAGTAGAACAAGAAGTTGTGAATTCATACAGTCCAAAACGAGTTGGTTTTCCTCTATGAATTCTTGTTTGCTTAGTGCCAGTTGCTTGGTTTTCACTAGCAATTTTTTTTTTTAATTATTTTTTATTTTATTTTTTATTCTTCTGGAGTACTGGAAGATACATGGCTATGTTGTTCCATTACTTATAGATCTATCTCTTGTATCAGTTTTTTCATAAATTCTTCTTTGTTGATAGGCTTATTTTAAACTTTAAACTTTAAGCCTGTGTCCATTTACTAAAAATGATGTAGATTCTTGATCAATTTTTTTGATTTGAACAACTGCATTGTCAAGATTTCCTCTATCTCATATGGTCCTAATCAATTCGTTGTGAACTTGGCCTTGAAATCTTTGAATTTGGAGTCAAACAATAATTCCCAGTCTCCTTTGTTGAATGTTTTGTTCTTGATGAATTTGTCGTGCCATTTTATTCTTTGCTGCTGTACCAATGTTGTGTGTTCTATTGCCCATTGTTGATGTTCATCTAGTTGGTTTAATTCCATTATCCGCTGTTGTTGTGCTTCAGATAGTTCTAGTCATAGTTCTACTGCCAACTTAAATGTGTGTATCTGAAATTCTATGGGAAGTAAGTGATCCAGATCTTGGGAGGAGGCCCCTAAGATCTAAAATATTGAAATGGATCTTGGGGGGAGAGACCCCCAAGATCTGAAAACTTGAATTTCCAGAAGAAAAATAAGGAGAATGCCCAATAAAAAAAACCACAAAGAAACTTTTATTTAAAATAGTAATGGAAATAAACCAGCTAGGGCGATGGTAGCTTATCTCTGAGAAGAGATCTGGAAACTACATGCCTCTGAACTGTAAAGGCTACATTGTGGCGGACAATCTGTCCTTTTACAAAATGTGACTTGTTACTTATAGTATTTTCAATTACAATACCACGGGTCAATTCCATGGGTGAATGAATACCATGGGTGGATTTTACAATACCACGGGTGGATGCCATTTACAATACCATGGGTAAATTCCATGGGTCAATGAATAACATGGGTGGATGAGTACCATGGGTTGATGCCATTTTCCATTCGGATCATTCCTCCCTCCTTAAGAAGCAATGGTCACCATTGCGTAAAGTTCCCTCCTGCGAAGCCTTTATGGAATATGAAGAGCCGTTGAAGATAAGGGTTTTATGCAGTTAACCCAAAACCCTGATAAAAGAAGATCTGTGGATAGAGATACCCTGTAATACTTGTGACTAACTGTGATTCTGACAGTGTGCGGCCTAGCAAATGGACTTCGATCACAAGGATTTATGCGGTTGACCCATAACCATGATGTTGGTTGCTGATGAAATAGCAGGTGCCTACATAGCCTGGGGTGGGAGGGCACGTCTCCAAATAACCCAAGCCGAATGCTGCTATGTTGAAACTGATGAATGTGAAGCAGGTGCCTACTAAAGTGGGGTGGGAGGGCACGTCTCCGATGGAAACCCACTCTGAATGCTGCTCCAAAGTTAAAATGGACATAACTCGACCAATATAACTCAGAATATTTATTATAACCTGCTTTTAGAAGCAGAAGGATCATTTTGCATCTTCCCATGAGTTGGAAATCCTTATCTGGACACTCTGAGATCTCAGATTCACGCTGCAACAGTTCCGTCGTCACAAAAATTCTGATAAAATAACTGATTTTAAATCAGTGATATCTCCCACATCTGAAGTCCGATTCGACCCATTTTTTTTGAAATTGGGTGATTTTTCGAGAGGAATCCACATCTGGAATTTGTTTTTATAAATTTTGTACCAAATGTTTCAGATCTGATCTTCAAAGTTGCCGCCCAAAAAAAAAATTCCTACAAAAAATGAGAAAAAAATTCTTCCTGCTTGACCCAAGAAAGTGCTCTGTGGAGGTTGTAGAACATGCCTGAAGTTTGTTGAATATTGCTGCAAAATTTGAAACTGAAAGATGCATCAAATGCTCATTCCCATGGAATCATAACCTGCTCTGATACCACTGATCCGGATCTTGGGAGGAGGCCCCCAAGATCTAAAAGATTGAAATGGATATTGGGGGGAGAGACCCCCAAGATCTGAAAACTTGAATTGCCAGAAGAAAAATAAGGAGAATTCCCAATAAAAAAAACCACAAAGAAACTTTTATTTAAAATAGTAATGGAAATAAACCAGCTAGGGCGATGGTAGCTTATCTCTGAGAAGAGATGTGGCAGCTACATGCCTCTGAACTATAAAGGCTACATTGTGGCGGACAATCTGTCCTTTTACAAAATGTGACTTGTTACTTATAGTATTTTTCAATTACAATACCACGGGTCAATTCCATGGGTGAATGAATACCATGGGTGGATTTTACAATACCACGGGCGGATGCCATTTACAATACCATGGGTCGATGAATAATATGGGTGGATGAGTACCATGGGTTGATGCCATTTTCCATTCGGATCAAGTATCCTGCAAACATGTCATCCACATAGCTATTACGTGAATTTTTGATTCTGTCAAAATTTGCACATGAAATCAAATTTTCATAAAAGTTTCAGAAATTGCAAAATTAAAATTAAATACCTGAATATGCATGAAATACATCAAAATGGGATGGATGTAATGGAAAATAGTTGGAAAATATAAGGATTAAGTAAGTTTCCTCAAGCAGAAATAGACCAAAACTGAGGGCCAACAATAACGATGATTCTCTTCTTATTATTTGACCCTATATATACTATTACATCAAGGGTTACATCATCAAATACCATGGACTCCCTAAAACAAGCAACTATGGTCCCAAAACCCATTGACCTTTCACATTATTACAAAAAGGAGGGGATTCACCGTATCCTGAAGCCCTTATACCACGTGGTATATTCAAACTGCTCTGCTACATGGTCCACTTCGCACTCTGTTGCGCGCTCTACTGTGCACTCCACTGCAGACTCCACTGCACGCTCTGCTCCACAAAATGCGAAGTCTTTGCCAAAAACTAGGCCAAGTTTGGTTGCACCCAACACCTCATGAATGACATCTTCCAAAATTATTTGGATAAGTTTGTTATTGTGTTTTTGGATGATATACTCATACATTCTAAATCTAAGGAAGAGCATGAATAACATTTAAGGATGGTGCTACAGGTACTTAGAGGGCATCAACAATATTCCAAGTCGAGTAAGTGCTTATTCTATTAGAGAAAGATTCATTGTTTGGGTCATGTTATTTCATAAGAACGGACGATAGTGTACCCAACAAAGATTAAAGAAATTGAAGAGTGGCCAACGCCCAAAAATGTGATAGAGGTAAGGTCTTTCATTAGTTTAGTACGTTAGTACATAAGATTTATTGGAGGGTTTTTGAGAATAAGCCATCCTATTGCTTCCTTGCAAAGCAAAGGTAAAAATTTTGACTGGTCTCATAAATGTGCAGAGGCATTTCCTGATTTAAAGAGGTTCCTAACAATGGCACCTATATTGAAGATAATTGACCTAGATGAAGTCTTTCTTGTGTGCACAAATGCATGTAAAGAAGGAATTTGATGCGTTCTCATGCAAAATGAGAATGTAATATGCTATGAATGCGACAAGCTCAAGGAACATGAAAATAATTATGCCACTCACGAGTTGGAGCTTTCAACCATTATGAATGCCTTGAAGATGTGGAGGCATCACCCCATAAGAAAGAGGTTTTACTTAAGAACTGATCATAGTGGGTTAAATCATTTTTTTGGACAACCACATTTAAATGCTAGACAAATTAGATGGCTGGAATTTTTGGCTGTTTATTACTTTGAAATTAATCATATAAAGGGGAAGGAAAATAGAGTAGCTGATGCACTCAACATGAGGGTGCATACAATATATGCTACAACCCTAAGCACATGCAAATATAACTTAAAAATCAAAATTTTAGAGGCCGAGAATTCAGATTAGAAATACATGGAAATAAAAAGCATCTTACATCAAGGTGAAGTGTAGCACAAACACAAGGATTATGAAATGAAGGAAGATGGAGCTAAAGTAGGATCTATGTGTTGAATTCCCAGGGGCTAAAAAAATTAGAGTTGAATGAGATATATAGAGTGCCTTATGCTAAGCACCCAAGGTATCAAAAGGAAATCTCAACATTAAAAAAAAAAAAACTTTTGCCCAGATATGAAGAAAGAAGTGGCCACGGGGGCTTCACTGAGAAGCCAATATTATATCATGTGTGTTCATATTGGGGCATTAAAAATGGAAAAATTACAAAATAATATATTGGGGGCCTAAAGGGTTTTAATATATGATATAATAATATATATAATTTAAGGTATGCTTTTATTTTTTATTTTTTGGCCAAACGGAGGAAAAAAACACAATAGTTTTGTTTTAGAGGATGTCGTGAATGCGCACATGCACGTCACCAACAATAAGTGCTTGCATCGAGCAGGAAAGGAAAGGTCAACTAAAACTAACCCTTTCCATTTGGAGTTGATGAAACCTATGACGTGTAACAAGAAAGGGTGTGAAAGGTGGGTGGTAAAGGTCAACTAAAACTAACCCTTATCATTTGGATTCGAGGAAACCTAACCCTTGCCATTTGGAGTTTAGAAGCGAATTTGATGCAATCCCTTGCCATTGGAGTTTAGTAGCGAATTTGATGTAGTCCCTTGCCATTTGGATTTTACCTAGCTAATGATAGTCGATGAACCCTTTCTAGTTAGATTTTGCCTAGATAATTGAGTTTCTTGCAGCAGGATCAATGATTCAAGTAGATTCATTTCCATAGGTTGGTTGATTCTACATGTATGCTCAAAAAACTCGTGTTTTATGCATAAAATTGTTAATTCTTCATCTTTTATGCACAAAATTGTTAATATTCATGGATCTATACCACTATACATGTTATGGCTCATGACTATGGGTGAAAGGAGTCTCGACACCTTCACAAACAAGCTCACAATTTTGAATTCTTTTAAGAAAATTTGATAGAATTTAGACTTCAAAACTTCAGCCTAGGATATTATAACATATTGAAAAATACTCTTATATGAAATTTATTCCTTAATTCATGGCGATGGTCAGTCCAGGCTAGGAAGTGTCTAGCCTAATCCCCTACAAAGTACCTTCCTTCCATCCTTACTTACTTTCTTCTGGGATCGTAATAGTAGAAAACTATTAACCCCCTACACTAGGTCTTCTGGGATCGTAATAGTAGAAAACTATTAACCCCCTACACTAGGTAACATTCTTATGGTCGCATAGTAAAAATCCAACTTCTTATTTCCAGGTAATAGAGGTTGAATAATTAGTTGTTAGTTGCATTAATTATAGCTTTTTCATTTTGACTTTGCAAAACATGCTCAGAAATTTCTTCATGTTGATTGAACTTCAGAACTTTGGTGATCTTTGACAGTGGTCTCAAAATAGGTGTAATGTATCTTCCTACCCAAAAATTATATACTTTGTTTTTTTTAATATCATTATATACAAACAAGGATTGTGTCATCCAAATTGTTAACATATTTACAAAATTGACAATATTTAAGAAATGTAGAAATCCTACAGCAGTTAAAGGACAATTTTCCCATGTCGCTGTATTAGATTAAGCAAAGTACCCAAAGATCATATTGAGAAACTATAACATCTTCAAAATATATACTCTAGGCTAATAGGCTTTCGTGAAAAACATTGACATTTATATAAGAGAATATGATGCTTGTTAGATGCAGGAAATACAATAAGGTTGTTTATCTTTGCCAGCTTTTGGAGACCATACACTAGATTCTACTCAATCAAGGAAGAAATTCCAAAAAAAGAAATACATGTCTTTTCTTTGGCCAAACGCATGCGCTACCCTCCTTTCTAGGGTGTATAGCACTTACATGGAGTTAAGTCTCACCATAACCTTCACCATAAAACCCTACACCAACTCTCTATCATAGATATCACAACATGAGTGTGTGTTACCCTTTTTGTTTAAACAATAAATGTCCTTGTTAAGAGTTGTCAACTTAGCAACAAACACCACCAAATGAGTTGTAACCTTGGCTTCAACAACTAGTAGAGTCAAAATAATCCACCTGTTAGCGTGACATCTAATGCAACAACCTTCTATTCACCTACACTTTGTGTGATATAGGAATAGAGGTCAATGTAGCAATGATGTTTGGTAGTGAAGAAATTTATTCTCAAGGTAATGAAGTAATTATGCTCTTTATTACATATTTACCTCAAACAATCATTATCAAATACTAGAAAATATAGGTAACCATATATCCTATAGTTGCAACATGCTATTTCATTTGCAACATGTATTATTTACAACATATACATGGTATGTCACCTTACAAGCCCTTGCATAGTAGATTTTTGTAGTAAACATTTGAAACTGTGCATGGTTCTACTCCAATTAGTCGGTGCTTCATTAATGCCTAAAATCATGTGCCTGTAATATCCAATTCAGACATCATGCACTCTTCATAGAATGGTAGTGTGTGCGTAATTAGTTTGACATAATCAGGTGCATGTAACTGAGTCATAAGGTGACTCTTAGTACTGTTCCATGTATGTAAACAACAACTAGTTAGGAAAATGTAGTACAACATTAATTCATACATAATTTCTAGCATGCAGGTATATAACAGAACTTTTGGAAACATTATGGATTCCAACAAATATGTAGCTTCATCCAACCAACTTCATACATATATATACATACAACTAGAACATGTATAAACCAATAGTCACACCTTCCTAGCTATCCTTAGGCATATTAGATCATGGAAGGTGTTAGCGCTTGAAATTTCACCTCAGGCTGAGAAAGGTAAACCTCAAGGCAACATCAAACCACTTAGCCTCATAGCTAGCCCTACGGGGCAGGAGAGGGCTCTCTCAAGTCTATCTCGGTAAAGATCTTCAATTGGTGAGATGATCAATAGGGTAACACTCATTTTAGGCTAGTAAACTGATCAAAAGGGTTGATTTGGGGTTTTTAGGGTTTTTGGTGGCAAATTGAGGAGATGGCAATTTTGGGTGCGGGGATTGGACACAGTTTCTGCAGGGGGTTCTTTGGGGCGAGATAGGAGACAGTATTGATGCCTTAGATTGAGGTGAATGGATGAGAAAGACAGGTGAGGAGCTAAGGAGAGCAAACAATAACTTTGAATTCTCCTTAAACAGTAGAAAACATTGAAATTAAGCAAACTTAAAAGTAGAGCATGACAGTCATGAGTTCTACTTTAACACTTCGTTTGCCTAATGTGCAGAAGGAAAAGAAAGGAAATGATTCACATAACACACTTACAAGTACATAGAGAAACACACCATCAATACATGTAACCACAAGAATCCCAAAAAGGACTACAAAACCCTGGTCTTCCTTAGCCAAAAATCGTAGAGATACAGTGAATAATACAATGATAGCTTCTCCCTCAAGAGTCCAACCATGAAAATGAGCAAGAGAGTACATAATATAGATCATCTAACATCTTTCCCTGCCTCTAGGGGTCGAGCTCACTATCCTAGGAGCTGTTTCAACCAATTCTAAACTAAGCACTGAAAACTAGGAAGTCAAAACAACTTGCCTCTATAAGCTAGGAAACCAGTTCATTCATTTAATTTTCACCTATCTCATGAATGAATCTTCTAGAAGAGATACATAAGTGTAAAAGTGTCATAAAATTACATTATTTACATCAAGGAGGATGACAATCCACTCCAAAAAGTCAAACATGGTCAAAACTACGTTTTGCTGAGCTGTAGGCTGAAATCCTGAGCAATTTGCCTGACGGGTCGCGCGCCAAATCTTGACGGGTCGCGCACCTTTGAGAGCACTTTTGGGGCACTTACAGGTGTCCAAATGAGGCAAGAGTAGCCTTGGTGGAAAGGTCTATGAGTCTACTTTCCAACCCAAGTAGAATTTCTGAATTTGGTGGTCATTTTCCCCTCCAAAATTGCAATCTCCCAAGACTGCTTTCTGTGTGTCAAAAATGTGGCAGAAAGTCATTTTTTGCTTGTTTTTTGACTTTCTGGAGGCCCAAAACTTCATAAAATCTCTTGGAAATGGATGAGCATGTGTAAATTTTCATGAAAAATCTAGAAATGCTGAGTTTTCTGAAAATAGAGTTGCCAAGTGAAAGGGTCGCGCGGGGGGTGAGACCCGTCAAGCAGAAAAACCTGTTCTTTGCTTTAAAAAAACCAAAAATCACCCAAAATGCTCAAAATTTCTTGGAATTTGTGCTGGGGCTGAGCTATTTAGTGCCATGCTCATTCAAAGAGGCTTTGGCCAAAATTTGGAGTGGATCGGGCCTTTTCCGTCGTTTTAGTGCCTTGGCCAACCTCCTTGGATCTGGCGATTGTAATTTTGACATTTCTCTAAAACCATGACCCCTGTGAAAAAAGTGAAGGAGGTTTTTCTTCTTGGGCATGTTGTGGACAAACACCGCTCTCATTTTTCCAAAATTCATCTTTGATTTCTCTGAAATAGCTTTTGAGTGAAACTTATCCCGATGTGTGAAACAAGGAATTTTGTCGAAATGAAGCGAAATGAAGGGGATAGGGGGCTTCTAAATTCTTGGGGAAATTTTTGGGAGTGGGGAGGGATGTTGGGAAGCAGGGGAAAGTGGAATCTCAGAGATTGAGCGAGGGGAAGGGGTCCAAAAGGGCAAAACACAGGCCAAACCTAGAAAATTGCCAGGTTATAGCTAGAAACTAGGGTTTGTGCAAAAATGAGGAATTTGGCGGATCTAAGGGATGGGAAGCATTTGATAAGGTAATTTAAGGATAGGGGAAGGTGTATGAACATCAAGATACAAGTTTCGCTAATGATTTGACCGTCCAAGAGATATTTTCATCAAAACCCTAGGGGAGGGAAATGACCTTGCCTGGGTGCAACTGAAGCATGAACAAGGTGTAAAATGACTCATTAGACACTGACATGATAATGACAACCCTATGAATGATGATAAACTCAGCTGAATGGTGACATGGACCAACATTTGGACAACTTTAGAAGGAGTGAAAGCAAACCCTAGACCTAATGCCTAGTGACCAAATTTTGCTTGAAGACTCACTGAAAAGACAAAATTTGACCTTGACACTTCAAAATCACTTTGTAAGAGCACGTTTCATCACTGGAGGAAGGCTGGAAAGACTGACCCTAACAGAAGGAATGATGATGGTTACCTAGTACTAGGAACAACTCAAAAACATTTCCAAGATGTACATCGTTATGTTTAACTCATCCTGGCTATGAAATTATACCTAATTTTATTAATAGGTCAACTCATAAATGGCAATATTATCCAATGTTGGGTAAGCCCTGTGAAAAACCATTAGTGTATGAATGCTACCCATGGGGTTCATGATTGGGTTCCAAAACAGGTATATCATGCCAGCTTCCCTAAAGTGAATATGGTTAATTGTCATCATATAGAGTTTACCTTTGAAATTTGAAAGGATTGGAGAATAAAACATGTTGTGAAAACCCTATTGTTGAGCACTCAACCTAATTTCCTCTATGGTGAACATGTCTCCACCACTAATATCTATTGGTTTCCAAGGAAAGCACAAATTTTACTAGGGATATCTATTTATTGGACCAAGGATTTTCCCAATTTCTCTTCAATATATGACATGGGTTGACTCTATGGGCGTTTGATTTTGTTGTTACCAATAACATCGAGTGGCCAGTGATAGTTCCATCACTGTCGATATTCTAAATTCTTCTATAAGAATGTTACTCCAGGAATACAAATACTGAGTTGAAATGAGAGATAAATTAGAAGATCCAATCAAGATGCCAACTCCTAAGGTTTATTTGTTACCAATGTCGTTTAGTCATGCTGTAATGTTGCATAGTTTAGTGAAATAAACCCCTCCTCTAAAATTTTGTGAGTAGGAGAATATAGGTGTAAACTAACCCAGTGATATGAAAATGGGGCTCTTAGGCTTCTTGTCTAACTTACAAGAACCTCTCCCACTTCCAAAGTTTTAAATTTTCCCAAGTCTTATTGATTAACCAATGCGGAAATAAGAAAAGCTTGAAAATATAGGTGTATGCTTTTATTTGTTTTAAATTGATTATGTGTTGTAAATTAATGTGCTGAGATTGATATATAAATGCATATAACAGTAAATAAATTAGCAAATAAAATGCAGCAGCAAAACAGACACATGAACAACTATATTAATTTGGCGTTCACCGAAAACTCTTGGGCTACGTCTCCGTGAGCTCTAGTCAACTCAACTGGGCTCTCTGGGATTATGGTGTAAGTCTTTTATACAAGCTCTTGACCCATATTTTGTTGTTTTGCACAAAAACAGTGGGTTCAAACACCATTTAATCCCCTTCGGCTCTTGAAGCTCTGGCTCTTTGGTTCTTGGTTATGGCTCTTGGCTCCGACTCTGGCTCTTTGGCTCTGGTTTTGGCTCTTGTCTCTGACTCTGGCTCTTTGGCTCTCCGCTTTGGCTTCTTTCTGCCTTCTACAACCTTCAGCTCTATGGCTTTTCACTTGAACTTCAAGTGACCCCAAAGGCTCCCTCAGTTGCTATTTTGCTTCTGCGCTACCTCTTTGGCTTCTACGCTGCCTCTTTGGCTTTTGCTTCACAAAAAACCCCAAAAGAAACCTTCAATAGCAACAAAAACTCAGCCACCATCAACAACTTAGCAGCCCACAGTCTTTGACATCCATGGCTTAAAAGCCAAATCGCGATGCTTGTTCATTGTCCCCCTCAGGCTTCCTGTCTTCTAGCTGTTCCTTTGTCCCCAATCATGAGGAATCATTCCATTTTCACCTTTGTGGCTCTTTGTTCTCTGTCCATTCCTCTCTCTGCAATCAATCCTCTGCGGCTCCATGTCTTGCATAATGCATCCCTGTTACAAAACACATCATTGTAATATAATGCCTGCTTACAACCTGGCACAAGGAATGGAAGCCATTTTTACAGTGGAAAATACACAGAGGCCTTTGTTTCAGACAAATTCATGAAAACGGAACATAATTCCAATACACAGAGATATTTGGAATTACACATGAAAATATGAGTAGAAAGACTTAAGTTGGATCTCAAAGGGATATGGATCCGCATATATAATATTTCGGGTTTGTGTGTATCGCATATCGCATGTCGCTAAGGCCTGGTGATCCCCTTTGTATTGTTGCGATCTGATCGCCATTTTCCGATCACATATCGGCACTATTAGCTCATCGCTTATTGCATGTCACACAGATTTGGGTGCTCTACTCCTCCGATCGTTGATCTCCGATCCCCACTTGATTGGCCCATTGCACATTGGCAAGTCACCTAGTCACGGGTCTTGGTACTTTTCTTTGGATTTAAGTGATGCGATAAAGCACAATCGCATATCGGAAGTCCTCATGCCTGTGGTTAAGTCCTTCCCTTTGGTTATATGCGATGCAATATTTCGGCGATTGCATGCCACGATGCCTTAAGACCTGAGGTCCATCCTTTATATAGCCATCTGCAAATGCGATATCAATGCTTCATTGTTGCAGTTTGCTCCCGTCCATTGATCTTTTAGATCCAATGGCCCTTGAGCGTTAATGCCTCATTTCCTCTTAGACCAATCAAAATGGGACACGTGGTCTAATTCTGGCCTACCATGTGTCAACCGTGGATTGGCCCGTGAGCCTATACTAAAAATCAAAATTTTCAATATAGATCAAAATTTAATGAAATTGCCTCCTTTTCTATGGAGATTGGGCAATTTTCATTTTACAATAACTCCTTCATCTGGAGTCCACTTTCACCCATTCAAGTTGCGTTGGATTCAGAATGAGAAGATCTTTGCAATGAGACTATTTTCGAGAGCAGCCTCTGATTTTCATTTTCCTCTGATTTACAAAGGATTTGTGTCATTTGGCACCTTTTACCTCTTGCATGAAGTCTTTTAGACTTAGAGGTTTATCCAAGATCCATTTTTGGATCACGCCTTCCCACTAAAAGGACTTTTGGTCTCCAAAAGAATGAGATACTGATCTGAATAGTAAATGAGAGTGACTCGTCCTCTTCTTTCAGCCTCCCTACACTTGCCTTTGCATAGTGCCTCTGAACCAAAGTTTCGGACCACTTCCCTTCTTGGATGGGTTGGTCTTCCTGGGAAGAACTGTCTTCCTCCTTACCTTCCTGTAGAACTTCTACCGAGCTGGTCATAGAAGGTGGTTTGAACTTCTTTGCCTTGATCATTGATCTAAGGTGGCTCAACCAAATGTGAAGTACATATGTTCCACAAACTTTCATTTGTACCTGTTTGAAAGGCTACCAACAACAATTGTTAACAACAATAGGCATGCAGACAACAACTGGATGGACTAAATTCCTGATTCAACAAAATAAACAGATTTCACATCTTGTTAACACCTCCATGTCTTAAATTTGCATACAAATGATGGAATAGATAACAAGCCCACAAAACATGCCATTAAACAATGACCCTTCAAGTCAAGCATGTGGAAGAAGACCATTAGGAATCTTTTTCAAAAGATGAAACTTTCATCATTATCTCCATTTGGAGACCAAGTTAACTTCTCCCAAGTCAACATGGCATCACATGCATGTCAAAGCAATCAACCCTGGAAGTTAATTACTGTTAAGTTATGGTATTTTCTATGCTTATATCAGTTTTCTTCTTTTCCTTATTATATTCCAAAGATTAGCAATCACACGTACATAAAGTAAAGTGCAGATAGAACATTAAACGATCGACAGAAAACAAGCCAAGACAAGAGACACAAGATGTGGAGGCTAGCCAGGGACAAACCCCACAATGTGTGGGGAAACCTTTGATCAAATCTTATTTTATCTTCAATAATTCAGCAAAGAGAAATAGTACAATAAATCTAATTCATATCAGCAGTAGCAAACCCTAGATCAGCAACATCAACATTAGCAGCTTCATTATCAAACTAGGGCAGACCATATCTGACAAACCAACCGTCGGATTGACTTCATTCCACCACCAAAAGTTTTGGCTTCCAAAGGAGGTTCAGATGAACCTACAATGCAGTTCAGATGAGGAGATATTCTAGGCCACGCAAGTCAATCTTTATTTCTGCAGTTGCAGCTTCAGTTTCAGCAGTTTCCGGCTTCAAACTAGGGCAGTCGATATCTTGCAAACCGTTCATCGGATTGACTTCATTCCACCACCAAAAGTTGTGGCTTTTAGAGGAGGTTCAGATGAACATATAGCTCAATTCAGATGAGGAGATCCTCTAGGCCACGCAAGTCAATCTTTACTTCTGCAGTTACAGCTTCAAATTCAACAACTTTCGGCTTCACATGTGTGAGAGAGAGACCCATTTCCACGCAGTAGAGAAGAGACTCATTTCTGCATAGTAGAGAGAGAGAGAGATGTGATGAGATGAGTGAGTCCAAATGAGGAAAAGTCCTCTTATATTTATACACAACGTTGGTGGGTGAATAGATGCGACTGTTGGGCTTCTGAGCCTACATGAGTTGTAGGTCGGCTTGATAATAATTCCATAATCAAAATAAATTCATATCTCCATGAATACTTATCGGAATCATATGATCTTTATATCAATCCTACACCTCTCGATGAGAGGAATCTAATTAAAATATTATCAGCCATGAATAAGATGACCCAAATGAAGTTTTTCCCTGGTTGCCAATTTTAACACTCCCTCTCAACCATGGAGAACTTCATCTGCAATTTGTCTATCGGACGTTACTATTCATCCATCAAATGCACTGCCCTATACAACCTGACCCTTGCCCTGCTCTGCTCTATTCTACCTGTTCTACTTTTTCTTGTTCTGCCCTGCAATGATCTGTAATGTTTTGCTCTGTTCTTCTCTAGTTTTGTCTGAATTATGAAGAAGAAGAAATGATCAAGGATGTATCATACTGACTCAAAGTCAGTCTCAGAGTATGTACCACTGGTCCTAGACCAGTCTCAACCAACCTGAAGTCAGCGTCATAATGAGTACAACTCCACTAGTCCTAGACCAGTATCATCCTCCACTGACTCAAAGTCAGTTTCAAAGTGCGTACCACTGGTCCCAGACCAGTCTCAGCCGACCCGAAGTCAGCTTCATAGTAAGTACCACTCCTACCATTGGTCCCAGACCAGTATCACAGTCTCAAAGAGTGTACCACTGGTCCCAGACCAGTCTCAACCGACCCGAAGTCAGTGTCATAGTGTGTACCACTCTCACTGGTCCCAGACCAGTATTGCACTAACAAGAAGTCAGTCTCGGAGTATGTACCACTGGTCCCAGACCAGTCTCAACTGACCCAAAGTCAGCGTCATAGTATGGTATAACTCCTACCACTGGTCCCAGACCAGTATCATAGATCCTAGATCAATGGAGGTCATCCTAGTGTAGGGATTACGGTAGATACAACGATGCATCCATCGGTACTACTATGGTCCCTAACTTCATTTCCCTGCTCATTGATCAGATGAGAGGTACTTCCCATGAGTCCCAGACTGCATGGGTAGGATGCCTCGACAGGAGAACTAATCAATCCTGTCCTCATAGGAGAACACCTCAATCCTGCTACAATCATTGTGGAGAACACATCAATCCAGGCTGCCATGGAGAACACATCAATCCAGGCCTCACAGGAGAACTAATCATCCTGCTACACAGGAGAGTGAATCATCTTGTTCCACAAGAGAGTGAATCATCTTGTCCCACAAGAGAGCGAATCATCTTGTTCCAGTGTGCACCACCAGGGGAGGGTGAGTCACCTTGTGGTCATATGTTGCTCCAGTAGGAACTGCAAGCCCTCAGAGCTCCCAGAGCTCATTGTATGCAACATGCAGGACCCTTGTACAAAGGTTTCTTGCTGGCTCCAAGTCGTTTGGGAAAATCACAAATTAGATCTTTCCTCGGGGCTTTGACAAGGTGTATCAACCTGTACATCATCTTAATGTGATGGAGCTTCCTTGCTCATCGACTTACCATATCCCAGATGATGTCTATCTGCTGGAGCAATTGACGAATACGGGATTCCTCAATAATCAAATCCCACCTCTGGTTGTTACAGAGAATCACAGTGGTATCCAATGTAAACCCAAACAGATCACTGAAGAGCTTTCGCAACCAGACTGCCTCACACGAGGTTATGTTAGAAACAATATATCCTGCTTCGGCGGTGCTCAAAGCCACCGACTTCTGCTTCCTGCTCATCCAGGATATCGAAGCAGATCCCAAGGTGAAACAATACCCGGAGGTGCTCTTACGGTCCACCACACTACCTGCCCAATCAACATCAGTATATCCAAGTAGTCTCACATCTCCAACAGTGTATCTTAATCCATGAGAGATTGTGTCCTGAAGACATATCAGAAGATTCCTGGCATCAATCTAGTGAGGCTCAACCAAATATGAGCTCACAATGCTAACTGCAAAACATATGTTCGGATGGAGGTTCACCAAGAACATCAATGCGAATGAGTTTTTGAAACTTAGAGGCATTTCCCATGTCTGGTCTGACATCACTACCATATAACTTCTAAAAGTTAAGATCCTCGAGGTAGTCACATGCTTGCAGTCCATCATACCGAATCTTTCCAATATATTTACCACATATTTTCCTTGAGATAGGAAAATTTCCCTTGGCTTCTGCCACACTTCAAGTCCTTGGTCCTTCATTTCAAATTCAGAATCCATCTCCCTCTTACATTTGTGAATGAGAGGGTTTGCACCTGTTAGAAAGAGGTCATCCACATACAACACAAATATGAGAGGCTTGTCATCTTCAACCTTAAAGTAAAGGTTAGGATCAGCTTCACTCCTAGTGAATCCCAGCTTTATCAAGTAGCTATCGATCCTCTCGTACCATGCCCGGGGTGCTTTCTTCAGCCCATAGAGAGCCTTCTTCAACCTGCATACATGAGATTTTCAATCATAAATCTCAAATCCTTCAGGTTGCTCCACATAGACCTCTTCTTTGATAGAACCATGCAAGAACGCGATATTAACATCCATCTGATGTAGGTTCCATCCTTGTGAAGCCACAAGGGCTATGATCAAGTGGATGGTCGTATATATGGAAACAGGTGCAAATATCATAGTCTATACCTCCCTTCTGGATAAACCACGAGCAAAAAAATGAACCTTATACTTTTCCATACTTCCATTTGCTGCATGCTTTATCTTGTAAAGCCATTTTGAAGTAACAATTGTCTTGTCCAGGGTCTGGGAACTACTTCCCAGACATCATTCTCCATAATAGACTCATATTCTATGGTCATAGCATCCTTCCATAGTTAATGCTTGATGACATCTGAGAATGATGAAGTTTCATTTTGTATGATCGTGCTCATGATGGTCAGGTATCCCTGATACCTGTTAAGTTTCTTACTTTGGTGGAAGGTTCCTCAGGGTGCAGCATGTCCTTCAGCATCATCAAGTATCCCCCTAAGCCATGAAGGCCACTTCCTAGAGAGCTACTCAAAGTCAGCAGATTGTCCACCTTGCTAAGAGCCATATCTTTTTCAAAGGTGACATCATGACTAATCACGACTTCCCTTTGACCGGTGGTGAACATTTCTTCAGGAGTTTAGGAACCCAATGCTTGATGGGGGCATCAATTTTGTACATATACGGCAGTGATTGTAGTTTCAGCCCATAGAAACTTTGGAAGTCTTTGATCATGTAGCATGGTCCGAACAACTTCCATCATCGTGTGGTTCTTCCTTCCCACCACACCATTCTGCTCAGGAGTATGTGGTGTAGTAGTCTCCCTCTTAATGCCAACCTCAGGTATGCCTGAGTAAACCAATTGTAATATATCAGAGGTCTTGCCTTGGCTTGAGGGGAATGGTCCCCTTTTGAGCTTTCCTTTGGCACATCCCGGACATACACCTTCTTTCTCTACTTGGAATTCGGGCATCCCTGTTACCATCTGTCTTACATCGGGTAGAGTTTTGTAATGAAGGTGGGCAAACCTCCGATGCCAAAGTTTGGACTAAAGAGTTGTGTCACGAGACATGACACCTAGTGGACTTCCATCGACCTGATATAATGAATCAACACTAAACCCAAGAGTAAAGGCAACTTTAACAATATTTTTCCATATACATACCTTGCCATGGCTGAAGGTTACCTTGTAGCCTCTGTCTTCCATTGCCAAGATGGACACTAGGTTCCTTTTAAGGTCAAGTGCATTTAATACATCCTAGAATTTCTAGCCTTCTTGAATGCTTGTCCTCTTCCTTGATTCCCAGCTCTCCTCTTACCTTTGCTATTGAATTTGTCATTCCTTTCATTGCCATCAGAGGGATTTCGAGTTGCACCATTGCATACTGTACCATGCTTCTCTAATCATGAATATCATCATGCTGCCCATGTCCATGATTTTATCCATCATAATGCTGCTCAAACTAGTGTGCATCATCATCATGCTATCCTATATGTCCATGATCTCATGTTGCCCTTTATGTCCATGATCTCATTCATCATGATGCTCATGATCTCATACATAGTGACTTGCTTTATCGCAAATGTAACATCGTCATTTTCTTCTAGCCTTAGGTCCATCCTTTCCTTTTGATTTAGTCCCGGAATTATTTCTTTTCTTTGCATGAGAAGAAAAGGCAGCAGGAGGACCTTTAGGCATGGGCATTTCTTGCACTTCTTCCCTTGTTTCTTCTTGAATGCATCTAGCCATTAATTCCTCGAAACCAGGAATTACATTATAGTTCAAAAGAGTAGTCCTGAACACATACCATTCAAATGGCAATCCTCCAAGAGTTGTGAGTGCCATTTCTCTGTCAGTAATAGTTTCCCCAATAGATAGGAGATTGTTCTTGATCTCGGTGATTCTTAAGAAGTATGCTTGCATACTTTCATCTTTACCCTTCTTGATTTCCCTCAGCTTATTTCTAAGAAACAAAACTTGATTTGCATCATTAACTTTAAATAAACTCACCAGTCTATCGAAGATTTCCTTGGAGGTGTCCAGTTCAGAGATGTAGGCCACCAAGTGCTTGTTGATAGAGTCCTGGATGATCTTCTATTGTTTTGACTTCTCCATTTTTTCATTTGTTCCAGGTAGCAGCGGATGCATTTGATGGAGGCTCAACAATATTGCCTCTCACATGATCCAACATTCCTTGATTCTCAAGGGTTAGATCGATAGACATCTTCCAGTGATAGTCAGCTTTCTCACGGAGCTTGTCTTCAGCAGGAAAGAGTGTTGAGGACCTCATAGTTCTTTTAGGATAGCCTTGCCAATATTCTCTTCGATGATTGCTCTTGCTCTTGCTCGGGCTTTGTCTTCACCTCAGCTCCGATACCATGTTAAGTTATGGTATGTTCTATGCTTATAACAGTTTACTTCTTTTCCTTATTATATTCCAAAGATTAGCAATCACATGTACATAAAGTAAAGTGCAGATAGAACATTAAATGATCGACAGAAAACAAGCCAAGACAAGAGACACAAGATGTGGCAGCTAGCCAGGGACAAACCCCACAATGTGTGGGGAAACCCTTTGATCAAATCTTCTTTTATCTTCAATAATTCAGTAGAGAGAAATAGTACAATAAATCTGATTCATATCAGCAGTAGAAAACCCTAGATCAGCAACATCAGCATTAGCGGCTTCATTATCAAACTAGGGCAAACCATATCTCACAAACCGACCGTCGGATTGACTTCATTCCACCACCAAACGTTTCGGCTTCCAGAGGAGGTTCAGATGAACCTACAGTGCAGTTCAGATGAGGAGATCTTCTAGGCCACGGAAGTTAATCTTTACGTCTACAGTTGCAGCGTCAGTTTCAGCAGTTTCCGGCTTCAAACTAGGGCAATCGATATCTTGCAAACCGTTCATCGAATTGAATTCATTCCACCACCAAAAGTTGCAGCTTTTAGAGGAGGTTCAGATGAACCTACATCGCAATTCAGATGAGGAGATATTCTATGCCACGCAAGTCAATATTTACTTCTGCAGTTACAGCTTCAAATTCAACAGCTTCCGGCTTCACATGTGTGAGAGAGAGACCCATTTCAGCGCAGTAGAGAAGAGACTCATTTCTGCGTAGTAGAGAGAGAGAGAGATGTGATGAGATGAGTGAGTCCAAATGAGGAAAAGTCCTCTTATATTTATACACAACGTTGGTGGGTGAATAGATGTGACTGTTGGGCTTCTGATCCTACATGAGTTGTAGGTTGACTTGATAATAATTCCATAATCAAAATAAATTCATATCTCCATGAATACTTATTGGAATCGGATTATCTTTATATCAATCCTACACCTCTCGACGAGAGGAATCTAATAAAAATATTATCAGCCATGAATAAGATGACCCACATGAATTTTTGCCCTGGTTGCCAATTTTAACAATTACACATACATGTTCAAAAACAAGGAAATCATTGACATCCCTGTATTCATGCATCTCAAGCTCATGTATGAATTTCATCCCTCAAATTTCACTTAAGCACACTATACTTTCGAAGCTGAAATGAAATATAATCTAGATGCATCAATAGACATGCAATCTCAATTGGATAAGAACTCTAACCGCTCCTTACCAATCCCCTTCAAAGGTACTACCTTTCTCTGCACATCAACATCATCATGTGAATCATTTTGAGACACATCATTCATGGAATCTTCACTTCCATTTCTGCCATCTTCTCTTTCCACTTTCTTCAGCTTTGGTGGAAGCATTTTTGGATTTAGTGTCCAACATTTTGCAACAAGATGTCCTTGTTTATGGTAGTAAGTGCATTGCATGTGCATCCTCTTAATATCATGATTTTCCTTGTCCAAGGGACTTTTGACTTCTTGCTTCTTTTCCTTCTTCTACTTCTTGTATGTGGTCATTCTCTTCCAACATATAGAAACATTATGGTTATCCAAACCATAAAAGGAAAAAGCAATTTTTTCCCCATATATATGTGGAAATTTATCATGCTTTGCACAATCAAAAGGAAAAGGATTAGAACCAGATTTATACCTGCCTCTTTCACCTTTATTGCCTTCATGAGGAGGTGAAACAAATGAAGAAGTGACTCGCTTTGGAATCCCATAAATCTCTTCAAGGCTGTTGGAGTCTCCCCAACTCCCTGGTTCAACTGTGTGCTTCTAAACACCTGCATCCTACAAATGATGTTTCAAGCTATTGCATTCTTCCTAAATAAAATCTTCACACTTTGTAATGCAACTCCTCCTTGGAGCTGTTTTAATGGCCTTCATGGTAGCTTTGGAACTCTCTCCATAAGGCTGTCCATATCCAAGACCCAGATACTTAGGCCTTTCCTCAACCATTATTGGTTCAACAATACCTTGTGCATGCTTTCCCAAGCCCTTTCCTTCATAGCCCATCTTGGACATTAGCTTGGAACCTATGCATTTAGTATGTTTTTCAAAGGAACCAATATAAGCATTGTCAGAGGAATTTGAAGACAAATTGGAATGGTTTACCTCTTCTTCAAGCTGATACTTGACTAAGGCTTATTGGGCAATAAATAGCCGTGTTTCCAACTCATGCATCCTCTTCAGGTTCATATTTGCAATACGAAGTTGCCTCTCCATTTCCTACCATTTGTTAGAAAGCAATTGCTTCTCTTCCTTCATGGAATTCAGTTTTTCTCTAAGTATGTTGCACTTCCTTCCATCCTCATACATTTCTCTCACTATATCCATCATGGTGGACAATTCTTGCTTCATGTCTTCATCAAGGAATCTTGTGAAGAACAAAAATTTGAGGACTCACTTGTAGAAGTTGTCATTATGCCAACGAACAAAAAAACTTCAACAAGATAAATAAAGAGCTTATTTAAGAAACCTCTTGCAACAAACCTATTGTGCTTTGGATTGCCTTGAGGTCCTTCGGATAGAAGAATGCCTTCATCCATTCTTCCTATTTGTCCTTCCTGGACTGAGCTATCAACAGCTTTCCCTTTACCTCTGCAAACTCAAAAAATAGTCAGTCTGTAAAACAAACATACAATCAGCCTCTTGTTGTTCAAACACCTTTCAGACAAGCAGTCTTTTCTATGTCAATCAAGCATTCTGATATAACCTTCTTTGAAGGTGGGGTTAATCAAACTTAAGCTCTGATACCACCTGATCTGAAAATGGGGCTCTTAGGCTTCTTGCCTAACTTACAAAAACCTCTCCCACTTCCAAAGCTTTCAATTTTCCCAATTCTTATTGATTAACCAATGTGGAAATAAGAAAAGCTTGAAAATATAGGTGTATGCTTGTATTTGTTTTTAACTAATCATGTGTTGTAAATTAATGTGCTGAAACTGATATATAAATGCATATAATAGTAAATAAAGTAGCAGAGACAATGCAACAGTAAAACAGACACATGAACAACAATATTAATTTGGAGTTCACCCAAAACTTGGGCTACGTCTCCATGAGCTCTAGTCAACTCAACTAGGCTCTCTGGGATTATGGTGTAAGTATTTTTTACAAGCTCTTGGCCCAACTCCTATTGTTTTGCACAAAAACAATGGGTTCAGACACCATTTAATCCCCTCTAGCTCTTGAAGCTCTTACTCCTAGCTTTGGGTCTTGGCTCTTGCCTCTGGCTCTTTGGCTCTTGGTTCTGCCTCTTGGCTCTGACTCTGGATCTTTGGCTTTGGTTCTGGCTCTTGGCTCTGACTCTGGCTCTTTGGCTCTTTGGCTCTTGGCTCTGGCTTCTTTCTGCCTTCTGCAACCTTCAGCTCTTTGGATTTTCACTTGAACTTCAAGTGACCTCAAAGGCTCCCTCAGCTGCTCTTTTGCTTTTGCGCTACCTCTTTGGCTTCTACGTTGCCTCTTTGGCCTCTACTTCATAGAAAAACCCCAACAACAACCTTCAACAGTAATAGCAACTCGAACACCATCAATAACTCAGCAACCCACAGTCTTTGACATTCATGGCTTAAAAGCCAAGTCGTGTTGCTTGTTCACTATCCCCCTCGGGCTACCTGTCTTCCAGCCATTCATTTGTCCCCAATCATGAGGAATAATTACCTTTTTGCTTTTGTGGCTCTCTGTTCTCTGTCCATTCCTCTCTCTGCAATCAATCCTCTGCGGCTCTGCATCTTGTATAATGCATCCTTGTTACAAAACACATCATTGTAATATAACACCCACTTACAACGTGGCACAAGGAATGGAAGCTATTTTTACAGTGGAAAATACACAAAGGCCTTTGTTTCAGACAAATTCCTAAAAACGAAACAGAATTCCAATACACAGAGATATTCAGAATTACACAGGAAAATACGAGTGAAAAGACTTAAGTTAGATCTCAAAGGGATATGGATCCACATATATAATATTTCGGGTCTGTGTGTATCACATATCGCATGTCGCTAAGGCCTGGTGCTCTCCTTTGTATTGTTGCGATCCGATCGTTGTTTGTTGATTGCATATTAGCGCTATCGGCCCATCTCTTATCATATGTCATAGGGATTTGGGTGCTCCGCTCCTCCGATCGTTGATATCTAATCTCCGCTTGATCGGCCCATTACACATCGGCAAGTCACCTGATCATGGGTCTTGGTCCTTTTCCTTTGGATTTAAGCGATGCGATAAAGCGCAATCGCACATCACAAGTCCTCATGCCTGTGGTTAAGTCCTTACCTTCGGTTATATGCAATGCGATATTTTGGTGATCGCATGCCGTGATGCCTTAAGACCTAAGGTCCCTCCTTTATATAGCCATCCACCAATGTGATATCAATATTTCATTGTTGCGGTTCGCTCCTGTCCATTGATCTTTTAGATCCAATGGCCCTTGAGTGTTAATGCCTCATTTCCTCTTAGATCAATAAGAATGGGCCACGTGCCCAATTCCAGCCTGCCATGTGTCAGTTGTGGATTAGCCCGTGAGGCTATACTAAAAATCAAAATTTTCAATATAGTTCAAAATTTAATGAAATTACCTCCTTTTCTAAGGACATTGGGCAATTTTCATTTTGCAATAACTCCTTCATCCGAAGTCCATATTCACCCATTCAAGTTGCATTGGATTTAGAATGAGAAGATCTCTGCAATGAGACTATTTTTGAGAGCAGCCTGCGATTTTCATTTTCCTCTAATTTACAAAGGGTTTGTGCCATTTGGCACATTTTACCTCTTGCATGAAGTCTTTTAGACTTAGAGGCTTATCCAGGATCCATTTTTGGATCACCCAGGGTCACACAAATGGGTTCACATGACCATAAATATTTGGAAATTTCATGTATTCAATCTTATGTCAATAAAGACAACACTTGTTTAAGAGCCATGACATCCAAAATATCCTGTGTAGGTCTATGTTAATTTCTCATCGTAACATAGTCTCTTAGTGATTTTTTTTTTGATGGGATGACACACTAATTTATTAACAGTCTACCAGTACATATGGATATTGATGCCTAGGGAGCTCATCTAAGCATTACATTTTTCCTTACCGTATGCATAAGAAACCCATGATTAGCTCTATTAGGGAGGATATGACTAAGACACACTCGAATTTTAATTATGTTACTATGTTGTGTATTACTACTGTCCATCCTTGTAGAGGGTATGAGTGAGATATTAAGTGTTCATTCCATAAAGAGGGCATAAATCAGACAAAACATGGTAAATCCATTACAACATGTTTATTTAGGGTACAAGAAGAGAATATTTACCACTATAAGGTTACCATTAGATGTGATCATAGTTTAGGTGAAACAAGGACATTGTCATGGCCTACTACAGTCTATGATATCTGGCTCATGGGTCTAATCTTAGGAACCTGAGGCTATACGTTGAGGTAAGCTACAACCAAGTAAACAATTCAAGAGGGAGGGACATTGAAGTAATATTCAAAGTTCTTTGTCCAACCATTAGAAAGTTGCCCAGGGTGCAATTGCCACCCCCTAGCTGTTAAAACTCCATTCCAATGTCCAACCTAAGGAATCCAAAGGTATAGGACACCTTTACCCTCCATGTAAGAGCATGATTATAGGCTATCATAGGGATTCCAGAGGTAGACATCTGCACCCATGTTTAATTTATGGAATCTAGGGATGTGCCTCCACCCTGTATGTAATTTCTTAACCCTTCAACTCATGAGGGAGACTAGAGGCCCAAATCCCCACCCGTGATTAACTTTAGGAATCCATGGATGTACCTCCACCCTAAAATGACTTCATTAGATCCACCCAAAGTTGGGAATCAAGAACCTATTGGCTTTGGTGCACTAATTCAACAACTCCACCCAAATTGGGAATCCATAGTCTGCTAGTTTTGGTCAACCAATAAGAAGCCAATATTTGGAATCCAATGGTCACAATTCCATCCTTAATCCATTTTCATTACTCCATCTTTAGTTTCATCCTCATAATCTAAAGATATCTTGACTATAGAGTACAGTAAGGAAGGCTAATTGCAGCAACTACTAGAGAGCCTTATTTAAATTAGAAAACTATTAAGAAGCTCCTTGTACATATAAAAACGATGAAAAATTCACACACAGATGTAGATAGTCATTACACACTATTTCTACAAGGCAATAAAACATTTTAATTCAGAAAGGTGGCCACGAAGGGTGGTTTTTCAATCAGAGTGTGGAAAGAAGTGTCTTGCTTAATCAAATTCTATGCATGAGGTGTTCATGCCCGAATTTACAAGCACATCAGTTGAGAAAAAAGACATAGTGCTGCCTGGTGAGTATGTTCTCTAGCCTAAGTTTAATTAGGATACACATCCCCAATCCCATTTGATCTAATTGGGGTGATTTCTATCTATCAGTCTAACCCTAACATTTGGGCACTAGCTGAGCATAGAAAACAATAACATCTAGTCTCTAAAACCTTAATCAGTTCATGTAACTTACCTATATTGATGCAGGTCCCCTTGCTTCTATCATGAAATCAACGACTCATCTCTGAGCTCATGCCTAATTTCCCTTGTTGTAATATTCTTGATTGTCCTCCTATGATGTTGATTTAATACCGAATCCTTCCTCTCTTTACTTGTTCAGTCACATTGTGCTTCCTCTCGTCTTTCCCTTGCACCCTACTGGTCCAACTCCTCCTTTTTTCTACTATTATCCCCCCCAACTTCTAGCTAGTTAGGGTTTTCTATCTAGGCTTTCCTTTTCCTTCCATGTGGCCTCCCCTGTTTTCCCAACCTGCCATTTTACTTCTTCTTAGACTCCTGATAGAATCGACTAGGTGTGGAAAAAGGAAAATCCCCTCTGTCATGTGTGTATATCATACAAAATATCTCGTGCCTCCCCCCATCTTAGGTCTTTGTTAGACCATTTCATCTCTTAGACTTCGATCCCCTCAATTCCCTTCGTCGGATTATTGAATCCCATCCTCATTTTGTTTGTGTTACTTACTTTTTTGTCTTGTGTACTAAGACTTGCATTTTTCTAATGTGTTTTTTCTGTCCCCTTTCCCAAAATTAAAACTTCCTATGGTAGATCAATTAATGAAAGTGGCCTCCTTAAAGAAAGACCATCATGTTGATAATTGAGGTCTTGCTAGGTTAGGGTTTTGATCCATGGGACCCTAGTTGTTATTAAGAGGGGAAAATGTATATCCAAATAATTAAGAAGTGTTTGCCATGTTCCTGCAAATGCAACCTCAACATGTGCATCAAGATGACACCCAAATACACGTAAAAATGAAAAGTGACCATGGTATTATCTACATTACGATTATGAATATACATGACTATACATTATTTACATCATGTACAATTCTGAAGTAACGCATGATAGCTAGGGTCATTACAATAGGACTAATTCTCAACATAGCCCTTCAAGTAATGCACCTGACTGTATTTTTTTGGAGATTGTCCTTCTAGGGCTTATGCACAGAGCCAAATTTTGAACTATAGACGTAGAGTTAGACTCTTTTCTAGGATTGATATAGCTTCCAATAGGAGGGCCTTGAGTGCCTTGCAAAACTAGAATAGTCCATTCTTAATAATTTCACTAATCAATAATGTACATACCAAATTTTTCTTAGATGTTCAAAAATTCAGGGATTTGGAAGATGCAGACCTGGTGGACACCTTTTTCTCTTTCGCTCTAATGTCAAGAGGTGCAGATTGTCATATGCTACTTGATAAGTCCTTTGACTATTCACAAATATGCTCGTTACACCTTTGCGTTGCTAAAGAAGGTTTGTGGTCTTGATTGTAGAGATAAGGTGCCCAAAAACAAAAATCTTCTATCTGATTTCCAAAGAGTGCGGTTTGGAGAGGAGTATTAAATTATCCTTGTGGATTTCTTAAAACAGGGCTTGAAATCCCTTCAAGTGCCCTCACTAGCCTTGAGAATGTCTATGGCATAATGTCTGCAATTAGGGCTTGAAAAACTATCCAAAACTTCTTCTACTTGCCTTCACAAATTCAACTTAAGGAAATTGATCTTCTTGCAATAAAATTAAATCCAAACTGATCTTGTTTTCCCCATTGTTCAAAGCCCTAGCTCTAATACGATGTTAAGAAATCTAGGGCAGAATAGCTAGGGTTACTTTGAATTTGATTTCTCTTTAATCCGTGACATTTTCTTGTGATATTATTATTATCATTTAGTTTTGTTTGATCATCAAGACAAATTCCAGTAAGAAGATCACAATCCAAACACAAGAACTCCGCATGTAGGCTACTAGCCAGGGCCAAAACCTCCCCTAGATAGGAAAACTAGCAAAAATATCTTCTTATATAATTTCAATGAAGACTTCCAAGACCTTGACCTTGACCTTGACCAAACCCCAAGTGATGAGCCAACCAAAACGAAAAATCTGTCTCTACAAAAGCCAGACTGAGGAAACCCTAGTTATTCCTTCAAACTCACATGTGTGAGAAGCAAAGAAAAAATTTCGTTTCCTTCCATATATTTGTTGGCCTCCCAAGAATTTGCTCTTCCTCCCACACAGTTTCGTTGGATCAAACCTTTATTTTCTTCATTAGGATCAGAGATAACTTGTTGTTCAATGTATGTATTAAATGAGGTGAGGTTCTTCTCTTTATAAGCCTCCATGAGAGTGAATTAGGTCTCTCTAGGCTGACTTGAAGAGGGTTGGTTGACTCATCACTTGGAGGCTTATAGACATGACATATTATATTAAATATTTTTCCTTCTTGTTACATGGGCCCTCCAAGGGCTGGTACATTATGACCTTGACTCTTAACTTGACAAAAAAACCCCTAGAGCACATAATGGGTATTTTAACCTAGGACCGCAACATAATGGGCAAGAAACATATTTCAATAAAATATTTTTTCTCTTACAAATAATTTTTTCTTTTCTTTTCTTTTGATAATTCATTCAATAATTATATCAAGTCATGACTCAAGAACAATTATGAAGACTGACACTAGTTACATTTCAACAACTAGTGCCTTCTAGTGCGTTTTAACACAGGTTCCTTTTTTGTATAGAGCATTACCCTAGCTGTTAACGTATTGTACAACCTAGAAACTGACGTTAGTGCCTTGAAAAACCTTATTTCCACCCTGCTTATTGTTTTCATTGTTTTGGCCTTTGCTTGTTTGCTATTTATGAGGTCCATTTTGTCTGAACTCAGATCTTTTTATCAATTTACTTGAAATTTTATTTCAAAAGAGTAGCTTAATTGCATTACTTGAAAAGAAAAGAAAAAATTATTTTCTGTTATTTTGGTTTGTTTCGATCAATTTAATGATGAGTTGTTTATTCTGGGTTGTGAATGTATGCATGTGCTGAGATATATTAGAAGTTGCATTAGGGATGTTTGTTTTGGGAAAGACGTTAGCACTCTCTCCCTGTAGAAACTTTGTTTCAACGAAAGTTAATTGAAGAGCATTCTTTCTACATGGTTTGAGTTAGGTATCACAAACTTCATATGTCAACACCCTTCCGAAGATACTAATACAGTTCCTTTAAAAGAAAATTAATAAACGAAATCAATAACTCTTTGTTTTAAAAAAATACAGATAACACTTTTGTACAACTTGAATCTGTTATAGAAAATTCCAACTTATCATACAATGCTAGGAATGATGCATACACATTAGAAGAAAGTGATTACAATTTTTTTTTTCTTCAGATTTTGTCAAGAATTTGAATAAGGTTAATTTTCAAAACATTCTACTTTCACTTTCCTTATGTATTTCCATATGTTGGATCATTTATAAATAATTATTGGTTGTATTTTTGTTGATTTTTGGTATGAATCTCATGTTAATTTTGTACTTTTTGGCTTTAGGTCTAGTGAATAGTTCAAATGGTGAATGTTTGAGATAACTCAACCTTTTTTTGCTACCTGCTTTTGGTGTAAGCTTCTTTCACTAGCCATTCACCTTTTTGTAATTGTGTTTCATTAAAACATTAATTTGGTGTTTCCTCCATAAAAAACAATATAATTACATACCTACATACCTATATAACTATATGTACCACTTACCTCAACACATATATACCATTTGGAGATAAGGGCATCCCTTACCTCAACAATTGTGTTGGATACCTTCTACTGTGGTTTATCTGAAGTTGGTCCATTTAATCATGAAAAGAAAGAAGAGTTGGTTTTTTTTCATGAATATGTTTTGCAGATAAGTATGTGGTTCTTCTCACTAAATGTTAATGTTTTCCTTGAATTTTTAGATTAATGGTTCGCTTGCTAGAAATGATATGAAGGATATGATGGCACAAGGTTCAATCAGGATGGTTTCTTCTCACTCAAGTCAATAGATTTACACTAGAGAAACTAAAATATGAAGTGAATTTTATTTTGAATGTTTGTGTGGTAGTTTGCTTTCATATTTTTTAAATTGGACATATAAATCAGGGTCTATAGTTCAAATGTTCCATCAAGGTCTTTTTGGAAGTATTTATATTTTGGCCATACGCGTGGGGTCTAAAACAATTAATTTCACTTGGGTATTATTGAACATTATTTTCTCAATCATATTTTAGGTATTTCCTTTCACTAAATGACATTAACATTAATTACTATATGTAGAGGCTTTTGGACAGGTGATGGTAGTTAGTTTTAAAATTGTTTGCATCTTTATTAAGATATGTGCTTCTGGTAGATTGGAAGGGTGATGTCACTTTGCCATTTTATTTTTGCCTATATTTATATATATGTGTTTGATGGGCCTTGCAATGCATGCGTCTGATCCAAGGGTTATTTTAAGGTGAATGGTATCTGATTTTTTGCACTTTTTGGATTGAAAAGAATTCATGATGGGGTGAATGGTATGCAAATTTTAACCGACTTTATTTTTCCAAAAAAAGAATGCATAAGTTTCTAATTCAAGGTTTGAAAAAGGAAAATACATAGCAAAGTGCTTATAGCATGCCATATCACCTCCAAAAAGGAAAAGCAGGCCACTTGCTGGCCATTTTTCACAAACTTTCATACAAAATATACCTATGATCTCTCTCGGGAACACAACTAGAAGCAAAACAAATTCTTTGATGAGCGAGGTGGGTTATCAATGGGAGAAGAAGATGAGGAACAACCAAAGAACATAAAGTACTTATGATTTAGTGTTGTCCTGTTTACCATGTAGCAACATGCTTTATTATTGCATGTGGATAGATTGTTGATAGGCTTTGGAATGGGAGCCATATCTTCCACAGTAAGTCTCCCACTCCCTCACGTGCCTTTCTACAAAACTTAACGTAGCTATTGTAGTAATGTTGTCAAGCCTTTGATGTTATTCATGTGTTGTGGTAAATCAAGGTACTAGTATATATAGCTGAGATAGCTCTAAAGCACTTGCATGGAGCTCCTAGTACTGTAAATCAAGTGAGTTTTCTATTCTTAATTTCTTATGTTTTTCACCTTGGAAATATAGCTTTATCATGGTTTTCTAAGGAGCCATATTTACATGGATGTAAGTGACTTGTAAAGCCATATAAATCTTAATTTTACTTGGACAAATTCTATTTTATGTGGAACAACTTTCAATTACTATTGGCATAATTCTTGCAATTTATTTATTTGGGTGTGTTTCATACGTTTTTATCCAAGCTATTATGTATTCAAGTAATTGACAGCCACTAGTTGGGCCTACACCTGGAAGACTTGATAGAAAATGGAGCAAGAATTACTAATTTAATGTGGATTGTGAACATGTTCCAATTGGTATATGAGGCCTGCATGACTCTTCACTTAAGTAACAAGCTTAGACATAAGAAGCAATCCACATACCAAACAAGCTTAAACAAAAGAGGTAGACCATAGACCCAACTGAACCAAATAGCTAGAGGGTAGTTTCTAAGAGATCATCCCAACATCCAATTGTTATGTGTTGAGGCATAATTGATAGAAAATGGAGCAAGAATTACTAATTTAATGTGGAATGTGAACATGTTTTAGTTGGTAAATGAGGTCTGCAGTCCTCACTTAAGTAACAAGCTTAGACATAAGAAGCAATCCAAATACCAAACAAGCTTAAACAAAAGTGGTAGACCATAGACCCAACTAAACCAAATATCTAGAGGGTAGTTTCTAAGAGATCATCCCAACATCTAAGTGTTATGTGTTGAGGCACTTCTAAACCCCATTCTCTTAACCGTACTTTGGGAGTTGGGTCTACCTATTAACCACTCCCAGTTTAGGAATGTAAGGGGGTGTGTTACACTAAAACTAACTAAACACGTGCCTTCTTTAGTTTATCAAAAAAATTCATAACCCCTTCATGAATGTGCCATGTGTATAACCACACAGTCAAACACCCTCATGGCCTTTTGATCAGGTACCAACTATCTAGTTAAAGGATGGACAAACACATGTGATTTGAGTATTTGATTTGGTTTTGATTCCTCGCTACATAATCCATTACAATATTCTTGAACTAACTGGTAAGATGTATGTACATTATCATAAGATTAATTTTCATTGTTGTCTAAAAAAATTTAACACTAAAATGGGTTTTCCTTCAGTATTCAAGTCAGTGATTTCTATTTAGACCTAACTTATGACTTATTGGAGACTTTAAGGCTACACTTCACATGTATTCATCAATTATTTTATCTGACTGAATTACTCTTGGTTTCTTTTTAAGGCTCCCTTGAAATTCAACTCATTTGAGAATTATCAGTTGAGGGTTTGTTGTTACTTTTTGTTGATGCAAGCGGATTAAGTTTTTGGTGAAATAGTGTATATTATCATATATTTCCCAACAAAAAAATTCAACTCTAATCAACTATACAGCTAATTTGACTGATCTCATTGTAGACTAAAATTCAGAATTTGTTAGAGCATGTGCCCAAAGGGCATATACCTAGATCAATGACATTACACATAAGAGGAGAACTTAAGAGGAATATGTGTTTTTTCTATCAAGTGTTTACATTTGTTCTATTGTTTGCATGAGATTTTCCTTTTGTTACAATTAAAAACATTACAAGTCATTCACAACTGAAAATGGGTTCCTAAGGTTGGGCCGGGTGACCTAGTGAAAATCTCTAGAATATTTCTTCATATTCCTTATACAAAATTTTGAGCAATGCAAGAAGGATTGGTGGCTGATACATATCTTGATGCAATGATGATTACTTATTTTAAGAAAAGATATGAATAGTAAGTTATATTGTACCTTTTTGTAAAGATATCTTCCTCATTCCCTTGTAGTTCAAGTAGAATTTGTATATGATTAATTTTTCAGACAAGAGTCTAATATTTGATTTGAATTAAAGTTAAGATTAACTACTTTTATTTTTTATTATTTCAGTTGTTATTGCTTTCATATTTCATGAATGAGATTCAATTTTGTTTAAATACAAAGTGAAGGGTTTTGTGACAGCGAAACATTTAGCACTAATTAGGGATTTTTGGTCTTCTCATATAATATTATGTGTATTAGCAGTAAAATAAGTCCAGAGTCATTGTGAATCCTTCCTTTTTGAATCATTAGTGTTTATTCATTATTTTTCACAGCCCCTCATTTGTCAATATCTAATTTGAAATTCCTACACTTTGAAACTGGTCTAGTGGTCTAACCATGAAAATAAATACAATCCACTCACTACTTTCATATTTGATTTGAAAATTCTTTTATGGATGGAGGCTTTCTATTTCATCCATGTTTTCTCTATATTACTTATTTTATTCATTGATTCAAACACCTATAGGTGTGTCTTACAAGGTGATGAATAAGAACAAATAGAACGACTTATCGTTCTTTAGCTCAAGAAATATTTGGACATAGGGGTGTAAAAAAATTCCTACTTCTACTTCTTGTTGGTGCCCCAACTAGAAAAAACAAGGATGGAATGAAGGTATAATTCTTTTACTAAAGAGTTGTTGCAGAGAAACTTGATTATCCCATTGGTGATTGTTCGAGAAAAATGCCTTGTTATTCTCACTTATGTGGTCTCTAAAGTCTATTTACAAAGGAAAATTTATATTTATTTCTCACATTTATGTTTTACTTGTATACAAGACGTGATTTTCATGTTTGTTTGATGGGAGATCCTAGAGTTGCAAAGAGTCAGTTGTTGAAACACATGATCAATGTGGAACCTCGAGGCATTTACACCACAGGTAGGGGAAGAAGTGGTGTTGGTTTGACAAATGTTGTTCAAAGGGATCTATTCACCAACACAATGGTCCTTGAAGGAAGGGTCCTGGTATGTTCCTAAGCTTTATTATTTCTAATGTTAAGTTGTTTGTTTCTTTAGAGTTGTAAATTGTTTTATTTTAGATTGAATGCATTACAGGTTTTACTGACATATATCTTTGGGCACCATCATAGTAGTGAAAAAAATAATGGATCTTGTATGTGATGAATTAGGTGCTTTCCAACATGGATATATGGGCTATTGATGAATTTGATAAGATGGACGAGACATACTGTATTGCTATTCATGAAGTGATGGAACAACAAACTGTCAACATTGCAAAGGTGGGCATAAAAACCTCCCTAAATGCACAGACAATTGTTCTGGTTGCTGCTAATCTTTCCTGATATGTATTATTATCATTCAGTTTGAAGGTAGCTTCATATGAGGTCCTACAATGAATATGAGTTTGTGGAATTCTTGAATTCTAGAGATAGCTCTTATGGAGTTGCGTCAACCTAGTGGGACACATGGAAGGTGTCATGTATCGAAGTAAAGGATTTTATTTTTTCAAAGCTTTTTATAGAAGAGATATGCAATTGGAATGTTGTGCTTATTGGGGTATTCATTCATCTTTTTTTTTTTTTTAAATTAAACCTTTTTTGTGTATTTTCTTCCAACTTTGGCTTGTTAAAGTTGTTATGTGCTCTTCTATTATGGATCTTGGATCAAAATTATGGGGTAGATTTTCATTTTTGGAGTTGTAAACCATTATGATACATTAGAGGATGGAGAAATTTGAAACCTCTTTAAACTCTTATATTAACTTGTACAAATATCCTAGTGACCTTAATTTTTCTCTTATTTAGGAACTCAAATTGGTAAAAAAGGATTAATCTACTTTTACCGTGATTTTGTTTCCTTGCTCTTAGATAATTTTTCTTTTACATTAATTGCTTTCAATTATTATTTTTTTATTTAAGCTTTAACTATCAATAATGTTCTCAAATTTCTTTTCCATATTTTATTTCCATGGCTAATTAACAGTTCCTTATATACTCTTGAATTGAAGGGAGAGTATGGCTTATGTTTTCTTTATGGTATTTTAGTGTACACTGTATCCTACTTCTGTGATGGAACTGTAATTTTGAATTTTTTAATACTATGTTGTTCATTATCACAAGGGTTGGTATGATCTACAAAGAACACCTGCTGAGAATATCAAGCTTCCTCTATCATTTCTTTCTCATTTTGACTTGTTGTGGCTGATATTTGATAAAGTCGATATGGATAGTGATATGGAAATGGAAAGGCACGTGTTATAAGTGCATAAAAAGTATGAGCCACCAACTTTAGGCTTTACTCCTCTCGAGCCTTCCATCCTTAGGTGAGTTATTGTCACCTCTTCTTTAGATATTGATGCTTGAAATTTCGTACTCTAATGATGAGTAGTTTTTAATCTTATGATGGTTAATAGTTTCTAGGGATTATATAGTAGCAGCAAGAAGGCTATCGCCTTCTGTGCCTAAAGACCTTACCGAATATATTTCCAGTGCTTATTCTTCCATGAGATAAGAGGAAGCACAAAGTGATGCACCACATTCTTACACCATTTCCAGAACACTTCTAAGCATTTTTCGCATCTCAATGGTAATTTTTATGTTCCTTTGTGTAATTACCTAGTGTTACGTGCAAGTTCCAGGAGAAGTGACTTTTCAAGTTCTCATATTTTCAACACCAAAGTGGAGTTGTGACTAAGCAACAACATTAATCCAAATTTGGCTTTTTAATCTTAGAAACCCGTTTATTGAAAAAAGCTAATGTCTATGTTTCTTTTGTCTAGATTTATTGTTCATAAGCCCTAACTCAACTTAGATTCTCATAAACAGTGGCTCAAAGTGATGTAGATGAATCCCTTAGGCTTATACAAATTTCAAACTTCTCCTTATATGCTGACGAAAGAAAGAAAACTAGTCCAAATATGACATCTATTCAATCATAAGGGATGAAGCTTCAAGAATGAATACTATGGATATATGCTATGCTAATTCCCTAAGTTCGATTTCTCAAAAGGTACTCTCCACAACTATATAGAGCATGAGAAATGTCATTAGTTCAAATTTCCTAATCAAGGTTGGTTTAAAAGCATCTAATTGGGTATCCTGCTTGCAGTGTTACACTGAAGCTAAACTAAAGGAGTGTTTGGAAGAGTATGCACCATTGAACATTTGGAAAATTGTTCCCAATAGATTTTATATTCATTTTATTGATACCTAAAATTTCCAACAAGTGAATAGTTCAACTATTTTAGAAAAGAGTGTTTTTCTTTTTAGATGTCCTTGAATTGATATGAAACTCAAGTCTGAGTTTCCTCTTGGAAGACTCACAACATTAGACTTGTCAATGTTTTGGAAACCTTTGAATGAATTTTCATAAGTTTCAAGTGAGAGATAGCATATGTGTCTCTCCCAAAACTTTTGTTTTTTTTTTTACTGATGTTAATGATTGTTTTCCTAAGTTTATTTCGTATTTCAAATTTTAACTTTAGGTGTTTACTTATGGTGGAATGTGTGTCAGAGATCAGTTTATATACTTTGCCTCATTCCTCATTGTATGTACTTATGTAAAAAATATGTGTTTCCAGATAAACTCTATATGGCTTCTATTGTAAATGGTTTCCTCTGTCTTTCTTGCTTTTAAGCTTAACGTTCAACTATTTTGTAATCTTTAATTTTAAAAATTTGGTGGCCAATTATCATCAATTACATCAAAACTCCATATGAAATTTAATTTTGCAACAAAGCATGGAACTTGGTAGACAGGAACGGTTGAAATAAGGAAAGGTATGCTCTCAATTATTTTTAGCTACAACAATATTATTTTTAGGTGGAAATATTTGAAAAATTATCCCTTGTATTTGAAAATTGATGTGCTTTATTCCTTTATTGAAAATGGTAAAGGAAGAATAAATCTGTTACTAACATAACTTCTTGAACAGTGGCATATTCTAAACTGTGAACAAGTTTTCATGGGCATGTCACATGAAAATATTAGTAATGAATTTACTGTTATGCTAATATAGGTAGGCACCCTATGTAGGTCTTAGTTTTTCTATTAAGTCAAATGTTGGGAAGCTATGAAAATATGCAACATGAAAATTTTGTAGGAAAACAAGTCAAACTTTGAGAATCCTTACACTAGCCATAGCTTTTACTGTCTTAGAAATTCAATATTAACTAAATTTAATATTCAAGGATAGGAGAAGCTAAAGCTAAGTCTATATGTAGTGTTTAGTGAACCAAAATTAGTTTTCTATGGTTTTCTGTTGTTCTTAATGAGGGACTACATCCATCAATACAATTGCTGAAATGAGGTATAGAGGCCATACTCTCACTGATTATATTTTTGATGTAAATAGTGTAATAATGGTTAGGTATGTTTCCAATTCAATGTTGATCGGTTTAGTTAATATGCTCTAAGTGTAAAGTCTTTTGCATCTAAAGATTTCATGGAGGGTATTACTTCATTAATGTGTGTTTTATGTAAATTTTCCACCAGCAACCTATACTTAGTTTAGGGCATCTTTCTCATGGTACGGTACAAGTATATCTGGATGACTGAAGGCCTATCATTTTCTTAGGTTGTTCAATTTTCAACTTATCTATTGTTGGCTACGTGGTGCCTGACCCAGGTTCAATGTTAGTCAGCCAAAAAAATCCCTACACTACTGGCCCTTTTGGCATCAACCCGCAAAACGCAAACTGAAGTCTCACCCGAAGCAGTATGGGGGGATGCTGGAACCAAGTTTCCACACCCTGAGATGGTTGTGATCTAGGGTTATACCTTTTGTTCCTGCTTTCACATAGGTCACCAAGTTCTAGGGCTCTATCATTCTGGCCCTTTATTTCGCCCTTTGGTACCTCCGCGAAGGGGTACTATTGACCTTCGTGCAGCCCTAAGCCGCAGTTCAGGTACTTACGCGCTACTAGGACACCGTATTGTACAGATTCCCAAGTTATCTTAAGTGTCTTACTTATCTTATTAAACGATCACAGTTAGCATTGCGTAAACATATATTATTACTTGCGTTTGATTAACTAATACAACCACATACATTCACGCATCACATGAACATTATTTATTAGACCCAAAATGCAATATAACTATATGCATTAACAAGAATTAGATACACACAATTTGTAGAATACTTCTCTTTATTGATATCTTCAGAATATTACAGACTCTATCTGCCCTGCGCACATAGCTACAGGGGTTCGTGCACTCAACGACGGACTTCCACCCTAGGCCTTTGCACACTCAGTTGTAGACCCTCTACCTACGCTAAGACCCGAAACTTAGACTTCTCTAAAGACTTCCTCCTTATCGCTTAAGACTTCTCACTACTTAGAGCTTACTTACTTAGCTCTTTTTATACAATCCCATGGTCCACAAACCATGGGTAGATCATTACAACCGACTTTACACTTTTAAAAATAAGGGCAGACAACCATTTATGACTCATGACACCTTCACGCTCTGTGACCACAAAATGCGGAGACTTTACAACTTTATTACAAAATTTAAACCAAAACATGGGCTTTTAGCCCAAAAAATGTCCTTGGGGGATCCTGTTCCCAACAGGCCCCCAACGCAAATATCATGACTCGCCCTCGAGTCACTCTATGGGTGTAGAGATCCCAGCGCGAAGACCTCCCAGCTCTACCTGTATGACCACAACCTCAATAGTGCACTATGCGGTCGCCTGCTTTGCTTCTTCAACCATTTGCTCGGTCACTGCTCCTAAACTGTTGGCCTGAAGCTTCTTCTGAGTTGCTTGTAGAGTCAAAAACTTTCCTTCAATAGAGGATGTAACTGCATACGCCTCGTCCAAGTATGCCTTTAGTTGCTCCTTCAACACTATGTCCTTGTGTTGCGCTGCATCTACCTGCTCTTTCAACTCCTTGGCTTCCTGCAACTTTTCCAGTCTCTGTGTGAGTGCGAGGTTCACGCGGTGCCTTTTACCTCGTCATAGCGCTATTGCAGTTCTCGCTCTTCTATCTCCAGTCGCTGTGCATTAGGGTCCTCTTGTAGGCTCGTTAGGACCTCGAACGATTGTTCAAAAAGTTGTATGCAGTCTATTATTGAACTGTCAACCACCGCTATTGCCTCTAGGACAGCGGTTGCACGCTGCTCCTTTACTTCTGGCGGAGTTGAAGGCTGGGCCTTCAACTGAAATTTGGTGATTTGTAGGTTCAACTCCAACTGAACCCTCACCATCTCTGTGCGAGTGTCGTGCACCCCTGTAGCTAGCTTGTGGATGTGTACCTCGACCGGTTCTTCCTTAGGAATGGTCAAATCTGGGACCATTCAGCATGCCTCCTCTACGACCTGAATTATTTTCTTGTTTTGTGTGGTTACCTTGGTCATGACGGCGATGGAAGAGTCTCTCTGTAGAGCCATATGTTTGTTATTAATCCTCTGCTCGCTGATCACATGTAGAGCGTGGTGTTCAAGGGCCCTCAGCTCCGCGATCACTTCATCCTGCAATAAGTGGAGCGCCTCGCCAGGGAGCACTACCACATTCAACCCTAATCCCTTGAGGGCACTAACAATGTGCCTGTCAGCTTCATTCCTCGTGGTCAGTGCTCCATCGGGTAGCACTATCATACTAGAGACCTTCACGCACAGTATCTCGGTAGCTTCTGAAGTGCCAATAGTAAGGCTTGTGGACACCATGCGAGCCTGTGATGTGAAAATCTGCAGCTCCTGTAGACTTGTCAGGATAGCCCCCAATATTAGTTGTTTCTTCTGCTCAAACTGTTGTAGGGCCTCAACGGCGACATCTCGCATTGTGTCTCCGATGTCATGCAAATCACCCTCTGTGAGGGTTAATGGGTCCAGTGATGTCTTAGTGGCCTTGGATTTCTTCCTAGACCCTCCTTTCTCTTGCTCCCTTGGAAGTTTGACGAGGGTGGACATCGTCTATGGGTTCGCGTCGTGCTGCTCTTTCTACTCATCTGTCTCTTCCTCTTTATCGGGCGAAGGCGACCTTGTGCATTTGTCAGAGCCCCACTCCTTTCAAACTCCAAGTGAACCGCACGTGGTACGAAAGATTTGTAAGAATAAAGCAAGGAGAGGGTGAGAAATGAGACTGATCGCACATATAGGCGAATATGCAATGGATTAGGTTATTTTGGATCTAAGGTCAGACCCGAACATCCTACCAAAGTAGACTTGGGAGCGGATGGGAAGACCCGTGCTGTAATGGTCTCTGATTCAGTTAGGGATGGAAAATCAATAGAAGATCATTCCCATGGGGCAGCTACAAGGGGTGAGTATAGATATTGAAGGCGTGAGTGTGTTGGCTGAATTTGAAGTAATAGAAATTGTGGATGACAACCCCTACCCTGCACTTTTTGTAATTGATTGGGCTACTAATATGAACACGGTAATCAACCTAAAGAAGCAAAAGATGATATTTAAGAAGAAATCGCTCTGCGTAATAGTACCCCTAGATCCAGCTAAAGGATCGCTCTATACTGAACCAGTCCACGATTATGAGAGCGATGACAATTTGGAATGTATCTATAAGATAATTGCGTGAGACCAAGATTGGGTGAATCCAACAGCGAATGGACGAATTATGTGGGATCGCAAGAGTTCCTGCACCTCAAACTCTGATGAAGAATTAGAGTGCTGGGTAGCCACTGTTATTTTATAGGGCATTTAGAATTCAAATTTGACCGTTCCCCCCACATTCGCTTCATTAATGCCGGACTGACGAAAGATTTTCAAGGATCTAACCCATAAATTTTGTCTTAAATGTTAGCCGCCTACTCCATTTGGTCACATTTATACCGTGAAATCATGAACAGTGACTTTAACGGTCACTTTCCTGTCGACCTGCACGATTTCTCCCTGGGTAGCATAGCTCCCTTCGCGCTGTTGCGAACCTTGTGATACTTCCTTGCTTCGCATAAGCCTCCAATCGCACAGCTCCCCAACCCGGGTAGTGTAGTTTATAGTCCCACTTCTCTATTATGAAACCAGCTCACAAAAAGATAGAAAAGATAGATCAATGCCTTGGAAATAAGCTTCTTCGAAGGGGCAACCTCCTTTACATTTCACAAATGAACAATTCTTGGATGATACAAATGAAAAGACTTCCTTTCTATATATAGGAGTCTAAGGGGTCATAATATAATCAGATCCGACATAACAATAATAATGTAAGTGCACAATAATAACAATAATGGGCTTCCATGGGGCACAATAATAACAATATGGGGGCTACATGGGCACAACAATATAATAAGGGGTTTGTACTAATAACAATAAGGGGTTACACTAGTAGTATAGGGGCCTAACATGCCCCTCTCCTTCAAAAAGTGTTGTCCTCAACGCTTGAGTAGTTCTTGATGCCATGGAAAATTTTAGGGGCGAATTTTCGCCCTTTGGCGAAATTAAGCGGTTTTATATTTTTATTGGGCAAATATTTTGTATCATAGTACATTTTTACAAATCGCCTCAAATTTATTTTATAAAAAAATTAGGTATGGAGATTAGCCCACCTTATTTTAAGGGAGAGAGTAAAACAAGTAAATTTAGCCCTTGAAATTAGGAGTTACAACCTTCCATTGGCCCTGTTTTTTTTTCTTTCATTTTCCCATATTTCATGGTATTGGGGTTAATTTTGAGAAAATGACTTTATTTTTTGGAACAAATGGTCACAAAAGAATAATTTCCATGTCTATTTAAAGATTGAATAATTTTCTTGCCATATTCCAAGTTTGCATCTATTTAGTCATAATCGTATAAAGAATAATGGAAAACATCTTTTTATATTTACTTTATAAGTCACCTTATATTTAGGTGTAAATAAATAAAAATATAAATAAAGTGGAGTATGGTAAATAAATAAAACCTCTTTTTATACTTACTCCAAAGGTATGGTAAATAAATATAAATATAAATAAACTAGAGGTATGGTAAGTAAATAAAACCTATTTTTATATTTAGTCCATAACACTCTTTCTATTTAAGAAGGCTCAAAAAAGAGGTTTTATTTAAGTGAATCTTATGGGCCAAATACCATATTTATAAAGAGGTATGGTAAATAAATAAAACAACTTCGATCTTTTTTCGATAAAATCATCACGCAGTAGATCAACAAACCCTAAAGTTACGTCTCGTTCCCCTTCAAGTTTACCTACTACAGTACCGGTGTGAATATGATCTCCACCGAACATACGCAATGCTTTAGCCAATACCCGGAAATGCATACCATGATTTCTTTGTCTCACAATAACTGCATGCATCGCGCGGTGAATGTGAAGAAGTAGGTCGTTGTCTCAGCAATAATGAGCCAAATAAGTATTTGCGGTAAAACCTCCCGTCAGGTAGTCATGCATAACGATATGAACTCCCAATTCTCTTGCAAATACTACCCTTTTCATCATTTCTTCACATGTACCTGCAGTAGGATTCAAATAATGTCCCTTAATTTCACCCGTCTCAGCCTGAGCCTTATTAATTGCTTCCGTACAAAAGACAAAACGATATCTCCAGCGCATGAATGGTTGGGAATTTACGTTCTCATCATCCTTAGTAAAATCGAGTCCACCACGGAGACATTCGTAAATTTCTCTACCATAGTTTTTGGCTGATAGACCCAATTTTGGTTTGATAGTACATCCCAATAAAGGATGACCATATTTGTCCAATTTATCTCTTTCAACTTGGATACCATGAGGTGGACCCTGAAAAGTTTTGGAATAAGAAGGGGGAATCCGCAAATCTTCCAAACGTAGAGCCCGTAAGGCCTTGAATCCAAATACATTACCTACAATGGAAGTGAACAAGTTAGTAACAGAACCTTCTTCGAAAAGGTCTAAGGGGTAAGCTACATAGGCAATAAATTGAGTCTCCTCTCCAGGAACGGGCTCGATGTCATAGCATCGCCCCTTGTAACGATCGAGACTAGTAAGTCCATCGGTCCAAACAGTGGTCCATGTACCGGTGGAAGATTCAGCAGCTACTGCTGCTCCCGCTTCTTCAGGTGGCACCCCGGGTTGAGGAGTTACTCGGAATGCTGCCAAGATATCTGTATCTTTGGTCTGATATTCAGGAGTATAATAAGTTAATCTGTAATCTTTAGCACCATCTTTGAATCCGACACTAGCTTTAGTCTCTGTTTTTGGTGACATAAGTTCCTCCTTTATTAATAATTATTTCTCGCAAGGACGAGGTCTGCTCGACATGGACCGAACGTAAACAATCAACTTTTACAGAAATATCCTACAAAAAGTCGTCCGTTATTGGGGTGCTAGATACACTCTCATTGTATAATGTTCTTTATGTATGATGCAACCCAATCTTTGCTCTTGAAGTTCTTCCTCCATGGATTGACCCGAGAAACTTTCAGTGGTTAAACTAGTTCATGAATGAAATCAAGGAACCGAATGGACCTTTGACCATAATGGTGCGAATTGTCCGAAAATACATATACAGATGTGCGTATGAAGAGAAGAGATAATGATCAATGAGAGAAAGGTCATGAATATCAAGTTTCATATTTCACAGACGATCTGGACATAATTTTGAAGTATTTTCGGCTTTAGTTATGGATAAATTGGTTCTAGTTATAGATAAATCAAATACTTCCTCATGATCCTTATTCATGTTCATCTATCTACTTCATATTCCAAATATGGATGAATTTAAACTTTTCAATAAAGATGGATTTTACCAAGGTGGTAACTTCCATTTATTATTTACTGGTCTGATCGACCCAATATGGAACATTTTTTTTATTGATGATATTGGCAAAATCATATTTATATATTCTTCATGGAAATTATTTCCATTTTTGTATGAGAAAATATCCTCTTGTTCTTGGGGTTTCCGCACGTGTAGAAAAAAATGTGGGACGTATTGCTCAAATCATTGGCCCAGTACTGGATGTCTCTTTTCCTCCAGGTAATATGCCTAATATTTACAATTCATTGATAGTTAAGGGTCAAGGTATAACCGGTCAAGAAATTCAGGTTACTTGTGAGGTACAACAATTATTAGGAAATCATAAGATTAGAGTTGTCGCTATGAGTGCTACAGATGGTTTGACGAGAGGAATGAGAGTGATTGACACGGGAGCTCCTCTAATTGTTCCAGTTGGTGGAGCTACTCTCGGACGAATTTTCAATGTTCTTGGAGAACCTGTCGATAATTTGGGTCCTGTAGATGCTTGCGTAACATCTCCTATTCATAGACCTGCTCCCGCCTTTACAGATTTGGATACAAAATTATCCATCTTCGAAACAGGCATTAAAGTAGTAGATCTTTTGGCTCCTTACCGCCGTGGGGGAAAAATTGGTTTATTTGGAGGAGTTGGAGTGGGTAAAACAGTACTCATTATGGAGTTGATCAACAACATTGCTAAGGCTCATGGAGGGGTATCTGTATTTGGAGGAGTAGGAGAACGTACTCGTGAATGGAATGATCTTTACATGGAAATGAAAGAATCGGGAGTAATTGATGAACAAAAAATATCAGAATCAAAAGTGGCTCTGGTCTATGGTCAGATGAATGAACCACCGGGAGCTCGCATAAGAGTCGGTTTAACTGCTCTAACCATGTTCGAATATTTCCGAGATGCCAATGAGCAAGACGTACTATTATTTATTGATAACATCTTCCGTTTTGTCCAACGGGATCAGAGGTATCCACCCTATTAGGCAGAATGCCTTTCCCCGTGGGTTATCAGCCAACTCTTAGCACGGAAATGGGTTCTTTGCAAGAGAGAATTACTTCCACAAAAAAGGGATCCATAACCTCGATTCAAGCAATTTATGTACCTGCTGACGACTTGACCGACCCTTCTCCTGCTATGACATTTGCACATTCAGAGGCTACTACCGTACTATCGAGAGGATTAGCTGTGAAGGGTATCTATCCAGCAGTGGATCCTTTAGATTCAACATCGACTATGCTCCAACCTTGGATCGTAGGCGAAGAACATTACGAAACTGCACAAGGGGTTAAGCAAACTTTACAACGTTATAAGGAACTTCAAGACATTATAGCTATTCCCGGACTGGATGAATTATTGGAGGAAGATCGTTTAATCGTGGCAAGAGCAAGAAAAATTGAACGTTTCCTATCACAACCCTTTTTCGTAGCAGAGGTATTCACAGGTTCCCCAGGCAAATATGTTTATTTTTACACTAAAAGTCACATTATATTTAAGAACTCTCAGAAAATGTGTTATATTTAGGTGAAACCTATGGGCCAAATACCATGGGCCAAATTATTATTAATACAATGCAAAAGAACATTATTAACCCTAATATTAGTATTAATAAAAAAAAAATATGGCACATGGTATTGACCCATGGTATTCAAGTGGAATGTAGGCTATTTAAAGGGGGGAATTAAACCAGCATAGATCCATCTTTACTTTGGATCTACTAAGCCCCATCTTTACTCTGGATCTACTAAGCCCCGGGAGGGATCAAATATCGTGATATGAAAACTAGCATAGAGAGAAAAAATATTTGATCCTCGGGCTTGATAGATCAAGGGTAAAAATGGATCTTGTAATTTAATGTCACCTAAACATTTTAATTTGGTTAAAAAAAATAAAAATCAATTATTAATTTTATTAATTTTTATAAATTACTAATAGTAGTTTTTAAGCTCCAGGTTTATGATAACCCATGGTATTGACCCATGGTAATATCATGGTATTCATGTGAGCATAGACTATTTAAAGGGGAAATTCTATCAGCTTAGGTTCATCTTAATTCCGGGTCTACCATGTACTGAGAGGGATAAATAGATTTCATCCCTCCAAGAGTGGTAGAAGTGGAGTTAAGATGGATATAGGTTGGTTTTTACGATAATGAAGATATTAAATAGACTTAGGAAATTATATTATAAAAAAAATCTTAAGGTGAATGGTTAAAGCTACATTTAGTCACTTCACAAAATTTAGTAAAAAATACCAATATCTCCATTAATATTGGTTTTTCCGATTTAACCAAAAAAAAATTCAAAACAGTGAAATCTTATCACTCTTTCCACATCACCCTCGTAGAAGAGAGATAGTCAGTGCCCATATTTCCCACCATTTTTCAAACGTTCTTAATATGATATCTCCACGAAAAAGTTAAGGTACTGATTGAAAGATATGTTGGTTTGTACAACCTTTCATCTTCTTTGTTATTCTTAATTTGTTGTAATGATTTGTATGGGTTCGGCTAGTGCTTGAAAAATACGCTGGTTTGTACAACCTTTCATCTTCTTTGTTTTTCTTAATTTGTCGTAATGATTTGTAGGGGTTGGGCGGGTGCACCATATTGTCCTAAAAGGTGGAGATTGTGCACCAAAAAGGAAATTAATCCACATGTTACAACATTGTTAAAAAATGCAAGACGTATGAAGGTAGTGAATTATGCTAATAAGAAATTTAGATTGGGAGAGACGTAATTAAATTTTATTATTTAATTTAAGATTTCCAATTAAAATAATATAAATCTATATGTATAAATTAATATATTGATTGGAAGGCTTCTGACAACAGTCACTTCTTTCCATTAGATCCCCTTCAGGCCTTTGGGATACTTACTACTTTCTTATATTATATAGTTGGTGCTTGCTACTTGTTGGCATGTTGGGGTAAACAAAATGTGTTTTTTTTTTCATCTCACAATTGGAGTCTATGGAATAAAAAAGAAATTTGATATCTTGACAAAAGTGGTACAAAATATGTTTTTTTTTTAATCTCGTAGTTGGACTCTATGGAATAAGAAAGAAATTTGATAGCTTGACAAAAGTGGTAGAGAAAAGATTAATCTCTCATACCTTGACAGAACTGGTGGTCAAGATCAACACCTACAAGAACTTTGTTGTGGAATATTATCAAAACTAATAGACGGATATGAAAGAGTGTACAATGAGAACCTTGACAAACATGGCCACTGAAACTTGCAACATTGTTTGTAGGAAGAGAAAATTATGTTTCTTTTTTCCAAACATGCATGTTAGTATATTACAATTTAATGAATATGTTTTCCTATTATCATATATGGTTTCATACTTTAACAAAACATTCACCAAGACTTCACTTTTTATTATTCAGTGAAAGATTTGCCAAGATCTTACAAGATTTTATAATTCAGTGATAGATTCGCCATGGCTTTACAAGATAATATAATCTGGTGAGAGATTCGCCAAAAAAATTATATATACATATTATATTATTGATAAAATCGCCTCCCATTTTTCCTATGTATCATGGGGATTTGCCCATTTATTATACATATAAATTTAGAGTGGTTCTTAAAATTTCCCTGCTTGATGCTCCTGTATAAAATTCTTGTCCTCCCATGTGGGATCTTCAGCGGGTAAGTTCTTCCACTTGATGAGATACTTTGAAATTGATTGATTTCGTAGTTGTCGAGTTCCTATTTCTGTTACTACTCCAGGTTCCAATATGAATTTTCCTTCCTCGTCAAGTTCTGGCAATATTTTTTGAACTGGGATCTCTGCAACTTTTGAATGAATTGCCACACTTCTTCGTCCTTCTTCCGTTCATAACCATTTTCATTTATACAATCTGGTTGGATAATAGAAATGGCACACAACAATGCTTCCACATCCTCATCCTTTCTTGAGAGTGCATCTGCCACAACATTTTTCTTCCCTTTTTTGTAGATGATTTCAAAGTCATAACCCAACATCTTTGTGACCCATTTTTGTTTCTCTTTAAAGGATAATATTTGTTCTAAAATGTATTTAATACTATCATGATCCGTTTTTACCTTGAAGTGTCTTCCCATTAGGTAAGGTCACCATTTCTTAAGTGCATGTAGTATTGCTAACATTTCCTTCTCATAAATATCTTTCTTGAGGGACATTTGTTTGTATGTATGTAACCATAAAAATACCCAATCACCTACATAAAAACTTCTTTCATTGCGATCTTGATCTGCGTGTTGTTTCATTCGATTCTGCACCAAAGTGGCATTATCTTTTAAAATTTGGAGAACTTGTTGTTGATGCTCGATGTGATCTTTCACTGCTTGAATCTTTTTCTTCTTGATATGTCCTATATTGAGAGTTTGAGGAGTGGTAGTTTCTTCCAGTGCATTACAAGATATAGTCGGATTCATTTCTTGATGCTCTATGTGATCTTTCACTTCTTGAACATTTTTCTTCTTGATATGTCCTTCTATCTTGATAGTTTGAGGAGTGGTAATTTTGGCCATTGAATTACAAGATATGGTCGGAGTCATTTCTTCTTTCTTGATCTGGTCTTTCACTTCTTGAGCCTTTTTCTCCTTGATATGTCCTTCTATCTTAAGAGTTTGAGGAGTAGTAATTATTTCCAATGCTTTACAAGATGTGGTTGGATTCATTTCTTCTTTCTCTAGGGTTGGTTCCTAGTGTATATACTCTTCTTTTGATGTTTCTTGATCCTTTTATTCCTCCTCTCCACAATCAATGTAAAATAATTTCTTCTTAGCACACTTATGACCTTTAATGTCTTTTTTATCACAATTGTAGCAAAGCCCTTTTTCTCTTTTTTATTCCAATTGTTGTGGTGTAACCCTTGTAGGTTGTGGAAGGCTAGGAGAAGCAACACTTCCATATTTATAGTTGTGAGGGGTAGACTTCCTTGTTGCCATAATTTTTTCTTCCACTTTGTAACAAAGCCCTTTTTCTCCTTTTCTTCCAATTGCTGTGGTGTTTCTCTAAAGAAGATGTTCCTCTTTGTATCCTCATAATGTGTTATAATTTCCTCCGTGAAAATTGACCATGTAACAAGTGGTTTATGAGAACAAAACCCTTTATACCATAAAAATTGATCTTGTTATAAATATGAAGATGCAATACATACATTTTGTAATAGTGGTACACCATGTAGATCAAAATATTTCTCCATCTGTAGTATCCAATTTACCGGATCCTTGCCATCAAACTTCCTCATCTCGATTTTTCTTGATTTTAAGATCTCCATCTTGAAACGACTATAACTCTATAATTTTAGATCTCCAAGTTTTGAAATTTCTTCCTGCGGTAGCTCTCTGAGTTCTCTTTCTAACCCCATGAGTCTGATCATAATTTGATTATTCAAGAAAGAGTTATGCCAAATCTCCCCATGGTGACCTGATTATAGACTAGTTCAGTCGAGCGAAATTGTACGACGTGCCACATCTCACTGTTTCAACCTTATTACCTGAAAATAATATACAGAAAACTACATGAACTCCTATTTCTACAACTTCTTACGAAAATTCAACCTGATGCTCAGAGAGAAAGTTATGACGATTTTCCCAAGGTGACCTGTTTGGAATGTAATTCGGGGGTCTGCACAAACCCTAACTTCCTCAGATTATATCTCCGAAAATATAGGGAGACATGATCTGAAATTCAGAGCTGAGGAGACCAATTTCTTCTCAAATGGTTTTTTTTTAGCTTCTGAAACTTCATAGCGAACGAGTTATAGCGAAAATCCCACGATGATCGGTTTTAGTTGAAATTCTGGAGCTTACAAAAACTCTAACTTCCTCATATCATATCTCCGTAATTATAGTGAGACAAGCTTTGAAATTCAAACCTGAGGTTCAGCACGAGTTTGTCTCAAACGGTTTTTTTTTTCACTTCTGAAACGTCACAAAAAAAAAGTTAAAGCGAAAATTCGACGATGACCTGTTTGGAGCAGCGAAACCCTAAAATCAAAAGCTCTGATACCAAATTTTATGAAACCAACTCAGAAAAAGATAGAAAATATAGATCAATGCCTTAGAAATAAGCCTCTTCGAGGGGGAAACCTCCTTTACATTACACAAATGAACAATTCTTGGATGATACAAATGAAAAGAATTCCTTTCTGTATATAGGAGTCTAAGGGGTCATAATATAATCAGAGCCGACATAGCAATAATAATGTAAGGGAACAATAATAACAATAGTGGGCTTCTATGGGGCACAATAATAACAATATGGGGACTATATGGGCACAAAAATATAATAAGGGGGTTGTACTAAGAACAATAAGGGGTTACATTAGTAGTATAGGGACCTAACAGCCTCCTTTCAGCTGCCTGGAGCACTAAGACTGTGCTACCCTCATACAGTCACATGACCGGACCACCAGTGTATGGCTTCAATATGCTGCCATTCACCTTTCCTCGGAAGGGATCTCCGTTCAATTTAACCAACTGAACTGCTCCATCATCAGTAATTTCTTTAATGACATAGGGCCCTAACTAGTGCATTTTGAACTTCCCTGGAAATTTATCAAACTTAATGTCATATAACAAAACTAGGTCATTTACCTTAAAGGTGCGCAACTTAATGTGTCGATGATGCCATAATTTTTCACGCTGCTTTTGGACTTGTTGGTGAAATCTAGCTAGAAACCTCTCTTCCTCAAGCTCAACCATCTGTGAGAGCCTCTCTTCCAAGGCTCCGCGATCCATCATACCTATGAGTGTCGTTATGCGCAGACTAGGCACAATGTATTCCATGGGCATCATTGCTTCAACACCATATACAAGCCTAAAGGGTGTCTATCTAGTCAACTTCTTGCATGTTGTTTGATAGGCCCATAGTACTGTGGGTATACGCAGGTCCCAATCACTTCGTTGAGCATTGTAAACCTTGGTTAGCATGTTCTCCAACACTTTATTGAATGCTTCCACCATCTCGTTAGCCTATGGGTGATAAGGCATGCTGTTCTGGTGATATACCTGAAATTCCTCTGTCAGTGCACTGATCGTCTCATTCAGAAAGTGCATACCCAAATCACTCATCAAAATCTTTGGACACCCAAATCGCATTAGTACATACTCAAAGAGGAAATTTGTAACAATCGTGCCTGTGCAATGCTTCATAGGCTGTGCCTCCACCCATCGAGTCAAATACTCCATGGCGATGATAATGTACCGCACTCCCGTCTGCTTCCCTTGGCGCTGAATGGGTCCCACAAAATATATCGCCCATTTATCAAAGGGTTGTAATGTCATCTGTGGATTTAGAGGCAGCTCATCCCTCTATGATGGCATGCCCATCCTTTGACACACATCACATGCTTTACAGTAAGCTTTTGAATCCTAATGGAGGGTTGGCCACCACAACCCTGCACATAGAATCTTCTGTGTCGTCGCTCTCCCTACATAATGTCCTCCCGCGGTGCCCCCATGAGCATCCGCAAGGATACTCTTCCTTTCAAACTCCGGTACATATCTTCACAATATTTCATCAGACCCCATTTTGTACATATTCCCAGTAATGACAGAAAAGTCTGTTGTGTGCACCACTAACTCCTTCTTCTGTTGGACGGTGTAACCTTCTGGGGCAGTTCCTGTCATTAGGAAGTGTATGATATCTTCAAAATGACTGTACACGATGCACACTACAAATAGCTACGTGTCAGGCAATCCCTCCTCCAAATTAGTGGGCTCTTCCCCTGTTTCGATGCATGACAGATGGTCTGGTCCTGTGTTCAGCCGTCCATGCTTCACAATAAATTCAAAATCATATTCCTAGAACAATAACAACCATCTATAGATTCTCCCCCCAACACAACCTTATTGACTAGGTATTTCAACGCGGAATGATCTGTATACATCTTAAAATGTCCACACAGCAAATAGTGTCTAAACTTTTGGAGTGCGTATACCATGGCTAACCCCTCGTGCTCAGTGGTGGAATAGTTCTTCTCAACCTTAGATAACCTTCTACTTGCGAGCGCTATCAGATAGTTCAATTCTCCTCCACCAGCCTATGTCAGCACTGCTCCCAGCATTATACATGATGCGTCGACATGTACATGAAAATCCTTCTGCCAATCCTAGAAGACTAGAATTGGCGCGATGGTGCGGTGACCATCTTTTCTTTCAATACATCCAAGATTTTCTTATAGTTCTCATTCCAGCAGAATGTGACATCCTTTTTCAACAACCTCTCCATAGGCGCAGTGATCTGGGCATAGCCTTTGATAAACATTCTGTAATATCTAGTATGTCCTAGGGTGGCGCACAACTGTTTAACACTCCTCACTGCTTCCAAGTTAAGTATCACCGTGATCTTCGTGGGATCTACCATCAGTCCCTATCTAATAACCACATGACCCAACAGGGTCCCAAATGGAACACAAAATAGGCACTTCTTCAGATTGAGCGTGATCTACTACCTTCGATAGGTATCTAGCATCAGGTGCAAAATTGCCACATGGTGTTTCATCAGCACAAACACAGTCCAATCATCAAAGTACACTTTCAGAAACTTATGAAAAAATTCCTTGAACACAACAATGACTACGCGCGAAAAATCGTAGGAACATTCTTCAATCCGAAAGGCATTACAGTGTACTGAAAACATCCCCACTCAATCACAAAGGTCATATTGCTTCTATCCTCCAGCGCAATTTTGATCTGATGGTACCCAAAGAATCCATAAGTGAAGGAATACACTTTCTAGCCGCCTACATTGTCTAATACCTCATCAGTGAATGGAGTTGGTAAAGGATCATGTACGCAAGTTTCATTCAAATTCCTGAGATCTATGTATCCTTATTTCATCCATATGCTTCTTTTCCTATACCACCATTGGGCTTACCCAATCAGATTCTTCTACGGGATCAATGATGCCTGCCACGAGCATCTTGTCTAGCTCTAAGCGGACCTTCTCCTTATACTTCAGATTGAGGTGGTAAGGTCTTTTCCTAACCGCCTTCGCGTCGAGTTTTAACGTGATCCTCATAACACCCAGGTCTCCTATTATCCCTTTTAGCTCCATAAACTTGGTAGGGAACAAATCCTGGTATTTGTAGAGAAATTCAGTGACCTTATCCACCATCGCGTCATCCTAGTAATCTCCAATCTTCGCAAATTTGGGCTCTGCCTCCGTACCAATATTTACCTGTTTCGTTTTCAGTGGTGTAGTTATATCGAGATTCTCAACCTGCGGTCCCTCAACCTCACGGTGACCTTCTGTTTCAGGGATGTTAATCTTTCGTGGATCCTCATCTTCTTCTTCAACGATCATGTTATAGCATTCTAGTGCGTGACTCAGCTGAGTAGTCCAATAAGGTTGAATAAGATCCAATGGATCCTACCGTATCTTGAAGATTGTTGCTTTCACTTCTCGTAGCGCTTCGTCAATACAGTCAAACCCATCTTCAAATTTGAATGTCATTATGAATCCTTCATTCAGAATATCCCATTCACCTATACTGTGGCGGAGCTCTATTTCTACGTACCAGTTCATCGGGATGACATCCAAGGTGTGGTAGAACAAGTGCACCCATTCTGGTTGGGGCTTCGCTCCATAAACCTAAGCCCATTTGGCTCAGTGTGCACGCGGATCATCCTTCCCATCATATTTGTCTATCATTCATACCTTCGACTTCCCAAAGCATGTTCTCATCATCCTCCTACACTCACGCTAATCATCAAAGTTACTCTTGTGCGTACCCCACCACCTTGTAGGTGTAGCGCGCAGTTCCTATACCTCCCTCTCAAATGCATCCAAAAATATATCTACCTCATTCAGGCCATCATAAGTGGGTAGATTTCTTACCTCTGATGACACACAATGTAGTGATCGGGTCATCATGTTACAGCTCAGTAATTGATTCTTCCTGCACTCTAATTCTTCATCGGAGTCCGAAGTGCAGGAACTCTCACGATCCCATGTAATTTGTCCATTTGCTGTCGGATTCACCCAATCTTGGTCTCACACTGTTATCTTATATATATAGTCCAAATCGTCATCACTCTCATAATCGCGTACTGGTTCAGTATAGTGTGATCCTCCAGTAGGATCTAGGGGTACTATTACGCGGAGCGATTTCTTTTCAAATATCATCTTCCATTTCTTGAGGTTGATTAACCCGTTCAAGTCAGTAGCCCAATCAATGCCAAGGAGCGTGTGGAGCACTAGAAAGGTATGTTTTTGACAAACAATTTAGTGACTTTTCAGTAAAAATTGTAACCCTTTCTGCATTATGAACTCAAAGAAATAAAGAATTTTAATAGAATGTGTGAGAATTAGTATGGAAAGCTTAATCGCTGATAATTGTCATTTTTCTATGCAGGAAAAGGTGGAAACGAAGAGCTGTCATTCAAAAGGGAAAGACAAAGGAGGAATAACTGTTGTCCCTCTAGAAGGGAACCAGATGCAAACGAGATCGAACAGATCGAAGCAGAACGACCCAGGAAAGAAAGAAGGGTTACCAATTCGGCCGAATAGGGAAAGAAAAGTAAAGGATTAACGGCTTGGTGAATCCCTCAGGATCTGTGATCCTGAGGGATCACTGTTTTGCTTATTTTTGTTACCTAGATACCTCCGCTGTTACTTTTATAAAAAGGAATAGCATCATTAAGCAAAGGGACTTTTTATGTAATTTTAAGTTTCAGACTAAACTTTGATCATCGACTCTCACTGAGACTTGGTTTGCTGTACGTTTGTTGATGCGTTAATATAAAAGACTTGGTGTTTATTTCATCTCTACGTCTGGAGTAATCTAAGGCGGTGTACCGTTGGAAGCTAAGGGCCCGGCTCCGAAGGACACTTGCTTTTGTATCATTATAATTTTATTTCTGCGTGGTTTGCTTGTCTTTATTGCTCGGTAATCTGACATGCTTTTCATATGTTATTCCATGCTCTGTTACGATTAATTTATTAATGGTTTCTTCAGGAGATTTATGTAGTGACTCTGTATTGTATGAGTGAATCTTTTTAGAGTTGATTGCATGTTATCAGTCTAAGCCAACTATTTCTGTTACAGAGCATTTGTACTGAATATTATTGTTATTGGATTCATTTGAAATCCCAATTATTAGAATCCGGAAGTAATGTTATTCTATTTGGAAACATAGTCATATTCTATTTAACCATCAGATTGCTATATTAGTGTGTTGTGTGTATATATGGTTGATGCTTGCTGTTCCATAATTCATCAGTGAGTGTTGTTCCATAAAGTACATTCCATCCAATTTGCCTTAAGAGAGAAGATTGCTATTTTATTGCAGAATGTGAGTTTGGTTCAATAGAGCAAGTTTAGTTCTGACTCGCGAGACTTAGTTTATTTGATTGCTGTTCCATTTACTGCCGTTCCATTTACTACTGTTCCATTTCAGACTTGCTGTTCCATTTCCTGTTTGTTGTTCCATTTTACTTTCTGTCGTTCTATTTACTTGCAATTGCTGCGTTGGTGTGAGAGAAGGTCTAAGGCTGTAGTGAGCCTCAGCAGTCGCTACCTAGCTCCCAGACCTATGGTCCATGCTCTAATTTCCTTTCCATCAGTTTCTAGAGGGATGGGTTATCGCTTCCGCACCCTTGACTGATAAGATGCCTTGTGTGATTTTATTCCTTTAAAGTAATCTAGTCATAGTTTAGCATCAGTTTACTGTTGTATTTTCTGAACGCTGTACTACTAAGCATTACTCTGAAGAATAGCCTCGGATTGAGATACTCTTTGCAATAACAAAGCATTCCCGGATTGACTTATTAATGTGGAATAACTAGAGGTGAAAGAGACCCTTGTTACAGCTCTACATTTTGGCACCGTTGCCGGGAAAAGAGTATAGCCATTTGTCTTTTACAGAGTAGTGTACGAGTCTGCTAGGGGGGAGTTGGATTTTAAAAACGGAAGGTAAGAACCTGCGTACGGAGCATGTAAAAGCCTTGCTCCACCATCCGCTTTCCTGGCAGAATTGTGGGTTGAATAGGATCTAGTAGTTTATAGAGTGCATGACTAAGCAAAAAAAGCCAGAAAAGAATATTAAACCTCGATTCAAACCCGAAAAAGCCAAAGGGCCGGTGACCCTTGGCCGAACAACCTTCATAGACGAAATCTATAAGAAAACTGAATCTCAGCCATCAGTAGGGCCCAGGAAAACCAATTCTAAACAACCTACTAGCTCCCTTCAGGCAGCAAGGATCACCATCTGTAGCCTTCGCTGAGGTGCATAGTCAGACTGATGAACAGGACTTTCAAGAAATTGAAAATTCTATTCCAGAACGACAGTAGGAAGAGGATAAAAAACCATATGCTATTTATTATATCAGCAAAAATTTATCCCCTGCTGAATTAAATTACACTGTCACTGAAAAAGAATTCCTGGCTGTAATACATGCTGTCAATAAGTTTAGACATTATGTTACAGGCTATCCCTTTATTTTATATACAGATCATTCTGCTATCAAATATTTAGCAAATAAGCCTGTCACAAATGCTAGAATAACTAGATGGTTGATCTTATTGCAGGAGTTCGATATCACAATCAAGGATCGACCCGGCAAGGAAAACCCTGTAGCTGATTTTCTCTCACGAATACCAAAATCAATTAAGGCAGCAGCAGTGGAAGATCAATTTCCGGATGAACACCTGTTTGCTGTTGCTGTTCAAACACCCTGGTATGCTGATGTTGCCAATTACCTTGCAGTAGGTAAGCTACCAAAACACTTAACCCCTAATGAACGTAAGCATATTGTTCAAAAGAGTACTTGATTTTCGTGGATTGGGGGCTATTTGTTCCACACAGGGGCAGACATGCAAATTAGGAGATGTATTCGAGAAGATGAAATTTTTGACATCTTAAAAGTCTGTCATGACGGACCATGTGGGGGACACTTTGCTGAAAAAAGAAGAACACATAAAGTATTGCAGACATGATACTACTAGCCTACAATTTTTAAGGATGCGAAGAAATTCGTTCAAGCCTGTGACAGCTGCCAGCGAGCAGGACGACCTGGTCAAGCTGACGAAATGCCTTTGAGGCCACAATTAGTCATTGAACCATTTGAACGATGGGCTCTTGATTTCGTTGGAACCATCAACCCATCATCAAATCAGAGAACATATATCTTGGTAGCCATAGAATATGTCACCAAATGGGTTGAGGCCGAAGCGTTGCCTAGAGCTACAGAAGATTCTGTAATACAGTTCCTGTTCCATTTGTTTGTACGTTATGGCCTTCCGAGAGAAATAATTACAGATGGGGGACCACAATTTGCCAGAAACAAGTTAGCTGCAACACTTAACAATTATCACGTCCAGCATAAAACTACTACCCCATATCACCCGCAGGCGAATGGGCAAGTAGAAAGTAGCAATAAGGTAATAGAATCAATTTTAACAAAAACCATTGCTTCACATAGGCGTGATTGGGCCGCCCAACTACCTGAAGCACTCTGGGCTTATAGAACCACATGGATAAGTACCACCGGTTATTCACCCTATCAATTAGTGTTTGGAAAACAACCTATTTTCCCCATAGAATTCGAAATCCAAATGTTACGAATTGCACAGGAAGTTGGCCTAGATTTAAGTGAGGCACAAATTAATCGATTACAACAGATTAATGAATTGGACAAAATAAGGCTCTCTGCATTACAGAATACAACACTTATTCAACAGCAGCGAGCTAAATGGCATGATGCACTTATCAAAAACAAAGTCTTTCACGAAGGAGACTGGGCTCTGTTATATGACTCTCGGTTTCAGGACTTCCCAGGGAAACTGCAGACTCATTGGTTGGGACCATACGAAATCTAGAAAGTACATGATAATGGGACCCTTACTCTGATCACAATCGACGGTTCTGGATATGCATTCAAGGTAAATGGCCACCGATTTCGTCTCTATCACAGGCAATCACTCGGGAATCCTTCTGTCAGCAGCTATGTCGAGACACTGATATGGAAATTTTAGGAGAGGAAGCAAAATCTTCCTCACCTATAATTCAGTAAGGAATGCATTTTTTCCTATAACTTGTACATAAGTTTTTGTATATACGTTTTCTTAACATTTTTTTATTGATATTTCTCTCTTTTAATTTTGATTTTTGCATTCTGCGTGTCCTTGCTGTTCCTTTTCCAAAAGGAATAGCATTTGCTTATTTTTTTGTTTCTGCTGTTCCTTTTCAAAAGGAACAGCATTTCTAAGTTTTTGCTGTTCCTTTTCAAAAGGAACAGCATTTGTGATTTTCTGCTGTTCCTTTTCAAAAGGAACAACTTTTGCGAGTTTTTGTTGTTCCTTTTCAAAAGGAACAACATTTGTGATTTTCTGCTGTTCCTTTTCAAAAGGAACAGCTTTTGCGAGTTTTTGTTGTTCCTTTTCAAAAGGAACAACATTTGTGATTTTCTGTTGTTCCTTTTCAAAAGGAACAACTTTTGCGAGTTTTTTCTGTTCCTTTTCAAAAGGAACAGCATTTGTGATGTTCTGCTGTTCCTTTTCAAAAGGAACAACACTTGTGACGTTTTGATGTTCCTTTTCAAAAGGAACAACATTTGTGAGTTTTTGCTGTTCCTTTTCAAAAGGAACAACATTTGTAAGATTTTGTTGTTCCTTTTCAAAAGGAACAACATTTGTGAGTTTTTGTTGTTCCTTTTCAAAAAGAACAGCATGTGTGAATTTTTGCTGTTCCTTTTCAAAAGCAACAGCATTTGTGCGTTTTTGCTGTTCCCTTTCAAAAGGAACAACATTTGTGAGTTTTTGCTGTTCCTTTTCAAAAGGAACAACATTTGTCATTTTTTGTTGTTCCTTTTCAAAAGGAACATCATTTGTGATTATCTGCTGTCCTTTTCAAAGGGGACAACATTCATGATCTTCAGTTGTTCCTTCTAAAGGAACGACATCTTAACTATTTGTTTTGCATGGATTCTTCTCTGTTGTTCCTTTTTCAAAAGGAAAACCATAGCCATGTTTTTGCTCTCTGTGATGATTTATATTGAGGATGATTTTCGCCCATGTTCTCTCCAATCTTTAAGATACAACTATGCACTTATGCAATGAACATAAATCACGACATACTGAAGTCAGCAGATCATAGATCGCTATCTTTATAGGGCCTAGTATCGATAAGAGAACAAGAGGAGGGACATACTTACCTCTCATCTCCGTTGTCATTGACTTATTCCCATTGTTTTGGTTGGTTATCTTTATCATGGCGATTTCCCTAAAAATTTTCTTTGATTATTAATTAGGGATAAGAGCAGAGGATTCATATCTTCCTGTTGGGATGATAAGACTTCTTCCACCATTCCCACTCTTAAGGAGTGTTGAACCACCCTTATGTGTAAATAAATAAGAAAAAGTGCTTTGCAAAAAGAAAAAATGAATATGGATTATTAATTGTCAAATGCAGGATAGGGGGTCTCATCACGAGCCAGCCTACCATGATCATTAGGATGGAAGCGAAGTGGCATTCCCAGTATGGCCACCACACCAGGGATATGGTCCAAAAGGTACACTAAATAAACAGACCTTGGAACAGGGGGTCTCATCACGAACCGGCCTGTCCACGTTTCCCACATTCCTTGTGAATGGCATTATGGCTACCTGGTTACCAAGCCAGCATAATGGCTTGCATTTTGACAAAATACTTTTCAAAATACACACAAAGGATCATGGTTCCGGGGGTGAAATAAACAACTCTGCCAAGGTTATGAACACCTGTCGGCAGTAGAGCTCTGTTAATGGTATCGAAGTCGTAATGGTTACACCAATAGGTATGATATTAATACTTCTTTGTCTCTTATATCCTATGAATAATTCATATTTTATGTCCCGATGTATATATCGCATGAACACTCATTACCACCAATCATGGCAAAGGAACTGACAATGACCTCTGGAGATTTCGTACGATTGACAGACGTCCCATCCCCCGGCCTCGCATCATATCACGCAGGCTCTTATGTAAAACACGATCCACCTTTTTGCCTCGATTTCGGTATTTCGTTGTCCATCTAAAACATGGCATAATTTTATATGTTGTTCCTTTATGACTTGGTTACACAATGGCTACTGCTCCTCTATTTGATGGCTGGGGCAGCCTATCACATCGCGGGGGGGAAGGTAATCTCATTACTCCACGAGTTACGTGTCAGCACACCACTCGGGGAAGATAGTGTACGAAGGTATGGCATGGTTTAACGGTATGATAATTCTATTTTATGCAAGTTGCCATCCACAATCCATTTTTGTTGCATACTCTGTTTTTTTCTTGCGACGATCACCCTCTCCGCGTCTCAAAACAGCACAGGCAGTTGCTGTTCCATTGGAAATTCTTAATGGAACCATGGGAGGAAAGGCAATCCGAAGCGAACCTCAGGAATTGACAGTCTCCGCTGCTGCCCGGGAGATCCTGGAAAAGGCAGGATGGCTGAATTATTTCAGTCGCCTACAAGAATCAAATGAGACAGTGCCATTGGAATTTCTGCAAAGCTTGCAGGAGGACTACTCCATAGTAAGAGAAAGGCGGATAGCAGTCACTGATGATGTAATTGCAGAAGTCTCAGGACTACCAGCCGCCGAACCTGTATGGATGTTGAGGAAAGAAAGATTACAAAAGATTATGGAGATTTTCCAGGATGAAGGCCAAAGCTTGACAGTTAAGGGGAAGGGAGTTCTGCCAGCAATGTTAGGAGAACCCTGGACCGAATTAGAAAAGATAGTGCAGAGCTACATCACTTGTGAAGTAAGGAAAGACGTGGTAAGACCACGTCATCTTAAACTCTTAGCTGTTTTGAAAGAAAAATGTTCTGTAAATCTGCCTGCACTTTTAAATTCATTATTGCATGATGCGGCCCGAAGCCTGAAAAGGGCACAACATGTAGAAACAATTGTTAGCCACCATGGATTGATTCGATTGATAGTGAGCCATAGTCTCACTCAACAGCAGAGCAGCTGGGAGGAGCTCATTGCATTTATTGAGGGGGGATTGGCTGCACCATCCCCAAAACATAAACATTCCTCTAGCACACCGGAACGATCAGACAAACGCAGAGAATTGGCAGCAGAAAAACATGTTGCTCCAAAACGTAAACATTCTTCAAGTACACCGGAACGACCAGAAAAACGCAGAGAATTGGTAGCAGAAAAACCTATTGCTAGTACACCTGAACAACCTGAGAGACCAAGAAAATCAGCCCGGCTAGCTCGAATACGAGGGAGGCTGGAAAAGATCCGGGAGAGCACCAGCCAGCCAATCGAGATTACAGACGAACCTCCAGAACCAGAAGGAGGACCTTCCGAAGAAAATGCTGGACAATCTGGGGGCGAGGCTGAGCAAGCCGGAGAAGGAGTCGAGGAGGGAGACGTGCACTCCGAAACAGAAACAGAAGCTGAACACTCCAAGGTAGTCACTGAGCAGGACAATCAGGAGGAGGAAGTAGTACAGCCAGAGGGCAGCCCGCTGCGAGACCCTATGGGCGAAGATGAATTGGCCGCAATCCTGGCCAATATGGGGGAGTATGGCCAACCCTCCAGCCCAGCAGGTCCTCCCGATGGACCTCCAGAGGAAGACATACCTGAGAAATCACATGCAGAAAAGGCAGGAGAAGAAAACCCGCCCGTTCATGAGGAAGAAATAAGAGACACCAATCGGGAACAATCTGTTCCCAAGACACCAGAAGAAATTCTAGACGGAGTAGGAGCAGATTTAAGGGCCAGTCATGAGCCCTCTGCTGAGGCAAGGGAAATCAAGAAATTAAGGAGGAAACAGCAGAGGCTGCTGAACACTATAGCCCAGCTCCGACAGCAAATTCAGATTCTGAAAGCCAATCTGAGGATACGAAGGACCACAAGGAAAAGAAAAAGGGCCACTGCAGCAAAATCCCATAGAACAAGAAGACGAAGGACTTATAGCCGCCCTGCTGGTCAAAACCCTGCTGGAAGACCTACTGTTGTTCCAAGTGACGTTGAAGAACAGTCTGCTGTTCCAAATGACGTTGAGGAACAGACTGCTGTTCCAATTGACACTGAAGAACAGACTGCTGTTCCAAATGACATTGAGGAACAGACTGTTGTTCCAATTGACACTGAAGAACAGACTGTTGTTCCAAATGACGTTGAGGAACAGACTGTTGTTCCAATTGACACTGAAGAACGGACTGTCGTTCCAATTGAGGCAGAGGGACAGGATGATGTTCCATTAACAGGGGAACCACAACAACCTTTCATTCGTGTTAAGAAAGAAAAGGAGAATAAGGAGATCCAAACAAAGGCACCACCCTCAGGGGTCATTCGGGTTCTGAACTCCAAACAATATAATAAAAAGGTTCAGGTAAAACTCTCGGCCTCTATGGCTCTATGGAAAAAGGATCCGAAAACAAGAACCTTGCACAAGATGATGAAGCAAGCTCAGTAAGAAGCTGAACAACTGAGAGAACAAACAGTCCCCCGGGAGAAAAATGAAGAGTTACAACAGCAACTTCAGGATATTAGTCAGTCCGAGAGCCAGGCCTTCGAAGGCTGGCAAAAGGAGCAAGAAAAGGTTGCCAAGGTAACTCATCGATTAGATATTGTTGTTAGGCAGATGGACACTGTGTGTTCTTTGTATAATGACGTTCTGGCCTGTAGGGCCCCTGCTAAAAACTATGCTTTATTTTTGCTTGAACGATATTTACGATTAAAGATAAAAGCTGTCAGGGCAGGCGCCCCTATACAAATCAATACTGTTAATGATTTCATAGATTGTTGCAAGCATTATGGAATTAAGGTTCAAAGATTATTGTGTGAATTTTACTTGCATAACCTCGTGCTAGACCAGGAAACTGATTTAAATCCTGGCCCTTTTGTTGGGGACATACAATTGCAAGCCTTCGTTTCATTCGGGGTTAACCAACTAAAATGGCTCAGGGCTTATAACACTTTTCAGAGACAGGAAAATAACCTAGACTTGTGGGTGAGAGCTGAGCCTAGAGACCCAGTGCTATTATGGAGAACACATAGGAACCTTATGAGAACCTCGGGTGTTATGGAGACATTAGGACCCATGCACTAGGACCTAATCCGACACAGTCTGGAATATTTTCTGACTATTAAAGACCTCGCCATCGATGCTGCAAAATTCCGATACCGGATTTCTAACCCAAACATCCAGCTCAGGGAACCGTTCAAATACGAAAATTCTGAGCTGGCTGCCAGCCGATTGAACCTTTATGGCGAGCGTATTTTGCAAGCAGGGCCATCCTAGTTAGGGTATCGATTTCGTAGTCCAATCATTTGGCACCCTGCACCCGGATATCAGGCCTTGTATGAAATGCCTGAAGGTCAAACAAATCAGTTCTTTGATGATCTAGTTGCTCATCATGGTTGTAGGCCTCCACACGAGGTTCCCTCTCCAGCCTATTCTCTTACCGCCTTGCATGTCAACTATAATGTTTTCGTGAGGGCATGAAACAGGGTAAGCAGGGGGGTGTGTGGAGCACTAGAAAGGTATGTTTTTGACAAACAATTTAGTGACTTTTCAGTAACAATTGTAACCCTTTCTCGATTATGAACTCAAAGAAATAAAGAATTTTAATAGAATGTGTGAGAATTAGTATGGAAAGCTTAATCGCTGATAATTGTCATTTTTCTATGCAGGAAAAGGTGGAAACGAAGAGCTGTCGTTCAAAAGGGAAAGTCAAAGGAGGAATAACTGATGTCCCTCTAGAAGGGAACCGGATGCAAACGAGATCAAACAGATTGAAGCAGAATGACCCAGGAAAGAAAGAAGGGTTACCAATTCGGCGGAACAGGGAAAGAAAAGTAAAGGATTAACGGCTTGGCGAATCCCTCAGGATCTGTGATCCTAAGGGATCACTGTTTTGCTTATTTTTGTTACCTAGATACCTCCGCCGTTACTTTTATAAAAAGGAACAACATTGTTAAGCAAAGGGACTTTTTATGTAATTTTAAGTTTCAGACTAAACTTTGATCATCGACTCTCACTGAGACTTGGTTTGCTGTACGTTTGTTGATGCGTTAATATAAAAGACTTGGTGTTTATTTCATCTCTGCGTCTGGAGTAATCTAAGGCAGTGTACCGTTGGAAGCTAAGGGCCCGGCTTCGAAGGACACTTGCTTTTGTATCATTATAATTTTATTTCTGCGTGGTTTGCTTGTCTTTATTTCTCGGTAATCTGACATGCTTTTCATATGTTATTCCATGCTCTGTTACGATTAATTTATTAATGGTTTCTTCAGGAGATTTATGTAGTGACTCTGTATTGTATGAGTGAATCTTTTCAGAGTTGATTGCATGTTATCAGTCTAAGCCAGCTATTTCTGTTACAGAGCATTTGTACTTAATATTACTGTTATTGGATTCATTTGAAATCCCAATTATTAGAATCCGAAAGTAATGTTATTCTATTTGGAAACATAGTCATATTCTCTTTAACCATCAGATTGCTATATTAGTGTGTTGTGTGTATATATGGTTGATGCTTGCTGTTCCATAATTCATCAGTGAGTGCTGTTCCATAAAGTACATTCCATCCAATTTTCGTTAAGAGAGAAGATTGCTATTTTATTGCAGAATGTGAGTTTGGTTCAATAGAGCAAGTTTAGTTCTGACTAGCGAGACTTAGTCTATTTGATCGTTGTTCCATTTACTGCTGTTCCAGTTACTGCTATTCCATTTCAGACTTGTTGTTCCATTTCCTGTTTGTTGTTCCATTTTACTTTCTGCCGTTCTATTTACTTGCAATTGCTGCGTTGGTGTGAGAGAAGGTCTAAGGCTATAGTGAGCCTCAGCAGTCGCTGCCTAGCTCCCAAACCTATGGTCCATGCTCTAATTTCCTTTCCATTAGTTTCTAGAGGGATGGGTTATCGCTTCCGCACCCTTGACTGATAAGCTGCCTTGTGTGATTTTATTCCTTTAAAGTAATCTAGTCATAGTTTAGCATCCGTTTACTCTTGTATTTTCTGAACACTGTACTACTAAGCATTACTCTGACGAATAGCCTCGGATTGAGATACTCTTTGCAATAACAAAGCGTTCCCGGATTGACTTATTAATGTGGAATAACTAGAGGTGAAAGAGACCCTTGTTACAGCTCTACAGAGTGCAGGGTAGGGGTTGCTGTCATCCACAATTTATATTACTTCAAAATCAGCCAACGCAATCGCGCCTTCAATATCTACAGTCACCCCTTGTAGCTGCCCATGGGGATGATCTTCTGTTGATTTTCCATCCTTAACTAAATCGGAGACCACTCTAGTGCAGGTCCTCCCATCAGCTCCCAAGTCTACTTTGGTAGGATGCTCGCATCTGACCCCAGATCCAAAATAACCTGATCCATTTCATATTCTCCTATCTATGCAATCAGTCTCATTTCTCTTCCTATCCTTTTTTTATGCTTACCAATATTTTGTACCACGTGCGGTTCACCTGGAGTGTTTCCAGCGCATCTATTTATAAGCTCCTATAATCCCTTCATAGGCTTGTTATCGCACATCAACTTCATGCAGGTTTGTAGAAAGGTCGTAAGCATAGAAGGTTCCATTTCCTTATCATTCTTATCCTTTCACCCTAAGGTGGAGGCCTCAGCGAGGCTCTTCTTTTCTTCCATGAACACTTCGCGTGCGTGCTCCAAATCAAATTCAACCTCCTTCGACGAAGCTTTGTGAACCCACGCGTTGTCTTCGAGTTGTTTCCCCTTATCATCCTCTGTTGCAATTCCACTTTGGGGCACTATATTCACATTCAGATCCTCTTTGCGAGGCTTAGACCTCATCATCTGCAGGTTTTGAGTCAACTCAGGTGGTAGCGCCCCTTTGTCATGTATCCTTGCTATCACCGTGGGACAGTCTTCTGTCTCATGATCAAACTGAGTACAATATTTGAACGACGGTCGCATAGGGTTAGTGAATTCGTGGGCATAATGTCCTGGTCCTCTGCAATTGTAGCAAATTAGTTGTCCCCGATATCTGACAGGTCCTCCTCTACCTCACCCTCATCTACGCCCCTGAAAGCCTGTTCGTGCCATCCTTGCTCTCTGGTCAGGGGGCTGCATTTTTTCTTGAACCCTATAGGCGAGTGTTCTGTCCATCATCAATTCATAACTTCTGCAGTTGTGCTCATCATGCCCTACCAACCTAAAAAATTTACAAAATAGTTGTTGCAGGGTTTGTGTAAACTTCTGCAACAAATTGCAGTTATCTGTCACATGTTTTCTTGCTACCTGACATATAGCGCACCACAACGTAGGCCCCGAGCTTGGTCTTGCTTGAGATTCCGGCCTCAAATGCATCAGTCCTCCTCCTGCAATATAGTTCGAAAAGATGGAAAATGGTCTTTCTCATGCCCTTGACCTTTACATTTCAGGTACCATACCTCTTCACGCACCTCCGATCAAACTATTCTATCCTGCTTCAAACTTTACATCTCAAGGCAAAGATTTTGCAACTGTGCATGCATATGCTGAACCCCTAGATTCGAATCTTGCATCAGTGTTTCATGTAGTCCCATTGCAATATCCAAGGCCTATGCTTGAGTCGTAATCTTCTGTTGTGATAGCGCAACCCTTAGGTGTGGCAGGAGTGAAGCCACGAACCACTCACGGTGATATCCATATGTTAAGTTCATATTAGCTTCATGGATTTTACATTTCAACCTCTGAGCTAATTCCCAAGGTGTCTCACCTAGTTTCATCGTGATTTCCTTGAACCCCATAATTGACTGTGCTTCGGATTGAGGCCTACTGAATTCTTTATTCAGTGCGGTCTGGATGTCTACCACTCCAGCGTTTGGGTTATCATTAGAGTACTTAATGTACTAGGTTAGCGCACGATCCTGAAAAGCACTAACCAGTGCTGCCTTCTTCATGTGATCATCTGTAACACCCCGAGCTTCCCACACAACTTTTACAACGAACCAAAACTGGTTCGGGTCCTCATTTCCCAAGCCTTTAAACAAAGGAAGCTTCACTGAATTTGACATGCTAAATTACGGTGGAGGTGGTGGTGGTATGGGTCAAGTCGCAGGTGATGATGGTGAAGTTGGAGGTGGTGTGGGTGGAGGTGGAAGTCACAGGAATCCTTGTCTTATTAACTGAATTGCACTTCGTTGAGAAGCTTGCACTACTCCCTCTTCGTCACCTAGTAGAGGTGAAATCAATGGACTATATTCAGGTACCTTTCTCCCTTCATTCTTGTAAGTCTTTTCACCTCGCGTAGCTCCGAACATCAATGTAGCTGCATAACCTGTTTTTCACACAATAACATATTAATCCAGGTATTCAAATACTTCAAGTACTTACCTCACAGACCTTCGAAAAAGTGTCGCTCCACCTTGCTATAGCTAATTGAGGTATCAACCACAAATTCAGTCATAAATTCTCCTATGATGCGATCGAGCCAATGATCGACAGCGCGGGAGATATTATCCTCAGAGGCTTCCAGTCTCTATACTAACTCCGGGGTCCAAGCAATAGGATCATCAAGTCTCCACCTTCCTTGGCTATCCCCTAGCTTCGCAACCCACTCATATAGCTCAATCGAAAAGGAACAGAAAAATATCTCATGAATTTCTATATACAGGCACTTGTCTAGCCAATATTCCTTTGTCATTTGCAGATTTTTGTTCTCCTGCGCCCCGAATTCGTGGATATTCCTATCCAACCAGTCTTTGATCTCTTTCTTAGTTGGATTCCAATGATATGACATCACACATCTCTTATGCAGATTCTGGTCCCGGCAATGGAACCATTTGTTGTCTGCATGGGGCCTGACCCAAGTTCAACGTTAGTTAGCCAAAAAAATCCCTACACTACTGGCCCTTTCGGCATCAGCGAATGAAGCATGGACCGAAGTATTACTCAAAACCATATGTGGGGATGCAGGAACCAAGTTTCCTCACACTGAGATGGTCGTCATGTCGGATTATACCTTCTGTTCCTGCTTTCATGCAAGTTATCAAGTTCTAGGGCTTTGTCAGTCTAGCCTTTTATTTCACCCTTCGATACCTCCGTGAAAGGGTACTATTGACCTTCACGCAGCCCTAACCTGCGGTTCAGGTATTTTCGCGCTGTTAGGACAACATATTTTGTAGATTCCCAAGTTATCTTAAGTTTCTTACTTATCTTATTAAACAATCACAGTTAGCGCCGCATAAACAAATATTCTTGCTTGCGTTTGATTAACTAATATAGTCACATACATTCACACATCACATGAACATTATATATTAGATCCAAAATGTAATATAACTAGGTGCATTAACAATAATTAGATACACATGATTTGTAGAATACTTCTCTTTATTGATATTTTTAGACTATTATAGACTCTATCCGCCCTGCACACACAGCTGTAGGGGTCCGCGCACTCAGCTGTGGACTTCCACCCTAGGCCTCTGCACACTCAGCTGGATAGCCTCTACCTACGCTAAGACTTGAAACTTAGACTTCTCTAAATACTTCCTCCTTATCACTTAAGACTTCTCACTACTTAGAGCTTACTTACTTAGCTCTTTTTATACAATCCCATGGTCCGCAGACCATGGGTAGATCTTTACAGTCAACTTTACACTTTACAAAATAATGGGAGACAACCCTTTATGACTCATGATGCCTTCGCACTTCGTGACCACAAAATGCGGAGACTTTACAACTTTATTACAAAATTTGACCCAAAACATGGACTTTTAACCCTAAAATTGTCCTTGGGGGATCCCGTGCCCAACATCTATATTAGATATGTTCTAACACAATGACATTTTCTATAAAGTCCATTGTCAATCCACTACTATCCTTTTGTGTTTAGGTCCAAAGGATTTTACATGTTCGACCACTGATTAATGATTGGTAGAGAAAATTAGCATGAAAATGCAATGGTTCTATTAAGCAAGCCATCAAATGTTATGGCTATACCCTTCGTAGAGTTATTGCCTTCATCATTTAAATTACATTTGGGTTCATGCCAACTCCAGCGTTAAATCGTACAAGTCCATTACTTATAATTTGTTTTGGTAAGAACTTCTTCTCATGATGACATTTACAAACACTTTTTAAACTTTTTTATGAATCAAACAACAATTATTAATCCAACTACTTCCAAATACAACACAAATTTGATAGATTATCTGACTACATAGGAATCATTGTACCCTCCACAATCTCACTTAGAATCCCCTCATAAACATATGAAGTCTCTCTATCCTTAGGTTCATTAACCCCGTTACGCATGATGCAGATATAAAATCATACAAAGCATCAATGAACCTTATATGCCAATACTTTTATTGGGACAAAAGTACAGAGGATATTGTAACAACCCTGGTGAAAATTCCATGTAATAAAATTTAATAAAGGAAAAATAAGACCATGGTTAAGGGAAACGTATTCCAAGCTGAATGTTGGGCAAAGATATTCTAGTGGGCATCATTTGACGTGTTTATGGCTAAAGTAAATTGGCAAAGAAAAAGGCATTAAAAAGGCAAAAGGCATTTTTGGCACATTTATTTATTAAAATAAAGGAAATTAGGAGAAAAGGGAGGTGAAAGGTCACATGTCTCATGTGAAGAGGAAAATAAAGGAAAATAATGGAAATTGAAGAAAATAGAGGCCTCATTGATAAAAAGGCTTATGAGGATCAGTTGGTAAGCTTGGTCAGTTCAGTTTTGGAGCTCTCTCATTATTCTCTCTCTCTCTCACTCACTCTTGGACACTTAGAGTTTTCTTGGAGCACTCTAGCCTTGGAGCAAGGAAGGAAAAAAAGGATCAAGTAAGGAAGAGTAGGATCAAGCGGCTTTAGCAGGAATACTTGCAGGTAAATTATTGCATTTGTGATTTCTAGCTAATTTTGGCATGCATGGCTTTTCATGTTGGTGTATGGTTCTCTTGCTATTGGTGGCTTGGTTTTTCCAAGTTATGATAGTGGTTATGGATTCCATGGTGTGTTGGGATGTTGATCTCAGTTTTGAGCTTTGGAATTGTTGGATTGATTTCAGAATCCAGGGCGGAGGTGGTCTCAAGGTTCATTCCCAAAGGCCTAGGAATCCCTTGACCAATTTTGGTGGATACACAATAAAGCCTAAGGTAGGTGTCTCAGTTTAGGGCTTAGGGATCCAGGATTGGATTGTAGTAAAGCCTGAGAGACATGGAGATGGAAAATTCCTCAAGCATAGTGATGGATTCTGGATGGCATTCCAAGTTTGGTTTTATTTTTGATCGGAGCGCTGTTTTTGGTGTGATCACGGTATGGTGAGGGTGGACGTGGTTTAACCTTTGGATTATCTTGGATGTGTTTTGGATTGGTTTATCCATGAGATGCCACATTCATGCTTGGAATATGGAATGGGGGTGTCTGACTCAAAGAAATATTTGGTTCAGCCATGTCTACGGTCGGGTGGTACGTGGAAGTCCTGAACCTAGTCAGATTTTCCTATGTTTAATAAAATCTAAGTTCTCTTTATTTTGTACTTTTTTATATGTGGATTTAATAGTTTTTATATCATTGTTATTTCCATGGTTTTATGTTGGTTATAAGCATGGTTAATTGCCTGGTTCATGCCATGGTTATTTCATGTATTTACTTGTAATTGTTAAAATGATCAATGAAAGACCTAATTGATGTCATAATAGTTCAAGGGAGAAGGTGGTGATCCTTCTCATCATGTCTCATACGAGTTTTCAATCATTCATGCTCTGTCTTGTATCCTAGACATGTAGATTATATTGATGCCAAGTGTTTGACAGAATGTCAGTCTCGGTTGGGTATGGTCAAGCCTAGTCCTGGAGTTAGTTTTGGTGTATTAGTCTTGTTATCATGTGTTTAATGGATTTTTAATGTTACAACAAGTTCTAGGCAGTCGCCGGAATTATGGGCTTGAAAAGTTCCTTAAATCTTGTGGACTCTGGCACAGGTTTGATGGAAATAGTCCCTGGACATAGGCATGCAAGCTTGTGGGAGAATCCAGAGCTCTTTGGACATTGGCATGTCCATAGCATGGTAGCGTCCAGAGGTTTAATAGCTTAGAAAATTAGTGGGACCTAGGGGCATGATACCTATGTGGTTGGGATGGCTCTTGTGAGTGTTTTTGCTGATGTGGAAGGAATGTTTGATGTGGTTCTATCGATTTCACTTCCTTAAGGACACCTAGGAGGTTGAATCATAACATAGTAGCCTCTTGCCACATGTTTACCCTAGTTGGCCGGTTACTTAGGTAGATATGGGAGGAGGGTGTTACAAATATGCTCCAACTCCCAATGAATCATAAAATAATATAGGAGAATTGTTTCTTTAGCCATGAAGGGAATTTATCTGTGTTCCTTAGTTAACTTGTTGATTTGTGACACTCCCTTATAGAAAAGACCAACACTGTGTTCCTAAAATTCTATCCAATATACATATAAATTTGTGTCAAACTTGACATCTGGGGATAAATAAGGTAATTCATTTCCAAAATAGTATGACTCCCCTTTTTCACTCTAACCAATATGAATGTGTTAGATCCATGATTGACTATGGACTGAGAAGCATATGTTTTTTGTTTTTTTCATGACAATCCCTCAACTAAATTTGATATGACATCTATACAAATCAATTTTTGTGTGAAGTGAATTCCATAGGCATTTTCCATAGATTACAAAGTATATGAGCTTTAGATAAGAAAACATAAGTGCTTAGATAGAAAGTTGAGAAAGGTACTTTTCACAAATTACAAAGTATTGCTTAAAGTTAATGATTACACATGGATGGATGGTTACACCTCTTCATTTTGTGAAATAAATAACCAAAATAATTGAATATGGTCATATCTAGATAAAATAGTTGTTTTGGACTCTCAAGTGATGCAAATTTTCCATTTCTGGGAATAGGATTTTTGAATATTACCATGGTAATGATCAACAAAAACAAAACCTAGGTGGTCATCTGTGTGAGCAACTGTTGAGGAGATAGGAAAAAGTGGTTTGATTATGAAATTGAGTTAAAGAGGGTTTGGTTTGGAAGATTTTAATACTTTATAAGCCCCAACAATAATATCAATCTCAACACCAGACTTTCATTGCAACATAACCAACAATAATGGTATAGGCAGTGTCACATGGAAGGTCTGTTGAGTGCACAAGCAAGGCCACTTTTCCTCTTATTTTTATATTTTAGTTAATTAGTTAGTTCGATAAATTAGTCTAGGTCCATGGATCTCATATATTGTAAAGGAAAGCCATTTCATCTTTAAAGAAAGGAAAGATTTCCTCATTTTTTCTTTTTCTAAAGGCTTTTCCCAATGTGGTTAATGTGATTTTATTTTTCTTGATAATTGTCTCAATGCATGTTTTTTAACTCTTGTTAGTAATATATAACTTTAATAATCCCAACAGTGTTTCTTTGCACCTTTTGGGGCAATTTCTAGTTATTTAAGTGAGATAAAATACTAAGAAGACAAACCCTTTATTTAGAAAGTGATGTCTTCTTTGTGTTGAGAGATTCTCTCTAGTCAAGTGTGGTAGAGATGTAATGTAATGTCCAGTTTAACATTTTGACTTGGTCAAAATAAAACATAACTAAAATTAAATTAAATTAAAAATAAAAAATAAAATAAGACATAAAATTAATAACTATATTTATAATTAATAATTAAAATAACCTAGATCCATTTTAACTACCAATCTACCAAGTGTTGAGAGGGATCAAATCTCTTGAGATGAAAACCTTTTTTACAGTGAAATGAGGTTTGATTCCTCTCGGTACTTGGTAGATCTCAAGTGAAGATAGATCTTGGCTAGTTTTATTATCTCTCTACTAGTAAACCCAAGAGAAAAGTATCCATCTGTATAAATCATGATAATTTGTAGAGTTGCCTAGCAAGGAAATGGTATTATGTTTGAACAATTGAGAGCCCACTTTTCTCTTAGAACTTGGAATATCTTTAAAAATGAAAAATATTGCAAGCAACATTGTCATTGTTAGGCTTATTGTTTCATATTCCAAAGAGAAGAGAATGGAATGGTATTAGGGTAAGAAGTCTTGGCGAAATATGAGAATAACACAATATCCTATGATAAATGCTGCTGGAAGCATCTTCAGTTTAATCATATGACATTCAACAGGTGATCCTCAATTTCCTTCAACTCAATAACTAATTAAAATGGGGTTCACCAACATGCTAGTGATTGTGTAATAACATGCATGATCTATCTATTATGTTAGTGGTTGATAAATTAGATGCTCTAGCCCTTAAGTCTACTTTCAAAACAAATATTTCTTCATTGCATTTAAAGAGAGACACATATTACAAAGTTTTATGTAGAAGTAAATATTTCCATTAACATATATTATCTGAGCAACACCAAAAATCATGTTCAAAATCATTATTTGTACGGATTTCCATACAACAGTTTCTTCATAAGCTTCATGTTTCGTACATGAGAAGTTGTGCACATTTTTTCTTGCATATATCTTTTTGTATAAGGTACTGAATAAAACTTAAAAACCATAGTTACCTTTGCAATACATCTAGTTTGTGTGATTGATGCATAATAAGTGAATGACACGCAAAAGACAAAAAACAAGAAATTGTTGCTCATAAGAACTGATTAGACAACATATAAGTCACCAAATAAGTTTATATTTGTCCAATGCCAAAAATAAAACATGGGACCAGATTGACAACAATTCAATACTTTTGCAGTTTGTAATCATAAACTTCTAGTTTTTGGCTTGTTCTCTAGGGTATGAATATACATGTCCAAAACCACTATTTTAATAACATATTCTTAAGAAGCTTCTCGTTCCCTTCATCAATTGTTGTACTCATTTGTTATTTCACCTCGGTCTTTTTCTATGTTCATATAACAAACTTAGTATAGATTATAAACCATACTGTCCTTTGCACAAATGTATGTTATGTGTGTTAGAAATAAAAGTAGGAATGGTAAGTGAATTACATGAAAAATACAAAAGAAGAAAAATATAATTATTCACAAGTACCAATTAGACAATAAACTTGTCATTATAAATGTTTATTTGTCCACTACCAAAACTAAAATATGGGGCCATATTTCCAGTTGTTTTAAGACCTTTGTAGTTTGTCATCACGAACTCCCTTTTCAACCTTGTTCTCAACACATAAACTATGAATGCATATTTGATGTTTCTTTATGTAGTCCTTGGAACTTCCATTTATTTCATTCTAATTGAAGTGAACTAATAGTTACTTGTGTTGTGAACAATTTACCATAGAGAGGTGGCCTGCATTATGAAATTGTGCTCCATGTTCTAATTCAAATTATTGTATATTCTTGCAATACTACACGTAAACCTAAACTTTCTTCTTGGTCCATAAGCATTTTTCTTATGATCATGCTTTACATGTTCTCACAACTCCATCACTTGGTGGTGAAAGCTCTTGAGTGTTCTGCTCATGCAACCATTTTGGAGGTTACCTGTGGCAAACATTTTTCTCCTTAATGCAACTTTTGGGTTAAGTTGTTTGGTTAAGGAAATGATTATCTTGAAACATTTTAGTAGATTTCATATAAAAAATGTACATTCACACCTTGCATTGGAATAATACATAAAATGAACCCATGAACTAGAATTCATGATTATCTATAGTCTGAATTCATGGCCTATCCATCTCATAATTTTGGTTCATGGGTTTCGTTCCTAGACTAAAACGCCAACAGGAACATGATCCTTAGATGCATTTCCTTTGAAATCCACAGGCAACATCTAGAATTATGCTTGAACACCTTATTTGGTGCAAACATATTAATAAAGATTCATCAATTGATTTTTCATCATCATATATATCAATTTATATGTCATTTTATATAAATGCACATAATCAATCTTCCTAAAACGTGGTTGATATTTGTGTGCCTTAGACCATTAAATGCCACAAATCATAGTGAGATGTGCTTGAGTGTGGGTTGAGTAATTTTGCATTTTGGGAGAACTAATATGCATATACAATGTATATCAAAAAAAGAAAGGTGCATTGTAGAATGCATGTGGGGTTGTAAGAGAGGCATCATGTTACTATACTAGGGATATAAATATAAAGGGGTATAAAAAATGTTAATGAAAAAATGGATACCTACAATATGTAGTGAAAGTAGAGGTTTTTTAAATTGGGAAGGTGTATTGTGTTCGTATTGGTAGGGGGTTAAATAAAGTGATTTTTAGAGGTATTTTCCAATATACAGTCAAATTAAGGGTATTGTTTAGTATGCCATGAAAGCATGTGCTATCTCAGAGGTTCATTGAGTGAAGCCCCCATGGAAGTGGCTAATTATATAACCACGTTCTTGGTGTTATATGTTATTTTGTCACATATGGTTAATAGTCCTTCAAACAAGATCATTCACATCATTTGAACACTTTGTAATCTGATCAAGGATTTTTTTCACCTATAGATGCATTGAAATGGACATGAGTTACAACGCTTAAAAACCATAAAAACATAAGCATGAAAAATGAGAACAAAGAGACATTATCACAAAATATCATGACACAGAGATTTGATTATGGAGTTTGTCCAATTTGGAATACAACTCCTGGCCCTGCTCATAGCATATTTCTACATAACCATCCTTATTCCTCCAATCTAGAATATAGCTGGAAAATGGAGAGCCCAACTCTACAAATAGACAAAACCACTAACTTCCTAGCGACAAATTGTGCAAAAATGCCTATCCGAACACCCCATTTGGATAATCGGGCTTTCTGCAACCTTCTTTGAACCTCCTGAATTGCTGAGGAATGTTCCATCTACCTACCAAGAGCAGGTGCCATTGCTCTGCTTTGCAAATCTACACTGCTCTCTTCTCTCCCCTTTCTTCATAACCAAATAGTCATATATATAATGGCATGGCGGGATCCCTCAAAATCGGGGCAGTTCTTAACATAAAACCCAAGGTTAGCAGGTAGAAGGATTCATGGCAACAAACCTTCTACAATATAAAATCCGATGTCTAATAAAGCAACCCATTACAACAATGCATGAGTCTCAGCGATGGGTTTATCGGTGCTTCTAGCTTATCGACAGACAGTCTAATCCTTAGACACAACATCCCTCAATAACAATGGATTTGATAGGAGTATTGATCATATGCCATAATGTCTCGTGTGTGTCACTCCCATCACACTATTGCAATTGACGTGAAACCCTTAGCGCATTGATCTAGCACTCTCCCACATCTGCGAACCCGATAGGTGTATTAAGCATAATATATGGTATTTCAAGTCTGGGCCCCCTAACGCAATATCACAATCAATGTGAAACCCTTGGCAGAATGGTAAGAACTTTGTAACACCTGCAGACCCACTGCGTTTATTAATCCCACTGTATAACATTTCGGGTCCGACCCCTTATCGTAGTATTGCAATCAGCGCCCACTGCGAAATCACAATTTGAAATTTTCCCCTGAACCATATCGCAAGCACCACCCCTTTCATGCAAATGAGATATGTGATTTATATCGTATCGCAACTAAGCCCTGTCAGGGCCGATTTGTAACTCCTTTGACCTGTGATATGCGATATCACAATCGCAACTGGGAATGCTAGGGACTGGTTCATCCTTAAGCACTCCTCCTTTTCTCCGATATCCGATATGCGGGGTCTAGCGGAATCTACCATGTGGCACTCCCTTATTCACTGAAACTATGCCATGTCATCTTCTCCTTGCTACTTAGACAAGTCGAACTCAAACTTTGACTTGCTCTAACTTTGTCATGTGGACTCAGATTTGAGTGTCGTTCACACCATTGGAATCAGGATGATGAGCACTTCAATCTGATGCTAAGATTATCCATATTCTTCCACTTTGATTTTTGAGCCTTTTTTCATGCCTATGGTACTTTTCTAAAGATCCACCTAGATCAATCCTCCCCACTAAGAGAACATTTTGGTCCTAAAAAAGAATTAATTAATATGTAATTACTCTGTACTCCTTCTACACTGCAAGTGTCCTAATAGGTCATCCTTCCTTCTCCTTCACCTCTTCCCTTTAGAGCCATAAGTGATGAGCTGACACCTACATCCCTTGCAAACCTATAGTACAATATCTTACAAACTACATGTTTAGCTCTATGAACAAAATGAGCCAAGCATCTCATACTTGCCACAAGTTTATAACACATACTCAGTGGTCAATTTTACATAAAAATGGAAACAATATTCCATCTATCAAGACAAGGCCAAACATCATTGTCGCTTCAACAAGTGATGGAAAACAAATCATCACTACAACACATGATTTACACAAACAAGGCCAAACATTATTGTAGCTTCAACAAGTGATGGAAACACATCATCACTGCAAAGTTCAAAAGCAACACAAAATAAGGCCAAGCGTCATTGTTGCTGCAACAAGTGATGGAGAACACATCATCACTTTTACAATTTAAAATGAAACATATGAAAAAATAAGGCCATGATATTCTACCACACCTAGAAGAACCATATCTCACTTATCAAAGTGAATGGATCATCTTACCTGTGGCGCGTTCGCTGGACGAACAACTATTTCACCTAGTTCATGCTCAAATGCTCTTGTCCTTGCGACACTACTCTGGATCGAGCCTCCAACATGTGGCTCTCTGATGACCACCTTTGTCGTAATGACTATAGTGAGTCTTCACCTTCCAGATCTGCTTGATCTTGTTTTTCTTTTCCTGCTATTTAGAGGGTCTTCTATGCCTCATCTTTTTCTGTGTTGCTATGCATTTCTAGCACTCAACAAACATATGGTTATGCAATCCACAAAAACTAAAAGTTATTTTATTCCATGATCTACATCCATTATTAACAATGTGATTGTAATCAAAATGAAATTTAAAATACCGAGACAGGTTATACATTTTTTGTCGGTCTCTGGTATGATAATGGGAACAAGAGCCTCAACTATGTCTCTACTATGCATACTTTCATAGGTTGATGGTGATGTATTCCCATCATCCTCTTTCTTCAACTGTTTCAAAAATGTCATGGAAGCTTTTGACATCTTTGAACATTCTCCTTCGGTGCACCCCAACCTTGCATATTGAGGTATTTATTCAATATCCAATGGTTGAGCTATGCCTTGGTTATTAACACCAAGTCCTTCTTCTTTCTTATACCTCATCCTGGTAAGGAGTCTCATGTTTGTTCCTGAAATTGGTATCTCCACATTTCCAACATAAATTAAACTATGTGAAGATGAAATTGAAGGGATATCAACATCTTTTACCTCCATTGTCGAGATGGAAAGAACTGATGAGGGCTTCTCATCATCTGTTATTAGTGGTTCACTGGCTGTAATAATGCCTTTATCAACTTCCCTCCTGTCATACCCAAGTCCTATTTGAGAGGGTAATAATTCTACTTTGATGGGATTGACAATACCTTGGCCATTAATGCCCAAGCCTTTTCCTTCATACCCCATTCTCTTCAGTAGTTTGGAGCCAATTCCTATGGTATCATTTTCAAAAGAAGCAAAGTTGTTATCAAGAAAATTACATGAAATTAGAGAGCTTCTCTTTACCTCACAGGAGTTACGCTACGGCTTTTCCAAGGCCTCATGCTTAGCTTGCAACTGACATAGAAACCTTTGTTTCTCCTCTTCCTCTTCCTGTAAAAGCCTTCATAACCTAGCAGGCTCCGCTTGAAGATTCTGATCTCTGCGGTTTAATTCTTCCAAGGCTATCTCTGTAGTTTGTAGTTGGAGCTGTGATCGACGCTTCTACTCTTTCTCTTCTTGTAGGAGCCTTCTTAATGCAACTTTCTCTTCTTGAATCCACTGGCCAATCTCCTCATTCAAGGAAGGTGAGGAATGAGATGCACAGGCGCTGCGAGATGTGGACGACACATCACTTTTTGATTCCTCTGTCTCCTCATCTCTTCCCTTATCATATGCGCTATACATAATTTCCACCATTTTGGACATTCACATGAAGGTCTCATACATCTCTTTGTCTCTCTACATGGCTATTGATCCCTCTCTACACGACTTTATCGCACAACCACGCCACAGAACTCATAAATCCACACTCGATCATTTATGCTCAAGCTTCAACCTCTGCCATGCCTCCTTTTTAAGATGTCATCCTCTAAAGCCTATATCTGGTTAGCACACTCATTCAATTCGTATCACTTAAGCCCTACTCTAATACCACTTGATCCATTATTTTTTTCGCTTATAGATGCATCAAAATTGACATGAGTTACAACGCTTAAAAACCATAAAAACATAAGCATGAAAAATTAAGACAAAGAGACATCATCATAAAAGATTATGACACAGATATTTGATTGCGAAGTTCATCCAATTTGGATTACATCTCTGGGCCCCACTCAATAGTGGGGAGGCCTTCTTTTACTAAGTGGCATGAAAAGAGATAAGTACAAGAAGATTTCTACATAACCATCCTTATACCTTCTATCTGGAATATATCTAGAAAATGGAGAGCCCAGCTCTAGAAACAGACATCACCACTAACTTCCTGGTGAAAAATAGTGCAAAAAAGCCTATCCAAACACCCCATTCAGATAATCAGGCCTTCTGTGACCTTCTCAGAACCTCCTGAATTGCTGAGGAATGTTCGGGCTACCTGCTAAGAGTAGGTGCCACTACTCTGCTATGCAAATCTACACTACTCTCTTCTCTCCCCTTTCTTTAGAACCAAATAGTCATATATATAATGGAATGCCAAGATCCCTCAAAATTGGGGTAGTTCTTAACATAAAACTGAAGGTTAGCAGGTAGAAGGATTAAAGGCAACAACCCTTCTGCAATAGAAAAGTTAATGTCTAATAAAGAAACCCATTACAATAGCGCATGAGTCTCAACGATGGGTTTATCAATGCTTCCAGCTTATCGACGAATAGTCTAATTCCCAAACACAACATCCCGTGATAACAATGGATCTGACAGGAGCATTCACTGTATGCCATAATGTCTCATGTCCGACACTCCCATCACATTATTACAATCGGCATGAAACCCTCGACACACTGATCTAGTGCTCTGCCACATCTGCGGACCCACCGGGTGTATTAAACATAATATATGGTATTTTGGGTTAGGGCCCCCTATCGAAATATCACAACCAATGTGAAACCCTTGGCGCAATGGCAAGCACTCTAAAACACCCATAGATTCGTCGAGTTTATTAATCCCACTATATAACATTTTGGGTCCGGACCTTTATCGCAGTATCGCAACTGGTGGCCATCGCGAAATCACAATCGAAAATTTACCTTGAACCATATCACAACCACCATCCTTTCATGCAATTGCAATATGTGATATATATCGCATTGCAACTAAGTCTTGTCGGGGCTGATTCGTAACTCCTTCGGCCTGTGATATGTGATATCGCAATCGCAGCCAAGAATGCCAAGGGCCGATTCTTCCTTAAGCGCTCCTCATTTTTGCATATATGCAATATGCAGGGTCCAATGACATCCTACCACGTGTTTCTCCCTTATTCACTGAAACTATGCCATGTCATCTTCTCCCTGCTACGTGGACAAGTCAAACACAAACTTTGAATTGCTCTAACTTTTTCATCTGGACTCGGATTTGAATGTCATTCACACCACTGGAAACAAGATGACGAGCACTTCAATCTGATGCTAAGCTTATCCAGATTTTTCCACTTTGATTTTTGAGCCTTTTTTCATGCCACTAGTACCTTTATGAATATCCACCTAGATCATCATCCTCCCTACACAAAGCCCTAAGAATGAATCTATCTAATCCATGAGTTTCTACCCAAAATTACCTTATTTCAGTCATTTTAAGGACCAACGCACCCTATTCCCTCATTGGCTAGCATTGAATACCAAGTTTCCCTACTTTGCACTTGCGCTGATCACTAGCCGGTTGATAAGTCTTGGGGGTGTGATGATTCTGGAAATTCAGGAAAACAAAAAATAATCTCGAAGCTTCCTCTTCAAGATAAAAGTCTTGAATCTTATCCTATCCTACCTTGGAGTTTTCATCCCTTATCCCTTCAGCTCATCCTCCCATCAAGAGTGGATCTCAAGCCTAGATTGGTAAAAGGATAAGAATTCATGAACTACCTCCTTCACCTATATATTTACTGGCATCCATAGGCAAGGGGTTTCCTTTTTGAGAGTGATTCTACCCTTATGATACAATGTGAGAGATATCTTTCCATGCATTAGGGTGATTAGAGGTGCACATTGTGGAAAGGAAAGGACAAGTAAACTTGGAGGAGCTATTCTACAAGATCAACATCTATTTTTGGTTGTAACTCACTCCATTTATATTAATGCAAAGAGTTCTTTGTTTTTCTATATATGATGTTATGGTTTCATGTATTTCAAAACCATGTTGATCTATTGAATAAAGTGATTAGATGATGCTACATATATTTCATAGATTGTTGGCTTGTGTTGTCTAATTGTGAAGGTTCTAATTATGGTGATTGAAGCTAGGATTGGAGCACATAAGTGAAGAAAGGAGTGAAGCATATGACAGATTATAGGTAGGAATCATTCTGTTATCTATTTACTTTCAAGGAAAATATTAGTTCCTTTGTCTTTCTGTTGTTCTAGGTCAGTCCACTAGGCCTAGGAATGATTATTTTGTCCGTAGTTGTAGATTCCGTATAAAAAATTTCCGACAATACTAGGGAATGGTGTATTCCCTTAGTGGTTTCTTTATCCATTGTGCTTGTCTTACCTCTTCTTCAGACCTTTACTGTCTTATGTAGTCAATAATAAACCTAGGAAGGCCTTTCATTGAGTCTCAATTGCAATCCTTGTGTCAGAACTTTTCATCCCTAGACTAATGCACCCTTTGGTCTTGTGACAAAGTGTTTCACCCCAACTAACCCTCCTTTGTTCCTGTGTTGCATAGCACTGGTGCCTCCTTTGCACCTACATTAGCCCCTGTTCATGCAAAATTTTTCTTTTGTCTTAATTTTCTCTTTGATTAGCCTTTTCCCAACTGCTCTTCATTAAGTCTTTGAGTGTCTTATGGTCTCTTTGAATCCTCCATTTGGTTTTCTTTCACTTTTATTGCCTTTGATAAGGATTTGTTTAGATTTTCCTTTGTTATTATCATTAGGTCCTTTACAAACTAATTTTGTTTAATCATTGAGTGCTTATATGAATTCGTGCTTTAGTCATCGTTCTAAAAAGATTGTTTGAATTAGAGATTAAACTTTGTATCTTAGTTTTATTAATATTTCGAAAAATAAGTTACTTGAAAAGAAAAATATTTGCATTGGAATTTAGGGTTTTGTATGTGCATCAACATTGGAACAATTGCATTTAAAATGGAATTGTACTTAGCTAATTATTTGCTGCATAATTTTTGTCTCTTCCATTCCTTAGATAGATTTTCATTGAATAAGAAAGATTTCATTTCCTCATGCTAGTTCGCATTTTAGGATATTCAGGTTACATTCGCGGTGAGCCCCAAAACTGAAACTTAATTGAATATAAACATTAAAATTTATTGAATCAACCTATGTATCATTTGTAACATTAATGTAAACATTTATAGGTCTAGGCTAGAGATGTGTTCTGGTGTTGTTAAACTTAGGAGATGTCATTGTTTTCCAACGTTATATCCCGCGGGTGAAATCTCATTCCACATACATGAGTGTATAGGATCATTCTCCACATACCTTTGGGTATATTGGACGAATCTCCATGCACATAAAGTATATGGGAACGCTCTCATCAAATGGTTACGTATTTGAAAACACTACTACGGAATGCACTTCCATGTACTGTTGACTATATTTTTGAAGTCCCCTATAGGTTGTTATCCTTGCCATAGGTAACCGAGTCAACCGCCTTGTGTACCGTGATACACTAAACACAATATTCAGGGAGATTTCCTACACGTACTTTAAGTCCTTAGTTCACCAAGTTGTATATTGCAGTTCATGGTTGCTTGGTAATTATTTATGCATATATTACCCTCTTTTTGATTTATTTTTGTGTTAATTTCTAAATTTTATTAGCCAACATGGAAAAATATGATCCACTACTCCTTCATTCATGTAGAATGAAAAATAAGCATCCTCTTCCACCAGAGGATACTCCTAGGCTTCGTTAGAAGCATAAGAAGACGCAAACTACAAAATCAGAAAATTCAGGAACTAATTCTGGTCCTCCTCCTGAATTTTATCAACGAGAATCATCTTTCCCTTTGAGTACTGAGCCCAAGATCACCTCTACTTTTTCCAGTGAATTTAACACAATCAAAATAGAAGTACTTGAAACCTTATTTTCCTGAGGTTATTGAAACTAAATTTCCTGAGTCAAAAACTTTATTTCCTAAGGTTGTTGAACATGAGGAACCTCATCCATATTCACCTATTACTTCAGGACCTCCCCCTTCTCTTCCCTTGTCTCAAACAAAACCTCCAACCATATATCCTGGACCCAATAGCGAACCTCTTCCATACAATCTTGTGAGTATTGAAGAGATCCCAGAAGAAGAGCCTTGTCCTTCTAATCATGTTTATTGGAGTGGAATCCATTTTTATCAAAATGATGCTCTCCCCCTCTTCAAACTCCAACATAAACTCCTTTACCTGATTCTTTTGACTCATCCGCGGATTTCTCATGAAAATCTTCATTGGGATTGTTAACCATGACTGGATCCAATATGACTTCCCAACTCGTGTCCACCACTATAGTTGAGACATTAAATGTTTCTTCCTCATCCATGTTTGAAACATCACCAGAGGCACATCTGTATGGTGGCCTGTCTGTCCCACCTAGTTATCAGTCTTTATCTGGTACCGTCTCTGGTGAAACTTCCAGTCCTTGGACCTCTCCCATGTCATCCATTCCAGGAATTTCATCTGGCACTCCCCTTATTAATTCTACTCAAATCGATCCTTCTCCTCTGCCTACACCTACAATTGAACAACAGGTTGGCACTTATGTTGGTGGGCAAGGTTATCTTAAACAACCTAACTCTCCTTATGTTGGGTGCCCTCAATCTGCGTTGCATTTGCCTCCATTATCCCTTCCTCCTATGGAAACGGGACAACCTGTTGTTGGTAAACCTCAAATGTAATCATCCTTACTATAATCCTCCTTATCCAGGGATGGTTGAAAGTGTTTGAAACCTAATTTTCCCGTCCAACCTGGTTTCTTTTGGGACTGATTGTTGAATTCTCAACCTGTGTCATCTTCATCTCAAATCCCTACCCATCAATTTGTACCTCGACAAGATAAAATACATGTAAGTCAACATTTACATGCTGCTATTTCATCTCAACCTATTCCGTCGACATCTGGTAACCCTCAGGTTCCACTTACGTAGCCTTTGCAAGGTACCTTTTGGTCTCAACCTCTTGGCCATGGTATTCCTCAAATTCCAGTAGGATAGACTGTGTTTAGCATGACACAGCCTCAATAAAATCCACCTTATGCTGGGATGATACAGAATCCTGCGGGGCAACAATATAGACCTTATCAGGGTATTCTTCAAGTGCCTTTTTAAGGCCAACATATCCAGACCCAGCCATTCCAGCCTTTACAGGGTTGTCTTGGAACTGGTCAATAAGGTTACGCACATGTTGGTTACTAGAATCCTCCTTATTTTGGTGCCTAGGTTCCTCTTTATCAGAACCCTCCTTATCTGGAAACACAAGTACCTATTTCTCAGGCTATTCCTTCTTATCCAGGCTATCCTCCACAATATTTTAACTGACAATTACCTTTTGCGGGCACTCTCGAATTTCCAAATTGACTCAGCTTACCAATGATCCTATCATTCGTTCACCTTGGTGGCTGATAATTCCTACTAAATTACCTGATGATATCCAAAAATTAAATGGGAGAAGACTCATTGACCCATGTCATGACACATCATTTGTGGTGTTCTTCAAACTCCCTTATTGATGATTCCATATGATTACGGCTTTTCCAATGTACTCTTACAACTACCACACCTAAATGGTACATTGAGTTACCTAAAGCTTCGTTTCACGATTTCAATTCTTTATCTACCACCTTCCTCACACATTTCCAGTTACCCATCCGATATGAAATTGGAACAAAAATTTTAACCAGCTTTAAACAAACTAAAGCTACTCACATTTCAGATCACATTCATGAGTAGCAACGTCGTCGTCGGTTGGTTAAGACCTATGTTCCAGATCAATTGTTAGAATACTCGTTCATTAAATCCCCCTTGCCATATATCACCGAGGATGTAGCTAAAGGTGGGGTCATGACTAAAGAGAAAGTTATTTCTCATGATTTGGACCTCATCTATACCCAATCTAGCACACTCTATGAAAAAATATACTAGATGCTCCAAGACCTTCAAACATTGTTCCTCCAAATTCTAGTAAAGAATCTCATGTTGCTGATGGCATCATTGGTTTTTCCATGTTGCAGACAATGAGTAAACCATCTGGTGTTGCTCTCACTACTTCTGCCTAAAACCCTTCATCCAATCCTCTTGCAATTTCTTCTTTCGAGATAAATTTTGTTTCATCTGATAAAGGAAAATTTCAACAATAACCAGGAAGCAAGAAGAAATGAAAATGAAAAAAGAAGAAATATTCTTCACCACAGGATAAACAAACAAATTAGTCCTCTGATGAGAAACTAAAGCCTCACTACCCATGCTTGATCTTCAATGAGGAGCACTTTACTCGTGATTGTCTTCACCGCACGAAAGTGAATCAATTTCTAAAATCCTCCACTTCTCCTGTTATGTTGACCGACCCGTTTTTCAATCAAGAGACCCGCATGGTTGCTTGGGACCCTTCTTCCTCTAACACGGGTTTAATACTTTCCTCCATAGAGCCTAAATATGATGTTATGGTGGCTACTCAGAATAATGATCCGAATAGAAAATGGCAACAACCCATGATATTCATCCACCCATGGAATTTACCCATGGTATTGTAAGTGGCATCCACCCATGGTATTTATCCACCTATGGTATTGTAACTGACATCCACCCATGGTATTCATTCCCCATGGAATTGGGACGTGGTATTGTAACTAAAAAATACTATAAGTAACAAGCTACATTGTGGTGGACAAAATTGTACTTTTACAAAATGCGACTTGTTACTTATAGTATTTTTCAGTTTACAATACCACGGGTCAATTCCATGGGTGAATGAATACCATGGGTGGATGTCACAATACCATGGGTGAATGAATACCATGGGTGGATGTCAGTTACAATACCATGGGTGGATAAATGCCATGGGTGGATGCCACTTACAATACCATAGGAAAATTCCATGGGTGGATGAATACCATGGGTTTCTGCCATTTTCTATTTGGATCAATACCCAGTTTTGGAGAGAAAATCAGTCACAGGATGAGTCAAGAGCATCCACATGGGTTCTTGATCATACTCATCGGAACCCACACATATTCCATTCATTGGCACCACGTGCAGTTGAGGGGAGCCTTGTTTTGTTCGATCCAGGCCCATAATGTGGATAGTAGTACTTGTGGGATTTTCCTAAGACGACGCTATGAGATTCACTGCCTCAGGGGCACACTAGATATTCTATAATGGAGGAGAAAGTTCAGTGTGCGAGTTGACAACCACAGGTTGGGATATGAGGTGATATTCTGCAAGGGTGGCATATTGTTCATCACTGAGATTACATCTGGGGATCTTGTCATGGGGGAGACATGTGCCACTCTTTCCATAGGGCATGTCAGGATCTGGCATGAGCAGAGGATACCATGTATGATTGAGGAAATTTTCCAGTGGGTGTTTGGGCTCCAGACATTGTATTGGCACATTATCAAGAGGGTGGGTGGCAGACTTAGTGGTGATGGTTGGTAGGAGTAGGATGGATCCCCATACATTGAGTCAATTGTGAGTATCAGAAACCCATCTATTGGTTGCATTCAGGGGGTATCTATTTGGTACCTACAGTTTTCAGTGGTCATCAGTAATATGCAGTGGTAGGAACAAGGAAGTTTAGCATGCATCAAATTAATTCATGATATATGGAGCATATATATTGATTGCATGTAGGCACTAGAGACGAGGCATGAATGGATTCCAATAGTTGTCAGAGCTATGTCATAGCAGGTTTGGCTATGGGATCTGGGATTCAGTTGGTTGATATATCACTTTGTCTCATGATGAGCAGAGTCATGGAAAAGAGTGATCTAGTTCACTCTTCAGTTGAAACATGGGGGTTCGTGGAGGCCTTCATTGTACGGAGAGGTAGGTTTTCCCAATTTTTTCATAGGTTCAGGGTTATCTTTGGATGGGTAGGCTTTGGCATCATGGAGATGCCTCAGAAAAATGTATTTGACATTTGTCAACATTTTGGGTTTCAGGAGAGGAGGATAGGGTATGTGCATGATGGGTAGTCAGTTGTAATCAAAGTGGCACAACATCGACATGGTGGCATCTTTTTGAGATTATCATGGGACCTTGGTATCGATTGATTCATTTATGATAGAATGGTGCATGGATTCAAGGTGACTCAGTGGCACATTTGGGACCCCGGTATTGTTTGCAGTGATAGTTTGGTCAGCAAAGAGAGAGCGCTTGTTCGAGCATTTCTTGAGGAAAAGTAATTTTTGATGAGGAGGACTGTAATATCCCCAATTTTGTGAGCATGGGAGTCACTAAGGAATTTTACCCAATTTTAGTAATATTAATTAAAAATGGGAAAATATTATTGGAGAAAGGTGGCTAGTATTACTTTATCAGAGAAAAGCGGAAAATTATTATTTTATTAAATGGTGGCAAAAGTGACTTAGTAGAAAATGGCACCCACCAATAAAATAAAATTAAAAAGTCTAGAGGAATGAGGAGAAATTATTAAAGGAGGATGGACTCATTTTGTGGATTATCTTCTACATTTTCAAACAAACACTCACTTGTACACTTTTTTGTTTAACAAGTCTAACGGCTATTTAGCCATGAATATCTCATGCAGGAGATTCAACCTCTACATCGAGGGACCATCTGTGCCTGCCCTAGGGAGGCTTTTCTACAATATATTTCAGGGAGTTAGCGGCAGCAACATGCATTAGTCACCAGTGCAGAGAGAGGGAAGTGCATATTTCTGGGCAGCTAGAAAACACACAGAGGAAACTGAAGATCAACAGGGGACTCATTGCTTGTTGGGAGATCTGGGAGCTGAGGAGGTAGCATAGAGCAGGAATTTTCGCTGGAGTTTGCAGCTAGCTGAGCTAGTTACTATAAATTCATATTTCTGAGCAGAGGGACAGTGCAGAGGCCACCCAACAGATTTCGTGGTACTTGGGAGCAGCTGATTCGGTCCAAGATATCATCTAGGAAGTTAGGAGTGGGATAACAGGGGTGAACTCAAAATTTTGGAGGAGTTTGTATAGGAATTTGTAGGCAGTTTGCAGCAGGTCGAATTTGGCAACCACAGCTAGGGCGAGGCTCCAAAGGGGTCGAAAATTAGAAGTAAAACCCAACGAAATTCCCTTATGAGTTTTTATGGGTTTTTGAAAAGAATCACAGCCCTAAATTTTCATAATTTTCTTGGAATTTTTGAGGGGCCAAATCAAGGGTCTAAGTTAGCTAGCACTGTAGAAAAACTTTGCCAATCCCCAAGGGGTCAAATTTGGTAGGTCAAAACCAGGTAAAACCCTTTCTAGGTTTTTCTAGGTTTTTGGAGAGGACAACATCCCCAAAGTTGCAGAAAGTTTTGGGTTGTTTTGAAGGGGTAAATTAGAGCTTGAAGTCAACTAGCAGTGTAGTTTTGAGGGGACAACACAGTTTTCTAGGAGAAGCAAATTCACAGCAGCTGGGCACTTTGTATTGATCACTTGAGGCTTCTAGCTTGCCTTGTCCAAACCCAGGTGCACCTCATACAACTTTTATTGTACTCTAGTTTATTTATTAATGAAAAATGAGCCGATTTGGTTGTTGATGAAAATTTTTTGTTCATATGTTCCTTACTGAAATAAAATTTTATTGCGAATGTTATTAATTGTCTTTGTCATCACTACAAATCTTCCATTAGGAATATTACAATTACTCCACTCATGAAGGAAATAGTTCCAGTCCAACCTTTCTCATTAAGATGGTTTCAAAAGTACAAAAGTGCAAGCTTCCAAATTCTTGCCTTATAAAATTTAGGGACCCTATATTTGTAGACATGAAAGGGTCTATATAGAAAAATAAAATATAAAAAACACAATACATAAAAAGTGTTGAGGAGTTTGACACAAATCTCCTTAAAATAAGAGAAAATAGTATAGAAATAGAAGTTGTTTGAAATGACGAGCTCATGAATACAAGTGTGTCTACTATTTCATTCCTTGCTTGAGTTTGTAGATATCTAACATTGGCTTAACTTCAGGGGCCTGACCTGTCCTAATGTGTAGCTATCCAGTGTACATTGCATCTGAAAGAACATGAAGCATATGATTGGATGAGTCAGCAAGGCAACAGAGCATTAACCATTGACTATGTGGATTCACTAGATATTTCCATTACATCTCCCAGTCAAGTTTTGTCAACTTTTTAATTGCTTCTTCCTTAGTCTTTGAAATTTTCTGCCATTTCCATTTCAAAACTTTAATATTAGGAATATTGCCAAGTGGGCATTCTTGAATCAAGTTGTCATGATGCAGGTTATCATTGACAGTTTCAATGATGTCATTGGCACCATAGTTTTCCCTAGAGACTGCTCTTTCTGCCTGTTTCAATTGAATGTCCCAATCAGTAAAGAGGATTTCCTTTTGAAATTCCTCTATTATGGGAAGGTCTGCTGCTCTACCTTCTAGTGTATCCTTCCATGTTATAAATGCTGAGATTTTATCATCAATGTCATTGAAAGTCACCCTTAGATTGGATGATTGATTCATCAATGAATCACTTTTGACACACAATGGATTGATGATAGATAACTTTTGATAGAACATTGCTTGTTTCTTTGATAACAGAGTGTTTAGTTCCAATGCTTCCTTTATAAAGTCTTCCACTTTAGGATTGTCTTTCAGTTGATCAAGTGAAAACTAGAGCTGTCGGATTTGAGTATCCTTAGTACTAGTCTCTGCCTGATGTTGGAGCTTTAATTGATCAAAGCTCTGTTGGAGTTGAGACAACTGTGTCTTGACTTGTTCATCAATACTTTTTCTTTCCTCTCCCAATTTTTGTTCCAACTGTTGGTTCTTTCTTCCTTTTCCTTGCTAAGTTTCGAACTTCTGTTGCTTTATCAATCATGGCAAATGCATAAGCACCTACGAATTGTGACAACTTTGTTAAATATTTGAAGGATTAGTTTGTGTATCCTTCCATACTATGTCCATTGGTATATCACCAGGAGTGACTGCTAATGATGCCTTTGTTCTTCTCCTTTTCCTCTGTCTTCTCACCAAAGCCTGACGTTAGGGACTATAAAAGACATTAAGAGGAGGGATTTCTTCCACTTTAAGGACAATTTCAGATGAAGGGAATGTTGGGATGATTTCAATTTCTTCTGTAGTGACAACTTTATCAGAAGCCCTATCATTAAACGATCTCTCTCCAGTGTTCCGAGGTGTGTTGAATGTTTTCTCCAACTCAATATTCTTTGCCCCATGCTGTCCTTTAAGCTATTGATCACACTGTTTCCAGGCTTCATCGAATTCATTATTGAAGGGTGTTTTATCAGTATGAATTTATGTGGATTTATATTCCACTTCAATACCTTTAGAAACCTATTATGAGTCTTGTTCTAAATTTTTCTCTGCATCCTGTTTTGAACCCTTCTCTTCTTGGGAAATTTGTTGAGGAATCCTCAACAAATCCAAAGGGATGTTTTGCATTCTTCTTTCCCTGTATTCTTTGAATTGCACTACCTTTTCTGGATTCTGTTTCAATGTAGCCAAATGTTGTACTTGTGAAAATATCTCAAAAGATTCAAATAGGTCATCATAGTCATCATATTCATGATTGAATTACCTGATTTTTACTTGGGCAGTAAAATTTTGTGCTACGTTGTTAGGATCAAACTGTCTGCCAGACATAGTAGCAAGATTTAAACATATAATATTATCAATTTCAAGCGAAGAGTGCTTGAAATAGTGTATAGAATATACACCACATTGGATAGGGAATGAAGGCCATAAATATTTCTTGGCTTCCTTTAAGGCTTTTTTCAATCCATCCCCTACAATTTGATAGGAAATTTCCCTAGCTAGTGGTTTATCAAGGACATATAATGGGAGAACATGAGGAGGTTCCAGAGTTCCATAGACTCTAACATAGGTAAATATCTCTTCTCCAAACCACCTGCCTATTGATATGAAGTCAATTTTTGCCTCTTCGGATAGTCTCGGGGCTCTTTTATCAAAAACGAATTGGTGCATTGGCAACACGACTCCTTGGAAATTTTTATAAAAATGGGGGTGGAAATTAGATTCCCACAAGATTTTATGATATATATGTATAGGATTGGGGTCATGCATGGTCCATTTCCATTCCATGGTTGGGAAATTTGAAGTGAAATAGACTACATCCGTGATATATGTGCTCATAAAGAATGGTGGAACTACTCTGGTAGTAACATACCGATTTTGCCTAAATTCTCAGATTTGGGAGGCAATATTATTTGAAAGGATAGTGTCTCAATCCATTATATAAGAATCAACTAATGCCTCAATAAGAGGAACCCATTCAAATGAGAATTTAGCTATATTAGGGTACCCTAGTAGCCTACACATCATAGCTACGATATAAGAATAGGGAGCGACAAGAGAAGATATAGAGTACATACCCGACTTTTCATGTTTATGTTTGTTTAGGTAGGATCTCCATCATTTAATTGGATCTGATTCCACCTCATTCTCGCTTTCAAAATGTTTGAGGAAATATTTGTCATACATTGCTTCTGTGGGTTAGGTATATGGTACATTTTCTTCAAATCTTGAGCTGTAAAAGACTCGATGATTATTTTTGCTGAAGTCAATAATGTCCTATCGGCGATGTTTATGTTCTCAATTATCCATTTCATCATATCGATATAAGAATGATCTTGGGTTGAGCAGTGACCCTATGAAGAAAAGCGCTGGCGGCTTCATAGTTGGAGGCTTCAGAAGATGAAGTAGCAATCATTGTTTCCACTCTCTAGATTACCTTGGGTCCTTCACTTTCAAGTAATTGATACATGGATTCCCATGAGGATGTTCCAAGGTCTATCGTGCATGTAGTGTCCGATAAAAGCGGGGGAATTTATGTTACATCAGAAGCAAAAGGTGTGGATTGCGAAGCTTCCGTGGATTTATTTCCTTTCTTTACTTTGGTCATTCTGTTACACTGCTGCTTCTAAGGTTTAACCTGCAATTGGAAACAAAGAGGAATGAAGAACAACAGGTTTGAAATGATGGCGAATATAGTTTCAATGTGAACAAATTTGAAATATCTACATACAGGCCATCAAATCACCTTGGGGATTTAAATCATAGATACTGTTAGAAGTCCTTAATAACTGAAATCATGGCTTCACATGATAATTTATTATTTCATTAATAGATCATATTGCAAAAACCTTTCAAATGGTAATCTTAAACATGCCTCGATGTGTTTTCGCTATATGTGATGGCGATACTTTTATATCAATGATTTGGGTATCAGAAGTCCGCAATGTGATGATCACAATATCACAATCGGGGGTTTGGAGTAGAGGAGAATGGAAATAACCAAAGGCCTTTTGCAATTGTGAAATCGCGAGGAATGATGTGGTAGTGGAGCAGGCCCAAGTGATGACTTAGTATTATGTTTTGATGTGCTTTTTCCTTTGTTTTATTCGTTCTTACGATTTTATTAAAGTTGCACTTTAATAAAGAGCTTTATCACAATCAGAAGATCGAAAGTGAATGGAGCAGCCTACCTTTTGCTAATTTGCAATTCATTTGGATACAACATATTTATAGGGTTGCGTTAATTGTTATTTTTGGTCCAACAGTGTTATGCCATATCACAATCGGAGTGGTCCTTAGGGTTTTTTAAATTGTTGTTGTTATAAATTTTGCAATGCAGGTAAGCTCCAATATAGAGCGATTTTTTAACAATACCTAAGCCTTTTAAAGCTTTAAGCATGTTTTTGTTCTCGGGGACTATACGCATTGAGATATGTGATTTGCAATATATTTTATCGCATCGCATCATTTGAAAAGGATAAAATGGGGAGTTACTCATTAGGACTTGCGAAGTGCGATAACATCCGGATTTGGTTAAGGCCAATGAAATTTGGATTTTTTTATTCAAATAAACTCAAATTTGTCCCTTTAAAACACTAAATGTTTTATTTTTCTATGATTTTCAAAATTTAAAGGGTCCCCGTTATTTATATAATAATTTCCTAAGATATTTATATATAAATAAATAGGGGGTTGTTAAATAACACAACAATTTGCAATTCACTGGAAGAACCATTATCTTTGATTTATAATAATAAAATTTCTAAAACTTTACTAAGTAAAAATAATTAAGGAAAGGAAAACTATTTTTGAAATATTTAGATAAATAAAATTACTCTGAATATAAAAAACTCACTTAATCATAATTCCTTTTAAATCCTCTTATAGATGAAAATAATTTTTGCCTATATCAATCCCTAATTGGTTGTAAAGATAAAGTAGGGGGATTCTACAACTTAGTCTTTTAATATACTCATTGTCATACGTAGAGCCACTGTTGCTAACAAGCGTTCATAGCCTCGACAGGGTTACCCTTTAACCATCAATGATTCAGAATCCCATCCATTTAAGAGTGCATTCTTTAGAGATAATTTCAAAAGTATATGTATATTTCATTTTTTATTTGTTTACTTTTATTTTGATTATTTATTTAGCAATACCTAAAAGCCATTGTCTTGTTTTTGTGACCAGAAAGTGGCAATGCCATTCAATGGTTGTAATTGAATTGAACAAGTTGGCTCGTGATGAGATCCCTTGTCTTATAATTAAAATAATCCTAATCCATTACCCTGGTTTGATATTTAGTATTGGTAATGTCAGTCTATTATTTCCCTCTGATCATAGTAAGCAGGCTCATGATGAGACCCCTTATCTTTTAAGTTTAATATATTTTTGAATTACACTCTAAAAAAAGGTAAATTTAATGGATGGGGAGAATCATTGACTCCTTAAGAGTTTTGGATGACAATTTTAGAGTTAGAGATGCTTAGCTGTAAATAGTCCTTACTTTGTTAAAGATAACCTTTCTTGTCTTATAATAGAATAAAAGGATTTTATAAAGTTTGTGGCTTCAAAGAATTTACAACTTCAATTGCAAAATAAAATTTCAGAGTTTTATGACACTTATCTAATTTTCAATGTTGTGATCACTTCCTTAAGAATTCCTTCTTTCAAAGAAAATATCATAAAATGTTTTAAGAGATTATAATGTAAAGCCAAAAATATTCTATTTAACGTTATTTTCTAACAAAACTAAAAATGTAAATGCGATATTGTTACAATAGAAGATATTATCTTCTAAGAAAATATTTTTTTCAAAATAAGCCCATTGACAGGAAGAGAATCTCTCTTTCTTGATAAATATTGCAATCTGAATGTTGATGGGCCTATTTACTCAACAATTTGAAATGATCCAAGCCACATTTTTTGGAACTTAGTATGCTTTCCTTTTTCCTCATGTGCCTTGTCCCATTTAAGGACGATATCTCTAATTTGAAAAGATTTTGGGGTAACAGAACTTGCATCGAAAGAAGATTTGACTATCTGCTAATGGTAAGCTTGTGTAAACTTGGTTTTTTCTATTTCTTCTTCTAATTTAAGGAGTTGAGACAATCTTAACTGTAAAGAATAAGAAGGTGTTTCTTCTATAAATTGGACCAAGGATAATGAGGGAAGAGATAAGTTTGAAGGAATGATAACCTCTTTCCCATATACTAGATTGAAGAGAGAAGTGCCTATTGAGGCCTTATGAGTTATTTGATCTGCCCATAGAGAAAATGTCAAATATTTGTGCCAATTCTTTTACCTCTGATCAATAGTTATTTTAATAATTCTTATGATTTTCTTATTGGTTGATTCTGCTAGACCATTTCCTTAGGGATAGTAGTTAACAAAGTATTTAATTTTAAAACCCCTCTTAAGAGAAAATTCAGTTATATTATTTCTTGAAAAGTAAGATGCATTATCAAACATAAGTGCAGTTGGTAAGCCAAAATTAGTAATAATGAACTGATCAATGAATTCAATGATGGCATCAAAATTGGCTACCTTTAGTGGAATTTCTTCCACCCACTTAGTAAAATAGTATGTAGCTGTAAGGATATACTTATGTTTCTTTGAAGAATGAGGAACAATCTCATCTATGATGTCCAGTCCCCATTGTTCAAAAGGTTGTTCAATGTTGACTGATTGTAGAGGTAAGGCTAGTTTTTGTTGTCTTCTAGTAGCAGTCTGGCATATTTTTTATTTCCTTACATATTCATGGGTATCCTTGAACAAAGTTGGCCAATAGTACCCAACATGCAGGATTTTATGTGTAGTAGTATCTCCTCCAAAATGTCCACCAGCTTGTCTATTGTGGAGTTCCTACAAAACCTTTTGTGCTTCATAATTTTCTAGGCAAATTAATAATACAGAATCATAATTTCTTCTGAATAACACGTCATCAATGATATCATATTGATTTGCCTTTAATCTTAAATCCATTTTCCTTTTGTGATTGAGTTCAGGGGGAGCATATCTATTTTTTAAATAGAAAATGAGATCAACAGATTGGGACTCATAGTCGTTTAGGCTTGCCTCAGATATGTGTACAGTATTACCTAAGTCCTCTTCAGCTGGTAGATTGGAAGCTCCTATAATCAATCTAAAAAAACCTTTCCCTTTGACAATTTTAGTTGTTATGATGTCAATATCATATTCTTGCAGGGTTGTTACCCAATTTGCTCTCTTTTCTCCTAATTCCCTTTGCATAAGCAACTATCTCACTGCTAAGGATGAGACTATCACTTTAGTGTGTTTTTTTAGGAGAAAAGGCCTGAAGTGCTTTACAGATTTAAAAACAACAAAATCTTGCTTCTCCACCTCTGAATAATTTAGTTCAAAACCTTGAAAATTAGAACTAAAGAAAGAGATGGGTGTTTCAATTTGTTGATCATTAAGTTGTGTTAGAACAACAACATAAGATGTTTGAGAATCGAAAGTGTACAAAATGAAATGATTAGAAGAAATTGGAGTTGTTAAAGAGGGAGAATTCATAATGGCTTGTTTGATTAAATCAAAAGCTTTTGTTTCGTTATGTCCCCACTTAAAAACCATATTTTTCTTAATCATGGTTTGTAATGGTAAAACAATTTGGGAAAATTTAGGGACAAATATCTTAAAAAAAATTATCTAACCTAGAAAGGAATGCATAGATTGGTTATTGTGGGGCAAAGGAATTTTAGAAATTTCTTTTATTCCATCAGGATCAATACAAATTCCCTTTTTGGATATAATAAACCCTAAAATCTTACCTTCATTTAGAGCGAAATAATATTTCTTTGGATTTAATGAAATTCCATACTTCTTGCAACATTCAAAGATCTGTTTCAAGTCATGAAAATGGTTGTTTCTCTTCTTGGAGTAAACATTTATGTCATCCAAGTAACAACAACAATTTAGTTTATCAAACCCTTGAAAGATATGTTGATGGCTCTTTGGAAGGTTGGCTCTGCATTTATTAAACCAAAAGGCATTTTCTGGTAGGCATAGGTTCCCCATTTAGTCCTAAACATAGTCTTTAACCTATCATCTGGGTGGACCAAGATTTGATTATACTTGAAAAACCATCAAGGAAAGACATTAGTTCGGAACCAACTACTGAATGAAATATTTGCTCCATGGTTGGTAATGGGAAAATGTCCTTTTGACAAGCTTTATTGAGATTCCTAAAATCTATGCAAATACGAATATCACCATTTTTCTTCCTGAAAGGTACTAAGTTTGAAACCCATTTTGAATGCCTAACAGGAAAGATAATCTTGGCTTTAAGGAGTTTATTCAGCTCAGACTTGATTTGGCTTTCTAGATTTGGGTGAATTTTCCTTAATTTCTGTTGTTCTTGTTTGTCACTGGATATTATCGGAACAATGTGTTGTATGATGGAGTTATCGTATGTTTTAAGACCATCGTAGATCCAAGAAAAGATACATTTATAGTTTTTTAATAAATGAATGAAGGCTAATCTCTCATCAGGTGAGAGACCAAGTCCTAAATTGATGTTTTGGGATTTGATATCAATTCCAAGGTTTACTAGATCAAACCTTAACGTTGAAATTTGGAGTTTAGAATTAGTAACCTTCTTAAATCCATCTTTTAGATCATAAAGATAATTCAAGCTTCACCACAGCTTTAGGTATGGGATTTTCAATGGATTGTTGTTTCAACTGATTGTCATGTTCATTTTCATCAATTATTTGATCATCATATGATCCTTTAGATGTTAAAAAGCTTAGGATATCTTATTCGTCATTAAACACTTTCCAATTGGTGACATTCTCAGGAATTTATGGTCGAAAAATTAATTCTATAGAAAACCTATATGGAATGTAATATTTTGATGGTATAAGATTTGATGCTATATTAGCCACAAGGTCAGCACTTGAATTTTGAAGTCAAGGAATAGGAGAAATATTGAATGCTAAAAAAAGTGAAGTAAGGTCCTTAACCAATGATTGATAATGTTTTAAACGTACAGAGAGACAATGAATGGTGTTTCTCACTTGTTTGATAACAATTTCAGAATCTCCAAATACTTGAAGATATTTGATATCAAGATTTATTTCTTTATACAAACCCTGGACCAATGCCTCATACTCAACGATGTTGTTTGTGCATTCAAACTCAAACCTACATGCTAACATTGGTTTTTCTCCTTCTGGACTAATTAATATACAATTGTCTCTTGCACCATCAATGGATTTAGATCCATCAAAATATATTGACAAAAATAAATATTTAACGAATGGTTTATCTACAAGATTTATACATTTGGAAGAATCTATTTGTGAAAAGTTCTCAATAAGGGAAGTAACAGAGTTATCCAAAAAAGGTGACTTTTGTGCATTGGAATTTCCTAAAAATGACTCAGCAGAGTAGTTTCCAATGATATTATTGTTAAAAGCTACTGGTTCATTTTCATCTCCAAAATCAGTTATTGTATACTTCAAATGTTTTTATTGGTCAATTATGATTTGATTTAGATTTCCACTATAAGGGAGCACATATGAGACCAATCTATTGCAAAACAACCGTGAAGCTTCTCAGACCAATCCCTACTAAGAACTAAACCATAGAATTTAGGAATATCAACAACTAGTATGTCAATTACTTGACAAAATTTTGGATTAGAAGAAAGTCTAATGCTGACTGAATTCATTTCCCCTAAGACCTCGACTTTTGTTCTATCAAGTTGGACAATGTGGACTACAAATTTTTGAGGTGAGACATTAATTTCGTGCAGATTGATCTTGGCATTATGTTTGAAGAGGCCCCTAAGTCTATTAAACAATTATGCAGGTTTCTATTAAAGATTTCATAAGTCAAGAGGAAAGGGGGAGTGTGTGAGTTATATTTGTCACCAGTTAAGATAACATCGGTGGAATCAACCTTGTTTGATGAATCATTGGGAGGCTTACCCATTCCTCTAGAATATTTGCATAAAACAACAAGAAGAAGAGGAGAAGCAGGAACTGCATTCAATTCTTTGAGTAAAAGCTTCTGTTGATGTTTAAGCTTACTGAGCTCATGAAGAGAGATATTTACTCTGGCTTTTTTCATGTCCTACACTATGTTATATTCCCTAGTATCAACAACTACCAAGGTTTTGGATGAGGATGGAGGATTAGAAGGATGGGTTTGGTTGAGGAAATGTGGAAGAAGACTTTTTATCGACCACTTTATCTTTAGCAGGAGAGGTTGAAGGATTTGTATTTTCAATTGATTATACAAAATCAACAGGGCCTTTACTCCTAGTGCTAACAGGTAAAGCTTCTTGTTCATCTTCATTATCAGAAGTAGGTAGGATAAAATCCCACATCCCATGTACTTCAACCAATTCATAATCTTCAAATTCATCAACTGATAATGTTGTTTCTTCATCATCTTCATCCAAATTAGACTCAGCATTAGATATTGTATAAGGAGGTTGAGGATTAGATGTTTGATTTCTCTTGAAGGATCTAAAAGGATTTTGAGAAGAGGACTTAGCTACCTATTTTTTTAATTTCTACCATCTCATTTGACATGGTTTTAAGGAATTTTTTTTAATCCTTCAATATCGAAGGGATCCTTAGAGGCTTTCTTCTCTGATTCATCCTTAAATGTAACCGTTTTTGTCTTTCTTTCTTCCTGGCAGTTTTCTTTTCTAATGAAACTATTCTTTTTTCAATAGATAGGGCTTCTTTCATGTTTTCTACTAAAGTAGCCTTATTGGCTCTATCCACACAAATCGCTATATTGGAAGGAAGAGAATAAATATACCATTCGATCTAAACATAAACACTAGGGCTTGATGTAACTGGGATTTTGTTTAGCAATTTGTTAAATCTGGAATTAAAATCTTTGATCTTTTTACCTAATTTTTCTTTTAAATTAGAAAGATCATTAATAAGGGATGTAATTGTGCGGTCATAACTGAATTTAGCTAATAATTGTTCTTCAAACATGTCCCAATTAGTAATAGATCCTGGTGGTAATGAAAAATACCATGAACCTACCGATCCCTGATGGGTGTAGGAAAACAATATTACTACACCATGTTCTCTAACTATTCCATTAAGATTAATGGCTAACATATAATTGTGGATATGCTCTTTAGCGGGTAATCCATCATCAGGATTAAATTTTGGTATCCATCTTTCAGGATTTTTAGGTAAATCATGGAGAGGTGATAGCATTTGCACAGCTCCGAGATTGGCCCATGGTCTAACTGGTGGTGGGGGTGGTTGTTGTTGTCTTCCTACCATTATTGGAGTTTGGGTAGAGGTGGATGTTGAGGCTAATTTTTTGGAAGAAGAGGTAGGTTGTGTATTGTTGCTAGGTGAACTAGCACCAGTACTTTGAGAAGAAGGGGTATTAACAAGAATGAATGGAGGGAATGAATCAGTTTGTGGAGGTGAGTTTGACAAAATCTCACTAGTGGATGTTTATGACTCAGATTTCTTAGTCTTTTTCTGAAAAGAAGGAAGAGAAAGCTCAAATGGAGGAACCCTAAGAATTTCACTTTGAGAATGATTTAAAATCCGATTAGGTTGTAAAATAGAGGTTACACTTCATTCAAAAGCTTTAGATGGCATAGGCTTTTCTACTGAAATATAAATTTCTCCCAATTTATTTTTTTAAGTCTGGAATTCAGGTGATTTTGGATTATAATCTCAAGATGGTACTTCAAGAAATGTACTGGGAGATTTAGGAGGTGATTTCTCAATTCCGATCTATAAATAGGGGTTTTGGATGAAGATCTAGAAGTTGGGGGTGATCTTGAGGGGGAGTGACACTTGGAATGGATTTTTAATTTAGATTGAGTTCTTTTTTCCATTCATAGTTAGAGGCCCTCCTTCTAGTGCCAAAATATTGATGCCTTGAAAATCACTACAACAACATGGGGTAAAAACACTCGGTCGGGCACTTGAATACTGTCCCTTTTCCGTTTGGAATGGTGGCTCCGACTAGATATAATGGGACTAGTTTCCCAATAAAAATGTGATAGAATGGATAGAGTGTTTATAACCAAAAACTAAGTGATGGATGGGGGGATTTATAAACTGAAATACATGTATATTAATCTATCTATTACCCAGGGTTACTTATGTTTATGCAAACTAGAATAATTGTCCTTAGTGGATGATAATAAAGATTAATCAAACACGTACATAAATGAAAAGAATTTAAGATAATTATTTTCATTAAATAGCTAATCAAAATAATTGATGAAACTCATATCACAATCAAATAACTTTAAAAATCACTTATATATGTATTAAAGATGACAATTCTAGCATGTTCAGAAGTGAATTAATGTAGAAATGTGTTAGAAAATATACATATAATAAACAATATAAAGAGGAATGACTATCAATTCATAAACAAAACACAAATACAATGATAAAAGTACCTGATGTATATTACTCCACTCATGAATGAAATAGTTTTGGTCTAGTATTTCTCATTAAGATGGTTCCAAAATTAGAAAAGTGCAAGCTTCCAAAGCCTTCTCTATAAAACTTCAGGACCCTGATTTGGTTATTATACTAAGATAAAACTTAAAAGTACAGAAGTGCAAGCTTCCAAAGTCCTTCCTTGTAAAATTTGGGGATGCTTTCTTTGTAGACATGAAAGGGTTTATATAGAAAAAATAAAATATAAAAATAGAAAATACATAAAAAGTGCTAAGGAGGTTGAAACAAATCTCCTTAAAATAAGAGACAATAATACAAAAATAGAATTTGTTTGAAATGATGAGCTCATGGATGCAATTGTGTCTATTCTTTCATTCACTACTTGAGCTCGTACAAATCTAACATTGGCTTAACTTCAAGGGGCTGATCTGTCCTCATGCGAAACTGTCGATTCTACACTACATCTGAAAGAACAGGAGCATATTAGTGGATGAGTCAGCAAGGAAATGGAGCATTAGCCATTAATTATGTGGCTTCACTAGATATTTTTAGTACATCTGCCAGTAATTTTTTGTCAACTTTTTAGTTGCTTCTTCCTTTGTCTTTAAAATTTCCTGCCATTTCCTTTCCAATACTTTAATATCAGGAAGATTACCAGGCGGGTATTCTTGAATCAAGTTGGCATTATGTAGGTTATCATTGATAGTTTCGATGATGTTATTGGCAGCACCGTTTTCCCTGGAGACTGTTATTTCTGTCTTTTTCAACTAAATGTTCCAATCCGTAAAGAGGATTTCCTTTCGAGATTCCTCTATTCTAGGAAGGTCTGTTGCTCTACCTTTTGGTGTATCCTGCCATGCTATAAATCTTGAGATTTTATCATCAATGTCACTGAAATTCACCCTTATATCAGATGATTGATTCATTAGTGAATCAATTTTGACAGAGCATTTCTTGTTGCATTGATAACATAGTGTTTAGTTCCAATGCTTCCTTTATAAATTCTTCCACTTAAGGATTGTCTTTCAGCCGATCAAGTGAAAAATGAAGTTGTTAGATTTGAGTATCCTTAGTACTGGTCTCTACCTGATGTTGGAGATTTAATTAAACAAATCTCTGTTGGGGTTGAGGCAGCTATGTTTTGACTTGTTGATCAATACCTTGTCTTTCCTATACCAACTGTTGTTCAAACTATTGAATTCTTTCTTCCTTTTCCTTGATTAGTTGTCGAACTTTTGCTACTTTATCAATCGTAGTAGATGCATAAGCACCTGCGAACTGTGACAACTTTGTTAAATTCTCTAAAGGATCAATTTGTGTATCCTTCCATACTATGTCCATTAGAATATCACTGAGAATGACTACTGATGATGACTTTATTCTTCTCCTTTTCCTCTGTCTTTTCACCACATCCAATTTTTGGGACTATAAAAGATGTCAAGAGGAGGGATTTCTTCCACTTTAAGGATAATTTCAGATGAAGGGAATGCTAGGATCATTTCAATTTATTCTGTAGTGACAACTTTATCAAAATCCCTATCAGTAAGCAAGCTCTTTCCAGTGTTCTAGGGTGTGATGAATGTTTTCTCCATCTCAATATTCTCTGCACCTTGATGTCCTTCGAGCTATTGATAAATTTGTTTTCAGACTTCATCTAGTTCATTTTTGAAGGGTGTTTTATCAGTATGAATTTATGTGGATTTATATTCCACTTCAATATCTTTAGAAACCTGCTCTGAGTCTTGTTCTAAATTTTTCTCTAAATCCCATTATGAACCCTGCTCTAAACCCTTCTCTTCTTGGAAAATCAGTTGAGGAATCCTCAACAGATCCAAAGGGATGTTCTGCAATCTTCTTTCCCTGTATTCTACCTTTTCTCGATTTAGTTTCGATCTAGCTAGGTGTTGTACTTGTGAAAATATCTCAAAAGATTCAAATAGGTCATCATAGTCATCATCCTCATCACTGAATTACCTAATTTTTACTTGGCCAGTAACATTTTGTGCCAATTTGTTAGGATCAAACTGTCTGCCAGACATAGTAGCAAGATTTAAACATGTAATATTATTGATTTCAAGTGAAGCATGCTTGAAATCATGTAGAGAATATACACCACATTGGATAGGGAATGAAGTCGATAAATATTTCTTGGCTTCCTTTAAGGTTTTTGTCAATCCATCCCCTAAAGTTTGATAGGAAATCTCCCTAGACATTAGTTTATCGGGGACATATAATTGGAGAACATGAGGAGGTTCTAGACTACCATAGAATCTAACATAAGTAAATAACTCTTCTCTAAACCACCGGCCTATTGGTATGAAGTCAATTTTGGCCTCTTCGGACAGTCTTGGGGCTCTTTTATAAAAAATAGCTTGGTGTATTGGCAACATGACTCCTTGGCAAATTTTATAAAAATGGGTGTGGAAATTAGATTCCCACAAGATTTTATGATATATATGGATAGGAGTGGGGTCTTGAATGGTCCATTTCCATCCCATGGTTGGGAAATCTGAAGTGAAACAGACTGCATCCATGATATATGCGCTTATAAAGAATGGTGGAACTACTATGGTAGTAACATACTGATTTCACCTAAATTCTCGGATTTGGGAGGTGTTAGAGTCAGTATTTGCATACTACCACCAGTAATCAAATATGCTCTTATAAAGTGGTCTTAGGGTGTCAAAGTCAATATTTTTCATTTCAGTGAGTCTTCAAGTAAAAATTTGGTCACTAGGTATTACGTCTAGGATTTATTTTCACTCCTTCCAAAGTCTTCCAAGTATTGGTTAATGTCACCATTTGATTGAGTGTACCATCATTCAAAGAGTTGTCATCATTATTTCAGCTTCCAATGGGTCATTTTACACCTTGTTTGTGCTTCAGTTGTTCTTAGGTAAGGCTCATTTCCCTCTCCTAGGGTTTTGAAGGTAATTTTTATTGGATGGTCAAATCATCAACAAAAGTTGTATCTTGATGCTTATACACCTTCCCATATCCTTAATATACGCTCTTAAACACTTACCATCACTGATATCCCTCAAATTCATCATTTTCCCACAAACCCTAGCCTATTGCTACAATTTGACACTTTTCTAGGCTAGGCCTATGTTTTTCCCTTTTGGATCCCTTTCCCTCACTCAATCATTGAAATTCCACTTTCTCCTACTTCCTAACATACTTCCCTAATTCCAAAAAATTTCTCAAGAATTTAGAAGCCCCTCATCCCCTTCATTTCCCTTCATTTCTACAAATCCCCTGTTCCACACATCGGGATAGGTTTTATTAAAATGATGATTTTGAGCAAAAAAAGATGAATTTAACAAAAGTGAGAGATGTATTTGTCCATAATATACCTAAAAATAGAAACCTCCTTAATGTTTTACACAGGTCTCATGGTTTATGAGAAATTTCCAAAACATCATTTGCCTCAGGAGAGTTAATGCACTTCTGGAGTGACCTTGGGAAAATCAAGCGTTTTCCTAGCTAGAGTGACCAAATAACTAACTTGATGAGTCAAATATTAACTAGACACAGATATATTTCCAATGAGCTATCCGGAGCTCAATTTGGAGTTGCAGAAGACCTCCAAAAGTTGACTGCAACAGAACTCTGCATTTTGGTAGCCTCATTCTGCACATTTTGACCAGTCTTGGGAGATTGAGCATTTGACATGGCAAATGAGCTCCAAATTGAAAATTGCAAGATGTTATGGAAAGTAGACAGGATGATTGTTACAATGAGCTATCATGGGATCTGTTTGGACATCCGGAAGGCTTTTAAAAAGGACTTGAAAGTGGCGCTATGAATTGGGCTAGTGGAGTTTCACGTAGGGCAAATTTTGCACATGATGGCTATTTTTCTATGTTTTGACTATGTTCATGGTTTTTCTCTCATGGAGGATGTTTTACTGATGTAAATGATGACTTGGATTGTAAATATGATGGATAATTAGTAGTAGAGGGTAGATTCATTAGATTAAAAGTCAATTTGAGCTTAAATGAATCAGTTTTTTCACTTTTAGAGGCAAGTTGTTAAGATGCCTATATTCCAGTTTATTGTTCAGAGTTGGTTAGATTACTCCTTTTCTTAGGGATTCGACCCATGACTATGGGAGGAGGTTGAAACAAAACCCATATCTTCTTCTTCTTTCTCATTGTAAAGGGTTGGACTCAGTTGGATGCTTATGCCTTGATTGTACATCATTTTGTAGCAGTTTTGCAAGAGATTAATAAAAAATGCAGCTATTTCTTTGGGATCCATGTGGTATGAAGTTTAGTTCAGTTTCTTCTCTTGTGATCATATGTTAGAATGTTTTTTGTACTTCATTAATCATTTCATTGATTCTAAGTGAATGTTTTCAAGTTGATAGGCATAATTCATAACATCATTGCTCTGCGTTGGGGAAATGTTCACCATTATATGTTTTCTACAGCCTAGGAAGGATCCATGGTAATCACATGCTCTTCCTAGATTCTCACCAGTCTTAAAACACCTCACTCATCAAGCCCTAGAGTGATAAACCTTATTCCTACCTTGCCCCATTGAACACCCTGCAATTTTGACCTAATTCCCTAGCCCTAACTGTCTAGCTGCTCCTAATCTAGCAAAACCCATTTAAAATCAAATCAAACCTTATGCTACTATACCTAGCCTGATATCCTTTTATTGATCCAGTCATATCGGCTGAGATCCTTACAGAGAGACCCCTCTCTCGGCCTAGTAGGGCTAGCTACTTGGCTAAGCGTGGTTTGTGGTTAACCTGGCATTGCCTTCTTTCAGCCTGAGGTTCAATCCAGGTGATAACAAGAGGAAATATTATTTGAAAGGATAGTGCCCTAATCCATTATATAATAATCGACTGTTGCCTCAATAAAAGGAACCCATTCGGCTGAGAATTTTGTTGTATTAGGGTACTCGAATAGTCTACACATAATAGCTGTGATAGTAGAATAGGGAGCGACGAAAGAAGATATAGAGTACATACCCGACTTTTCATGTTTGTGTTTGTTTGGGTAGGATCTCCATCGTTTAATTGGATATGATTCCACCTTATTCTCTCTTACAAAATGTTCTAGTAAAGCTTTGTCATACACCTTCTGTGGGTCAGGTATATGGTACATTTTCTTCAAATCTTGAGCTGTAAAATACTTGATGACTATTTTTCTTGAAGTCAAGAATGTCCTATCAGCGATGTTGATGTTCTCAATTATCCATTTCACCTTATCAGTATAAGGAAGGATATTGGGTCGAGTAGCGATCCTGTGAAGAAAAGAGCTGGCGGCTTCAAAATATGAAGCAACATCTGTTATTGCCACTCTCTGAATTACCTTAGGTCCTTCACTTTCAAGCAATTGATACATGGATTCCCATGACGATGTTCCACTATCTATCATACATGTAGTGTTCGAGAAAAGTGGGGGAATTTCTATTACATTGGAAGTAGAAGGTGTGTATTGTGAAGCTTCCATGGCTTTCTTTCCTTTCTTTGCTTTGGTCATTCAGTTACACTGCTGCTTCTCGGGTTTAACCTGCAACTGGAAACACATAGGAATGAAGAACAACAGGTTTGAAATGCGGGAGTGTTTGAACACACAATGTTTGAAATGATTGTGAATATAGTTTAAATGAAAACAACTTTGAAATATATACATACAGGCCATCAAATCACCTTGGGGATTAAAATCATAAATGCTATTAGAAGTCCTTAATAACTGAAATCATGGCTTCACGCGATAATTTATTATTTCATTAATAGATCACATCGAAAACAATTTCAAACGGTAATCTTAAACATGTCTCAATGTGTTTTCTCGATATGTGATGGTGATACCATTATATCGGCGATTTGGGTATAAAAAGTCTGTGATGCGATCATCACAATATCATAATTGGGGGTTTGGAGCAAAGGAGAATGGAAATAACCAAAGGCATTTTGCGATTACGAAATCGCAAGGAATGATGTGGTAGTGGATTAGGCCCAAGAGATGACTTAGTATTATTTTTTGACATGCTTTTCCTTTGCTTTATTCGTTCTTATGATCTTTCTATATCGAGTTTTGAAAGTAGGCCAACTCCGTCATTAGGGCAAGTGGTTCACTAGGGACCAGGTTCAATAAAAATTTCCTCACCTCATGGAGGCTTTGAATGCAATGGGGACCATTGCTTCCTAAGGAGGGAGGACTAATCTAGGTGGATATTGGTGGCTACCCACCTATTCCACCTAAAACTCCAGTTTGTTTCATCTATTTCCTTGTTTATTGTACATTAAATATTTTTAGCAGTTTTTTGGGTCCTGAACTTCCAGAGCAGTTTTGACCCCATAAACGACATTTTTTTGAGGTTCACAGTAGGCCCACAGCTGTAAGAAAGAGATTACTGAAAATATTGTAGTACTCGGAGAAATATTTCCAACAAGGTATCGTACATGCCAAATGAAGACAATATGACCAAGTTACGACCCAAGGAAGTTGGCTTCCCAACTAACCCCAACGGGGCCCAAAAGCTCTCGATGTTCCATCTCTTGGGGTTAAGGTTTTGGTTTTTTAAGGTTTTCCATTGCTGTTAAATAATAAATAGGCCCTTGATCCTCATTGTAACACAATTCATAGGCATGTAGCCATCACATCTCTTCCTAGAGATAAGCTACCATAGCGCGAGCTAGTTTATTTCCATTTTGTTTGTAAGCATATTTCAGTATTTGATATTAATGAAATGAAGCGTTATTTTTGCTACATCTCTGTATTTATGGTTATATTTTTAATTTGTTGCATTCATGTTTAAGCTCATATCATAACTTGATTAGGTCGTGATGGGCTAGGTTTTGGTGCTTGCCTTCTTTCACTTTGGTGCTCATTTCCTTGCGGGATTGAAGAAGGAAGAAGGGAATACTTGATAGATCATTAACTAGAAGGTAAGCTTGAAACCTCAGCTGATATACAAATTTAAATTGATAGGCTTATACTATGCTCAATCTTCACAAAAATTATACTTGAGAATGCGATAATCTACCTTGTCCTAAATCTAGGTAGACTCTCCCTCATTCCATTTTTATCTTCATTACGCTGCTCATTGGGTAAGAAAATTACTCTCTTAGCATTAATTTCTTCTCGTGTTTCTCCCTTGTTCCAATGCAGCCCCTTAGGGAGAGTGGTAGCCCTACTAATGGAATCCTCATTGATATATATCACCAACCCCTTGACCGCAGTGACAAATTCTTGACCCTTAGTATTTTGCAAATTCATTGCAAACTGCATAGCCATCTCATCATCAAACCATACAAGTTTTTGAAAGAATCCCAACCATTGAAAATTTTCCATGATGGTGAGAACCTTAGGGTTTTGGTGGAGTCTATTTGTATCAATAGATTCCCTTGTATTAAGACCACCCCCCATTTTATGTAACAGAGTCCTTCTAACCAAGTTCGGGGTTTGATTTTAGAATTTCTCTTACAAATCTGGATAAACTTAACCATTTCTCTCTATAGGATGAAAAAGAAGTTGTCTCTATGTTGTTACAAGATACAAAGTTTCTTGTGGCAACAAGGTACTCTTTTTTTTTTATTAATTTTAAAGTCAACACAACCTTATCTATATTTTTACCATCAGACCGAGAATAAACATATGGAGGGTAAAAGCTAATGGACCTTCTTCTTTCCCTTATTTTACAAATTAGAAAAAAGAATTTCTGAAAAATGGGTTGGAATGTTTTTAACAAACATGCAACAGGCCTTGCCCAAATTCAAAACAATGTGGTGGCAAGAATTCAAATGTTGTTTCTTTTTAGTTAAAAGGGAGTTAACTGTTAATTTGGTTGAGACTGTTTCTATTTACACTAGGACTATTTAAACTATTCCTTTTGCACAAAAGACATTTTTCCCTATTCTCGAATGAATTCAAAGAGTGAGTGCTAGAGGTTTCATACCTTATAGTTACCTTTCATGTTGTTAGAGGTCATCGTTTATCAATTTGCAAGTTCCTTGAACCAGTTAGGCAGTGGAAAATTAATATTGTAGTAGCCTATAGGGTATCTTGTAGCTATTTAAGACCCTTTCATCAAAGTTGGAGTGAGTTTATAAAGCTATTGAGTTGCTCGATTCTGTGGTCTTCTTCAAGAAAAAACTTAGGATCTAAAACCTAGGTCTGTAGGGTTTTTACAGTCAACTACAAGACTGTGTTGTCCCCTATAGTAGGCACACAATCCCCTCATGCTCACTGAAAAGGATATTTTGAAGTGGCATGGTGAATTGATAATGCATGGAAATGGAGGTGATGGTGATGGAGAGCTATTTTGTTGTGTTTGTGATGGAAAATAAGGAGGAAGTGGGCTAGTATAGGTTGAAAGGAGGAAAAAACAATGGAAAAACTAGGTTGTGATGCATGATGATGAAAACATTAGTTTATAGGGTTCCCTTGGTGTCTTTTCTCATACTATATGCTAAAAATTTCCTTCATCTGTAACTTTTTATTCAAACTAGTCTTTCTTGTAGCAATACAATACTTTCCTGTAGTAGTTCAAGGAAACTATAGAAAATACTTGGAAAGGAGATGGTATGTGATGGTTGATGTTGTGGGAGATGAATATAAATGAAATATGGTGTAGGGATTTCATCTAGGTCCCCTTTTGAGTGACTAAACCAATTACTTGGAATGAGATGTAGGTTGGTCTGTTTGACCTCATTTTCTATGTCTTTGTGGTACCCACACATAAATCAATGTGAGACAAAAATACTCCTTTTGTTCCTTTTCTCTTTTCTTTTTTCTCTCTTTTTTAGGCTTACTTGCCGCCTCATGGAGGTTTTTAGCCAGTAAGTCTTCTCCATGCACCTTTGAAGATTTTTTCACTTAGAGCTCTTATTTTTTTTCTTCTTCAAACTTACCAACAACCTCATACAGATTTTTAGCTAGTGAGTTTGCATCAAGTGCCTCAAAGTAGGTTTTCACTTGAGGTTATTTTTTCTCCTTTTTCTCTTTACTTTTTCTTTTTTCTTCCTAGTCAAGGACTAAATGGATTGGGATCTTTGATGCTATTATTTAGATTTAGTTCCTTACTTATTGATTGTATAAAATCAACCCTTGAGAGGCACTTCTTGTAATTCTTCAACCGATATCAATTCACTAGAAGTGGTATTTGTTCCTCATCTATAGTCCTGATTTTCATAAAGTCGTTATCATAAAATATCTCCACCAGGTAAGGCCCTAGCCATCTGGTCATGATTTTTCCCTTAAAATCCTTGAACTTGGAGTCATACACGAGGAAACAATCACCCTCTTGGAAGGCTCTGGTTTTAATGTATTTTTCATGCCATACTTTTCTATACAATTGGAATACCTTAGTGTGTAGCAAGGATTGTATTTTATACTAATATAATGATCTAGGTGGCTCTGGAAAGGCTCAATTTTTGAAGTTCCTAGATCTCAGGAATAATGGAACCATGATGTAGTGTTTGTCATTACGTACCGAGCGACGCAAATGGCACCTCAATCTGAGTCTGTATGACTAAATTATTACTGTCAGAAGTTTACATGCTATAAAAGAATGTGGGACCTGATATGTTTATGTGGCAACTGATTGGCCAATATTCCACTGACACATGGCACTCCAACATTGGCCTCCTGGCCTTGCACAAAAGATAAAATAAAAAATATTAAAATAAAAGAATAATAGAAAAAAGGTTATTATATTAACAAAATGATTATAATAAATAAATAACCATATATATATATATATATATATATATATATATATATATATATATATATATATAACCTTTGGTTTTAAAAATAACCATACAAAAATTATAGCTATGGACTATTGAAAAACAATGAAATATATGGTCAAAGCCATATTTAAATGGTATGGAGGCAAGATATGTAATGGCACCTTGAAACCATAGATATAGTATATGGTTATAACGATATGGTAACAGACCATTCACAAACAAACTATGACCTATATATATCAAAACAACAATGAAGCCATGATATGTGGGGCTAGTAGGATTGAACCCATGCTGACCTTTTGGTTGACTCACCAACGATGGCCCCAAAACAAATGAATAACTAATACCTAAATATGTCACCCAACAAAACCTTACAATAATGCAAACACAAAAACTATATGTTATAAAAATTGCCATGTCAGGTATGGAACTCAGAAACACCCATAACCAACCACCTTAATATAGACCGCCAACCAATAGGTTAATGACCCACTTGATAAAAGTTCCACCCAAATTTTTTATATAAACCAATCTTTTTCCATTTGATCGATCAGGTAGAATGGAGGAGCGAAATGGAGAACCAGTCCTGGGCATGATTTTTGAGGGTGAATATCCTAGGGGAATATTCCCTGAAATATTCCACAAAATATTTTTTTCACATAATTATTGAGGAATCTTTAAGATTCCCTTAGAGCCAATTTTTGACATAGTCGAAAGTATGGCAAGTTTATACTCAAATTAACCAGAATTTAGCTACGAGTCTCATGGAATGATTGATTTTCTAATTTGAGTAGCAGACTTTTGAGAAGCATAATTTTGAGGGAAGAACCATGAAGTTAGAACCTTGATGCAGGAATCTGCATGGAATCTGAGATATTCCTTGGAGGCTCGAAATTGACAGTTTCATAATTAGGCCAAATTTATACTTGTCTCAATTTTTCACAAGGAACACGATGGCGTGATCAGTTTCTTCATATGAGCAGCCAAATTTCAGTCAATCCGCAGAAGAGAATCTTTCAGAAATCTTTTAGATTCCTGGGGAGCCCAGATTTGACCGATTCAGAAAGGGGTCGCATTTACAGTCATATTTCACGGTTTTTTGCAAGGAATGCAATGGCATAGGAATTTCCCTTATCCTAGTAGCCAATTTTCATGTCATCCCTATACTTGGACAAATAAGGTGCATTTTTTCCATGTCTTTATTTGATTTTTCTAAGATGATTTTTTTATTCTGAGATCCATGTATGTCACTTTGTGAGAGAATCTTTGTATGCGACTTTATGTGAGGGATTTTTGGTTTTTCATGATGAAGGAGAACATCTATGAGTGAGGGTTCTTATAGAAGAATGTCTCCTAGGAGACAGACTTGCCACTCTATTTAAGGGAGTTCTTCCTTATTTTGATAAATATTGCATCAAGTACTCATCATCTTCTTGCAACACCTAATGAAGCAGCCTCTCCACCCTTGACACCAGGCTCGGAGACGTAGCCCACACTAGGTGAACTCTTTATCATATCATGTGTTTATGGTTGTTCATGATTATTACTTCTTATTTCATGTTGATGGTTTGCCAAAGTTGTTTATAATATTCATTGTTCATGATTTCGAAAGAAAATGTCAGTGTCAGTGAAAGGCCCTGTGTAATGGGGATTTTTCTTTGAAAGAACTCATGCAAATTTCTCGGATCATCTAATTCATTTAATTTTTGTTTCCTATTAACTTGTGCTTTAGTTAAATCAATGTCAATATAGGTTGTCATACTTAGTGTGTTGTATTCAAATTCAATTGATAATAAATCCTTCTTCCTGTAGACTAACTCATAGAGGGTGAAACCAACGGTGGTTTGCCAAGTAGTGTTGTAGGCCCAAGTGGCCTCAACAAGCCTCTCTTCCCGATCCTTTTTTCTGCCACTAATCACTTTGATAAGAGTTCTGTATAATTCCATGTTGGCGACTTCTAATTTTCCATTTGCTTCAGGGTAGTATGGAGTCTACTTACGAGGGAAAATGTTGTGTTTATTCATTATCCCTTCAATCAGATTAGAGGTGAACTGGGAGCCTTTTTCTATCACTAATTCTGTTGGAAAAAAAACTTGTAGAAGATATTTTCCCTTTATAATTCAACCACTTTCTATTCTATTGTTTCCTTATCTTTAGTCGATTTGGTCATGTAATTAGTGCATACAATGATGTACTTTTTCTATCCGGATGGGGGATCAATGGGACCAATGAAATCCATGCCCCATTTATCAAATGGATAAAAAGAGACTTATGGTTGAAGGGGAGTTTCATATCTCTAAGTAGGCTTTCCCATACTTTGGAACTCATCATATTGTCCAGTGTATCTCTTCGTATCTTTGTGAAGGGTTAGCCAAAAGTATTCTTCTTGCAGGATTTTGTAATTTGTCCTCTTTGCAACAAAATTGCCCCCACAGGGTACATCATGGAAAACTGAGAGGATGTCATAGAATTCATCCTCCCTCACACATCTTCTAAGAATCTGATTAGGGACAAACTTGAAGAGGTTTCCCCCGATCCAAGTATAGGAGGCACCTTTTTTTTTTAAATTTTACTCTTCTTTGAAGATAGGTTAAAAGGGAAATGTTAGTAGCTAGATAGTTGGAAATGTTTACAAACCATGGAAAAAGAAGTGATATGGAAAAGTGATACTCATCTGGGAGTTGGTCATATAGGGTGGTTTCTAATGTACACACATGGTAGGATGATAAGAGGAAAAAATCATCTTCTTCTTACTCAACCCTTAAATGGAAATTCATTCTTAACAAGAAGTTGAGCTTGTGGGTATAATACAAGTTGTTTTCTAGATTTCCCATTGGTGATGGTTATGTTTCCATCCCTATAGCTAATATATGTATCAACAATAACTAACCATGGTATCCCTAAGATGATTGGATAGCCAATAAACTTGGTTTTGGTATGGAGGATAAGGAATTATGTGGGATAATCACCGGAGTCAATAGATACCATTACATCATCTATGATGCCTTCTGGTGCTACTATGGATCTATCAACAATTTGTAGCACAAAAGTGGTATTTCTTAGAGATCCTTGGAGTTTAAGTTTGAATATGGTTTCCTTGGTCATAACATTGATTGTAGCTTCCAAGTCAATGAGATTGTTTGGAATTTAAATGTCATTTATGTGCACATCTACTATTGGGCTTGTAGTATCTAAGTACTCGAGGATGATTACTCTCCCAACCATTAGATCGGCTAGCTTCCCTATGACAATAATAGTATGGGAATCCATTTTCCTTCTTCTAGAAATTATGAGATGCTCATATTTAATGAAATTTTTATATATAGGAACATCTTTGATGGTTTGGATGAGAGGAATTTTGACATATATTCTTTAATTCTCTTAGAAGTTCAACTTCTTCTTTGGGGTGTGCTTTTTGGGTTGTCAACCTTTCAGGATATGGAGGTTTATGTTGGGTGATATGAGGTACAAAATCATCCTTCTCTTCCTTAGCATTTTCTATTAGAGAAGGTGGATGGAAATATAGAAGGACCTTCCCTAACCTAATGTTTATTTCTTGGATTTCTATAGCATAAGTTTGGTAGGAAGTTTCTCCATAATAGATTAGTTGAGCATGATTATTATTGGGATTTGGATTTGGTTGGGAAGAATCTAGTGTTGATTTGGAGGAACATTATGGCGTAATTGTTGTTACTAAGGGGGAGACATCAAGGCAGGTGGTTGGGACACCTGAGGCCTCCATCCTCGTGATGGATTGCCCCAGTGAGGGGTTTGATTAGGTTGTGAATGGAAGGGAGGAATAATATTTTGAGGAGAATATGGCCAATGAGTGAGCATAGGCTAGAGTGAAGGGTTAGGATGGAACCATGGTTGATAGTAAGTATTATAATTAGTATTTAAAGGAGAAGGTAAGTTCATACCTTGCTAGAATTGCCTTGGAGCTTGTGACCTCTTTTGGTTGACAAAGCACAATTTATCCATGCTACATAACCTTCAGACTTGGAAAGATGGATATTTATCAATGGAGTGGTTCTATTCACATACAAAGCATTCATCGATGATCTTTAAATGACATTCATTCCTAGGATGCACTTTAGTGCATTGAGGGAAAAATATGGCTAATGCATTTTTTGCTTCCTCCTAGTTTCTTCTGACATATAAGGTGTCCATCTACATGGAAAATGTATGTAATATCTCGGTTGTGGTGTCCTCTAACATAACTACTATCTCGTTCTTAGTAATCAAGGAGGAGGAGGAAGGACTTACCAATCTTTTGTTTGCTATACCTCTCTTTCTAGTAGCCCTTGAAGGATTTTTGGATATCTCTTTAATGCCATCATAAGTGAGTTTTTATATGTCTTTGCTGGCTAGAAATTTAAGTGTTTCCATTAGATCTTCATAGACTCCTCGTAGTAAAACTAGATTCAAGGAGTTTGGATGTAAGGTGCAATTATGTGCTCTTCTATAACTCAACTAGAATCTCTCCTCAAAGTTTTCCAATGACTCATTTTCTCCTCGAATCATTATGAATATTTCATCTCTGGTATCCCTTACTCTGTAGTAATCCCAATATTTTTTATTGAAGGATTTCTGCATTTGTTCCCATGTGGTGATGTTATTTCCTTCTAAGCTCATGAACCATTGAAGGGTTGCATCCTTCGGGGTGGAAGGAAATAATTTGTAGAAATTCCTTGTATATTCAAACTGCAAATTGTAATATGCCCAAACAATTGACTTGGATCTCCTCACTCATAAGAGGAAACAATAAACGATCTATGAAATCACGAAGCATAAAAGAGAAAGAATTCAATCACACATAACACAATAATTTTTTGTCGAAAGCCACAGCTAAAAACCCCTACTATCTATATATTGCATTAATTAGAAAATATGAGAAGATTACAATGCTTTGCTCAAGACTGAGAAACCTCTGCATAACCTCAATCTATCTCACTGCTTCACAAACAAGCTCGAGCCAATACTTAGCCAAATTTGGTACCTGCCAAGCTCCTATTTCCTTGCACAATTTCCTAGGGAATTAGCCCATATTTAATTGGTAAATTTCTCAATAATGAACTACGCAATCCTCATAGGCCTTCCTTTTATTGTTTGCACAACTTGTACGATTCAGATGATTATACAACTGATAGTACACTATCCCTCAATGCTAATATCAAATGAGTCTTTCTCTGATCTGACATGCATGAGTTAATTATGAGTGAATCTTCATTTTACTCGTTGATCAGTGTTAACTACACCCCACTAATGCAAGTTACACCCCACTACTAGATCTCGAACTAATCCCTCCATCAGTTGGAACTAGTTTAACTGAATTTAACTCAGTTAAATTGAATTAAATAATTACAACTCAACCTAGGCCCCTAAAATTTAGGGACCACTCTACATGAATCTAGATAGACTCCCAACTTGAATTAATTGAGGCAACTAAGTCAAATTACCTTATTTAACTATTACAAGTTGTCGTGAGAATTAGAATTACAATTTAATTTCTAATTTAATTCAAGGACAAAATTAAATTAGGATTTTCTTGTTGCTATTTTCAACACTCCCTTTCAACAAGAAAGGGATTTTCTGCTACCCTGATCTTGCCTCTATGAAACTCAAATTTTCATCTTGACAATGACTTTGTCAAAATATCTCCATCTTGTTCCTCTATAAGAATGTACTCCAACAACATGATTCTCCTCTGCACACAATCTCGTAAATGGTGATACCATATGTCGATATGCTTGGACCGATCATCAAAAAATGGATTCTTATAGAGTTTGATACAAATATGATTTTCATAGTAAATCACTGTAGGATCCATCTACTAGCTAAATAACCCAACAGGGATATTCCTCACCTAGATAGCTTCACAAGTTGCTTGACTAGCAGCCATGTACTCTGCTTGTGCTCATCTAAGTGCAACTGATCTCTGCTTCCTGTTGTACCGAGAAACTATTGCTCATCCAATACTAAAGATTCCCCTTGATGTGCTCTTTCTGTCAGATGGACTCCTTGTTGAATCTGCATCTGTGAAGCCTTGAAGCTTCACTCCCTCTGTTTGTCTATACCAAAGACGGAACTAAGTGGTGCCATACTTTCATACCAAGAAAATATACATGAGTCCCAGGTCCTTCATCTTGAATTCTCTTGCAATATCCTCTTTGCAAGATTTTATCAACTTCTCATTACCTGTTAGAATCAAATCATCGACATATAATACTATAATCAATAGTTTACACCAAAATATGGTAAAGGTTCACATATGCTTCAATTTTGGTGAAGCCCAACCCAGTGAAATAGTTGTCAATCCTAGTGCACCAAGCATGAGGTGCTTGTTTTAGTCCATATAATCCTCGCTTGAGTCTACACACATGCGACTCTCTATTGAAGGCCTCAAATCCTTCCAATTACTCAATATACATCTCTTCCTCAATCATGTCATTGAGGAATGTTGTATTTACATCCATCTGATGTATCTTCCATCCCATCTGCACTAATAGTGCTAGAATAGATCTGATTAAAGAGTACCTTACTACTAAAGCAAAAGTCTCATCATAATCAATTCCCTCCACCTGAGAGAACCCTATGGCCACAAATCTAGCCTTGTGGTTCTCCACACTCCCATATGTTTCTTGCTTTAACTTGTAAATCCATATGGAACTCACCACTGACTTGTCTATTGGTCTTGGGAAAATTTCCTAAACATTGTTTCTGATAATGGAGTCATACTCCTTGTTTCCGGGAAAACTAGTGTCTTTTCGATCGACTAGCCCTCTAGGATTGGCAGCTATCCTAGAAACAAATAGTTTAAAGCAATTTTTGATTTCCTTTATGTATGACATATAAGAGAGAGGCAAAGGAACCAACCTGGATCTTTCACTTAACTCCTTGCTTGATTTCTCTCTCCCTCGACAAAGCTTGCACCTCTTCTCCTACTTATCCCGCTTAGAGAATACTTGTAGAAACAAAGTAAAAAAACACCGTCAAAGCATCTTGATCTATTATATCATAAGCATTGCAGAATCAGAAATACAATGAACATACAATAGCATTCATAAATTACCACATTCACAAATACACAATTGTATGGAGGAAAACTCAAATAACTTTATTAAAATAGAAGGGAGAATTACAACCCATTTGTCTGATCCCACATCATCCTCCCAGCATCAAAGCCCTCTTCACCTCATGAAAAGCAAGATCACCCAACAATACAATGCTCTTTCTCAGATACAAACTATCAGCACTTCCTTACAAATTACAAAATTCCAGCCTCTAGATCTCTCAGATGTGGGATCCATTTATAGATGTCTGCAAGGGTGTGAGTCATCTTTGGGTTTTTTATTAGTGTCATTCCACTTGTTTTTTTTGGTTTCACTTTGAGATTTCTTGGATCTCTTACTCATCCCTAGGCGAATTCAAAGAAAAAAGTGTCATAGGAGAAGTTTCTAGAAGATTTCATGTATATACAATTAGCAAACTGTCTTGAACATTTTTCAATTCTCACTCATCACACCCCACAGAAGGCCTCATCAGTATGCATCACACCTGGCTAGTGTAGAAGTCAGTATTCATCGCACCCTGACAGTGGAGCTTTCAATATGGTCTAGTTCAGGCCAGTTCTGGATGGTTTTTCAGGTGGAACTTTTGGGGAATGATTTAATCAGTTGACCATGATTTTTTAGGGTATGAAACAACACTTTTATATATTAAAGAGCCCTAGTTTATCGACATATAAGATTGGGGTTGAAGTGCCCAAATATGTCTATAACAGTTACCCCCTAAAGCATGAAGTCATAAATCTTTGATGTCGGGTGAAATGCTTTAACATGAGGATCTGAGGTTTCGACACTGGAAGGTGACCTGTATAAGATACAATAAAATACATCATCATCATATAATTTTCAGATCTAGCTAAGGCAGGCATTCCCATGCTCAGCTTTATAAATTCATTTCATGTACATAGAACAGATAATCATCTGCAGTTACAAACTAGTGATTCTTCATAAGTAGGGTCATCGTCCCTGGCTTAGATGACCATCTGTGTTGCTTCTATGTACATTTGATGCCTTTATATTCCTGAATATATTACAACCCTGAAGGATGAAACTAGATCCAGGGTCTTCAAACTCGTTCAATGTTCACCCGATGTACAAGTTGATCCATGTGAAAAGATGTTTTGAAGTCGAACATGGAAAGACATTGCCTGATTACCAGCCAATAATGTGAGCTGTTAACAGACACAAGAGGAATCACTGATAATGATAATGACCCTCAAGGTACTATAGTACAATTCACGTGGTGTGAATATATGATCCGATGTCGAACACCACTTAAAATCTTTCGGTCGTAGGCCATTGATGTCAACCTGTTGTCGGAACTGAGAAACTTGCCATTAAGGCATGCAAGCTTCAAAGTACTGAAAGGGTTGTTTCTAAGTCAATTTCTTGGATAATGAGCTGATGTCGACAAGAAGTGACCTGTCATATGAGGGCCTTAATGTATCCCACATCTACGACACAAAATGAAGCAAATGATTTTCTGGAGGTGAAAACGATCGATGACACAAGGTTCAGGAATGGCGGTCATGAAAAATGGAGGTTAAAGGTATTACAGTGGATGAGACATTAACTGGATGGTGAATTCTCAACTGAATGACTTCTCTTGAACATATCGGGGACACTGAGATGGATTGGTAGCGTTAACCCCAAAAATGGATGGTGTGAAAGACCAATGGTGAAATGACCGGTGAATGGAAAAACCCAACCCGACTCAATCATGGTGATGGAGTGAAAGTGTCATGTTCAAGAGCGACCTGCTACCATAAAATTCTTCAAGTTTTCTTCCCTTTCTCCCCAATCATTACTGACCAGTACCTCTTTATTTTTTTCAAGCTTGAGGAGGATAACATATGCTTGTTCTATAATTTTCCCTTCGGGCAAACATGTCACTATGTTTTAGCGAGTCTAGCGACAGTGAAACTCGTTCTTGTCTGGGTGGACAAGTTTGTCATTATTGTTTTAACAAGTTTAATGACAAAGAAAACTCGGTCCTTTTCATGTGTAGAGAGTTTGAAAAGGGATGAAAAGAAAACTCCAGTAGTTCTTTTTCATAGCATAATCCCTTAAGTCCGAAAAAGATTAAAATAATACAAAAGGGATGACTTTTTCGATCACTTTAGCGAGCTGAAAAAGGAAAGCGCTCGAACTTTTTCGTGAGATAATCCCTTAGGTTGAGAAAAGATTAAAATATACAGCAGGGATGGACTTCCAATCACTATAACAAGCCAGAGAGGCCAATTGCTAGACAATATTTTCATATTTAACGAGTCTGAAAAGGGTTTAAAGAGGACTCGTTTTTTAGGAACAAGTGGTGTTTAGGATAGCAACTGGTTTCGGGTAAGCTTGGAACTTCTCAAAACATGATGATGTGAAGAGGGTGGCTAATAGGACCACTCAATGCAGATGTTCCTCAAAAAGGTAAACAATCAAGTGGAAGCGTATGATCGGCTAAAAGAATGGAGGTGATGGCAGGAACACAACCAAGGCTCAAAAGGTTGATGTAATGGCAATCACAAAGGTTATTTACTGGAGGTAGGTTCATTTTTTAACGAGCTTGAACTCTGGGGGAACATATGCTCTTTTTCGGTGCGGGTTCATTTTTTAACGAGCTTGAACCTTGCAGAAACTATGCTTAGTGTGGGTTTTTCTTTTTATGTGAACTAGAAATGATCAAACTAAAAGCTAAAAAAACTAAAAAAACTGAAGAACTGCTGAGGTTAGGTAGGACGGTTTCATCAGCGGTTAGACAAAACACTTCCTTTGCTTCGTCTGTAGAATGGACAAAGGTGAATGGTGTATCAGACCAATCACCTAAACTAAGAAGCTAAACAGCTAAAAAGTTAAAGAAACCTAAAAAGCTAAAAAGTTAAAAAAAACTAGGAAATGGAATTGATCGTTTTTAGCTTGCATAAAAAGGTTTGCATGCCCCTAGCATGATGAAAAGGAGAGTCTCCAGTAGCCATATGGAAACTTACCGTGGTTATGCAGGATGGTTTCGTCTGCAAAATAGACAAAACATTTCCTGCACTTCGTCTGCAAAATAGACAAAGGTGAAAGGTTTCTCAGACCAATCACATAACCTACAGGGAGACCTATTTTTTTGGTTGGGTTCGTCCGCCAAATAGACAAGGGTGCATGCCCCCTAAGCTTCGTTACATTCACCATATTACTTGCGGTAATTAGGTGGACAGAATGAAGGTTGAAGAGATCCCATGGATATAAAAGGACCATTTAGGGATGATGGTTGACTTGGAGCTATGCTTGAATCAAGAAGTGAAAGCTGGCCAATGGTAACAATTTGCCTTCAAGCGGGAAACACATCTTTTGGAAGAGTGTTGAAACAATAGCTTCCATGTTATAAACATAGTCACGTCCAAGGAGTAGATTGTAATCTAACAGTCCTGGGACTACCATCACGTTCAAGTGAACAGTTTTCCATCCCAAAGTTATCGGTAACTTAGGAAGGATCCCTAATGGTCGACTAGTTCCTTTGTTGAAGCCTGACAAATTTTTTGTAACAAGCGTAAGTGATGGCGAACCAAGCACTTTCCAAGCAGTTGAGGAAAGGATACTCACTGACACACCCTCATCTATGATAGTGCCTGACACGATCATTTTGTAAACTTGTACTATGATTCGGAAAGGTATATAAGAAGGAAGGTGAGATCTTGCTAGTCGATTCCAATCAAAGGAAGCAATTAGATTGCTTGGAGGGGGTACCGAATAAATGGGTGAAATAACCCCTTGAGTAGCGGGAACTGGGGGATTCTCTTCCTGTTGTGAAGGAATAGGCAGATTGCCCCCAAGTTCATTAGACTCTGAAGTAACAAAGAGAATTTGAACGGTATCGTTCTCACTCTCTTGAGGATGGATATGATCTTCTGAAGGTAAAACTGGGTCGACCTGTTGACTTTGGTCCGATATGGACTCAGAAGATTCACTTTCAATGATAGGTGTTTCGACCGATGATTCAGTTAAGTCAGTCGGATTTTCAACTAGTAAAGGACTAGGGGAGAGTTTCCTGTATCCAGGTGGAAGTCATTGTGGTGAAGCAGGACGGTTATGCAAGACTCTTTTGGCCTCACCTAAAAAAGGAAAATGAGGAAATGCATGGTTCCCTTCACATAATTCACATGGAACTTTGACTTTTCCTTTCTGTCTGTGGACTTCACTATCACTAGTTGATGGTGTATTGTCAACATGATCAACAGAGGTTGATGACACCGATTGGTGTGAACGAGGGGACCATTCTCTCAAGATCCGAGGAATGCACAGACAATCTCAATGAAAATGGTCTCCTCTATAGATTATGCATGGATATCTGGGTTTATGAGCTTTAATGTGCGGATTTTCACCAGTTGATGCATCCAAATCTATGGTTGGTTGGTTGCCCCCTTGCTGAATTGGCTTCTTCTTCTTCTCCTTACCTTTCTTCTTCTTCTTAGCCACTTGGTTATTAGCATCACTACTTTCACCAAGCGAAGAGGAAGAAGGGGAGGGAGAAAAAAACAAAGAAGAAGGCGAGGGGTCAGCTTTAGTATCAACTGGATGCTAATTCGATTGCTGAGGAACCACATTATTTTGAACCATAGAGGTTGAGAACAACCATACTGGCAAGCCAATGGTAAGTCCTGGAAGGGACAAAGTGGCCATATGAGATGCACCAATATTTCCCCAAGATGTAAAAGGACTAGGATTCCCCTCAAAAGGGATTCCATGATTGGTGGACTCCATTATCTCAACCTAATATCAACGAAGGAATAGGGATGTTATTCCGAATTTAATAAATTTTAATGACGCTTTGACACAACTTTTTCTTTTTCAATTTTTAAGTGTCGAGAAAAAGCTAAAGATGAATCTAGTCCTCTTTGATTTTTAATGAGCCTGAAGTGACAAGTTCTCAAATGGACCTTTTCTTTTAAAGAGTTGAAAAGGAACAAAAGTGACTGCTCTGGAGATCTAGACAGAGGGATTACCAAACCAATCACAAAACTGCAATATACACATTGGTAATAAATTAAAGAGAAATTATCAAGGACTTATGTATGACAGTCAATCTTCCCGGATGTTGTGTTCAATGCATTGCGATCGATAGAGCGGAAGAAACGACTTCCTATGGATAACGGATATAAGCCTATTGTGGTCTCCCAATATTGTTATAGACATTTTTGGGCACTACAACCCCAATCACAAATGTCCATAAACCAAGGGCTCCTAAGTCCCTAAAAGTGTTGTTCCAACCCCTAAATGAACAAGGTTAATTGATTACAACATCTCCCAGAAGTTCTCCATGAAAAACTACTCAGAACTGGTCAAAACTGGACCATTTCACCTGCTCCATGGTCAAAGTGCGTTGCATCCCACCTGAATACACACAGTAGGTGTGATGCATGTTGAAAAGCCCTTCTATGGGGTGCGATGGGCGAGAGTGGACAAATGGCAGGGTCAATCCTCAAGGTGGAGAAGCATGGAATCTTCCAGAAACTTCTCCTGTGACACTTGCCTCTCTGCATTCGCCCAGGGATGAGTAAGAGATCATCAATATCCAAGTGGAATCAAGAACTATCAGAGAGAGGACACTAATCAAATCTCAAAAGTTGACTCATTCCCCTTGCAAACATCTATATATGGATCCCTCTCCCAAAGATCCAGAGGCTGGAATTTTGTATCTTGTAAGGAAGTGCTATTGGTTTCTTGGTGCAATATCATAGTGTTGGGTGATCTAAGCTTTTCATGAGGTGAAGAAGGGCTTTCTTGCTAATAGGATGATGCTGGGTCAGAACAATTGGTTGTAATCCTCTTTGCTCTTTCTTGATTATCAATAAAGCTATTCAAGTTTTCCTCCACATTCTTTGTATGATTAATGTTATATGCATTTGTGTGGTCAATATATATCTAGTCTTGTATTGTTTATGATAATAGATCTATGTTCTTGGATAGTGTTATGCTGCTTTGATTCTACAGGTGCTCTTTGAAGCTGGGTATACGAGGAAGCGAGTGGTGAAGACCTATCAGAAGGGAGAGGAATCGAGCAAGGAACCAAGTGCAAGACAGAGGTTGGTCTCCTTATTCCCCTCTCATCTATTTCTCATAAAGGAAAACAAAAGTAGTTTTTAGTTTGTTTGTTTCTAAGGTAGCTACCAGCCTTAGTGGGACTAGCAGCTCTGCATAGACACTAGCTTTCCCGATAACAAATATATACTCGACGGTACGGGGAACACAAGTCCATGCTAGCACTTGTCGCATCAAAGAGGAGGAATCACCCAACCTTCGATGAAAATGATAGTTACTAGTTTTTACGATGCTGGAACACATTTTTAGCCTAGACCTCTAGATGTGTTGTGTTAGGTTCCAAAGCATTGTTAAGTTCATTGAAATTTATTTTAGAGTTGATCTTGTTTAAAAGTTTGCCTTTCAATGGTTCACCACATTTTGTAGATTCAAAATTCCTAAATATGCAGTCTACAATGATAAACAATCATTGTTTATTTTGATCAATGAAAATCCTAGCTACTAAGGAAAGAAGATTACGATTCTTTCAAACAAAGAGCAAAGAGCACACACGAAATGCACTTTTCCTAAATCATTTTTCGTACACAGTCTAAATGCAAATGCAAATGCATGTATTTGTTTTTCATTCTCTTTAATGTGGAAATGCCAAAAAAGAAAACTAAATGTAGTAAAGATCTGAAATATTTTTACTCAAACCGAAATTTCGACAATTTCTTTTTCAAAATAGAAAGGAAGACTAAACGAAACTTTTTGATTTCGAATAGAAAATACTTTCAACACTTCAAATATCAACAAATAAAATCAAAAAAATGACAAAAAGTTCAATTGACTATCCAAGGAAGGAATACTCAACGACACTTCTCTTTTTGACACAAAATGACAGTTATGACACTTTTTGTACCAAAATTACAGTTTGATTTAAGCAACTTTTCGACAAAGGATCGCAAATGATGGAAAAATACAAAAAAACATTTATTAATCCTAATCAATGGAGGCTGTTCTATCTGATGCAAGGAGGCTTCAGTACTGAGGTACTATTCATAAGCAGCGAAACAACTAAACAGAGCTGAGAACAAGGACAAAAACCCCAAATTTCATGAAGGGAAACAGGCTCAGTCAGTCATCACACCTGGGCTTCACAGAAACAATGATGCATCACACTTTTTAGACTCAGGAGGAGCGATGCATACTAGCAGACAGTGACAGATAGTGTGATGGGCCAGGGAGCGCAACTGAGATGGGTTTTGGTTCAAATTTGCAGTTGATTTTAGTGAGTTAAGTTGAGTTATGATAGACAATAAAAAGAAAAGTATAGAGGTATGATCTTGGGAGGTTACTGAGCTACCACAAGGGCATCTATAATGTTTGTAAGTCAGATGTTCAGTTCATAAACTAAACCGAAGATTGACTGAAGCAGCATTCATCTACTATGCAATTGCAGAGCAAGAGCAGTTCAAAGGCTATCTGGCTAACTTCAGGCTTCGTCTATAGTTTATAAAACAAACAAAAATAACCAACAATTATCTATTCGTTCCCCAGTGGAGTCGCCATTTTGTTTCTGGGATAACTAGTGTCTTTTCAATCGATTAGCCCTCTAGGATTGGCAGCTATCCTAGAAACAAACAATTTAAAGCAATTTTTTATTTCCTCTATGTATGACAGATAAGAAAGAGGCAAAGGAACCAACCTGGATCTTTCTCTTAACTCCTTTCTTGATTTCTCTCTCCCTCGACAGATCTTGCACCTCTTCTCCTACTTATCCTGCTTAGAGAATCCCTATAGAGACAAAGTAACAAAACACCGTCAAAGCATATTGATCTATTATATCATAAGCATTGCAGAATTAGAAATACAATGAACATACAATAACATTCATAAATTACCACATTCACAAATACACAATTGTATGGAGGAAAACTCAAAGAACTTTATTAAAATAGAAGGGATAATTACAACCCAGATGTCTGATCCAGCATCATCCTCCTAGCATCAAAGCCCTCTTCACCTCATGAAAAGCAATATCACCCAACAATACAATGCTCTTTTTCAGATACAAACTATCAACACTTCCTTACAAATTACAAAATTCCAGCCTCTAGATCTCTCAGATGAGGGATCCATTTATAGATGTCTGCAAGGGTGTGAGTCATCTCTGGGTTTTTTATTAGTGTCATTCCACTTGTTGTTTTCAGTTTCACTTGGAGATTTCTTATATCTCTTACTCATCCTTGGGCGAATTCAGAGAAACAAGTGTCATAGGATAAGTTTCTAGAAGATTTCATGAGTATCCACTTAGAAAACTATCTTAGAAATTTGTCCATTCTCGCTCATCACACCCAAAAGAAGGCCTCATCAGTATGCATCACACCTGGCTAGTGTAGAAGTTAGTATGCATCGCACCCTAACAGTGGAGCTTTCAGTATGGTCCAGTTCAAGCCAGTTCTGGATGGTTTTTCAGGTGGAACTTTTGGGGAATGATGTAATCAGTTGACCATGATTTTTTAGGGTATGAAACAACACTTTTATGGATTAAATAGCCCTAGTTTATTGACATATAAGATTGGGGTTGAAGTTACCAAATATCTCTATAACACTCCTCAACCATGGAATCAACCCATACTGGTTGCTACACTGCTTCCTCGAATTAGGATGGCTCAATCTCTACACTCTCTCTCATCAAAGCCATGTAGCCAGTGTACCAATGTTATGACCTCCCCTGCTTGCATTATTATGTGGGTTCTCCCATGTTCTTTCTAGCATCATGCATAAATCTTCTAGCCTCTCTGGTGCACTTCCTTCCATCTCCGAAAGTCTCTGCATGAGTGGGTGCTTCCACTCTCTGCACCTTTGCATGTGGCTGCTCCACATCATCTTGAGGTTCTTCCTTTGGAGCTAAAAGCTCCTCATCTACATCTAACTGAAGTTCCTTCTCAAGGGAACATCTCATTGCCTTCTCTTCATCGAACTTCACATCTCTACAAACCACTACCATCATGTTGTATGGAGGGTACACCCAATAGTTATGACGTGTATTAGTGTACCCCACAAATGTTCCCAACTCAGCTATTGGCTCTATCTTCTTCCATGCATCCTTGGTAACATGTCAGTAGACTGATGAACCAAAGATCCTGAAGTGTGCCACATCTGGTTTCTCACCTAAAAAATATTCTTCTGGTGTACTCATCCCGAGAATTCGATGAGGGCTTATGTTCTACAAATAAGCATCTGTGTCACATGCTTCAACCCACAAGTGCAACAGTAGGCCCTGATCATGTAACATCACCTATGCCACTTCCACAATACTTATTTTATTCCTTTCAGCCACCCCATTCTTTTGTAGGTTATGACGTGCTATTAACTCCCTTCGAATGCCTTCTAATGCACATAATTTCTTGAATTCATTCAACACATATTATCCATCATTATTGCTTCTAAGAACTTTAAATTTCCTGAGAGTATCTTTCTCAATGAGTGCTTTAAATTCACAAAATTTAGCGAACATATAATATTTATTCTACATGAAAAAAATCTAACACTTATGAGAAAAATCATCAACAAATATTACATAATACTTGTGCTTGGTCGTGGATGCTATCGAGAACGATCCACACACATCTAAGTGAACTTGATCAAGAATTTCTTGCGCTCAACTGTATTTATCATGAAAGGAAGCTTTGGTGTACTTCCCCAATGTACACCATTTTCATGTGTCTCTCTGCTCTAGTGTACCCTTGGGAAGTCCTATAGAAATTTGTTGCATGATTTTCAAATCTCCATGGTGAAAGTGACCCAATCTTATATGCCACAACTCATCGATGTCTCGGCTCTGCACCTTCTCTGCTTTAGTGCTCAAAGAAGTGAAGTCCTCTACATCCAATTTGTAGAGGTTCTTCACCCAAGCCCAAATCTACTTCACCTATCCTGAGGCTATGTGATGAAGGAAAGCCTTTCCCTTACTAAATATCACATCATAGCCACGATCCTCCAACATGGAAACTGAAACCAAATTCTTCTTCAAACCTAGAACATACATGACATCTTAATGTGAGAGGAGTACCAGACTCCCTCTAAAAGGTAGCATTATTGATGTCGGTCGCTCTATACCTCCCATCATCTCCCATATCGATGTACATCTAGAGGTCCTTCTCCTCCAAGTCACTAAAGAACTCTTTGTTGTAGGTTATATGGAATGAGGCACCACTATCCAGGTACCACACACTGCCCATCACTAATGTCACCATGCAAGTGATTAGGGTGAAATCCATTTTGAATTATAAAGCAAGAGCTTCACTTGTCGCTCCTCATAAGGGCTTCTTACTGGCCTTCTTGTGTGGACACTTTGTGGAATAGTGTCCCAGCTCGAGATAGTGAAAAAAAATAATCTTCGACATGTCCTTCTTCTTCTCACCCTGAATGGAATATGATTTGGAATGGTATGACTTCCCCTTCCCTTTCTTTTCCTTTCCTAATAAGTCACAACTCTCCTCATCATCATGCTTGGATGAGGATACATCTCTGGTGTTTCATCGAATCTCTTCTTGTACTAGGTCAGACCACAATCTCTCCCACTCTGGTAGCTTCTCCCTCCCATTCACTAAGTCCTGTTAATTGTGCCAACTCTTGGGAAGGCCCATAAGTGTTAGGTTCATCATATCATCTTCAAAAACTATAACAATGACACTTTCAAGATCATCCTGACATTGGGTGAACTTGTTCAAGTACTTCGGTATTGTGTTGTCCTTCTCCATCTTGATCTTTCCGAGCTTGTCCTTTAGTTCTAACTTCCTGTGGTCACTGTTGTTTTAAAATAGGTTCATCAAGTCCTTCCACATTACAAATGGAGTTTCCTTACCATGGAGGTTCGAGACAATATGATATCGAACTCCTTCTATAATAATCCTTCTCGCCTTTGCCACACACTTTCTGCGCTTTGCCAGATCCTAAGCATCAATTGGCTTAGGAATATCTTTGTCTATGAATTCCTTAAGCCTATTTTCTTCCAACAATACATGTGTCTTATCCTTCCAAGTAATATAGTTCAAACTACCCTCAAAGGCATATTCGAGTCTCAATCTGTAGAATGAATTCCTGTTGGCTTTGAAGTATGACACTACAAATTTGATTTCTCCTGCAAAAGACAAACTCGTATTCTCCTCTTCTAAAGTAATTTAAGCTCTGATAGCATGTGGAAATTCCTTGTATATTCAAACTATAGATTGTAATATGTTAAAAAAATTCACTTTAATCTAATCTACTCATCAACAGAAACAATAAACGATCGATGAAATCATGAAGCATAAAAGAGAATGAATTCAATCACACATAACACAATATTTTATGGGAAAAGCCACAAATAAAAACCCCTACTATTTGTATATTGCATTAATAAAAAAAATGAGAAGATTAAAATGCTTTGCTCAAGCCCGAGAAGCCTTTGCACAATCTCAATCTATCTCACTACTTCACAAACAAGCTCTAGCCAATACTTAGCCAAATATTATTCCTGCCAAGCTCCTATTTCCTTGCATAATTTCCAGGGAATTAACCCATATTTAATTGGGAAATTCCTCAATAATGAACTACACAATCCTCATAGGCTTTCCTCTAACTGCATGCACAATTCAGATGATTATACAATTAATAGTGCACTATCCCTGAACTCTAATCTCAATTGGTTCTTTCTCTGGTCTGATATGCATGAGTTAATTATGATTGAATCTTCAATTTACTAGTTGAGAACTGCTGGTTACACCCCACTAATGCATGTTACACCCCACTATTGGATCTCCCACTAATTCCTCTATCATTTAGAACTAGTTTAACTGAATTTAAGTCAGTTAAACTAAATTAAATAATTACAGCTCAAAAGAACTCAACTTTAGCACCTAAAATTTAGGAAACACTCTACATGACTCTAAATAGACTCCCAACTCGAATTAACTAAGCCAACTAAGCCAAATTAACTTGGTTAACTATTACAAGTTTCTATCATAATTAGAATTACATTTTAATTTAAGGACAAAATTAAATTAGGATTTTCTTGTTGCTATTTTCAACACAATTTGAGCCTTTTCTCATCAATGGTGTAATCATAAGTCCTACATACCACAACAAACAAAAACATGATGTTAGGATCCTCTATTATCGAACCATAGAAGTGTGGGAGCACAAATGGATTATTTTTTCTCATTCTAGTCTCTCCATTTGTTTCTATAATGGGAAATGTAAACACTTATGGTTGTCTATATTTAGCCATAGTGTTGGTGGTGTGTGAAGGTATTTCTCCTTTTACAAGCTCCTAAAAGATCCTTTCTTTCTCACTAAAAAGGGTCTCAAAGGTCCCTATGGACAAGGAAGGAGGCTCATAGTCAGCTGAAAAAGGCTAGCTACTAGTGGAAGTGAAGGGTTTTGGTAGAATTTTTCCTATCTTGTCCCCAATTCTTCAAGGCATAAAATAAATGAATTTTTTGTTTTCTATTTCTATATTTTTTGAAAAGAAGATTCCAATGTGTTTTTTATTTTTGTAGGAGAATCAAATCAAATTAAAAAAGAGCAAATCAAATTACGAAAAACATAGTAAATACTCTAAAACCTCCCCAACAGCGATGCCAAAAAGTGATGGCCCTCAGTATTGCAATGACTCCTAGGGGCCTCTACTTTAATTATCAAAGCGAGGTTCATACAAAATTAAGAGGCGATGATGCTATATGTGAAGTAGGCACTATTTATTTCTCTCGTTGATATTTATGTAGGTGGAAGCATTGGAATGAACTCTAGATGTATAGGGACCAAGTTAACTAATATATACTATAAGAAAAATATAATTGTAGAAAATGATTTGATAAAAGGAAAATGGCATGCAAACCTAAGCTACTTGAAATGGAAGGAAGCACACTTGCACACTTCTATGCTATCTGAAATGAATGGAAAGAATAGTTGCACACTTCTATGCTATCTACAAGGAAAGGAAAAAAACAATATTGAAATGAAAGACTGTGAATTCAAAACCCTTATTTGTAGAAAAGTAATTTTTTGAAGCAATTAAATAGAAGCATCTACAAGGTGTTTATACCTCAAATTTCCATTATTATTTTTCTAGTAGTGTTGTAATATGCTAAATACACCAAATTGTGAATATATTGCAAATCCATGTGAGAATGGAGGACTAGTTACAAACTGCTACAGGAGTCCCTATTTTTCTACAGGAGATAGTCTAATGAACATGTAACCAAGAAAAATGTCAGTTTGAGAGACAAGGGAGATATGGAAATGTTATAAAATAAACTTGATCAAATCTTTAAGAAAATCTATTGCAAATTTACCCTAGAAAAACTAAACTCTGTATGTTTCCTGTAACTGCAAAACTAGTTACACAACAAAAGAAAATAATGAACAGTAAATGAGAAAACGAGGAATAGTAAATGTGTCACAACAAGATAAATAAAGTAAAGGAATATTTTAAATGACATTAACTAGTGTCATAACAAAAATCAAATACATAAATAACTTGTTCATGAAAATATTATATTTAACCATGCATGAGTGTTATGAAAATGTAACTTTTAGAAATAGTGTGAAAATAAATAAAAGCATAATACTAAAAAATTTTATAGGAGGGATTTAGAACTCTCGAGGTGGGCCCAATCCAAGGATGCTTAGAGTCCCATAGAGGAAAGCCAAACTAGGAGCTAAAATAGAACAAAACTCCCAGTAACTGAGAAATTTCCTTCACATTACAAAATTACAAAACTTTCTTGGAAACACAAATCTACCAAATTGTCGAGTTACAGAAATCCTGGAGAAGATCCATCCACTCATGTTATTACCTATCATTTATGGTGTTCATCCAACTACTTAAATGGTTATTCTATTCATTTATGACTTTTCCAAAGAACTCTTTCTGGTACAACAACTAAGTGGTATGTTGAATTACCATGAGCTTCATTCGACAACTTTAATGCCTTAGAAACCATGTTTCTGACCCATTTCCAATTTCCTATCTGTTATGAAACTGGAATTGAGATTTTGACCTCCTTGAAGCAGTCCGAATCCACCCATATATCTGATCATATACATCAGTGTAGGTGTTGATGTTGATTCATCAAAACTTACATTCTTGATCAGTCATTGGTAGAGTGGTTCATCAAATCTCTCTTGTCTACTATAAATGAGGACGTTTGCAAAGACAAAGTTTTTATTGAAGAGAATTCATTTCTCGTGATCAATATCTAGATTTTATTTATACCCAATATAGCATGCTCTATGACAATATTTCCAATGCTCCATGACCCCAACATACTATTCCACCTTCTCATTTGAAGGAATCGCACATTTTTTATGGCATGGTTGGTTTTTCTGGTCAAAAATCAATGAGAAAAATATTCTAATAAACCTAATTTGAAATATCCTCCTGTTGTGACCAATAAAAACCTTCCTAGTCCTGATCCTGTGAGTACTCCCAGGATAAACGTTGTTCAATCCAATAAAAGAAAATATTAGCAACCTGGAAGTAAGAAAAAGGGTAAAGGAAAGAATAAACAAGAGAAGCCTCCACAAGAAAAGTAAAATAATTGGTAACTTGATGAGAAGAGAAAGCTTCGTTACCCATGTCTTATTTGTAAAGATGAACATTTCATGAAAGACTGTCCACATCATGTAAAGATCAATAGGTTTTTGAAATCTGTATCCATTGTACCCACCATTTTGACATGACCTTTCCCAAACTGAGTTGACCTGGGATAGAGAAAGCTCTCGAGGCAGGTGGTGCTTCCATGTAAGGCGTGTGCTTCCAACGCATTGGAGCGAAGAATCCTGGTTGGTAGAGAGTGGACGGATGGATAATCGTTTGAGGGGAGGCTCGATAATCCTTTGTTCGAGGGGAGGATTGTTGGGTATACGACCAAAGTCCCACGTTGACTAGAAGTGGGGAGGATCATGGGTATATAAGGATGGACAAATATCTCCATTTGTATGAGGCCTTTTGGGGTAAAGCCCAAAAACAAATCCATGAGGGCTTAGGCCCGAAGTGGATAATATCATACCATTGTGGAGATATGTGGTGTCCAGAGTCCTAACAATTGGTTGTTGAATTGACTATCAAACCTCCTAAAGGAATGATTCATAATTCATTTAATCCTTGTGCAAGAGATTGAAAAAATTACAACATAGTTGAGGATCTAGTTCAGACTCCTTTAGTTATGTCAGCACTCGAGGTGTTGCAGACTTTCCTTGTCTAAAAGAAATATTTACTAGCAGAAATTGGGGGTGTGGGTCCTTTAGATTCGAATCTTGTTGTACTTAATCTCGAGAACCATATTCCTAAACTTCCGCCCCAAATGGCATTTATGATTCAAATTATCAAATAAGTAAAATTATCCAATGCACAATTGTGGATGAAAGTTCTTAGACTTGCATCATGTCACTTTCATGTTGGAAATCCATTGGTTCTCCATAGCTTAATTAGTCACTCATAACCCTTAATTCTTTTGATGGGAGATAATTTAAACCTTAGGGGATCTTGAATTCCATACAATTAGAACTAGCTGGAAAAACAATCTCGGTAGAGGTTGAAGTCTTTGATGGACCTTTAGATTATAACATATTACTAGATTGAACGTGGATTTATGCCATCGCAAATGTGGTCTCAACCTATTTTAGGATGATTTCTTTCCCTCACAAGGGGGGCATTGTGGCCATAAATCAACTTGCCTTTTTTTCCACTGATTCTCAAACTACTGGAAGTATTCCACTTGTGGGTGAATCCCCACACCTTCATCAACACGTTGGGATAGGAGTGCTTAAATATTCATCCTTCATGGGAACTTGGACGCTCCCTCCTCTTGACATTCCCAACCTAGTTTTCTCAATCAACATGATTTTTTCTTGTACTATCTCGCCTAATCCCTTGATAGTACCTAATAATTCTAACATTGACTCATTTGGCGACCGTATATTGCTCAGCCCTGTCAAGCTCGATTATGAATATATTTACTCGACATGTTCGACAAATTCTAATACTGATACCTTGGTAAATTGGGTTGATCATTCCCAATATTCAGGTTCAACTTCTGATCCTTTTAACGACATATTTTCTAACGACAAAAACATCATGGATATCATGATGTCAGACGGAGCACCATGGGATGATAATCATCATCGTTCCTCATTTCTTGAAACCCCTGAGAATAATCTTGGATACTTTTACTCACCCAATATTACTGAGACATTTTTGGATTTTATCTCCATTCATGAGGTGAATTTTCAAAATAATTTACCAAATATTAATCATATGGAAACCTGTTCCATGCCTGTACCTACCGATGAAGATGAGCCTTTCATTGTTTTCTCTACTTCTTTTGACCTGGATCCAATATGTAATATGGTAAATCATTTAATGGAGGCGTTGGATCCTAATATTTTAATTCGATCCTTTGGTACCTTCTAGAGAATTATTCTCCTATCTAATGAGAACCTCTTCGAAGCCATGGCTTCCTAGGGGCCATGAACAAGGCACCCATGACTGCAATTCCTTTTCTTGTGTCAATCTCATTAAAAAATGAAACAAGATTCCTTGAGAATAGTTCCTTTTCTTGTGTCAAACTTGTTAAAAAATAAAATGAGGTGTCCTGAGCATAGATATTTTACTATGTTAAGCTCATTAAACATTGAAGTAAATCCTCCCCTAATTATTTGAATATTTGACTATGATCTTGATTTCGATGTCAAAGATGTTAGCTTCATTTCATCCGCCCATAATCCTCTTACTTCCTTCCTGGTGAAAATATTTCTATTAGTAACCAATAGTCTATTTGAATCCATGAGAAGATTTTTTGGATGAAACGAAGCTGGGGGGGCATGCCTCTACCCTTCTACTGGGGGAAGTATACTTATTTCAAGCATAGTTTTCGTCTGTTTCAAGCTTGTGTAAAAATGAAACCACTCTCAAGCATAGTTTTTCTTCGTTTTAATCTTGTGTGAAAATGAAACCACTCTCAAGCATATTTTTTCCTTGTTTAGAGCTTGTATAAAAATTAAACCTACTCTTGTCATTTTCATTTTTTATCATCCTGTTTCTGCTAGATAAGTCTTGGTTTTCTCTTTCCATTATCACCATTTGGTTGGTCGATCATTCACTTTCACTTGGTGTTTTACCCTTTCTTGAGGAACTGTTGTGATGAGTGGTATTATTAGCCTGCCTCTTGACCTATACGTGTTTTAAGAAGTTCCATCATGATCGAAACCAGTTGTTATCCTTTACACCACTCATTCCTCTAGGAAGAGTTCTCTTTAAGCTCTTTTCCGACTTCCGAAACATGAAAATATTTCCGACCAATTGTATTTTCGAACTCGTTAAAGTAAATGAAAAGACGTCTACCAATTATAAGTTTAAACTTTTTTCGGAATGGGATGGATTATTTACGAAAAATGAATAATTTAGTCGAACATGGCTAGAAGGTTCTCCTAGGTATTGTTTTATTCTTTTTTGGGCCTAAGAGACTAAATATACAAAAAGGAACATCTTGGAGTTTTCTCTGTTTCCTCTTTTTTCAAACTCTCTAAACATGAAAAATAAGTCAAGTTATGCCTTTGTCGAACTTGTAAAATTAATAAATAATTTTGGACTCAATAAGCATGGTGAGATTGAACCACTCCTTCCTAGGGTTTTTTAAAAATACTCAGAAGGATTCATTCGAAGGATGAACTTATAGATCAAGCATATGTTATCATCCTCAAGCTTGTCCAAAAATAATGTGTTACTGGATAGAAATGGTTGGGAAAGTGGGAAAATAGGGAATCATACCTATTAATGGAAGTGAGTCACTCTTGAACATGACACTCTTTCACTTCATCTTTGTGACTACTTTGGATTGGAGAATCTGCTTGCCTCTCTATTGATTACACCTTAATGAAATTCTTCATGATGGGTCTTTGAGTCAATGCTTCCAACTCCATTTAGTGTCACTGATATGTTCAAGAGAAATCCCACCCTTAGTTGACATCTACTAAAATACCCTTAGTCCTTACTTCATGTCTGCCTCTCCTGAACCAGCTACACCATCACATTATGTCTCAAATATTGATACCCATTTCGTGTCATTGATGGGGGATACATCAAGGCCCTCCTGCGATGAGTTGATTCCTGTCGACATCAACACATTATCCAAGAATTTTTCGTAGAAACTCATTTCTGTTCCTTGGAACTTTCATACCTCAATGGAAAGTTTACTCACTTTCGAAGATAGGTTTTCATCATTGGCCTTCAACTAAGATATTTTGTGTGGTTTTTGACTTCAACTCGTTCATTTTCACAACATAGATTGTATTGTAGTACCTTGATGACCATTTTCATTATTAATGGTTCCTCTTGTGTTTGTTTACGACTTACATCATTGGTCGATAATCAAATGGTGTCTAACATGTTCGACTCCAACTCATTTATTCACATGGTTATACTCATACTATCGAGTGACAAGCTAGAAGACCATGAATCTAGTTTCATCCATCTGGGATGCAATTTTAAGATTCATACCATATCACAAAGTATGATGACTATGATCATTTAAAAGGTTATCCAAGCATGGGTCCATTGTCTCTCATCAGTGGACGTGGCTTTGGTTATTGTATATGTAAATTGGCTTATAGGTTGAATATGGGTATTCCTACCTCAATAATGATATCATGATTATTATGTATTGTAACAAATGATGATATCAACCGACCAACTTCTTGATTTAGACTTATCACACAGTAAACACTTAAGTCCTCAACCACTTCTTCTGAATTTGTACTTTAGGGGAAAATATGTTACAATTCATTTTTTCGCATCTATTCAAATGGCCTGGAAACTGAATTAATCAACATCCTTGACACCTTGCAATTATCCCCTTGCAAATCCCTAAGTATCATCTCTCCAAAAAGTCCAAGTTTTCTGCATTAATCAGCTTAAAAACCTAGTTTTTGGACCCATTTACTTTCTCTTCTAGAAACTTGCACTATTGCATGTTTCATAACTGAGTAGTTGCACTGACTTGTGCATGTTTCCTTTGTTGTAGGTGTGATGTTTCTATAATTTGGAGAAAAATGAAAAATAATTATGAATCTTGTCTTTCTAGAAGCTTCGAAGGTGGTTTTAATCATTTACTATTGATTGAAATCTTGAACTCTTATCCTATAGGTCTTATCTCTTATCCTTAGAGCTTATCCTCCTTCATATGTGGATCTAAGTCCTAGATTGGTAAAAGCAAAACTACCCTATTTACCCTATAAATTCACTGCCTCCCATAGAGTCTGGGTTGGCTTTTGGAGACTCTTAGTTATGCCCTGATGCTACTAATTTTTACCTAAGGATTCATTCACATCCTTGATTTGTGATTGTAGGCTTTCTTTGTGGCTAAGGAAGGACAAGTTTGGTGGGAGACATATACATGGTCAAGATCTATAAAAGGGTTGTAATTTTCTCCTACATTTCATTAATACAAAATTCTTTGTTTTTCTATACTTATGTGCATTTTGTGCATATGCATTTCAATGCCTTATTGGCTCATTGATTAGAGATATTAGTCTATGCTATTTGTATCATGTAGTTCTTGTGCTTGTTATAGTTGTTTTGCATGTTCCATTTATACCAAATGGAGTTGGAGCTAAAGTTCACAAGAAGGGAGAAGAGGATAACTTATGTTGGAATCTAGTAGGTATTACCTCCATGTTCTAATTTCTCCAAGGAAAACACAAGTATTTTGTTTATGTTGTTTCTAGAGAAAACCACTAGATCTAGGGAATTCACTTATGTTCGCAAGAGAGACTTTTTTGTCAAGCAACATTAATGTTTTATATATGAATTATACACTGGGAATTCATAACATACATAACACACATTGTTGTATATCATAAATGCAACACACTAGTTCACATTGTGTTTTCAATATCTTAAATATGTATAGTGGAAATTAAAATATGTCACATGTTAGTGTTGGTATTTTGCGGCACTACTGCATATTAAGAAATTATGCGTTGGTGCATTATAAACAATAGTATTATATCATGCCCAAAAATTTAAGTGAATTGTGAAAAATATTCTATAAGAACCTCCAAACACCCAAAATTTTATTTATAATAAAAATGCATTAAATATACGCCTTACCAGTGGCGAAGTCTCTTTTGATAAATTTTCGAAATCTTGTAGCACTAAAACCATTTGAGAAAACCTCCACTAGAAAGTATTTTCCTTGTAGTGTTCATCCATTTCAAGTTTCTAATCTACCTCTTCTGCTCTATATTTTCTTCTTGTGGATTCTACCATGAGAATATATATCATCGGGAAGAGGGCCTTGTTGGCGAAGACCCAAACTACTTTGAAAGAAGGTGGTTGACCTAGGATTTTCCAAGGGTGGAATCCATGGTTTCCCATTACAACCTTCAATCTAGATTATAAAGTGAGGCACAAATCCAAATTGTTTAAGGATTGAAAAAATGAATGCATTCTTAACTTTGTCAAAGGAATTGGCTATGCCAATTTTAATTACCATTCATTTCTCATCATGGGACCTACTAGAGTGGATAAATTCTCACACAAAGAGGTTGGTGTCCATGATTTGATTTTGTTGAACAAATACCCCTTGATTATTCGATGTTATATAAGCAAACATGTGATTTAATAAACCATTTTCTATAATTTTGGACAAAATTTTATAAGAGGTGTTGCACAAGGACATTGAATTAGGAGGGTTTAATTTCTTTAGAAATGAGATACAAAGTACAAGAGTTTATCACACCCCACAACTTTGGTTTTTGGTTGTATATGCCAAGCATATGACATAGATCATATTTATTATATGTTAGTAAGCCATGTAGAAGTGGATAGAGAAGCCACTTGGGGAGAGATCCTTGTTTGGATTAGTCCCCATATGAATCTAACTTATTTTCCTTTATTAGTTGGATTAGAGTCTTTTGATATTATGTTGAGACCATGTTTGTTCTGGCATAACATTACTTGAGAAATGAGTGCATAGTTTGGACCCTCCTTTGAGTATAAACACTTAGAAATGTTCATGTTCTTGATAGTATCAAACTCTCTAAGCTACCCTATAAACTCAAGTTGGATTTATTGTACAAGATTTCTTAGTTTTCTAGCATGGGCCTACTTATGAAAGAATGGTGTGTTCTTATCTCCATATTTAAGTAAATTACTTCTTTATTTAAAAAGGAAGTGTTATCGTTCTCTATGAAAATATAGGTTAAAAAACATCCTAAATAAATCCCTCTCCTATATTTCCATACAAGGAGTGATCTCTTGGGTTTTCGTTGTTGCTTGAAGGTATTCAACTGCTACTATAATTCCTCTCTTTCTTTGGAAGAGGGGATAAAATAAAATTTACCCATTCCTTTAAGTTTGTTTTAATTTCTCTTATTCTTGTTTCCCATACAAAAGATGATGATCCATGAATAGGTTGACTCCACATCGCTTAGATAACCCACACTTATATAGGATCATGCAACCATAGAGGATTAAATTGGAAGGGGATAGGCTTGTAGTTTATGATTGCTTGAAGATCGATTATGATTGATTTATGATTAGAGGTCAATGAAGGGAGAATAAAAGAGGGCACATGAAAATTATGTAAAAGAAAGGAGTTGTGGATGAGCAAACAATTTTTCTGTTTAGCAATATGACTAGGCCCAAGATGTCTATTTCATCAAGTGGATTTTTCTTTTTTGTATTTAGACCATAGATATCTCAATCCATAACCATTTCATCCAACATTTCTTTAAGAGAGTTTGTAATGAGCATTCCTCCCCTCTTTTCCCTTGGGGAGAAAATCATATTGAAGTCCTCGACTTGAATCTTATTGATAATTAAATGAGAATATCAATTAACTTTAAGAGAAGCTTAGTAATATTTATTTTCCATATAATGAATAGGTGCATAAATATTATGGAGATGAATTTTCTCACCAGATGATTTAATAGTATGTTTAGTGTAGATCCAATGTTCAATGAGATGAATGATTTAAGGTTCCACAACTAATGAGGAAAAGTTACATAACATGCCTACGCCACGAGAAGGTCCTCAACTTTTGTGTCTTAAAGGAGAGTGATCACTAGCGTTTCTAATCCTATCAAATCTCACATGGCTTATTGCTTTGCATCACTACTTATTCCCCTACAGTTCCAAAAAAGCATTTTCATTTCTAGGATTTGGAGCTTTGGTGCCACCCCCAAGGTGATCACTAGCATGGATTGAGAATGACTTATGATATATTTACATACTTAATTAAAAAAGAGTTTTTCTATGCATCACCACTAAGTGTTAATACAAACTCCATATACTTATTTCATGTGATATACTATGTGGTTTTTTTATTTATATCACATTTTACACAATGTAGTATAAATATAAAATGTATTATAATATGTGATTGTTTCAATATAACTTCTAAATTTAAAGTGATACAAATTAAAGAATTATTAATTTTAAATTAATATTAATATATATCTACAACTATTTAAATTGGTTAACGATTAGGATCATATAATATCCATTTAGACATTAAAAAAATTCATATATATAGATACACCTTAAACATTCAAAATATCTCTATCAAATAATATGCCAAATTTGAATTTAATAGTGATTTTAATAACATTGTTATAAAAAATTAATAAACATAAAATTCCAATTATATCTGCAAATAAATAATATAATTGCACATTCAAAGAATATACTAAACACATATAAATATAAATATAATTATTAATTTCCATACCATAAATCTTATAACAAAAATGTCAGTGATATTATGCGATTCGTTTTAGTAAAAATTAATAAATAAAAATTTCAAATCATGTTTACAAATAAATAATAAAATTACACACTTACAAAGTAGGCTAAGCAAAAATAAATATGCAATTGTATGTTCTTAAAACATGTGAACATGCAAGGCATATACATTTGTGACATGCATTATTTTAAAAGATTAATTTTCATTTGATTTCATCAGTCATTAATAATTAAGTTTAATATTGGATAATTTAAAGGAAAATAAAAATATATATCATTTTTATTTAAGAATGGATAAGCCATTTTTCTCTTTTATTCAATGTATATTTAAAATATTAATGTTTTCACATCGATATTATTATTATGATATAGGACAAGTTTATTATATAATATAATAATGATGTTAGAATGATATTTTTATTATTATATAGGACAATTACATATTAAATATGGATATTATTTTGAAGGACTTATATTAAATACAAATTTATTCGTATGTATAAAGTATAACTATAATTGGCATAATTTTAATATATAAATTATATTTAACATTAAATTTTTAAATAGTTATTATATTGTTAAAAATATTTTTAATGAAAAATATTATTTTTATAAAATTAAAATATCTATGAAGTGGGTTGGGTTGTTTTTATCTTATTTAGTCATATTTGTTTATGTTTTAAAGTTTAAATATTTTTTTTAATATTAAAGTGAATATTTATATTTGACTTACGTTTTTAGTTTATAGTTATTTAAAAAAAAATGTTGTTTTTTTCCAAATGTAATTCAGGGATTCCAAGGATAGCGAAGTTATATTTGTTAATAACTTAAAGTTTATATATTAAACCGAATATTTATATTTGAGTTAAGTTTTTAGTTTATAGTTAAAAAAAAAAAAATGTTGTTTTTTTAAATGTAGATTATGAACTCGAAAGATCAGTGAAGTCATATTGGTTGATGATTTAAAGTTTAATTTATTTATTTATTATTTTTTTTAGTGAAGTCATATTGGTTGATGATTTAAAGTTTAATTTATTTATTTATTATTTTTTTTTATAAGTGAATATTTATATTTGAGTTAAGTTTTTAATATATAGTTATTTAAAAAGGAAAAAAAAAGATATTTTTTTAGTGTGGTTTATAGATTCTGGAGATTAGTGAAGTCATATTTATTGATGATTTAAAGTTTAAATAACCTTTTTTATATTAAAGTGAATATTTATATTTGAGTTAAGTTTTTAGTTTGTTATTTTTTTTCCCGTGAAAATAGTCTCGGGAAAATGTCAATCACAATTGACCCCATAATCTCTCATAGTGAGATGCTTATGCAACATGTACTCGACCAAATGAACTCATCATAAAAGATAAAGCAAGAAATGAAAAATAATACCTATTAAAAATTTATAAACACTACAACAAATATAACAAACTAAGTGACTTTAATTGTGCGGGAAAAACAATCATTATAAATCCTAGAGATGACAATACTTTCGAATTAATTTTATCAATTTAATTTTTATTTATATAATCATTACTTAATATATTAAATATTAAATATATTATTTAAAATTATAAAAAAATTAATTCTAATAAAATATATTTAAATAAAAAATATTTAATAATTATTAAAAAATAATTAATTTTTATTAATAAAAATATATATTTTTATAATAAATATGAAAATAAAAATAATTCACTAATAAATATTACTTATTTTTAATTAAATAAGAATAATAATTGTTAAAAAATCACCCCCAATGAATAAAAAGACAGAATATTGATGTTCTACTAGAGATTTTATAATAACACGCCTAACCATCATAAGTGAGGAAAAATTTCAAACAAATTGTAAAATATAAGATTATTGTATTTTATTTTTATATTTTAAAGTCTATTTATATTTATATGTTGGTATTATTTTTTCTCATAGAAAAAGTTGTAATTTTATTCATAAGACAAAATTACATTATGTAGATGCTAAAGAGCATATGCCAATGATCTGTTCCTGTTTTCACAGAAACCATAAAAAAATAATGAAAAAATAAAAACGTTATTATTTTCTCCCTTTCTTTTTCTGCACCTTTCGCCATCCTCCAGTATTGGGGGTAGCAGTTACAATGGATAACTGATTTTCAGTTATAATTGTGGGAGACGCCTTGTCCGACTCAGATCCTTCTGATCCATGAGTTGTCTTGTTGCCATATATTTCCTTTCCTGTTGGCTGGGAAGCTTGTTGCTGCAAAGTGTTGCTGGGGGTGTCCTCTTTCCTTGGTGTGCTTTTCTAGACTTTTTGTTCATCCATTTATGCTTTATATTCTGTAGTCTCTGATGTGTCTTCTTCTTCTTCCAATGGATCTATATGTTGCCATCCTTTAGGCTTCCTTTGTTGCTTCTTGTTACTTTCGGGCATGTTCCTGGCCTATGGACAAGTACTGAGGAGGTGGCCTGTTTGTAGACATCCACGGCAATGGAACACTGTATTTTCGTAATCCAGCGGTTGTATCCACTTTGTATTATTGAAATTCAGTGTTATACTTTCTGGCAGTCCCTGACTGAGATCTAATTCAACACAAATTCTGGCGACAGTGAATATTCCCCTTGTGACTCTGTCTCCATCAATCTTTAAAAATTTCCCCAAAGTATTCCCTATGGCAATTAAGACCTTATGGTGCTAGAAATGTAATGGAAGGTTGTGCAACCTTACCCAAACTGGCATCCTTGATACCACCATTGTGTTGGCATCGAAATATGGAAACCAAGGGGTCATGAAGTGCCCTGCGCTGCCTCAAAACCATGGCCCCTTGCTGAGGATATATTCTTTTTCCTTTTCTGTATTAAAACTTACTATAAAAAACCCCTTGTGGCATAAGTATATTTCACAGTTTGGTTTCCATGATGTGTGAATCCAGTGGTGCAGATCATCAGATTTGGGCCAAAACTCATTGAATCTACAAATAACTGAGTGGGAATAAAGATCTGAGTATAAAGAATTTACCTCAGGCATTGCAATGGTGAGAGCAGGATTCTCAGTTTTTTGTTCTACAATATAGGATGTTGGAAGTTCTGGCATTGTTGATGTTTTGGTCTACACTTTCCCCTTGCCTTTGATCGCATCCTTGAAGGAGCCTGTGTTCTTGGAGCTCGTCCAAGAACATCCACCTCGCAGACAGAGATTGATGATGATGGTCGAGTCTGTATTAATGTTGTATTCCTGTAGGGTGTAATGATCTTGTAAGATATGTTCCATGTGGATTAGATTTTTTCCGTGTGCTGGCATACCAAGGAGATTCTGAATTTTATTTCTTAAAGCCTAGATCCTGCAACCCTTTCAGAGCTTCAAGCAATAATGTCTGCCTTCCGGTGTTTTGATAAAGAACTAAATGAGGTCCATCTTAGTAGGGTATGAATCTTCCTGAGAATGACCTCGATCTGTTGTCTAGGTCACCCTGTTCCGAATCACCAGATCCTCGTCTTTCTGCTTATCTATTCGTGATTTAGGGTAGAGAGGTGTTTTGGCGATTGCAAGCCCCCGGATCTGAACCTTTTGTGGGCTTCTTACTCTTCTGCACCTGATCTATTAGATCATTAAAAGATCTGAGAATATTGATGCCTTCTATGGCATGAGAGTTTGCCCCTGATCCATTCTATGGCCATGCAAAAACTACATTGCCAAGCTCGGGATTATGGAAAAAGTTTATGGGTGGCAGTCTATCCCTTACCTCTGGGTATGTGACGTGTCAGCTGCTAGATCCTGCATTGAATGCGTCAAATTTTCCTTGATCATGGGCTTGAGAAAACGCAAAATAGATATCTGCCTCAGCCCTTATCGTCTCCTTCTGTACGCTCCAGCTCTACGCCCTTTGCTTGTCAAGCCTTTCAAGTTGCCATTTCTGTAGCCCATCACCTCAACCCATTCAAAAGCCAGATCTAGGGCTCTATATCAGATCCACCTGAAATTTATCAGATCCAGCTTCCTGGGGTTGCTTCCCTGATGGACCCTGCCTTTATTGACTTCATCGATCTGCGTTGCGACACTAAAGATGGGGATGTCCTCAGAGGTGGACAGATTGTATGCATCACCCGATCCAAACCCAGGCTTTAGCTTCAGCAAGGGCATGGTAGCATCGCATAGGAGCTAGCAGTGAGGAGAAGCAAAACTCATTCTGGATTTGATTGCAAGGCAGGTTTCAAGAAAGGAGAAGGGCGCCAGGGACATAGCCCGTGGCTTTGATGTAACGGTGCTATGGCCGAGTGTTATGTTGGTTGTGCTTGTTGTTGCCATGATCTCCTGCCGAGAGATCCAACTGGCTAATCTTTCACACATAAATAATTAAATTCGAGTCTTATATTTTGATATTATTAGATGTGAACATAGTTATTATTTATTTTTAGAAAGAATAGAGTATTAGAAAATTTTAACGTCCATGAAGCTAAAGATAGTTTATGGGACAAATTGCTTATTCATCTTGTTGATGTATTCAGCCCTTTTCCTATGAAGCCTCACAATAAACGCTCTCAACTTCTCGACAAACCCCTCGTTAAATAGATCATCCCAAGAACTAGCTGCCAAAATATCTGCATAACTTTCCCTGTTATCTTTGAAGGCCTCACATTTTAAAACGAAATGTTTTTTTTGTTTCCACTTTTCTAGAAGAGAAAAAAATACATACTCTTTCCTCCCACACTTCTTTTTGCCTTTTCCAGTGCCCTATTTCACAATGAAGTTCATGAGAATTAGTCCTTAACTAAGCAATAAGAATTTTGGCTCTCCAAGAAATATTGTCCTCTATGTAAGCTTTTTGTTGATGATTATGAGTGGGATTAAACACTTCAATATAGTATTTTTTCTTTCTCCAGCCCCTTATCCCAAGTATGCTTGTGGAACTTATCCATAACAAAAGCTTTAATTTATCTCTTTATTGTTTATGGGACACATGTTGAAGAAAATACCTTATTTACTAAACCATTTGTTATTTTTTGCATCCAAGTCTTCTTTCTTTTGCACAATACATTATTAAAGATAACCTTAGGCCATCTGCCCTCTTCCATTTGCTCATTTTTTTTAAATACCTTATGACTCCCACCATAGAAATTGCTTCAATAGGAGCAAACTCTGTTTCATTTAACAAGATAGCATAAGGAACTACACTTTTAATTTTGAATTTATTAGTAATCAAACACTTATGAAAGTAGATGAATTATTATTAATATTTTATGTATTACTAATAATATAAATATTAAATATTATGTTAATTATTTTTCCATATTATCTTTGTTTAATTTTAAAATTAAATAATAATAATAATAAAGATAATATAACTTAATTTTAAGGTTATAGTTAATTTAGACACCGAATTTGTGTATGAGATCTCCTTGTTTGTGGGAGAAGGGGCCCATTTCTGCAAAATGATATGGTTATTAAAGTATATGGAGGTGTTCATGGTGTGCCCCTCTGGATTTAAACCTATAACCTCTTACAAGGAAGAACATGTTCTTAACCATCATGCATACTTAAAAAAAATTCCAATTTAGATGTATACTATTATAGATACACTTTAACTCCATATATATCAAGTTTCAAGAGGGACTAAATTTTTGGAAGTGCAACCATTTTTAAGTTTCAAAAATTTGACAAAATATTTGTACTTAATTTGATCTATCTCATGGGTTTAATAAGTCTAGATTTAAGATAAATTTAAATTGTTATTATTCTATTTTTTTGTTGAAATGACTCTCATTTTTCCATGGAACACATGGATGGAGAGCATATCAACCATTAGCCACAATAGAGGTTAGTAAAATCCAATCACATTTAACCTATAACCTATGACTTCCATGTCAGTGAATTTATATGTATAAATCCCATTACATTTAATTATCGATTTGAGAGTTGGTAAACATATGAAATGCAAACATTGTATATGTAAAATTAAATCATGTGTAGTAATTGAACTCTTATTGTAGTAACACATAAAACTAAGTTTAAGAAAAGGAGCGTTTTTTAACACACTTGCATGAAAGAAATGCACTCGCATGAAATACAAAAATTACTCAACCACTCAAGTTGTAAAACTAAGTTTAATAGAGGGAGAGTTTTGAACACACTTGCATGAAAGAAAAGCTCTCACATGAAATACAAAAATTACTCAACCACTCAAGTTGTAAAAACCATGTACTTTGACATTGATCATTCTACTAGGATCCCACCCTAGTGTCACCAAATTATTTCTTTGCATGATTTTAAAATTTCCTTATTTTCATAAATCATCATTCTATTTTTAATAAGTTATGGTAAAAGCTAAATAATAATGCAAGAAAGGAAACATACCATACTTGTATCAATGAAAGACTAACTATAAAAATGAAATTGCACAAAGGAAAAACCACAATGTTCTCATGGAGAGAACTCCCTCCAAAATTCATGGTAAGAAATGGAAACTATAACATGACAAACTTAAATAAAAACATGACATTTATAGAATTAAAGAATGAGAAACCATGTGAAGAGAAATATCAAAAGTTTTATTTTATTCATTATAAGTTATACATATGTTCGAGGAGTCCTTCTTTTTGGAATGAATAAAACACTATTATTTATATATAACTAAGATAACCAATAGTAATTTTAGATCCACAATTCTCTTTTAGATCCATAGGTTTCTCATGTGGTTACAAACATTTGCTAATAATTAACAAGTTTTTGGACACCTAATCCTTTACGGGTTGGCGTAGAATGTGAACAACCATGAAAGTCCAAGAAACCTTGAGATATGGAACTCAACGGTCACACAAATGTACTATAAATTATATCATGTCAATAATAATGTATTCAATGTTTATCACCCATCTTTGTTGTTTACATTCCATGTGAATTTAACATGGTATCAGAGCTAGCGATATCCTGCCATGCGCATATTTGAGCCACTTGTTTAATGGCCTTTTTGTGCAGAAGTGAGAGATCTGCCATTGTAGAATTGACACCTTTTGCTTGGAGCATTGAAGTGAGTCAAATTATGTGTGTCAGAGGTGTTGTGATGGAGGTGTTGTGCGAGAGGTTAAACGTTTTGCATTGAAACCAAAACTGGCACGCCATTTTTTATTACCACAGATACACATAGTTATTGCAGTTGCAGTATATTCATTTAACATCATACCATTTCTCCGCATTACCATACCTCCTCCCACTGCAAACGACTCTTGGCATTCCTCAGTTCCATTTTTGGATTCTCTGCCTCCACTGGCGGCTCTTTTAATGCTATATGAACAATTATTACCACCAAACGCTACTGCTATCCATCCAGTCAGAATATTGTCTCCATATCCGAGCATAGTTTTGTTGAAACTGTAATTTCCAACTGCCCGCATTTATTCCAGTAAAACCACTTGTTTCTTATCGCACCGCCTTTTTCCGAGCGTGGTATTTTTGGAGGGGGCTCCGATCAGTGCGACCTATTGACGCGTGTCCACTGTACGGTTTCAAAACCGCCAATCCCCAGAACGTAAAGTTCGTGTAAAAGGGGCTCCCGAGGAATTAATGATAGCCGTTCGATTAAATCAACGGACCTGCATGATGTGAACTTGCGTGGAGTAAAATTTTGGTTTGACCGCTGGTTTTATTAGTAAGGCATTTAATGAATATTTACTATGGTCGTAAATATAGGTAAAAGGCTTTAGTTTATTATGTACAGGAAGTATGGGCATATTTTTTTATTGTTAAAAATATATGCAATATGTAAAGAGTAATGTTTTTTTTGTTGACTTGGTATTAGAAATGAAACGCACAGCAGTGCGAGAGAAGAAAAAAAGAGGGCAGGGTTAATTTTTCCCAGTGAAGACATATTTGAAATATGCAGCAGCGCATATGAATGAGAAAATATTTACACAGCAGTGTAAATATATATTGCAGAGATAGTGTTGAAATGCAAATTTTTTTGATGAAATGTAAAAATGCAGCAGCATAAAGGAGTTTTGTTTTTGTTGAATGTAAAATGTGAAGGAATTACATTTACAGTAGTAAATGTAAGAAATGTTTCATTTTACAGCAGTGTGTTAATTTTCATGAAACAGAGTATTACTCTCTGTTGCAGAGACAGTAATTTTTTGTTGAAATGTTCTTGGTGTAATCCCTCAGGTAGAGGAAGAATATATTTGTATCAGTTGTTGTTTGATTAATTAATACAAGTTTATTTTGGTTGAGAAACTCTGCTTTGCTTAGAAATTTTTTGCTTGCCTGTGTTAAAGATCCTGTGGAGAAAATAGAGCATTGTTCTCTGTTCTTTTGTGTTTGAAATTACCAGAAATTTCCAACAGTGGTATCAGAGTAGATCCAGGCTCTTTGAAGGTGTCAAAGAAGCTGAAGGAAGGAGTTTTTTGCTGCAACAACTTCTCCAGTAGAGTGAAGTCTCAGGCAAAAGGCTCCAGGTATTTCTCAAAGTTTTGTTTGTGTTGTTGTTGAAGACAATCAGTGATTTTTAATACACAGTCAAATATTTGAAGCATAGCTGAGAGTGCAAGGAATGGCTGGCTCCAGCACCAGCACTAGCATGGGTATCTTTAATACCCAGCTTCCACAGTTTAATGGAAAAAACTATGACTATTGGGCAATAACCATGAGAGCCCTGTTTGCCTCACAAGATTTATGGGAACTTGTTGAATATGGGTTTGAAGAACCAGGAGATGAAGAAGAGTTTAATAACTTGACATAGGCAGAGAAAGATCTGTTGAAGAGCAATAGGAAGAAGGATTCCAAAGCCCTCGTATTTTTTAATCAAGCAGTGCATGAGAGTGTGTTTCCAATGATAGCAGCAGCCAAGACATCCAAAGAAGCATGGCAAACCCTCAATACAGCCTATCATGGCATGGAGAAAGTGAAAACAGCAAAACTAGAGTTGCTGAGAAGAGATTTTGAGAATTTTTGCATGAAGGAGTCAAACAATATTGACTCATTCTCCACACATGTGATTGGTCTAGTCACACAAATAAGATCTCATGGAGAAACCCTTGAAGAAAGGAGGATTGTGGAGAAACTGTTGAGGGTCCTACCTTCAAAGTTTGATGTGATTGTCACCACCATAGAAGAGACAAAGGATCTCACAAACTTTTCAGTTGATGAACTTCATGCATCGCTGATAACACATGAGCATAGGTTGAGTAGAAATGAAAACTCACCTCTAGAGAAAGCCTTTAAGACCCAGATGTCCTTTAGAAGAGGAAGAGGTCAAGGTAGAGGAAACAAGAGAGGAAGAGGCAGAAGCCAAAACAGAGGTGGAAGAAATAGTCCAGCAAATGCTCAAAGAAGAGGCAGCAATCCAAATCAGAACCAAGGTCAAGGCAACAGCCAACAAAGTGGACAACATCATGCTCAAGGACAAAGGTATGAAAAATGCAATGTCCAATGTTATTATTGTAAAAAATATGGGCATTATGCAAATGAATGTAGGAAGAAGCAGCATGATATGACTAATAGATCAAGTACAAATATCACTAGAGAAAATATCAGCCAAGATAATGTGTTGTTAGCTTGTAATATGGCTGAAAAAAACAGTGATGATATATGGTTTCTAGATTCCAGTTGCAGCAACCATATGACAGGAAACATAGCCATGTTTTCTGCTTTAGATCAAAATGTGAAGTCACAAGTCACACTTGGGACTGATAGTAAATTTTTTGTTATGGGAAAAGGAGAAGTAAAAATATTTACAAAGAAAGGTAAAAAGAAAACCATAGCAGATGTCTATTATGTTCCTGGAATGAAGTGTAACCTCTTAAGTATTGGAAAACTTGTTCAAAAAGGGTACAATGTTTTCTTTGAGAATGATGTATGCACCATCATGGATAGAGCACCCAGCAAACGATGCATTGCTGAAGTAAAAATGATAAGGAACGGGATGTTCCCTCTCAGAATAAAGGCAGATTTGAAAAATAAAGAAGTAATTGCAGCAGTTACCCAAGAGGCTTTCCAAAGCGAACCAAAAGATGAAAATTGGTTGTGGAACTTGAGATTTGGACATCTCAACTTTGGAGGTCTTAACTTGTTGAGTAGAAAAAGAATGGTAAGAGGATTACCATTGATAGAGAAACTGGACAGCCTTTGTGAAGGTTGTATCTTGGGGAAACAACACAAAGAAATTTTTCCATCAGGGAAAAGCATCAGGGCAAAAGCACCCTTAGAAATTGTCCACTTAGATTTATGTGGACCAATGCAAACTCCATCACTAGCAGGCAGCCAATATTTTCTAACATTCATTGATGATTTCACCAGAAAGACTTGGGTTTATTTCCTGAAGAACAAAAGTGAAGTGTTTGAAAAATTTCGAAATTTCAAAGCACTTGTGGAAAACCAAAGCGGGCTGCATATCAAAGTTCTGAGAACTGATAGAGGAGGTGAGTATATCTCCAAGGAATTCCTACGGTTTTGTAGAGAAAATGGAATACACAAACAGTTTACCACAAGGTACACTCCGCAGCAAAATGGAGTAGCTGAAAGGAAGAACAGGACAATCATGGACATGGTGAGGAGTATGTTAAAGGCAAAGCATTTGCCAAATGATTATTGGGCTGAAGCTGTACACTATGCAGTATATATTTTGAATAGGTGTCCAACAAAAGCAGTCATGAACAGAGTGCCAGAAGAGGCATGGAGTGGGAGAAAGCAAGGAGTCACCCACATGAAAGTTTTTGGATGTGTGGCTTATGCACACATTCCAGATCAGCTAAGGAAGAAGTTGGACAGCAAAGGGGAGAAATGTATTTTCATTGGATACAGTGAGGAATCCAAAGCTTACAGGTTGTATATCCCATCTACCAAGAAGTTTTTTGTGAGCAAAGATGTTTAGTTCATTGAGGAGGAAGCTTGGGATTGAAGCATAGAGAAAACAGTGAATGTTAAAAATTGTTTGTCTCGTGATGAAAACGATGAGGAGATAGCTGAAATACATCCCCAAATAGCAGTGCCAACACAATGACAGCAAGAGACACCCTTGAGGAGAAATGAAAGTGCTTCTCCAAGCACACCACAAGGAGGAAATTCAAGTGCTTTTTCAAGCACTTGTACACCAAATGAAAGAGGTAAGAAGTTCATAAATTTAAATGACATTTATGAACAAGAGGCAGCAAATGAAGGAATGAATTCTTTGTTTGCATTATATTGTCATGTTGATGACCCTATTCATTTCGAAGATGCAATTAAGGATAGGAAATGGATAGAAGCTATGGATGAGGAGATCAATGCCATAGAGAGAAATAAGACATGGGATTTGGTTGAACTACCAAAAGGTAAAGAGGTCATTGGAGTTAAATGGGTTTACAAGACCAAGAGTAATGCTGAAGGCAAGATAGAAAGGCACAAGGCAAGACTTGTTGTCAAAGGATATAAGCAGCAGTATGGGAGAGACTATGAAGAAAATTTTGCACCGGTTGCTAGAATGAAAACCGTGAGAGCAGTGTTGTCCATAGCAGCACAAAACAAGTGGAAAGTTTACCAAATGGATGTGAAGTCAGCATTCCTAAATGGAGTGTTAATGGAAGAGGTTTACATTGAGCAACCTCTAGGATATGAGAAGAAAGGTCAAGAGCACAAAGTGTGCAGATTGAAGAAAGCTCTTTATGGGCTGAAGCAAGCGCCAAGAGCATGGTACAGTAGGATAGATTCCTATCTACTGGAAAATGAATTTGCAAAGTGTGAGGGAGAACCCACCCTCTACATCAAAGAAAAGGATGGTAAAATTTTAATTGTTGTGTTATATGTTGATGATGTTATTTTTACAGGTAATGATGACTACCTCATTGAAAATTTCAAAACAGTCATGAAAGAAGAATTTGAAATGACTGACATGGGTTTGCTAAGATACTTCTTAGGAATAGAAGTAGATCAAAATGAAAATGGGATTTTTATCTCACAGGCAAAATATGTTAATGAAGTATTGGAAATATTTAATATGCAGGACAACAAGGCAGCAATCACTCCCATAGTGATGGGATTAAAACTCAGCAAAGAGGACAACAGCAAGGATTTTAATCTTAGTTTGTACAAGAGCATAGTTCGCAGCCTCATGTATTTCACTGAAACTAGGCCAGATATAATGCATGTTGTTAGTTTAATTTCCAGATTCATGGAGAGGCCAAAAGAAGCACATTGGCAGGCAGCAAAAAGAATTCTGAGGTATGTTAAAGGTACTAAAAGGTTTGGCATTTTATATACTGTCTCATAATGTTCAGATTTAGTTGGATACACTGATAGTGATTGAGTTGGAAGTGTAGATGATCGGAAAAGCACATCCGATTATGTTTTTCACATGGGTTTAAGAGCCATTTCATGGGCTTCTAAGAAACAACCTATTGTAGCGTTGTCTATAGCAGAGGCAGAATATGTGGCAGCTACATCAGCAGCATGTCAAGCAGTTTGGATGAGAAGAATGTTAAGGAGCTTATGCCAAGAGTAGGTAAAAGAAACGGTGATTTTTTGTGACAATAGCTCAGCTATTGCATTATCCAAGAATTCCATGTTTCATAAGAGAACGAAACACATTGACACAAGGTTTCATTACATCAGGGAATTGCTAAGCAATGGAGAAATTGTTTTACAACATTGCAAGACTCAGGAGCAAGTTGCAGACATACTGACCAAGCCATTGGACCAGAAAAGTTTTGAATTTTTGAGGAAATGTCTAGGTATGATTGATAACCCAGCAGTTGAAATTAAAGGGGAGTGTTGAAACTGTAATTTCCAACTGCCCGCATTTATTCCAGCAAAACCACATGTTTCTTATCGCACCGCCTTTTGTCGAGCGTGGTATTTTTGGAGGGGGCTCCGATCAGTGCGACCTGTTGACGCGTGTCCATTGTACAGTTTCAAAACTGTCAATCCCCTGGAACGTAAAGTTCGTGTAAAAGGGGCTCCCGAGGAATTAATGATAGTCGTTCGATTAAATCAATGACCTGCATGATGTGAACTTGCGTGGAGTAAAATTTTGGTTTGACCGCCAGTTTTATTAGTAAGGCATTTAATGAATATTTACTATGGTCGTAAATATAGGTAAAAGGCTTTAGTTTATTATGTACGGGAAGTATGGGATGAGTAAAAGAAAGGTATGGGCATATTTTTTTATTGTTAAAAATATATGCAATATGTAAAGAGTAATGTTTTTTTTGTTGACTTGGTATTAGCAATGAAATGCACAGTAGTGCGAGAGAAGAAAAAAAGAGGGCAGGGTTAATTTTTCCCAGTGAAAACATATTTGAAATATGCAGCAGCGCATATGAATGAGAAAATATTTACACAGCAGTGTAAATATATATTGCAGAGATAGTGTTGAAATGCAATTCTTTTTTATGAAATGTAAAAACACAGCAGCGTAAAGGAGTTTTGTTTTTGTTGAATGTAAAATGTGAAGGAATTACATTTACAACAGTAAATGTAAGAAATGTTTCATTTTACAGTAGTGTGTTAATTTTCATGAAACAGAGTATTACTTTGCAGAGATTGAAATGTTCTTGGTGTAATTCCTCAGGCAGAGGAAGAATATATTTGTATCAGTTGTTGTTTGATTAATGAATACAAGTTTATTTTCGTTGAGAAACTCTGCTCTGCTCAGAATTTTTTTGCTCCCAAAAACAGAGCATTGTTCTTTGTTCTTTTGTGTTTGAAATTACTAAAAATTTCCAACAGTTTTCATAGCCCATAACACTATGCTCTGTTTATGTTGTATGTTGTGGCTCCCCGCAGTTCTGAAATTTCTGTTACATCACCATACTGGTTTTCATGACTGTGGTATCAGTTCAAACACACCATTACCATGTGAGTAACGCCATAACACTAGTCGTTGTAACATACATGACACCAGACTCCATTTTTGAAGTTAGCGCAATTCTTCTTGACAGTTCCTCTCTGTGTAGTTCCTCGACAGTAATACGTAGAATTTCAAGGTCAGCATTAAAATGTGGTACGAGTCGGAAGAGCTACATAAGCCTTTCCACCCATTGAGGGTTAATTTCAAACCGAAACTTTGATTGCTTTCTTGAATATGTCTTCAGAAAGCGACAAGAAATCCCTTTGAATACAAAACCGAACCTATGCTGGGAATGGCCTTCTAAAACTCCAGAAAGCATCTGGTTCCAGATTCATTCCTCCAGCAAAAGCTACCTTGTAGATACCATACATCAGTCTGAGGTCAAAATCATACAAGAAGAGCTTCATTCCGGGCTTGAAAGGCTATGGTGCATTGAAGTTAGCATTGATTTTGATGGTTGTGTATTCCATCGCATACATTCTCCACATGGACGTTGGAGAGTTTAGACCCTTAGAATTGACATAAGGATCCAAGGCCGAGGGATTGTCATTAGGGATCAAAGGGCTACAAGGACGATTTGCCTTAAACTCGTTGCTCTCAATGTTGGTTTTGCAGAATCGGCATCACTTTTCTCTCGAATTTTTCTAAGACCGCAAGGACGTCTTTCCGAAGCCTCTGTTCATATTGATCAGTAAATTTCACCCAGCTCACCTGCCTCTACACCAATTCAACGTAAGGGAGAAGGTTGATTTCCAGAGATCATCTAAAAATGTAATAGTCCCTCTTGTAGTAACAAGAGACTCATGTGATAAATAATAAAGTAATGAAAAGAACTAAAAGGAACTACGTTGAAGATCAAAAGGTTGTTGCAATCATTCCTCAGGATTTGAATAGAAATAGTTGTCTTCCCATGGTTGGCATATAATTGTTGAAGTTGGCTCTCGTTGGCCCGTTTAAGGGCTTGCACCACCAATGCCCATTGATTCTGGACCCAATACCGAGAAACTCGTTTCAAACTCGTGACTTGAATGAAATCTTTTGGTAGCTAACCATGATTCGAACTATCTCTCCTAGTTTTCTTCTTTTATGAGTTCAGTGGAATAGTATGGATATAACCATGATTCTGAATCCATGTTTGGGAGTTGGAAGACGGCATAATGCGATGTATATTTCTACACGGTGATGGTTCACCCGAACAGTTTGAGTCTAGGGTCTCGGTGGTACACGGTGATGGTTCACTCGAACAGTTTGAGTCTAGGGTTTCGGTGGTTCATTATACAGTATTGAAGTTGGAATTTTATTACAAAATTCTCGTTGGAATTTGATTTTTGGGCATTTAAAGAATTCTTTCCCTCATCGCAATAGCTTGACTGTGGACCATCCATCTGTACTAATTATAGACTTGCTGCAAGGACTTCTCAAGTTTGAGCCTCTTGAAGCTTCAAAAGATTTGAGTCATCCATTCTTCTTAGAGGGAACCAAATTTCATAAATATGGTGAAAACAAATAATAAGAAATCTGATTAGTTGCCCGGGACAATATTGGATTGTTATCAACTTCGTTGGTATTACAATGGCTATTGAAGAGAATCGACCACATTAGGGGATCTCGACATTATCTGCAAGATGGAATCCAATGGAATTGAGTGTGTAGCTATATGTCATTGAGTGTCTTCATTACTCTTGGTGTCTTCGGGCCTGTGAATTGACAATTTTAGACATTGAGCTTATACGTAAACTGGTTCAGGTTTCTGCGTGGAGACTTTGGAGAGAGGGAAGTCACGAAGTGATTTGTCTCTAGCTGAAGTTTTGGTATATCCGCATATGGAAACATATATTTCTTCTGGATTTTAGTTATGCCGCTGGAAAACACCCTATGCATAAACAAAGTTGAATGTCTCGATTTGTCTTCCACTATTGATCAACACTTCTACAACATTTGGCATTTTATTATTCAAGTACAAGGGAATGACAGTTCAGGTTTGTATCTGCAACAATACTCACACAGATCAAATTTTCAGATTTCATGGTTTGAAAAGCTTCTCTGAGTAGTATAATATTGATGCTCTTCTTTTAAAGTTACCACAAGCTTAGTAAGTATTGCAGAGTGAGATTATTACTCTTATTAGTGATCTTGGAAACCCAAGAATTAATGATCTTGGTGCACAACTTTCATAAGAATTAGTGGTTGTTTATATTCTTTAAGTTGCAGTTATTTAGCATTGTTTTATATATATATATGTCACTTGTACTTTTACATTCTAAGAAAGTGCATTTTTAGTTGAAACATTGTTTTGAAATGGATCGAATGGATGATGTATTAGAGTTACTGAATGCTCTAATACATTCCAGTATTCATGGGATGGTAAAAGTTAGCATGTATTCTCTCTCTAACATTCAAACCTGTTTGAAAAATGCACAAGAGAAGATAGAATCTTTTTCAACTTGAATCACAGTTACAGAGAGATGAGTTACAAAAACATAAACATCATGACCCTCATCAACAACCAAAAAGTGGTCAAATCAATAACATTGAAATAGACTCCCATCATCAACAAGAAATGGAAGATGTAGTACCCATTTCAGGAGCAGATGTGCAAAAAGATGCAGAGGTTCAGTTTGCACTTCCCAAGCCCATCATCAGACCTTGGGAAGAGCTTGTCCACAATAAGCACAGAACAGGACTTAGATATGATAAGGAGGCTTCCTTTCATATTTCAGATTACTCAAAGCCCATCCAATTTCAGAGTATTGGATTCCTTCACGACAGTTCACCTTCAGCTTTTCCCGATTCTACTCTTCTTCCACAACAACAACAACAGATTGTGAAATGCAAACACTGTGACTGAGTTGGCCACATGAAAGATCATTGTTTTGATCTTCATCCATGTAAGCATTGTCATTATTCAAACAGATGCTTCAGAAACAAACCTCCTGCAAGAACAAAGATTCATTTTGGATGGATCGCTTGTTAGCAATGGGCTTCAACAACCAAGAAGATATTTCGCTCATACAACAGGATTTTTTCTCGAGTATTGAAAAATCTTGGAATTGAGATCACTTTGTCTTCTCACCTTGTATCTTACAGGGGGGAAGTGATGGTCATCTACAAGCTTTAAAGCCACATCAAGTGAGCCTGAGCCACAACCTGCCATACCAGATTCAGAGTTGTAGCCAGAGACAAAGATGCCCCTGAGCATGCCTTTAGTTGGTGACACCTCTTCAAAGAATTAGGGACACTTCCTTTAGCAGAAGACTTCAGCTTCTTGCCAGTTTTGGAAGAGTTCCAGGAATTGCATTAAGCATTCCAGAGTTGTTGGTCATCCTTAAAACATCACAAGTTGAGACGTCCATTTTCAGGTTGAGACCTCCCTTTTCAGGTTGAGGTTCTCCCTTTTATGCGGGGTGAGACCTCCCTTTCATGGTTGAAGGTTTCCCTCTCCAAAACATCAGGAGCACTTCCTCTAGCAGAAGACCTGAGCTTCATGCTAGACTTGGAAGAGTTTCGGGAACTACACTAAGTGTTCCAGTGTTGGTGGTCATCCCTAAACCACCTCCCTTTATAGCAACATTTCAAAGAGCACATTCAGCCTAGTGCTGCGATGCATTTTTGCACATTTTGTATTATAGCTCTCTTCTTGGACTCATACATACCCCTTTAGATTAAGGAGGGGAATGTTGGACACCTAATTCTCTATGGGTTGGTGTAGAATGTGAATAGCCATGAGAGTCCCAGAGATCTTGCGATATAGAACCCACCGGTCACACAAATGTACTATAAATGCATATCATGTCAATAATAATGTATTCAATGTTTATCATCCATCTTTGTTATTTACATTCCATGTGACTTTAACACAAGTAAATGTGTCTAACTATCACAAAATATCTTTTCATGAATATCTCCAAGGTATTTGATAATAAATATGCAAAATTCTTTCCATGTCCAAAACAAAAATGTGCATAGTTGGAATCTCCAAATATACCCATAATAATCACCAAACATACCTAACTTTCATAGATAAAACATGTTTATTTTCTAATATTTAATGATAAACTCACTTAAAATACTAAAATAATACAAAATTAAAAATAAAAGAAATAATTAAAAAATAATAATAAGATATGAAATAATAATAATTTTGATAACTCAATATTCCTATCTAAAATATATTTTAAACAAATAATTTAATTGATTAAATAAACTATTAAAATATATGATTTCTTTATTTTTATTTTTACATATATATTTATATTTATTAAATAATAAAATATTTTTATACCTATTAAATTATAAAATATACCCTTCTAACACTGAAAATTAAAAAATAAATATGCAATACTCAAAATGTGTTTAAAAGATAATATCAAAATGTAAATGCAATTTAAAAATAAATAATATAATATTGTACTTTCTTTCTTTACATATAGTCCATGTGCAAGTGGAACATAACTTTAAAATGAATTATGCAACTTGGAAACATGACAACTACGATAAGGAAGTCGAAGTGCAAGTGGAACAAAAGTCTAAAAAAAATTTGCAACTTGGAAAGATGACAAATTCATCCATAAATTCAAAGACAAGTTCAAATAGCTCTTGCTTATATCATTTTTATATAATTCTCTACAACAAATCCTTATCATTTCATATTAAATAAAGTTTTATAGTGTTTTTTCTGGACACATATCAAGAATTTTAATAGAGATTGGTTAATACATAGTTATTATTAAAATAGAGATTAAATTGCAACTGCGAAAGATGACAAATTCTTCCATAAATTCAAAGACAAATTCAAATAGCTCTTATATAATTTTTATATAATTCTCTATAGCAAATCCTTGTAATTTCATATTAAATAAGGCTTTATATTGTTTTTTATTCAAATAGCTTTTACTTATCTAATTTTTATATAATTCTCTATTACAAATCCTTATAATTTCATATTAAATAAAGCTTTATATTTCTTTTTCCTGACATATCAAGAATTTTAATATAGATGGGTTAATACATGGTTGATTATTAAAATAGAGATTGGTTATTAAATGATTGATTATTTTAAAATAATAGTGACACATTTTATATTTATATTGATAGATGTAATTATCTTGAAATAGAGTTTTTAAAATTTTAATTTAATTATCAATCATTAATAAATAGATGATAGGAATTTATTTTTATGAAATATTTTAAAATATTTTAATAATAGTTATAAATCAAAGATTAAGATTTATCTCAAAAATAATTATATTTTTTCCTTATATAATTAAATTGATTAATAAAAAATGTCATATAATTAATATAAATTATAATTTTTGAATTTGTAATATTTGTAACTAAAATAGTATAATAAAACTTATTTACATATTAAAAATCTCTATAATAAAATAATAATGAACTTTGTTGATTAAAAATATTATTAAGTATTTTTTAAATATATATAAAACTCATATATTAATTATTCTTCTTCTTCTCATAATAATAATATTTAATTTTATTATTTTAAAAATATGATAAAATAAATAGTTTAATTTCTAAAATATTTAGAATCTATTTAATTTAAATAACTAAATTAATAAATAAAACACCAAAGTATTTAAAAAAACATATAACATAACCTGCACCATAACTAAATTAATAAATAAAACACCAAAATATTTAAAAAACATATAACATAACCTACTCCAGAAATTTAATTATGGCATATGTTATGTTATGATAAAGTGATATTGGCACATGTCATATTGATAAGATTTTGGAATATTTTTAAAAACATGTCATCACATAGATGAAGAATTTGAAACTATTAAATAAACTGATTATGATGTTACTATTTAATGTAATTTTCAAGGAAAAGTTTACTCGACTTTTTCATCTCATTCATGTATCTCTTTTTACTCACGTCTTTAATTCTTAGGCTATTTTTTGGTTATTTTTACTCAAGTCTTTAATGGTTAGGCTTAAGAGTCTTTAAAAGATTTAGTCAAAGTTTGAATGCCATGGTTAGGAGTTTTCCTAACTTTTACTTAATCTTCGCACTACTTAATCTTGGATCTCTTTGGTTTAAAGGTTAATATTTATCTCCTTTTATTCGAGTCTTCAATTTCTTAGTTTAAGAGTCTTCAATTTCTTAGTTTAAGAATCTTTAGAAGACTCCATCAAAGTTTAAATGCTATGTTTATGGACTTTCTCCAAATTCTTACTTTTATTTAAACCTTGTAATACCTAATTTTTAACCTCCTTTATTTGAAGGTTAAGGGTTGATTTTTTATTTGATCCTAAAAAAAGTGGCTTTTAGACTTTGAGTGATCCATAAAGTGTAGTAGACATTTCACTTGTTATATCATTATAATAAATGTATAGATAAAATTTGAAATCTATATTATGAGGTTTATTTTCCTTAGATTTATAAAATTATTAAGTTATTATTTTTATGCATGTAATATAGAAAATGTAGAAAATAGAGAACATACAAAAATATAATTACTCAGTACCATAACAACACAAAGTATGACTCGAGAAACTTTTTCGAGAGAAAACCCAGTTGGAAGGTTGGGTTGCTCTATCTCTCTTTCGCTAAAAGGAAATGAATGCAAATACAAAGAAATGAGATTGTAGTAGATGGGCTGCTATGATACAAAAACCCTCTTTGTTTTCTCTCTCCCTATCCAATCTCAACTACTATGCTCATTTATGGAACAAAATGCACTCAAATAGAATGGAATCTCTCTTCCTCCTAGTGGCTTGGTTATAACACAGGCTGATAGCCTACTAGTGGTTAAGCTTGACCCCTTTAACCCTTGACTAGAGTTACAATATTGAATCTTCTAGAGTCTCTTTCATTACAATAACCTAGATAACCTATTTTCCATGAATAAAGGGGGCTGACGTGGCCTCATCTCAAATCATTGTGGTCAAAATAAGAAGGTCAACTTTTTTGTGGCATAAATTTTGCATGCGGACTCTGATTTAGGCGATTCTTGCATAGTTGAAAAATGTATCTATGTGTAGAATAGGGGGTACAATGCTTAAGAGAAACAATTTTACACCAAAATACAACCATTTGATGACTTAAACTGCTTCAAAAAGGTTTTAGACCCCAATTTTCCAAACTAGGGTTGACTGGTAAAAATCATCTTGTGAGATGATTTCTCTACTTTTTCCACTATGAAAGCATCAAGACGCATATGAAATAATATAATGATCCAATCTGGATCATACCTACCCATTTTGGGAATATATTTTCCCCAAAATCTTCTGCTAAATGAGGTGAGGAAAATTTTCCTCCACTTTCTCTAATGTGTACCATTTAGCCTTTCTTGGAAGTTGTCCTTTCAACCAAATCTACTAAAGGTCATGCTACCCCTATCTTGTAATAGTAGACCTCTTTTGTAAAATTGTATCTTCTGTCAACTCTACTTGAGCATCTAGTGCCAAATCCTCTATAGAAGGTAGGAATTAATCCTCTTCCTGATCCAACATAGAAATCTCATAGAGTTTTAGATTCTCTACATTCACCACTAAGTAAATGCACATGTATGGGGGAATAATGAGTCTATAGGCATTGTCTCTCACATTTAATAGGATATCAGAGGGGCCTATTGTAGCTGTTACAACAACCCTTAGTTTTTTACCATTTCAAAACTTGGAGTCCCCCTTTACTTAACTCCTTTTCACACTTTTCCTATGATTTCTTAAGCTTTGACTCCTCGTTTGAACCAAATATTGTTCCATTGCATCCTAGCAAGCCTAGCATTGAAGCTTTAAAACTTGTATTTTCTACCATAGTCGCAAATCATAATTGCAACTTGTAGTGCTAGTCTCCCTAGGCACTAGAAGTGCGATTTGTGACTTACCCCATGTAGCTCCTCTTCTTAAGTTTCAAGTAGCACTTCTAGTTTCTAGTGACTTGTGATTGTCTTCTAAAAGTGTGATTTGTGACTAGGATTTCCTCCATCGCATGTGACAAAGCCATGTCACACTTTCAAATTACTACTTCTCCACATGTGCCTTCACTTATATCTTGAGGTATCTCCTCCTCTCATTTCATTCTTCCTTTAGTGCTGGACGAGTGAGCCTCTTCTCTCGATATGTAACAACATCTGGTTGATTTTCCATGTAATTAAAATAATACCAAGGTCATGGAACACATATTCCAAGCTGAATGGTGAGAGGACATCATAGTGGGCATCACTTGTGGTTTATTTATGGCTATGGAAATTGGCAAAGGAAAAGAGGCAAAAATTGGCATTTAGTTATGAGAATAAGGAAAATAGGAGAAAAGGAAGGTGAAGAGGCACAAATTTGCAAACAAGGGAAATTAGAGGAAAAATGAAGGAAAATGAAAGAAAAGAGAGGTAATGATAAAAAGGCACTTGAGAATCAGTTGAAAACTTTTTCTCATTCTTTGATCAATGAAGGAGATTTACAACAAGGGTATGAAAATCCCCCTCCATGGGATGGGTCCTTTGATGTACTTGTGCTTCAATGGTCTTTTTCTCTCTCTCAATATGCATAAAATCCCAAAATAAAGATAGAACTCAAGTGGGAGATCAAATGTGATAAGATGATAGTGGTGATGATGGTAGTGATCATGGTGAAGAATGAATGGAAAAACCTCTTAATTATGACAAAGTATTGGGCTATACAAGAAATTGGAAAATAAAAAAATATTATTAGCCAAATCAAGATCTAACTGTTAGGAACATTTTATTATATTTTTTGGAGAGAGAAAAGATATTTAAAATGGTCAAATATATTTATTTAGAAAATGGTTGAAGTAATTAACAAATAAAATAATTTATTAATTACTTTGCAAGGATTAATAAAAGTGTGAATTTGAAATAATTATTTAATAATTATTCCAAAAATAAGAATAAGGAATAATAAATAAATAGTGATTTATTTAATTATTCCAAGGTGATTTAGTCAAATGTGTTAAGAAATAATCATTTAATAATTATTTCTAGAGAAAACTGAATAAATAATGATTTATTCAAATATTCTCGCGGGTTTTTTTTTTTAATAAGAAATAATTTAATAAAAATGGTTTACTAAATTATTTCCTATGGTGAAATTGATTTTATTGTGGTAAAATTAATCCTACATGGAGTATTTTGATCCACCTAGTTCGAAATGGCTAGGTGTTATTACTTTGCTGGCTCTCGACTAAACTTTTCTATCTAAGAATTTTTTTAGGGTTATCTACATTTTTTTGTGGATTTGGATCTGGATTAGCTTTAGTATATATCTTCTTAGGAGCCATATATACTATAGTATATTTACAGATATAAAATATGTACAAATTTTAAGTGGAAAACAACCTTAAATCAAATCTATTTCTCAGCCACAAACCTAGAAATATCTTTAAGCATTGAAATAAAAAATTTGGCTAGGGAAAATTTAATACAAATCAGGTTTGTTCGTAGTTCCCCAATATGGTCGCTAGAATGTTATCACTCCATAATTTGTTAAGGATGTGAAAGAAACCCAGAGGTAACCACAGAATTACTTTCAAGCTTAGAAGCTAGCCCTTCTAAGCTCAGAGAGGGATCTTTCTATTAGATTTAGATTTGTTGTAGTCGGATTTTAGGCTAGTTATTAGGTTTAGAGTTTGGTTTTTTGAAATGTGTGGTTTAAACTGCAAGGAAAGGCCATTGGGAAATGGAGTCAAAGTCTTAGGGTGATCAGATACAGAAATATCAGAACAGATTGAGCTAGGGCAAGGTAGGCAGGCTATTAGAGTTTTGAAGCTTTGTGGAGTGAAAGGGAAGAATAGATTTAGATTTAATTAAACATAGAGAATTTTAACATGGCTTGAGAATTTTGAAGATGATATATGGCTTGAGCTATCTCATTGTTGGGTTTTGAACACCAATATTCATCGTCTTATTACCCCCAAGGTAATGGCCAATTTGAAGTTGTCAATTAAGTTCTAAAAAATATGCTTCATCAGATGGTGACTAAACACAAGACCAACTAGCACCTTATGCTCTTCCCTGCATTGTGGGTTTATAGGAACTATGTCAAAACTACCGCTAGGTTTACTCCTTTCCACCTTGTTTTTGGACAGGAGGCAATCTTCCCGATCGAGTGTGAAATTCCCTCCCTTCACCTTGCTATCAAACTCCTACTAGACACCCAACCTTTATAAAAAAGAATCATCATGCTTGAGCGTGCCAATGAAGACCCCCGTGTTGCATTCCAAACCATTGAAGTGGATAAATAGTGCATGAAAGCTCAATATGACCATAAATTCCACCCTTTTACATTTCACAAAGGCGGCCTTGTTCTCATATATGACCAAGCTCATGATATCCTAGGGCATGGAAAAATTGAACCATTATGGCTAGGTCCTTACATCATTTGAAAATGTTTAGGAAAGGGGGCATACCTTTTAGAGGGACCAGTAGGTGAAACCCTTTCTAACCCTCGCAAAGCACTCTACCTAAATAATTTTTACCCATGGAATTTCCCATCAAAATGCATGTCCTTTTTCTTTCTACATTTAGGTAGCTTGCAATCCACATCATCTCATTCATTGTCTTCTTGTGTTGTTCAGATGGATCCATCATCCACACCACATATCGATTATGTTGATGGTGCGAGTCTCTTCTCCAGGAGTCTAGCCTCAGCAATTTGGGTTATTTTCACACCTTTGCATTCGTCATTTCACTCCAACGATGTTTGCATTGGATTTTCCACCAATAACCAGGTCAAATATGATGCTGTGATAGGTTTGTTAGCCAATTCCCTTGATCATTAAATCCTTCACCTTCATGTTTGTCTTGATTTCGTGCTAATTTTCATGCAATTGAATGACGTTTATCATGTGCCTAATCTTATCCTAATTAGAAAATATCTATGAGTTAAGCTTTTGGCACATGAATTTATATCCATTTCATTCAGTCATGTTCTTAGAACAAAAAATGAATATGTAGATACCATTGTAAACTTAACATTATAGATTTTCATTTATCACATGCATATACAAGAAGACATCCATAACATACACAAATGGTGAACCACAATCATCACAAAAGATGCATAACCATATTATGTATCATAACATCCAACATAGAGTGTTTGGATTGCACTACTCTAAATACTTCTGACATGCCCGTTGCATGTTACAAAAAACAAAAATAGTGACCCACATGTCCCTATGCCTAATCACTATCCTTTGGAGGATCCTGGGCCAATGGTTCCATTCCACCCACTTGTAAGTCTTGAACTTCCCGACCATCCATAGCTATGCTCCTTATGATACCACACCATTATGAGGTGTAGAAATTTTGAATAATTTAACACATATTCAACAAAGATTATCTTGATCATGTAATATTGCGGAATACATACACAATACATAAGATCCTCTACGTTGATCATCAATATAGCAGCATCAATAACAATAAAACATCAAGAGCATTCACACATTAACACAGTATGTAACCCGGGGAAAGCATCTCGCTAAAAACCCCACACTATCTGTATATTAATGATTGAGACCATGTAACATTACAAAGTACAATGCTTATCACAAGCAATCCAGTACCAGCTCCACCTATTACACATAATACAGCTAAGATCTGATCTCCAAATCTATTCCACTGCTTGCCTGCCTCCACTACTCAATACCTGCTCAAGAATGAATGAGAATGGTCTACCAAACTCGTATTTCACCTTCAAAGAATCACTCACAATGTGTAAGACGTGAGCAGAAGCTACAAACTGGGCAAACAAATGAGCAAACTCATTGGCATACTCAATCCCTTGATTGTGCAAGATCTGATGCACAACTATAGTCACAACTGATAACAATCTGATTCTCTAACACATGTCCCTGCAGAACTGAACATGCACTGACATGCAACTGAGTTAACTGATGTATTCTATAGTTGTATTATGAGTTAATAATTAGTTTAACAACTCATCATTAGTCTATTTGCAGTTAGACTAACTACAACTAGTTTAACCAAGTCAAACTGAACACAACTCCATCAACTCCACAATCAACTCCACCAAACTCAATTGATTGAGTTCTAACTGAAGTCATGCATGCAACAACTCAACTGGCACATAAGAAAAGCGTACTTCCTTCTGACAGCTGCATGGGTCACATCTGTAGCTCAAACTGAAGTGCTCCAAGAGAATAAGATCAAGTTTATAGTCCAAATATTATTATGAGACAATAATATTTGACTTTTCTATTTTTGACAGCCAATCTAAAAATAGACTTTGATCACCCACACTGTGGTCACCCACACTTTGGTCACCCACATTGTGATCACTGACACTGTGGTCACCCACACTGTGGTCATCCACACTGTGATCAAAAATAGAACTTGAGCCATAATTTGCCTGCGGGCCCACTTAGTGAAGGCGACTCTTTTCACTAAGCTCCATCATCTTGTTGCAATCTCAACACTCCCTCTCGACAAGATATGGATTATCAGCAACCCCTATCCTGCCTCGGTGCTACTCGAATTTTCTCCTGGTGAGAGCCTTCGTTAGAATATCAGCATCCTGATCCTCCGTTGGAATGTATGAAAGCAACATGATCCTCCACTGCACACAATCTCTGATATGATGGTACCTGATGTCAATATGCTTAGATCTATCATGAAATACAGGATTAGCCGAGAGTTTAATGCAACTCTGGTTATCATAGTAAATCACAGTAGGATCCAAATGAGAACCAAACAAACCAACTAGGATCTTCCTCATCCATATAGCCTCGCATGCAGCCAAACTTGCTGCCATATACTCGGCCTCCGCTGAACTGAGTGCCACGGATCTTTGCTTCCTGTTGTACCAAGAAACTGCTGTCTATCCAATACTGAAGACCCCTCTTGATGTGCTCTTTCTGTCCGTTGGGCTCCCTGCCCAATCTGCATCCGTGAAGCCACATAGCTTCACCTCATCCTCCTATCTGTACCACAAAACATATCCCGATGTGCCTCTCAAGTAGGGCAATACATGCTTTCCCACCTTCCAGAAGAGCTTGGTAGGCTTAACCATAGCTTGTGAAAGCTAGTTAACTGCATAGCATATATGAGGTCGTGTATTGACCAAATACATCAGCGACCCCACCAACTGTCGATAAACAGTGGCATCCACTTCTTCTCCCGAAGTGGCATCCTCCTTCCTCCAACCTCCAGGAAGAGGAGTATCAACAGGCTTGCAGCCATGCATGTTGAACTTCTCCAGTATCTCCCGAGCATACTTGCCCTGAGAAACAAACAGTCCACCACTGCGCTGCCATATTTCCAATCCTAGGAAATAGTGAAGGAGGCCCAAGTCCTTCATCTCAAACTCTGTAGCAAGATTCGTCTTGCATGACAGTATCAACAGCTCATCACCCGTTAGAATCAAATCATCAACATACAATACAATGATAAGCAACTTATCCTCCACCACAATCTGGTATAGGTTAGGATCCGCCTCGCTCTTGGAGAATCCAAGTCCTGTGAAATAGTTGTCTATCTGTGTGTACCAAGCACGTGGTGCTTGCTTCAACCCATACAATGCTCTCTTGATCATGCACACATGAGACTCGCTGCTGAAGACCTCAAAGCCTTCGGGCTGCTCAATGTACAACTCCTCCACAATGACTCCATTGAGGAACGTAGTCTTCACATCCATCTGATGAATGTGCCATCCCATCTGCGCTGAGAGAGAAAGAATCGTCTGTATGGAATAATACCTTGCGACAGGTGCAAAGGTCTCCTCATAATCGATCCCCTCTATCTGTGAAAAGCCTCGGGCAACAAATCTTGCCTTGTACTTCTCCACACTCCCGTCAGCTACCTGCTTGACCTTGTAGATCCATCTCGAACCCACCACTGATTTCCCTTCCAGTCTAGGAACAATCTCCCATGCACTATTTCTGACAATAGAATCATACTCTTCCACCATGGCGTCTACCCATGTGGGATCCTCCACAGCTTCGTCGAAAGAGGATGGCTCAGTCACAACACACTTGCTCATCAGAGCCATGTATCCAGTGTACCGATCAGGTGACTGTCTTTGCCTGTGTTGGGCTGTAGGTGGTCCTACAACTTTCTCTGCATCTTGAGCAAGTCTCTCAGCTTCTGTCAAGTGCTTTCGCCCTCTGGTGGTTGGCACTGCATGAGTGGTCTCTTCCACTCCATGAACCTCGTCGTGTGGCTGATCCACGTCCTGAAGCTCATCCTTAGGAACTAATAGCTCCTCATCTGCATGCAAGTGTAGCTCCCTCTCAAGCGAACACTTCATGGCTTTCTCCTCCTGAAATTTTATATCCCGTCGCACAATAGTTTTACCACTGTCTGGCAAATACACACGATAGTTGTGGGGCGTATCAGTGTACCCCACAAATATCCCAACCTCTGCGGTCGGCCCAACTTCTTCCTGGCATCCTTCGTCACATGCATGTAAACGTTAGCACCAAAAATCCTCAAATGAGAAAGATCAGGCTTCTTACCAGAATAAGTCTCCTCGGGTGTACTCATGCCAAGTATCCTATGAGGACAACGGTTCTGTACATAAACTGCTGTATTGCATGCTTCCGTCCACAACTGAAGGGGTAGGCCCTGATCATGCAACATTGCCCGTGCAGCACCCACAATCGTTATGTTCTTCCGCTCAGCTACCATGTTTTGTTGTGGGTTATGGGGAGCTATGAGCTCTCTACGAATCCCTTCTGCCTTGCAGAAATCCTTGAACTCGTCCGAGATGTATTCACCACAATTATCGCTCCTAAGAGCCTTCACCTTCTTTCCCGACTCCTTCTCGACCAGTGCTTTGAATTCACATAACTTTGAATATGTCTCGCTCTTCTTCTGCATGAAGAAGATGCAGCACTTACGAGAGAAATCATCAACAAAAATCACATAATACCTGTGTTTTGCTTTCGAAGCAACTGAGAAAGGTCCACACACATCTGTGTGAATTCTCTCAAGGATCGTCATGGCGCGACTATCCTTCTCATGAAAGGTGGCTTTCACAAACTTCCCCAAAGTACACCCCTTGCACTGATTTGACTGCGCAAGTGTGCCTTTAGGAAGCCTTGTAGTGATCTGCTGCAGTATCTTCAAGGCTCCATGGTGAAGGTGACCCAATCTCCTGTGCCACAACTCGCCATCATCCCGGCTCACCAATCCTTCTGCCTTGCCCGCCATTGCTGCTCATCCATCTACATGCAACTGATAAAGGTTCCTCACTCGAACCCCTATCTTCCGGGTCTCACCAGTTGTGTTGCTATGCAGGAAATCCTTTCCCTCGCTAAAAATAACATCATACCCCTTGTCTTCTAACATCGCCACTGAGATAAGATTCTTCGTCAATCCTGGAACATGCATGACTTCCTTCAATACAAAGGGTTTACCAGACTCCCTCTCAAAGGAAATGGTACCGATACCGGTCGCACTGTATCTACCATCATCGCCCATCTCGATGTGCACTCCAAGATCTTTGTCCTCCAGATTAGAGAACAAATCTCTATCTCCCGTCATGTGAAAAGACGCACCACTATCCAAGAACCACACTGATCCCATCACACTTGAAACCAAGCATGCGATCAATGAAAAATCAAGCTCAAACTGTGAGGCTAGAGCCTCTCCTGCTGAAGATCCAGCAGCCTGCTTGTTCTTCTTCTTCTGCGGACAATTAGTGGCATAGTGTCCGTGCTGGTGACAGTGAAAACACTTCACCTTGGACATATCCTGCTTCTTGCCTTTCACACCAGACTAAGAAGCTTTCTTGCTCTTCCCTTTCTTTGATTTGGCAGCCCAAGCACAATTCTCTTCATCAGCTCCCTTTGACGAAGATTCGTCCCTGGTACTCCGCCTGATCTCCTCCTGCACAAGATCTGACCATAGTCTTTCCCATCCTGGCAATTTCTCCCGACCATTGACAGAGTCCTGATAGGAATGCCAACTCTTCGGAAGACCAAGGAGAGCCAAGCTCACCAAGTCCTCATGATCGAAAATAACCCCCACACTTCCCAGCTCATCTCGACACTGAGTGAACTTCGTGAGATACTTGGGAATATTGTCACCCTTCTCACATTTGATGTTTCTGAGTTTATCTTTGAGCGTCAGCTTCCTCTGATCGCTCTTGCTTTGGAATAATTCTGTTAATGATTTCCACATCAAATATGGAGTAGCCTTTCCATGGAGGCTGGACACAATGTGATCCTTCACGCCCTCCAACAGAATCCTTCGACATTTTGCGGTCTTCTTTTGCCAAACTTCCACCTCAGCAGCATCAGTAGGCTTTGGGATATCCGTATCTATGAACTCCTTCAGCCCGTTATCATCCAATACTGCCTCCATCCTATCCTTCCATGCAATATAGTTTGAGCTACCCTCAAGAGCATACTCCAATCGCAATCTGTTGAAAGACATTGCTGCATTATCACCAAGAAAACATTGCTGCAAATTCGAATTCCACCAGCAACCAACTCAACCGCTTCCGATCTAAGATTCGTGAGAGCAAAATATTTCTCATACAGAGATTGACTGTATGGGCTTTTACCGGATATCTCACCTTCCAAAGGAAGGATGAATCCAGAGGCTACCTGGCCCGATTACAGACTCTTCCTGAAGAAATAGAATGTAAACACTTCCTGAATAGTAGATCTGATGATCAATAGCTTCGATACCATGTAGAAACTTTCTCTACAAATCATCTAGCTCTGATACCATGTAGAAATTTTGAATAATTTAACACATATTCAACAAAGATTATCCTGATCATGTACTATTGTGGAATACATACACAATACATAAGCTCCTCTATACATAAGCTCCTCAATAACAATAAAACATCAAGAGCATTCACACATTAACACAGTATGTAACCTGGGGAAAGCATCTCGCTAAAAACCCCACACTATCTGTATATTAATGATTGAGACCCTGTAACATTAGAAAGTACAATGCTTATCACAAGCAATCCAGTACCAGCTCCACCTGTTACACACAATACAGCTAAGATCTGATCTCCAAATCTATTCCACTACTTGCCTGCCTCCACTACTCAATACCTGCTCAAGAATGAATGAGAATGGTCTACCAAACTCGTATTTCACCTCCAAAGAATCACTCACAATGTGTAAGACGTGAGCAAAAGCTACAAACTGGGAAAATACATGAGCAAACTCATTGGCATACTCAATCCGTTGATTGTGCAAGATCTGATGCACAACTATAGTCACAACTGATAACAATCTGATTCTCTAACACCTGTCCCTATTGAACTGAACATGCACTGACATGCAAATGAGTTAACTGATGTATTCTATAGTTGTATTATGAGTTAATAATTAGTTTAACAACTCATCATTAGTCTATTTGCAGTTAGACTAACTACAACTAGTTTAACCAAGTCAAACTGAACACAACTCCATCAACTCCACAATCAACTCCACCAAACTCAACTGATTGAGTTCTAACTGAAGTCATGCATGCAAAAACTCAACTGACTCATAAGAAAATCGTACTTCCTTTTGACAGCTGCATGGGCCACATCTGTAGCTCAAACTGAAGTGCTCCAAGAGAATAAGATCAAGTTTATAGTCCAAATATTATTATGAGACAATAATATTTGACTTTTCTATTTTTGACAGCCAGTCTAAAAATAGACTTTGATCACCCACACTGTGGTCACCCACACTTTGGTCACCCACATTGTGATCACTCACACTGTGATCACTCACACTATGGTCACCCACACTGTGATCATCCACACTGTGATCAAAAATAGAACTTGCGCCATAATTTGCCTGCGGGCCCACTTAGTGAAGGCGACTCTTTTCACTAAGCTCCATCATCTTGTTGCAATCTCAACATGGGGGAAGCCCAATGCACTCATCTGTATATAAATATTCTAGCTCATGTCATCTGTGCACTATCACCCAAGTTAGTAGTACGTCGAACCCACAATGGAGGTCCTCCAATAGTGCATCACTATCCGCTCTTTGTTGTGATGTTGACCCTATTTGATCTACAACCCCAAGTGTTGTGGCTCATCCTGCATATCCTTTCGGCCTCACCAGTGCTATATATGCATACCACAAGTTTGTAAATCAGTACCACATAAATTTATTTTCTAAACTTTGCATGAAACCGAACTATAGCAACTACTACTTACCATCTCGAACCCACACTCATCTTGGAGGTAGTGGTAGATTGGGATCCCCCTGAAAGTTCATTCCGCTATATGGATAGTCATCTATGTATAGTGGCGTCTGGTTCCAATGAGCAAAGAACTCAGGTTGAAACACCTGTCTAACTCCCCCTCCTCTACCTCGTTGTAGTAGCTTCCCACAGCAACGCATCTTGGGCTCTTGTGGGACCCTATCACGGAGATGTACATGTGGATAGATAATCAGTATCTTATCAAAGAAGAATGAGCATACGACTATCCCAAATGAATAATTTTCAATGGTTTGACGCTTGCATAGTCCCAAATGTCATTTCAATGATGACAACATCATTTGGGCCCACCCATAGTAGGTCCCTGCCAATACACTCTCTACAAGCATCATCTTCACTTAGTGATGTGATAAAAGGAATGACTACCTAAGATCTGCACCACTATTACGGATGTAGCTCATGTCTTGAGTATCTCAAAGTCATGAATTTAGATGGGTGTACCCTTTTCACAAGCACCAGGTACAGAATGACACTCCACAAACTCTCCTATATGCCTCCAATGAGGCAGTACTGGATGTATCTCACCCACCACCCCCAAGGGTGGCAATCTTATAAAAAATTATATGTCCTGGATAGTGATCTCGATCCTATGACCCTATATCATAAAGGCCTACTGCTATAGATCCCAACGACTCACAATCTTGGACAATAGTGACTCACCAACCCTCATTAACGCATTCTCTAAGAACTTCAACAAACTATATCTTGCCAAAGTCCCTTTAACTGCTTGTTTCCCCTGAACCTCAGCACGAAGAGTATCAAAGTCTCGTTCTCACCATACCATCTTTAGCCCTGCCATACCTAGAAATTTCCATTATGTTTTTTTAATTCAGATTCAAAAGAATGCATTCATGGTTCTTAGCTTCAACTCAACAAACACCCCAAGATCTATTTTTCTGCTCAGCCTAAAACACAGATTTTTCCCTCAAAACCACATTAGATGCACTTTTTTCCCCATTTTCTGCATTCCAAAATGCAGAAAAAGGGCAAACAGGTGCATGGTGACCACTAGGAAAGGCAAGGGTTTCTCCCACTTAGCTAAGGCCCTAATAGGAAAGTTTAATCCATCAAAATTGATGAGTAAGGTTAGGACACCTACCTACAACTTGCAGATCCTAATCCTGATGGTTGGTTTTTCCACTACAATCTCCTCAAGACTTAGGGCCTTCTCCTCTCCAAATTCTCCAACAATTCACTATGCAAATGAATTGGATTTGGTAGAAAGAATCCCTTTCATAAGAAAACCCCTATTTTTTGTCTATAGCTCAGTTTGACGAACCTTCAACACCATTGGAAAGCTCTCACCGAGTTCTATAATGGGTCTCTCTTTGTTTTTGGTAATTTGACACTTCACCAGGAAGCCATTTTTTCCATGAGGTCTCACTTTGCCGCCTATTAAAATCGAATTTCTTCATATGTGCCACCTGTACTCTAGTACCACTTTACCTTATCACTAGTCTACCCACATATTGATTTTCGTCATGAGTGACCATTTTTACTCATGTTTTTATGGTCCCCTTTGGGCCTCCCCCCATGTGGCAGCATCATTGAGTCACCCTTGTTCAGAGCATTAGAGATGAGTCACCCTTGCATCTATGGAGTCTATTCTAAGTCCCACTGAGTCTGATTATAGTGTCCCACACATCTTTGTGTTGCATTCATCCCATTGTGCTCATATTTTTCCTCCAGTTATACAACTCCATCTTTGAAAAGACCAATGTTTGAGTAATTGACCATCCGCTATGGAATTGAGTTAGTCATTGCTAGGTCAATCATTCATATCATGCTCTATAAAGGAAGTCATCAGTCTGCCTCTAATTTTGTATCCTTCCATCATCGTCCCTGGTTGTTGACACCTAATCTTCATGATTGGGTGAATATAATGTAAATAGATAAATAAATAATATGAACAGTCATTGGGAGATGAACTAAATAGTCTCTCCCTCATGTATTTAATGAATACCTACCTGAAGGAATAAACACGAGTCAATTTTTGGTTGAGGAGTTACTGCCTGGTCTGACATGGTATCAGAGCCAACTCCTTTTTTAGCTTTTATGCCCTTTGTAACTCCCTATTCTGCTCCTCTACTCTCCATTTAAAAGCCTGCTCCATACAATGCGCTGCTCCATTCAAAAGCGTTGTCCATACTACCATTTCCCCTGTCTAATGTATGTCCCAATTGCTATTTGTGTAGTCTCTTCTCATTGTAGTATAGCTAATACACAGTCTTTGTGCTTGCATTAAATGGTGCGTTCAAACCTACGTTGAACGATGCGTTCATATTTGTGCATCCATACCTGCGTTGAACAATGCATTCATCTCTGTGGTTGATTGAAGTTCGTGCATTAGCTCTTTGTTACCTTGTGTTAATCTTGGTGTTGTTCACATATGCATTGATAGCTTGAAGAATGTGCGCGAAATGATCCTTTCAATGGTATAAAACAACCTGACATTCCTTTAGCGAATACCTCGGTGGCAGTAAGCTGGGCGAAGTGGTGAGGGACATTAAGGATGGAAAGTCATCCCTCAAGGCATGCAACGATATGGTTGAATGTTTTTTTAAATAATAATCTATTTTTTTGTATGTGCACTGTTATCCTAAGTTTGAACTCTTGATACGCTACATGATTTTGTGATACGTTGCTGGTATCTTGAACTATTTTAGTACGCTACCTATACAATGATTGTTTTGGTACGCTGGCAAGATTTCTTCTAGTTTTTGGTATGCTGCCTGATTTTGTGCATGTTTTAAAATCGCAGTTGTGTGTTAAAAATTTTTGAAGGGCAGCATTGGTTAAAAAGAAGAAGAAGAAGAAGAAGAAAGCCATATATTTTGAATAGTGCGTATTACCAAAAAAAAGTTTGATATATATCTCTAGGGTATTGACATTTACTGTCAATTTGAGTTTGCTGTCCAGTCACATCAGAACTATATTTTTTTCCATTAAGAGTAAAAGTTTTGTAGCAGAAGTTTTTTTGTTATAGTATGCATTCAATCATATCCATGGTGGGAATAGTTCTCACTGGCAAGGAGAACTATCCTGAATGGTCTAGGATGATAAAACACCCTCATTTTCAATAAGTTGTGGAAAGGAGTGTGTGTCGAAGACGGAGACAATGAACTAGTACAGCCTACCTCAGACAAAGAGCTCGTCATTTGGGAAAACAAGAACAACAAAGCTTATGAATTAATCACAGCATCTGTAAATGAAGAGGTGAGTCACCGTATTTCGTCATATTCAACTGCCTTTGAAGCCTTACAAAATCTGAAAGAACTCTATGACTCACATTCTGCACTTGAAGTTGTTCAACTCATGATTAAACTCTTCACTCTTGAAATGCAAAATAATGATCCTCTTGCTCTTGCATATGAAGTAAAGTCTATAATGCATGATATCAAATCCACTAAGGTTGAATTGGATATTCCTCTTATCACTTTTCTCAAGGCAGTTTATCCTACTTACTCCAAATATCTTGAGTCATTGCAAGCAAATGGAAATCTTAAAGATATCACCTTTGACTCTCTTGTGAAAAAGTTTGTTGAAAGAGAGAAAGCTTTTGGAAAGAAGACAGCCCCTGAATCTTTTGAAGAGGTTGTGTGCCTTACTCATAAAGAAAAGCATCCTACTCAAGATTATTCAAGAGGAAGAGGTGATCGAGGAAGTAGAGGAAGATATTTCAGAGGCAAAGGGGGCAAACATTCTCAAGGAGAAAAGGCATATTTGCACTGCATATGGTACAAAAGAAACAGATCACATGATGTCTCTACATGCAAGTTACCATGGGACAAAATTGAGCAGAAAATAAACCAATAGAAAGGTAAAATTGATGATACAGATAAAGGTAAAGCACCTGAATCTTCTCACTATGTTGTGGCACAATGTAACATTGGAGTAAATGAAGATTTATTTAATGCTTCACTTGCTCCTTGGAAAAATTATTGGTTGCTTGATTTAGGAGCAACTTGCCACATGACTCATAGAAAAGATTTTTTTGAAGATTTCGCTGACAATGTTGATGGAGCAGTATATTTTGCAGACCAATAAAAAATCAAGCCATCAGGGCTTGGCACAATCAAGCTTAAACTGCCTGGTCTTCCAGACTTTCTTCTGCATCATGTTCTATATCTCCCACAGCTCAAGAGAAACTTGTTGTCCTTGGTCCACATCCGCTAGCAAGGTCACTCCATTCATATGTTTGATGGCAAGCTTGAGGTAAGAAAAGCATATGACCACTCACTTGTCATGAGGGGAATAGAAGAAGAAAGGCTTCTCAAGCTGCAAGGAACCTCTGCTCGTGCACAACATTTCTCATACAATTTTCATCATGAAGAAGTTACACTTCCATCAAGTTTATTATGGCATGCTAGATTTGGACATTTGAACTATGACAATCTCTGCTTATTGAAGAAAAATGGTGTTGTTAGTTTGCCTACAATTCCTAGGAAACTTAGGCAATGTGATGCTTGCATTCTAGGAAAGCATAGCAAACAGAGGACACTAGTTCCTCAACCATGCAAAAACTACTTACTAGAAATAGTCAAGCATCTGATAGTACATTGTCCCACATCTGATCTCAACTGGGTCTCTGACAGAACTGACATGCAACAGTTATCCATGAGTGAATCCTTAGTTATCTAAAATAATAATTGTCACATGCATGCAAGCATTAAAAAACTATATTTTATTATTTTAACAACTTGTTAAAATAATTTAACTGGACTTGACTAGTTAGAACTAAGTCAACTAATTCTCTCATTATAGAACTCATACTTATTCCCTCAATCAATTGATGAAATTAAGGATAAATTCCTCAATCAATGGGACAACTCATGTGCATGCTCACAAAGACTTCAAATTCGAATTTCCTTAACCAATTAACTCAACTAAATTAATTAATTAATATTTCCAATTGTTGTTAAGACCAAAATTAATTTTACTTCCTATAGATAGACTAGGGACTGCTATAAATAGGAAGGGACGCAGAAATGCTATTTTTAGAACTTTCACTTCTCACCCAATTGGCCAATGACCTCACTAGCCAAATTGCTATTTTTAGACATGCTATTTTTAGCAGGTCTATTTTTAGCACATTCTATATTTAACATTTCTTGTTACACATTTTTCAACACTCCCTCTCAATAAGAAAGGCTTTCTCTCGAACCCGATCCTGTAACTCTAGAATGTTATGCATGAAACACATCTACTTGGTCCACTTGCTCCAACAACACTTGGAACAAAAACACTCCCAACTGACCACTCTGTTGGGCTAGGAACATACTCTGATGCTGAAGCTCTACCTACTGTTGACAAGTGCTCCCTCTTTAACATCTGTGCGACTGCAACATCTCCATGCATCTCACACCATTGCACACCTCTCTGTGCCACCTAGCACTATGCAAAACACTTGTGCCTCTCGCATTGCTGCAGCTTGCTATCTATGCACTATCTTGGGATTCCCTGCATTGTCGCTCTCTTTTCCGCTCCATCCACATCTGTCTCTACCCAATCAGTCAGTTCCTATTACTCCACATCGGGGCTCCTGTAGCAAGGTCTCATCCAAGAGGTTAGGTACCTCAAGGATCCTGCCCCTCCTCCTTGGGACAATCACTCTACATCGCCCCACCTCCTACCTGGAGGTATGGCTACATGTGATCCCTCAGCCCACCTGACTCAAAGTTTCCCCCTAATAGACGTCTCTGCATGAGTAGATGTCTCTACTCGATCTCCACTTAGTTTCCCCTGTTGTGGCTGCTCCACAACCTCTTGAAGCTGCTGCACCAATCGTGGCTCCTCCACAATCGTCTGAGACTTCTTCTGGCTCTGCATGTTGAGAGGTAATATACCCTCCCTCTCAACCACCAAGTCTCCATCAGTTGCATTGCTGCTCAAGGCTTTGCATGCATCTTGAACCTCAAGAGAATACAGGTTCTTGACCTGTGAACCAATCTGCTTCACCTGTCTAGTGATGATGTGTCTAAGGAAAACCTTTCCCTTACTGAAGACTACATCATAGCCTCTATCTTCCAGCATCGCAATCGACACCAAGTTTCTCTTCAGTCCTAGTACATACTTGACATCAGTCAAGGTAAGGCGAGTTCCATGCTCCCTCTGAAAAATAACCATGCCTACGCCTGAGACACTATACTTCTCATCATTACCCATCACTATGAGTATCTAGAGATCTTTCTCCTCCAAAGTACTGAACAAACTCTTGTCGTTGGTCATGTGGAAAGAAGCTCCACTGTCAAAAAACCAACCACTTCCCACCATGGATGAAACTATGAATGCAAAGAGTGTGAAATCCAACTTAAACTATGAAGCAAGTGCCTCACCATCAGATCCTTCCCCGGATCCCTTCTTGGATTTCCTCCGTGGACAATTTGTAGCATAATGGCCCACCTCATGACAACGAAAGCATCACACTTTCGATTTTTCAACCTTCTTCCCATCATTGGAAGAACTGGATTCAAAAGAGAAACCTTCTCCTTCCCCCTCTTTGCCTTACTCGCTAAGGCACAGTTCTCCTCATCATGGATGGATGAAGAACCGTCTCTGGTGCTTCGTCTAATCTCCTCCTGCATCAAATCCGACCATAGTCGTTCCCAATCTGGAAGTTTCTCCCTTCCATTCACCAAGTCCTAGTAGCTATTCCAGCTCTTAGGAAGGCCAAGGAGTGCTAAACTCACCATATCCTCGTCTGATGTCACAACCCCTACACTTGCAAGCTCATCCCTGCATGTGATGAGCTTGGTCAGATACACAGAGATCATCTCATCCCTTTCACACTTGATCTTTCGAAGTTTGTCCTTCAGTGCCAGCTTCCTCTGATCACTTCTATTCTGATATAAATCTTTCAATGTTTTCCACATTGCATGCAGAGTCTCCTTCCCATGGAGGCTTGAGACAATGTGATCCCACACTCCCTCCAAGAGAATTCTCCTAGCTCTAGCCACAAACTTCCTCCATTCCACCTGCTTAGTCTTGTCAGTAGGCTTAGGAATTTCTTGATCAATGAAATATGTAAGGCCATTATCTTCCAAGACTGCCTCCATTCAATCCTTCCAAGCTATATAGTTTGAGTTGCCATCAAGGGCATACTCAAGCCTCAAGCCATAGAATTCCATCGATCAAATAGTTGTGATAAGAACTTTAGATCTATATCCCGAATAATAAACTTCGAATTTCTCCTGCTAGTATATTGTTCTTGCTTGATCACCTGTGCTCTGATACCATGTAGAAATTTCACCTATAGAACAAACTGATATATGCAATGTCCTAAAGCATAATACTTTTTCTACTTCTACAAAACATTAAGCGGAAGCATAATAAAATTCATGAGCAACATCAAGTAGAAACATGCATAACTGATCAAGAGAAATTATCACACATAACACAAGATATATCCAGGGGAAAGCACCAGCATAAAACCCCAACCATGTATTATCAATCAAGTGGAGATCCTCAACCACATACAAAAAGAATCAGCTCTCAAGCTATTCAGTTCTCAATGAACTATGAAGATATGAAGATATGTCTCATGAACCAACCAAGCCTTGTTTATATAGGCTTTACCTATGGTCCTTGCATAGTTTGCTTAGGAAATAATAGCAAAAGCATATGCTATTAATTCCAAACATACCAAATTAACCAATGGTCCAACTACGCAATCCTTGAGGATATTAGTTCCTCAACCATGCAAAAGCTACTTACTAGAAATAGTCAAGCATCTGATAGTACATTGTCCCACATCTAATCTCAACTGGGTCTATGACAGAACTGACATGCAACAATTATCCATGAGTGAATCCTTAGTTATCTAAAATAATAGTTGTCACATGCATGCAAGCATTAACAAACTATATTTTATTATTTTAACAACTTGTTAAAATAATTTAACAGGACTTGACTAGTTAGAACTAAGTCAACTGATTCTCTCATTATAGAACTCATACTTATTCCCTCAACCAGTGGAGGAAATTAAGGCTAAATTCCTCAATCAGTGGGACAACTCATGTGCATGCTCACAAAGATTTCAAATTCGAATTTCCTTAACTAATTAACTCAACTGAATTAATTAATTAATATTTCCAACTACTGTTAAGACCAAAATTAATTTTACTTCCTATAGATAGACTAGGGACTACCATAAATAGGAAGGGACCCAGAAATGCTATTTTTAGAACTTTCTATTTTTAGCAGTTTCACCTTTCACTCATTGTGGCCAATGACCTCACTGGCCAAACTACTATTTTTAGACATGTTACTTTTAGACATGCTATTCTTATCAGGTCTATTTTTAGCACATTCTAAATTTAACATTTCTTGTTGCACATTTTTCAACAATGACCATCATTTCCCCCCCTGTCAGATACAAGGTGAGATGATGGAGAAAACTCAACTGCAAGACTGTTCAATATTGTTGAACAAGTTCTGACATGTGACTGAAATATCTTCTTAGTTGTTGATGCCCATTGCCAAGAAGCGATCCATCCAAGATGAATCTTTGTTCTTGCAGGAGGTTTGTTTCTGAAGCATCCGTTTGAAGAATGACTAGTTTTATGATAGTGCATACATGGATGAATATCAAAATAGTGATCTTTCAGATGGCCACCTAGGTCACAGTGTTGGCCTTTCACAATATGTTGTTGTTGTTGTCGCTGTGGAAGAGGGGCAGAATCTGGAACAGCTGGAAGTGAACTGTCATGAGGAGAAGGTGAAGATAAATCGTCCTGAATAAATCTAGCACTTTGAAATTGGATTGGTTTGGAGTAGTCTAGAATGTGAAAGGACACGTCCTTGTCATATCTAAGACCAGTTCTGTGCTTGTTGTGGACAAGCTCTTCCCAAGGTCTGATGACGGGCTTGGGAAGTGGAAGCTAAACTTGTGCATCTACATGTAACCTTGTTGCTTTATTGGGTACTAAATTTGAATGAACTGTAACATTATTGTCTTGTTGTTTATGGGAGTCTGTTTCAATCTTCTGAACAGAAATAGGTTCAGAATGATGAATCCACTGCTGTAATTCTTCCTATTGTAGTTGAGATTCAAGCTGCAAAAATTCAATCTTTTCTTGTGCATATTGTAGACATGTATGAATTTCTAAGAGAGAGCCTTTGCTAATTTAGAATGTGTCATCAACAATAGATTGTATAAGAGTTTTCAAAAACTCTAATACTCCACCAATTAGAGCCATAACAAGTGCACCACTATTACAATCAACGTGTAATAGTTCTTAAGTTCTTAAAGTAGGAAATGATTGAACTCTCCTCCATAAAATACTGCTTTTAATTTTCAACTTTCTACCTTCAATCTGAGCATATAAGCCACTACTCATCATATATTGTATATCATGGCAATGTCATCATATACCATACATACACACTTCATAAAGATATTTCAACACTTCAATTTGAGCATATAAACCACTACTCATCTTATAATGTATATCATGGCAATGTCATCATATACCATACATACACACTTCATAAAGAGAATTCAACGTGTACATTCCCATCACAATGTATAGACCATACAATAATAACATATAATAAAAGGAATTCAACACGTATGGGGCTCCCTTTAATGTATAGCTTCAACCAACGTTTAGTTTAAATGCCTCACATGCACCATACCAGCAGAACACACCAACACATTCTTACGCATATCAGATCAGCTTACTAGACCAACGTACTCACCAAAAGGATTAACACATTCACAGTTTAGGATAGATGTAAAGACAATTCATGGCACAAAAATAAAATGTCCAACATATAATAAGCACCTGTAAGAAGTATTTACCATAACTGGACTCCAAAAACCATATATATATTACACAATCACCTCCTTTTTGTTTGCACGCGTCATCAATGTCGATTCAGTATTGCAGGAGGTCATGCATTTGGGATTTAACTTCCATATTCTCAACTTTACTTCTGAAGTCAATTAGTATTCATTCACTTCATCGCTTTTGGCAAAACGACTTTTCAATATAAAATATTGGACAAGATTTGATGGGTGATGTAAACTTCACGCAACAAGGGTTGCAGGTTAAATTAAATGCCAAAATTGCTATATGGGGCATGGGTCAAAGATCATAAGCATTTATTGAAAGCCAAAGGAGGAGGTTTGTACCATGTCAGAGAAACTCAAATATCACAACACGGACTCTCTGAGAGTGAAGTTTCCTTCAACAGTCAACTCTATGCGACTAGCAATATATGGCAATTTGGTGTGGCAGGAAATGGCAGAATTTGAGGAATGGGATGGTGTGATAATGAACTAGAACAAAAGCAAATAAATGTATATTACCCATAGATGCTATGTACACACCTTTGAAGCAATTGAAAGTGGAGGTGTTACCATACAACCAGACATGGTGGAATGGAGTTTGCGGACGTTGCTTAAATCTCAGGTCACGAATAAGGAGCAACCTCTCTTTCAGTAGGATCCTGATCGAAGAGCAAATCTCTAAATTCGCTTATGCTTTTTACTTACTGGTATTACACTCCTCACTTTGGCTTGTTTGAATCATCTCTGGTCCACTGCAATACCACTGGTTCACAATTTATGCGTTCTCAACTCATTTAATATCACCGCACTCAATGTGCCCAATCCAAAATTGAAATTGAAATCCATATCCCACCTAGCGACGATTGGGTATGGCAGATTACTATGACATCGACCACATTCTCATGGAGCAGGAACCAGTTTCTGTAGTGTTTAGGGTTGGTGCAAATAGAGTGGGCCTCTTAGATCCTGGATCTGAAAATAACAATGTAGAAGCAGGTGCAAAGGTGGAGCTACCATTTTGGTTGACCCAGAATCTATGCACTAGAGAAGCCGTCTCGATCAATAATCCAACATTCTATAACCACAGGATTAGGAAGGAAACGCAAGCTGATCCTGCTTGTGTCAACCTCAAAAGTCGATGCCCCTACTTCTACAAGCTAGGATGCAAACTTGCACCTTTAGTTTCAGATAGAAGTCTTGGGTCCTTTCTTCTCTACACATTACGTGGGCATTTCAAAGACATTCTTTGCAAAGCTCATAGCATCGTTTTCCTGCGACATCAAAATTTTACAGCTTCTGACGAGGGAAGAAAGCCAATCGTTTGATGCATCTTACACCTCAATGAAAGCTTTCAAGAAGTGGTGACTTGAGGGCCCAAGATTGGAGAAGGCAACTGCGTGGAGGCACCAGTTTTGAAAGACTGCACGGTAAATTTGAAAGACCACACCAGTTTTGAAAGAACGTGTTATTTCTTGCTTCCCAATAATGCTAGGCTTCACCAATAGCACTAAGAGACTCGTATCCAGGAAAATTGGTAGAGGAACAAAGTCAGACCACTAGCAGACTCGTATCCAGGAAAATTGGCAGAGGGACAGAGTCAGACTTCTGAAGAAATGGCAGAAGGGAGTTACAAAATGGAGATGGAAGCCAAAAATGGCACTGGAGAAATGACAGAGGTTGCAGCTAGAATTTAGCTGAGAAAATATTCATGAAATGCAGAAGTGATGGCAGAAATGACCTACACAGAAAGGCCATAAAACAAATGGCTCAAAGTAATTATGCAGGGTAGGAATACGCCTGCTCTGATACCATGTTAAACACACACATGGGCAACAACAGAATATTAAAGATAAATCATGAGATTCCATTTTTATTAACAAAACATATACATTTATAGTACATGGTTTGACCATTGGGTTCCACATCCCAAGGTATCTTGGACTTCCTTAGTCTATCCCGCTTCCACACTAACCCATAGAGGATTAGGTGTCCAACAGGTAATCAAGCTTCTTCTGAATCCATAGAATTCTGGTTTGAAAAACCTTAGTGGTCTATCGCCAGCTTAGCAGTGACAAAGAGCAGACCCATCAAATTTACTTGTGTATACAACACTGTCACCTCCAAGTTTGTACGAACCCCAGGTTGATAAAGTAAAGTTGGTAGCCCCGGGAGTTGCAACGTTCTTGTTGCAATACTGGTGCTCATCACTTTTTGGCGCTGTTGCCAAGGAGGTGTCTGATTAATATGTGATTACTGCTTTATTTCCTCCATTTCTTATCTCTGACATTTTTCTATTAGTTTCATTTCTTTTCCATTCTGCAAGTGAGATTTCATTCAAGAAATTAGTTTTCATTCAGTCAATTAGTTTCCATTCAGTTTGCAATTTCAATTCTGCAATTATTTTCAAAGCTTGGAAAAAACACAAAACAAAACAAAAACACTTCTTTCATGCCTAGTAGGAATAGGGATAACTTAGGGAAATTTCTGCCAAATACCCCCACCACTTCAAACAACCAACCTTCCCTTTTCTTTGGTGGTTGTGAATTGGAGGAACCCTTAGCTAAACAGTTAGAGATATTTGAAGAGCCTACAGGGGGAGAAGAAGAAGAAGAACCCATTCCAACTGACCAAATGGATGAAAATAGAAATGACAGAGGAAATAGAGAAAGAGTTGAGGGCACCTTTCCCATTAGAGAAACTAATGGGGATAGTAAGATGAAGAATATAAGCCCCTCTGCTCTTCCTCATTTCCATGGCTCGCCCTTAGAAGATCTAGACACTTTCTTGTTTGAGTTTGATGTCATATGCAGAACCTATGATTACACCAATGATGAGTAGAAGTTGAAACTATTCCCATATACTCTCAAGGATGCAGCTTTGCACTGGTCCATGGGTTTACCTGGGGATAACATCACAACTTGGGCTCAGATGCCAAGGACACTAAAGAATATTTTTTTAGGATGACCTTAGGGCATGATGAATCCCTAGAGGATTATGAAGAGCGATTCCAGATTAGCTACAAAAGGGTCAGGTGCACACTTGATCCTGAGTCACTGAAGCTAGTCTTGCTTAGAGGAGTAAGGGAAGATATTCTGGATACCCTAAACCTACTAGTAGGAGAAAACATCTACCAAATACCCTATGAAGATATCAAGACTGTCTTTAGGAACCATTCTAGGGCAACTAGGAAAAAGGGTAGGGGTAGTCAACCTATGGTAAGTCCGTCGTCTTCCAATACATCTATCAAAGGTGAAATTTGAAATATGCTGGAAGATTTCAAGAGTGAGATGCTGAAACCCTTGCCTTACATATGGACACTATGCACATCAAGAGAAAACATGAGGAGGCAGAGAGAGCCTTAGCCATTTTATGCCCTAGATGCACAAGGAGGCACCCTAGGAATGATTTTCCATTAAATCTAATTGAAGTTTGCTCAGTCTGTGAAGAAAAACACTTCATAGACAAGTGCCCTTCTACACCAAGACTAAAATATGTGTATCAGGGGACTGAAGGGGTGACTGAATAGCTCTACTATATAAATCAAAGGAGACCTCATGGGCCTTGGCCATACCAACATGGCATGCAAGGGTCATCCCATGCCTATTACAAAGATAACCAGACCACATCCATTCCCTCTTGTAGAAATTTCTCATTTCGCACCCCGGTTTTCAGTTTCTCCTTATTTCTCCCATATGGTTAAATTCCCTTTCCCATAACCATACACTTTACATGCTAGAAAAAATAAATTTGCTAAAAACACAAATTTTGGAAATTTTACAGAATGCTGGAAATTGCAGAAATAAAAATCAGCAGTAATAACTAGCCATTAAAAGACATTTAAACACTGACATTTTTGGTCAATGTGACCCTGGAAAAACCCCCTACAACTCTTGGGGAAAACCAGTTTGAGAGCTCTTCTTTATTTATGGAAAATGCCTTTTTATAATAGGAGAAATATTCAGCAAAAATCAGCAAGCAAACTTTTACAACTTATCTCAGCCTTGCTGAAACTCAGCCTTGCTGAAACTCCGCCTTGCTGAAACTCCGCCCTGCTGAAACTCTGCTGTACAGACTTGCTGAAACTCTGCCCTGTTGAAACTCCGCTGCTGAAACTCCGCTGCTGAAACTCCGCAGCTCACTGTCCATAAATCTCCCTTGCTCTCTTGCTCTCCTTCTCTCAATCTGCTCATGAAAGAATGAATGACCTTTTCCTCCTTTTCCTCCTTTAATCTAACCCCAAGTGACTTTTGGGTGATCCAAGTGACTTTTGGGTGATCCCTAAATCCAATGGCTGAAATAGATTTAGATCAATGGCTGAGATTAAATGCTCATTTAAATCTCACTTTCTATTTTTTAATTCGCCCCACTTTAATAAAGACCCACTTAGTCATTTATTTCCAAAGTCACTTTTCCTTTCTAATTTTTCATTGACTTTATAAAAGTCACTTTAAAATTAAACTTAGTAACTTTATCACTTAAAGTCACTTTTAAATTAGATTTAACTTTATAAAATTATAATGTCACTTTAGGAGAAAAATTAAATTCTTTTGGACACTTTTCCCTAGGCCAAAGATCAAAGCCTAAGGGAACCACCTGTCCTCTGGTACCAAATTTCAACACTCCCTCTTACCGAGGAAGGTGTTCCTCACCACACCCATCTTGTCTCTGAAGTAGACATGCTTGCCCCGTGGTAAGGCTTTGGTAAGAATATCTGCAACCTGCTCATCCGTGGAAATATACTCAATCTTCATAGCTCCATTCTAAACATAGTCTCTGATGAAATAATATATGATCCCGATATGATTTGACCTGTCATGAAATACTGGATTCTCCGTGAGTTTAATGCAACTCTGATTATCACAGTAAATCACTGAAGGTCTCAACAGCTGACCAAATAAGCCAAACAACATCTTGCGAAGCCAGATAGCCTCACAACTAGCTAGACTGGCTGCCATATACTCTGCTTCCACTGAACTCAGTGCTACTGATTGCTGCTTCCGGCTGAACCATGACACTACTGTTGAACCCAACCCAAAACAGCACCCTGAAGTGCTCTTCCTATCAGAAGCACAACCTGCCAAATCAGAATCAGTGTATCATGCCATTCTCACTCCATCTCCCTGCCTGTAGTCCAAACCATAATCCACTGTCCCCTGCAAGTACCGCAAAATGTGTTTTGCAGCCACCCAGTGAACCTTCCTAGGCTCACACATAAACTGACTCATCGTGTTGACTGAAAAACAGATAGCTGGTCTAGTGTTGACCAAATACATCAAGGAACCAATCAGCTGCCTGTACAATGTGGGATCCACCAACTCGGAATCCGAAGCATGAAGCTTCTTCCACTTGGTGATCATCGGTGTCGACATGGGTCTACAATCCTCCATGTGGAATCTGCTAAGGATGTCCACAATATACTTCCCTGCCCCAGGAAGAAATGCCCCTCCTCTTGTCACACCTCCAAGCCCAAAAGGTAATGCATCAAGCCGATGTCCTTCATCTCAAACTCCGTCGCAAGATCTCTCTTGCAGTGCTCTATGAGTCTCTCTGCACTTGTAATGACCAAGTCATCCACATACAGCGCCAGAATGAGAGGCTCCTCACCAATCACAATAAAGTAAAGGTTCGGATCTGCCTCACTCTTTGTGAAACCCATCCCCTGCAAATATGTATCTATCCTGGAGTACCAAGCTCTGGGAGCTTGCTTCAGGCCATAAAGGGCCTTCTTCAGTTTGCATACATGGGACTCCTTTACAAGAGTATATGCTTATATAGTCAGAAGCTCAGTTAAAAAAAATCACACCATATATACTAAGAATGTTTGGAAACCTTCACTATAAATAATATGATTTGATTTTGAAGGAAACCATACAGTATAATATACACAGAATAAATTGTATACAAGACACTATTAAGCTATCTATATACCACTTTAAAATGCACTTAGAAGAATGGTTTAGAACCCTGTGTAGTATATATAGTAAAATGTAGCACAAAATATATGTACTCAAAAAGCGTTTGTATGGGAAATGCTCAATGTTAATATTTGTTAAAACTTGTTTAGATATACAGAACATCTATATCGAAAGAAAAAAAATACACCAATAGCATAAGACAAGTATTAGTACACTAAAAGATATAACATATGGTTGAAAATAAATTGTCATGGTTGTCATGAGTAGGCCTTGGTTTGCCTGATTGATAAGACATGTGGAAGAATTAATAAATAATTTTAACTGGAGGGTCTCCTCGTGAGGGTAGCCACAGGAAACCTGTTAAAATTCTAGAATAGTTGTGAATCTTGGTAAAAACTACTAGAATAGGATTTGTAATAAGAACAAATTTCATCTAAAAACTATTTGAAAGTTGTAACATTTTTTATTTTTTTTACAAATTATGGATATTTCAAGAGAATTATTCATGACCTCCTTGATTAAGGAATAACAAAGATTGATTTTTTTGTAGCTTAAATTTCTTAAATTTTAGACTATGTGATTGTGTGATGACGATTCCCTAGTACAACCCCACCTAAATAGGCTAAGAATTGTGGCACAAAGCATGGTGAATGAGAATTTCAAAGGAAGAAAATCCATCAGAAAAAAGTAATTGTATGTTACATAAGAATTACCGGTTTAAAATCCTTGTTTCAAAAAAATCAAAATGTTGGTAAGTTGGGATAGAATACCATAATATTCCCTGAATAAGAGAAACAACAGTCTTAAAAATAATAAAATAAGTAAATCGCCTTGAGACTCTAAAACAAAAAGTGACAATGATGATGACATATTGGTTTATTCAGTAAATGTACAAATCATAATTAGTACTTGGAATATGTAATTTACATTGAAGGACTTGCAAAGGATGCTGAAAAGGTAAAAGAAATCCTTGATTGGTATGTACTTGAAAGATGTAGTATACCTCATATCCTTATGGGAATTACAGGCTAATATCATAAATTCATGGAAGGTTTCTTTAAGCAGGCTTATTCTATAACATCTTCACAAAAGAAAATGAGCCATGTATATGGACCCAAAAATGTTAAGGAAGTTGACAGTTTTTATTGGTTGAAATAATTGTTGTCTAGAACTCCTATACTTAAAGATTGAGTGGAGTTGATGTAGAAAGATAAATAGGAATGATGTTGACTAGATTCCTTGGAGTAGCCCAATAGAATTGCAAATTTTTTTTGGTTGAGTGATGCATCCATAATGATGAGGGGAAAATATTAACTTAACTCTTTCTAGTTTGATAATTTTATTCAATGTGTGAGAAGTTTATATAAACTGACAAATGAAGTATAGGCATCATAAAATTCAAAAGATGAAATAATTCAAAGATGCATGCCCATCAAATAGATAATAAATAATGAGATGCTAAATGCATGTAGATATGTTAAGTAGGTACAATAATGGATATGAATGAATAAAGAATCTAAGGTTTTTGTTGTCTTTACATCAGTTAGATGAGTAATAGTGGGTAATGGAAAACATATAACTAGGAACAAGTTGACAACCAATTGGGAATCCAATGAAATTGTTGCATGTAGTATTGAGGAATCAAGGCTATGAAAAATAAAGTGTTGATGAGAGTTTGGCACATGTGACAGTTATGCCTGTTGACATGCATGTTATTTCAATGTGATAAAGTTCACTAGACAACATTGTGCTATCAGTGAGTGATCATGTAGATAAGTATTATAAAAATATTGATTATGAATTTTTAATTGTAGGCACATTTGAAGTATTTTTTGAATGTTTGATTAAGTGCATGATATGAATATGTTATTATGATCATGTTTAAGACAATTGTATTAACAAAATGTGTGTTGAGATATATGATATGCCCAAAAGTACAAGGGGAAAGGACTCAATGGCTGAGGTGTGGGGGAGGGGGGTGAATGTATTGCATGTCTTTGATGTGACAACCTTTTTGTTGTTTTTGGTTGTTGACCTTCAACACGGCCATTCTACCTTTTTATCCTTTCTGTTACTATGGTAGTTTCCATTGCTTTTTTCTATTGGTGGTTGTTTCTTGATGGTTTGTTGGGTATGAGGAAGGAACAAGATAAGGAGCTATGGAAGGAGAGCTAAATAAGAAACCCAACTGAAAATGAGAGCCCCTGGTCAAACCTTGTGCATAAAATAAATGGCAATAAGGGGTTAGAAGAAAATGATAGAACAACTTAAATGGAAATGGTTGAGTCCACTTGAACAAAGTAGACAATGATAACAACCATGAAAATCGAATAAAAGGGAAATTGTCTTAAACTTTAATAATGCATGGATGATGCCTTTTATATTGTGAAATCAAGTTAAAAACATAAATTATAATGATGTTGTCTGATGAGATAAATCATTAATTGTGATCCATCATAAGTAGCAAGGTAAGTAACTAATTATCCTTAGAAGTATTATGATCAAAAAAATGGAATTGGCATTTCCCATGTTTTAATATTACATAGTGAAGTCATTTAATGGATTCCATGGCACTTGGAATATTCATTTGGCATGTGTATAAGTAACCTATTTCTATTAATTACTACTAATGATGTGTTTACACTAATATATTTGACCCTTGTTGGGTGCATGAATGGAAATTGAAAGTGTATGCTTAGCATGAAGGAATACATGATGGAATTGAATATGAATTTTACACAGGAGTGAAATTTACTTTGAAATCAAACCATCACTAGGCAAGAGTGCAGTGGAAGCATTTTATCCCTAATGAGACTACCTGGGGAATGAAAGAAAAGTATGAGAAGCATTTCCTTCACTTTCTAGAAGTGATAAAGGAAAAGGAAACAATGAGGAAGGTTTTTAATTCAAAGGGGCAAGATGTGACACCCCTATTGTAATTTCTTTTGCAAACATTATTATATATGTTTAATGATAAATATTGTGGAAGTGGTGGATATGGGGCCAGGACTAAAGTTGACTGACATATGTAAATATTAATATATTGTTATGAATGAAATACTAATTATTTTACTTATTGTTTATTTTAAAATATAAGAGGAGCCAACATGTGAGTAGTTAGGATACCCTTCTGTTAGAAATATGTTAAAATTAGTTGAAGTGCAAGAAGTGGAAAGTTGTGGAACTGACAGTTGTCACATACTAAAGCTCCATATCTTCCAATATTTCCAACAACCAGAGATATCATGATAGGAGATAAATTTCATGCATTGGGGAGGAAAAACGGTGGCGAGAGAGGAAGGCCATCGAGAAGAAAAAAGGATTGCTAGAGAGAAAGGAAATCTGAGAAAAGGGGTTCTAGTGGGAGAGAAAGATTGGACCAGAACAAACATAAATTTAGATACTGATCTAGTGGGATGATATTAGGGTCCAAGGAGAAATATTATAAAATAATACTAATTAATATTTCTTACAGAAAGACAACTTGAGGCTCAAGGGGAATTACTAATTAGTAGTTCATTTGGTTGGGAGGAACATGTTTTCTCTTATTATATTTTCAAATACTCAAATAAGTGACTAAATGGTTACTGTTGGAACCTTCTAATAATTTTTCTAGATAAAACGTCAATGTCTGCCATGATATAAGAGTAAGCAATAGGTAATGTAGTGGGTAATTTAATTAGGAAGTTTTTGATAAGTTAAGGTTTTATGATAAGTAACTAAATATTCTATGTTGAATTTTTCTTTTATTTAATACTCTAAATCAAAGAAATGAACTATTCTGGATGTTTCTTTTAGAAATACTATGGATACGTTTTACATGTTGTAGGTAAAAGTAGGAAAATGTTCTCTGATTTAAATTCTAACCAAGGTAGTTTTAATTGACTATGTAAAATGTCCAAAATAATATGTGTAGAACTTGAGTTTCAAGAAAACTTATAGTTAACCCTTTTGCGCTTGTATTACTCAAAAATTGTTGAGTTCAACTACGCTGATGGGCTAACAAAATAAGTTATAAATAAATGAATTGACATAGGAGAATGTCTTCCATGAATAAGATAAGGTAGGGGTTTAACTGTATATAGTTATGTAATGAGAAAAGTAGAATATATATATATATATATATATATATATATATATATATATATATATATATATATTTATAAGAAAAGATACAGTTAGTTAGTTTGAAAAAGGTTGAGTAATAATGGTCATTTAGTGAAAGCAACTAATTACAGATGTTTTTTCAATTATAAGGCCAAATAATACAAATAAATAAAATACAATTATTTAGAAAAATATACGGTTGATAAACTTTTGAAAGGAGACATATCCATAATGGTTGCAATTAAAGAAACTAGAAACTCTATGAAAAAAAAAATCCAGAGCCTCAAACTTATAAATATACAAATAATCTATATGCATAGCATTTTTAAATAATTTTTTCTTTTTATACAGAAACAACCCCGAGATTTCATTAGGCCAAATTAATAATAACAAATATATAAAAATATGAGTAAGTAAATATCTAATCTGAGTGCGAAAGCTCAGGGCATGCTCGATCACATGATGATAAATAAATTTTATATATTTATGATAATAATGCAGAATATGTGTTGACCAAGCTGAATATTAATAGACCCAACATTAAAAAACATATATTAAAATAAATTAAGGTAAAAACTAGGTTGATGGAACTATGGTTATATATGTTGAAGGAATGATCTAGGATCAACATAACCTGTAGTAAGAAACAAAATATTTTAAGTGAAAATTGGGTACTTGGTGTACACAGAAGCATTAAGCTCATCCCATGTTAATTTAAGACAACAACGAGTTCTACCTGGAATGGAAAGGAAAGTTCCTTGGTTAGTGAACCAAAAAATAACAAAAAAAACCCGAAAATAAAGGAATAAAACATTATAATCTCATAATACATAGGTATACCTGATAAAATAAAGAAAAACCCATGACCACCGAAAACTGCAACACCTATTGGAAATATTTACCACAAGCATGACTCAATGATTTTATGTGGAAAGGAAGGAACTGGGAGAGATTTCGTAAAGAAAAATGAAAGAATATTAACACAAAAATTTACCGGGAACTTCAGCAGCACAAGGATGTCTTAGCTCCATGATTTTTCCCCAAGAGGAACTATAGATATAGGGCACAAAACCCTGGTTACCGCCTACGAAGGGTTTTGATGAAATAAGTGATATACCTATAAAATACTAGAGCTAGAATGGTTTCTTTTAAACTGATGAAATATAAGTGAAAATTCAAAAGATTCTATGTTGATAATTAGCTTATAGTGTTGGAAAAAGAACCCTCATTGCCAAGGCATAGAGGGAAACATAATAGATACCCTCTTTAGAGCCTACACAAGAGGGAAATAATAGTTTGATATAATAATCCATTATAGAGAACCAAAAAAAATAGGGGGACAAACCCTAACCTCATATATTACCTAAGCCAGAATTCTGGGTTGGTAAGTTATTTTAAAACATTTCCTTTTGAAAACCCTCAATGAATAATAATTGTCTTCTTAACATTCGGGCTAAGATTGTCTCTTAGTTAATGGGTGAAAGGGTTGAGGCAACTGATGAAGCTAATGTAGGTCACTAAACCTGTTAATAAGTAGATTCAATTAAAATTCTAAAGAAATTCAACGTCAAGAATGGTAAAAAAATCATAAATACAAATAAAATACACCGAGATCTGGTTAATAACTATAATTTTTATTGTAGCACACTTGGTTATAGGGAAATGAAAAAGGAGAAGCCACAAAAAAACCCTCTCGATTCACCTCTCCAGAATCATACTTCCGAGGTGATGCTTCAGAATTTTGAAACATTTACACAAAGAATCAAGAGGTAAGAGGCTAATAAATGTGGAAGGAAGAAATAGTTAGTTGCAAAGCATCGACGACATAATTGACCAAGAAAACGATTGAGGATAATGTGACTTGAGAGGAGAAACCTTAGCCGCCCCTTGGATGATCTCTTTTGGTAGGATCACCTCAAGAAATCTAGGCCATACTTCCTGTTATCACCTAGAACTACAGTCCATGTACATAATGTTTTCCCAAACAAAACAAAAAAAAAAAAAATTCATGGTCAAAAAAGTGTGTGTCAAATGGTTTGGTCATATGTGTGTACTTAGGGATCATGTTTTAAAGGGGTATTGATGTGAATCATTTCAAAAAACTGTTAGTCATCCTCCATCATGATCATTTAAGGCATGTCTTATCTTGTTTGCGTCATTGGTCCTTTTCGCAGTTTAGTAGCGCAGTCTGATTGGCCAATTTGGCAGCGCAATGATGTTTCCGCCTTTTCGTAGCGTGTCATCTACTAGCCATTTCGTAGTGCATTTCGGTAATCTATAACTGCTTGCGCTACGAAATTGGGGATTCGGGGATTTTGCAGCGCGTTTTCTTGAAATGTCAAGTCTGGGGGGATGAGTCATTAGGTCCGTCCATAGGTTGTCAGTTGATGTCCTCTCCAGGTCATTATAGGTCATCATTCCGCCTTAAGGTTCAGAACCACTTACATTAAAATCATTCAAAGTGATTTTGTAAGGTATGGTAGTGTCATGATACTTGTTCATTATGCGTAAACTGACCTGCTGTTTGATAAGACTGTAAAGCGCAAAGGAGCCCGAGTTTTTATTTAAAAAGACCGGATTACAAGCGAGCCTGCATTCCAAAGTTCGAAGTTGCCTTTTGAGTTGAAGCTGTTGTTAGTTCTCTGTCCGAAAGTTTGCAAAGGAAAATGGAGAAAAGGGAACATCGATCCGGTAGGTGCCAAAGAACAGAACCGGAGGGAATTGATCTTACGCTGCAAGATGAAGGTGTAGCTAGAGCTTTTAAAGATGTTGGTTGCTGGAGGTTTTGTGAGAAATTGCAGGGAGGGCATGCAGAGGTAACAAAAGCTTTTGCATTGAATTTTACTGGTTTAAACTCTAAGGTGTCAATGTTAGAATTCCCTGTATCTCCAGAAGCCATTTCTAGGGTGACTGAGATTCCTAGAGGAGGACATGAATGGTTCAAAAATTTCAAATTCGATATGAGTCCTTGTAAGGAATTCTTGAAGGAGCCTTATGTAAATGAGGATCTCACAAAGGCTGTGCCAAGGAGTTACGTGAAGGAACATTTTGCACTGCTCCTTACAGGCATCCAAAAGTATTTAACATGCGAAGGGAGGTATAACAAAGTTTATTCATATCATTTTAAACTTTTGTTACATTTCACAGGCAAAGCCTCAATAGATATTCCTTTCTACTTGTTCAGAAGCCTCAGTAAAATGTGTGATAAAATTCAAATGAAAAAAGATGACTGTGAAACATCACTGTTTCACCATGGGTTGGTAAAGTTGTTAGTGTTAGATGGTTTGCAGAAGATTGGTAAAGATTGGAGCTCCTTTATTTTTATGGCTGGCTTTCAGAGCAAAACAGGCCTCACTCCATTGCCTGTTAGGGAAAGGGAAAAAATAATTGAAGAACCTACTCTTGCTGAGATTAGAAAGGAAGTGAAAGATCAAAAGAAGTCCAAAACCAATTTGAAGAAACCAGTGAAGCCCTTAGTAGTCAAGGAGACACCTCAATCATCATCAAAGGAGAAGGTCAAACAGAAAAAGGATACACCTGGGCCAAGTCAAGTTGAAAAGGTATCAAGAGTAAAAACCAGAGGTCAGTTAAGCAAGGAGAAAGGCAAGTCAATTGTTGTTGAAGAAAGTCCTATGTCAAAAGCTAGTTTAACTGACTTACTTGAGGCAATTGAACTTGAACAAGATCAGCCAGTGCAGATTGAACCCACAGAGTTTGAACAGGACCAGCCAGTGCAGCTAATGCACATTGACTTAACCCAATCTTCGCCCGAGAGCACGAAGAAATCAAAGGCTTCGAAAAGGTTAAGGTTTGAGGAGCCTAGTGAAGAATATGTGTTCAAGCCACGGAGGCCAATTACAAGAAGACAGATGAAGGAGGCCGAGAAAGTGCATAAAGAGGAGGCAGCTGTGAAAATGCCCAGTACAGAGTCTATTGAAGTGTTGACTAAAACAGTGCATGCAGCCAGGCGTAAAGACAAGAGTAAAAAGGTTATTATTAGCCAAGGGGGAAATGTCATAGCTATCAAGAACCAGGCAGGAACAACCCAGGAGGAAGTGGCCCAAATAAAAAATGTCTCTAGAGAACGTGCAGTGAGATATGCTAGTTATAGAAGGGTTGTATTAAAAGGCAGCACAAACCTAGTAAGTCAAGCTGACTCAAGGTCTGATGTTTTCTCGTGGATGGTACCAGCACTGAAGCAAGCAAGACTCATAAGAAAGCTGAACATGAGCCTGAGATCAGAGAATAAGGCTTTCAAGGAGGAGGTTAGCAGTTTGAAGAAGAAGCTAGGTAAACTAGCTCACTGATTTAAAAAGAAAGGTGCTTTTCAAGTTTTGATAAATTTTGGTTTTAGCTCCATAATTTTGAAACTATTTAGGTCCCTAACACCTGTACAAAAGGTCTGAAGAAATCATGAGTTTGAGGAAAAAACGCTTTAAGTAAATAGGTTCTGTTTTGACAAGAACAGCAGTTTCGTAGCGCGCGCTACGAAACTGCTGTAGATGCTGATTTATAAGGAAAACAATGAATTTGATGATGAGGTCAGCAAATTTTGAAAGAAATGCCTCGAGGACAGGAGGGAAACCATACAAGGCTACTTCAAACAGTGACAGGTGTGAGTTTTGGAGAAAAGGTGAAAAATTTTGTTTTTTTGCTAAAGTTTTCCTAAAGGTACTTTATGACCGAATTACTAGGGTTCTGGTAGGGTTAGCAGAATTTTTGGTGTGTACACCTATCTAGTTCACAAGGCATCCAGATCATGAAGCATATGGTGTTATACGTTGGTCTTGAAGAGTTAAAGAGCTTGGAGTGTGGTCTTTAAGTGTTAAAGGATAATGGGAGACAGGGACCGTGAAAACAGGGCACTCAACTTCACCAATTAATGAGCCACCTATACAGTTAGTATCCAAGGCCAGCTCGTTCAATGAATGTTCCTCCAACATATCTCGGCCACAACAACAAATATACAGGTGTCAAGAGCCAGAAAGGCATCATGCATACGAGGAGATAAAGACAGAATTTCAATTTGATTAGGACTCTATGTATTTACAGCACAATACCTTTTGTAATTAATAAGTTTGTTTAAAAATAGATAAGGTTAGTTAATGATAGATGATCGAGCTCCCCTCACGCTGGAGGAGGAGACTCAAGGTAGTTTTAGTTTTGTTTTCCTATATATAGGAGAAACGCTGATGTAAGAAGGGTTGGAGATTTATAAAAAAAAACAGAGTTTTTATTTTGGGTTGATGTAAAATACTTGTGACAGTAATAGAAAGATTACTTTTTCTTCCCAAGATTCATCTTGTGTTTCAAATGGCTTAGAATATATGTGTTTTGTCTTTTTCCTTTCTATTTTACAGCTCAATAGACATGCAATCACTCTGAATTCACCTAGTGCTCAGACTTCCTGTGTATGTTTATGAGTTGAAGTCCTTTTTGAGAAATGTTCTGAGTGTTTAAACATTATATGCCTTGGCTTCCATGATTGAGTAGTTAATAGTTTACTGTAGAAGTGTTTGACTCCATGAACCCAATGGAAGAAGTGTTATTTTGTTGTTCCAACCAGCTTATTTACATGTGTTTTTGAAGAGTTAGCCATCTGTTCTTGTTAATAATTCATATCAAAAAATTTGTGAGAGAGCCCTCTCTGACTAAGGAGGCTAAGCCTTAGTCTAAAGCCTGGTCTGAAATAGTTGCATGAGATCTTGCTAAGTAGCAGCCCTTAGTACATGATTTTGTGATAACACTTCCTATTGTAACCTATCTTAAATTCTATGTGTTGTACATGCTAAATATAATTGTAAATGAAAAAAAAAATCAAACACTGAAAGAGAAAAAGAAAAAATGTGAAAGACTTCTTGTTATTTGATTAAGCTAAAGTTATTTTGGTTTATCAGAAGTATTTTAAATTACTAATATCTTGTTATTACAAATTTTCTTGTAATAAATAAAGATGGACAGTGGGACCCTCCGGCGGTAGCCAGAAGTGCTAAAGTGTGGGCAAGTTGGTGGTGAGCGAAAGGCAGAGAAGATGGGACCCACCTGATGGAGAAAACTCGACGACACAACTAAGTCAAAGTTAACATGGGCAGTGCCCTCATAAAGACTTTTGTCAGCGCTGTTGACTTTTGGATGAACAATGCAGATTTACTATGGGGGCATCTTCTGGGCGTTAGTCCCGTACAGAGTAGTCCCCCTACAATGACATCAGCAAGCGAGCCAGTTCATTTTGATTTCATTCGCCATGTCATACTCCTTTGTTCAACAATCCTCCAAACTGTCAAATCCTTCATTAAATTTGGTCATTTTTCCCACGATAGAATTTAATGTTGTTTTCCCTCTTATATTTTCTCATTCCACTATAAAATCTTTTCTTGTCTTTTTCTCAGTACATTTTCCTGTTGTTCTCTGTCGATAAATTCAAATTCCAGCTCACGTCTGAGTCAACCGTCGTCACCAGGTACCTGGTGTTTTTCATAACCAATCATTTATCCTTTCAAAATGGCCAAGAAAATTGTTTTAGCCTGTTAATATTCTCACATTTCCCTCATGGATACTGAAAGAGATATCTTTGATGTTTCTCTCCCTTTCAACCATCATGAATTCTATCAAAATGTTCAGTTAAACTAGTGTAACATGTTAAAAATTAGCCTTAGCAGAACATGTTCACTCCTCCTCTCATTACATCTGCATGGAAGAAGCCAAACTAGTTAGAAAAGAAGACCACTATCTTAAAATGAAAATCAAAGAAACCATTGAAATAGAAAAAAGGAAGAACAACTTGAACTGGGATGATGGATTAAAACTAAGCAACACCTAGAAACCTTTACTTGAGATGTTAAAGAACCAATAATTAACTCATATCCTTTTTAATAATTTAATCCCTCATCTATCATTAAAAGATTAATAAAATATAAATCAACTCAACAAGAAAAAATTATATAACAGCCCCCTCAAACAATAAAATAAAAACATAAATAAACATATAAATCGAATAATTGGTTATTTCATAACTAATCATTTGATAATATTAAAATAAATTAAAATCATAACTTATTAATTATAACACCATTGTAACACATGTATTTAAATTAAACATATAGTCGTATTAACTCATATTAAAATAGTTAGAAAATAAACAATAGGAACCATATAGAAAATTATAAGGAATTAATTAAACAAGTTAGTTAATTAAGTAAACAAATTAATTAATTAATTAGTTAAACAAATTAATTAGTTAATTTGTTCAATTAATTTATTACACAAACATATTAGTTAATTAATTAGAGAATTAATTAGGGCATTGATTAAAACAAATTAATTAATTAATTAAACAAATTAATTAATTAAACAACTAATTGATTAATTAAACAAATTAATTAATTAAACATATAAATCAAATAATGGGTTATTTCATATCTAACCATTTGATAATATTAAAATAAATCAAAATCATAACTTATTAATTATAATAGCATGGTAACACGTGTATTAAAATAAACATATGGTCCTTACAACTTATATTAAACAATTAGAAAATAAACAATATGAATCATATATAAAATTATAGGGAATTAATTAAACAAGTTAGTTAATTAATTAAACAAATTAATTAATTAGTTAAACAAATTAATTGGTTATTTTGTTTAATTAATTAATTACTCAAACAAATTAATTAATTAATTAGGGAATTGATTAAAACAAATTAATTAATTAATTAAACAATCAATTAATTAATTATTTAAACAAACTAATTGATTAATTAAACAAATTAATTAATTTAAGTAAACAAATTAATTAATTAAACAAAAAAATAATAAATAAATAAATAAATCTGAATATTAACAACTAAGTGGAGATTGGCTGACCTAATTTCTTAGGTTAACTCCTTCATAACATATATACATAACTTAAAATATAGCTCATGGATACATCATGAATATCTCTAGAATATCTATTGTCGCATCCCCTCATGATGGACTCACTTGTAGTCCAAAACGTTGGGTTCATAAAACTCTATAACAGGTCATTCCTCCTCTATTTAAACTAGTCTAATTCCCCAATTTATGTTGCAATGGTAAAATCTAGTGTGTTGGCAGCCTTTTTCCCTCAAACATATTTGTTTCCTGAATTTATTAATTGGCTAGTTTCAACAATGTATCCTCATTGAAGGTGCTTTGTGATAAATAGGCTAGGAGAAAGTGTTTTTCAGGTGTCCTCTCTCTCGATTCAGCAAGCATTGTGCTATCCTTCTGCATAGTATTACTTGTCTTTTTCCGAAGAATCATTAACTCCCTATTTTGAAGATTTATTTGAACCAGAATATGTTGTAATTCTCTTGTATTTGATGACTGATGGAAAACAATTCCTTGTATATTCGACTCATTTTCCCTTAGATATCTCTGTTGAAGATGTAAGACCAGTTCTTCAGATGTTGTCCAGAATTTTAGGGAAAGAAGACATTACAGTAACTAACAAAGCAGTTTTAGGAATGTTTGTTGTAATGATGAAACCTGGAGTTGTATTGGATATACCAACATATTGGGTAAAAGAAATTAATGTCCAGTTCATGAATTTCACTCTTACAGGTTATTCTAGGTTTCCTTCACTTGTGACATATCTATTCTTGTATTCCAATTTTTAGAAATTCATGCATTTAGGATTGAATATCATGGAAACTCTCAATCATAAACAATCAATGTTTTTCTGGACTAATATAGTAATAATTGATCCTAAAAATGAGGGTTTGTCCTACTTTTCATCTTATTTCCTTTCAGTTGTATATTCAATCATCAATAGTTCACCTGCACCGGATTTACTCCCTAAATCCCAATCTCTCCTTCAAGTGAGTAAAGATGTAAAGGTTAGAGATTGGTTTTCTTTCCAAGATCATGTTGAAATAAGATTGTATGGAGCTGAGGTTGAGCCCTACAGATTACCAACTTTTGTTCCCATGAGAAAGTTTGCTCTGGAATTCATTAGGTAGAGTCCAAATGTTGATTAGGTACATTTTGTACCTCCAAAGAAGGGACTCCTTTTCAAGTTGCCCAAGACTGTTGGACCATTCATTGTGAATACTAGGCAAGTAGCAGATGAAGTCCAAAAATTATTAGAAAGGATGAATCTATTACTAGAAGAGAAATGGGCTTATCATCCATATCATATAATTTCAAACAAAAGAATAGAAAATGGCTATGCTCCTTTTGTGCATGAATCAAAACAAGAAATTGAGAAATTGGCAAATGGAGGGCAGTCAGATCCCTTGGGAATTATAGAAATTGAGACAACTCTTGCTATTGAAAAGAACCTGAAGAGAGGCAGGTAAGAGGTAGTTTCTCTAGAGGAAGAAGAAGACAGAGCAACAAAAAGGGAAAAGATATTTGAAGAGACTAGTACGTCAGTAGCTTCAGGTATACAATTGCAATTAGGGGAAACTTTTTGTACTCCTTCTTCTCCAGTTTCAAAGGAATCTTCTCAAGATTCATTTTCCATGATTAAACATATGTTTTTGCATGTGGAAGAAAGAAACAATAATATTAGAGAAAAAATGGAATCACAATCAGAAGCTCGGGTATCTTCTGAATATCATACAAGGATTCCGTCAGCTATGGATTTAGAGAAAACTCAGTTGGAACTTGTTGCCTCTCATCCATCAGCAATGTCAATGACATCTGCATCACGATTCAAGATTGTTAGTTTAACAATGGATGCAAATAGGATTCCATTACTTGATAAGATTAAGTTACATATGTAGACTGGCCAATTAATTTTCCATGATTTATATAAATCTGGTTCAACTGCTTCTAAAGCTAAAAATATGTTAGAGAAAGTGGTAAACCAGCTGAAGTTGGAGAAAGAAAACTCCAGAGCTCTTAATACCCAAAATGGAGAGCTGAAAAATATAATTGTCAAGATTGGTGTGAATCCAGAAGAAAATTCTGTAGTTCAAAAGTTACTATAGAGTGATGAGATAGAAATTCAAGCACTAAAGAAGAAATTGAAATTGCCCTCAGCAGAGCATCCCATGGCTTGAGAGGTAGCAAGGGTTAAAAAGAGAAAGAGTTACTGGTCCAAGAGCTTCTACAAAGGGATGAGGATATAATGAAGTTTAAATAAATGAATCTTTCTTTACAGCAAAATATTTATTCACATGTATGCAAGATTGTGGTGTCAACGGATATAGATGATCCTACTGAGAAACTGACTCAGGTTAGCACTGAGTTGCACATTGCTGAAAATGAGTTAAAGAAGAAGCAAACAGATTTGGACAATGTTGTGAAAATCATCAAGGAAACTAAGCATGAGTTTTTTATGACCACGGAGAATGTAGAAAAATACAGAAGGTATTTCCACGCTGATCAGCAAGAAATTAAATAATTAAAGGAGAAAGTGAAAGCAAACATGTCTCTGGTACAAGCAAGAGAAATCTTGTGGAATGGCATAATTAATACAATAAAGAGTGTCTGGAAATTCCTCGTTATCATTGAAGAGGAAAATATTATTTTCAAAGATTTAGAAGAAGTCATCTTCAGTAATAAATAGAAGCCGTAGAATAGAGCCCAGTTTTCTAAGAAATTGATTGACTTCTTCAACTCAAATTTTGCATAGGAAATGAAGGAGTTTGGAATAGAAGATAGGACAAAGCATGTGATATAAATAAACAAAATGATATTGAAAAATGCCAACAGAAAAGCAACAAAGAAGAAATTAATGGAGATTAAGGAAGTAGTGATGAATTTCAATATCAATTTTGATAAAAGAACAAGGGTTGGTCTGCCATCCTATTGGGATCAACAAAACAATTTGTTATCATGGGAACTGTATGAAACATTACTAGTGGAAGAAAAAAGTAACATTAATTCCACACATGAAAAGACTGCAGTCTTAAAGGGAGCTACAATTGTCAATTATCTTCATAAATATTTTCAACTTGTTTGGATGATGAAGACACCTTTTATTGAGAATCCTACATACAACAGAATCACAGACTTCGGGATAGCACATGTTAAATTTATAAATTCCACAAGTACAAGTACACAAATATGGAGGAATTCCAGGGAATGGATGTCACCACAAGTCTTTGCTACAGAAGCATAACCCTCTACTACTCCACAATCTCAGATTGATTTGAGATGAAATGCTTACTTTTAGAAGTTATTACATTTTCAAGCCATGTAATTTTTATGTTTCAATGTAATGTTGAAATAGTTAGGTAGTTAGGAGGTTGACATTTTTGATAATTGTCATTTTGAAAGTTTGAATAAATGTACTTCAGCAAGATGAAGGAGGGTTATGGATTTTTGCATACCTTAGAGAGAACCACTTTGTACTTTGATCTTCATTTGAATGATCAATAAAGCTTTTCAGTGATTCCAGAAATTGTTGAGTATGATTTGTTTTCCTTGTGCCATATTATGTATGTATTTCTTCATTGAAAGAATTGAAGCAACTTGTTCTTTATTTATAGTTAATGGTTATGATTTTTTGTAAATTTAGAGGTTAAAACATCCTTAAACAAAGATTTTCTTTCAAATTGTCCATTTCCCATCTAACACACTTTCCTCTAAGTTTATGGTAAAATATTCTGTGTAGACAACCTTTTATTCTGAAACTTTCACCAAAACTTCTTACAAATTTCAATTCATTTGTATCCCATAGTTAAAGGACATTTGAAGTTATGTTCCATGTATTGAAGGTTAAAGGGTTTAAAATTCAATATTTTGGGGTTTGCAAAATGATAAGGCAAACAAGCAATCAATCTTTAATTTTTAATGAATGTCTTGGGCACTAATTCTTGCTCAGCCATGAATTGTCTCCCAAGGTACAACACTTCCACTAACAGAGCATGTGATTACACCTGGGTTCCGTGTGGATAATAACCCACATTTCCATAAGAAACATGGCTCAACAAAATAAGGTCAAGGTGTAAATTTATAAAAATATGAGGATGAGCAGTGGAGTAGTGGTAAGGCATGCTTGTTTTTAATTCCAAGTCATGGTATTCCATATGAGCATGAACATTAAAATAAAAATAAACCAAGAATTATGTTTCCATGAGATGAGTGATAAATACCTTAGTTAATTTGGGCGCTTAAACCATAAGTTTAACATATATAAGGGATCAAGGTGTTAGGGTGACATTGTCACCCTAGGACCTTAAAACCTCAAATAAACTTTTACCATGGAACAAAGGTTTTATAGAGAAATTCTATAAAAATAAAAAATTAGTATGTTCATGGAGAAGTAGTCGTGAGCTGTTATAAAATAAAAAATGGTCTAGCATGGAATGTAATGTAACTATTCATGTAGATGTAGAAAATATGAAGTAAATATTAATGTTACTAAGTCAAGTAAAATGTATTAAAATATTATGGAAATGTTGTAAATTTTGGAGGTGCATTACAACAAAGAGGTGTCCAGATTAATGGGTTGATCCTCAACTTTTTATGGTAGAGGAATTAGAGAGTGGGGAGGTGACCCCATATCTAGTCTAGCTAGCCTTCCTTCCACATCCAACATAAGGTCCTTGAGATCGTCCAAATGGTGCATGAGGTTCACCTAGGTTTTCCTTATGTTCACCAAAATCTTTCCCAACAACAACTAAACATGCTAGTAGAGGTCAACTATGTGAAGGTTATGGCTCTATATTTTACGTGATTTTCCTTTATCAAGAACCCAAGAAGTGATTCATGCTATGGCATCAGAGTCTGAAAATTCCTACCTTTCTTGCTGAATTTCCTCTTGGATATCAGGAGGGGTATGCTCTTGAAAGCTATGAGTTCAAGACTCTATCCAAAATCGTGCTCTAGTGCCACCCAAATCTCCTATTCACCCTCCTCCTCTATGAGAATGTGCATGTTATCATGCCATTAATTCTAGTAGAAGTAAGATGCAATCAAGACTTGATTGGAGTTAAGTTGGGAGATGCAGGAATCAATGATGAAAAAATTTAACTAATAAATTGTGCTAGAATGGATGAATCATTGAAGGATTTTGGGTAAGTCTCTCACCTTTGAAAAAATCCATTAGAGGTAGAGGGAAAGTCAGAGGGGGTGGAAAGAATCCCCATACTTGAGCCACTGCACAATTATTGAAAGTCATGGTTGATGGAGGGAGCAGTTGGAGAAGGTGGAAGAGAAAGAGGAGGAGGGCGAGCAGGTCATTGAGAAGGAGAAACATCATAGAACCTTCAATTGACATGATGGATCATAAACTAATGACATGCTTGAGAGTCTCTACCACTCTACTTGGAAGGAAAGGGCTCATTAATACATTGAGATATGGTGGCATGCGAGGGGGTGGGGTAGCAAGGGGTGGGGGCATCTTATGAGTCCATACCCCCATCAAGACTATAATAGCACCCCCATCAAGGATTATTATTAATATATATTCTTTGAATAAACTGAGAATTTAATTAAAATATTTTTTAAATAATAATTTAATATTTAGTTTTTATTAAATAAATTTATTATAATTTTTTAAATCAACATAAATCCATGTTGACCATAGATCTATAAATGTCAAAAGAGATCAAATCTTTTGAGGTTCAAACCTCATTCAAAATGCAAAACTTGAAAAAATATTTGCACTTCTAGAGATTTGATCACTCTCAACACTTGATAGACTCCTAGGGTTAACATGGATCTATTCTTGCGATACACACACACACCATGTGTGAACTCCATGCTAAGCATGGAAGGAATTACACATCTCCTTCATTTTGAGAAACATACTAATAAAATATTTTAATCATAAGAATTTTGTTATTTTCTTTTGTTTTATATAATATATACATAATTCACATTGAAATATTTTGTTTAGCATGGCAGATGAAATATTTTATTTATGACCCATATTGTCCACATTAAATTTTTGTTTTACTATTAGTTTATTTTAAGTATGTGTCTCTTTCATATTGAAAAGTATAAAGCATATGTCAATTGGATAGAATCCCTTTATATACATTGAATTATTTTTGTTATTAATAGTTCTTAAAGTGTTACATGTTAACTCCATACTAAGCATATCACTCAATGCATGTATTGATTTTTTTTGTTATTAACATTTTTAAAACCTATATATAAACTCCATATTCAGAGGTAAATAAATCACACATATTTCTTACAATGGGAAGTGAAAATATGATTATTTTTTTAATTTAATTATTTTATTTTTTATATATAAAGTTGATATAAATATATGTTACTCAATATGGATATTGAAATATTTTATTTATCGTTGATACTAAAATATCATGTGTGTGTGTATTTAAATACCACATGTCAATTAAAAACAAAATGAATGACACTTCTCTTTCATATTGGAATTACATAGTTCCCTCATACTAAAAAGTAGAAAGCAATTATAAACTTTTTTTTTTTTACTTCCAACTACTTTATCTCTATATATAACATTGATAAAAACATAAGATGAAAATCAAATTATTTTATTTATGGCATATTTTTGTTATTTTTAATTTTTGATTTCTTAATGCAAATATTATTTCATTATTTTTAAATGTAATATTATAGGAAAACATCTCCCTCATACTATATAACCTATGTGGTGTAGACTAGCTGGTTTGAGTGGGGTTTAGTCCCCACTAGGTCCTAGGTTCAAACCTAATGAGGGGTTGAGGATGAAATACACTTTTGGGGGAATTAAAATATACCAAGGGGATATTTGTTGAAAATGCAACAAGATGATGGAGCTTAGTGGAAAGGAGTCGCCTTCACTAAGTGGGCCCGTAGGCTATTTTTGCCGCAAAGTCTATTTTTAGACTATGTCTATTTTTAGACATATGGATCATGGTCTATGAGTTGCAGGATGCTATTTGTGGATGATTGGTCATGTTGGTAAAAATAGAAGGACTTCTATTTTTAGACATATGGACGGAGTCTATTTTTAGACTAACAGGCTAAAAATAGAACAGTCGAATATTATTAGCTCATAATAATATTTGGACTATAAACATTATCTTATCCTCTTGGAGCACTTCAGTTTGAGCTACGGATGTGGCACATGCAGCTGTCAAAAGGAAATACGCTTTTCTTATGGGTCAGTTGAGCTATTGCATGGTGGACTTCAGTTAGAACTCAAGTGATTGAGTTTGGTGGAGTTGATTGAGGAGTTGATGGAGTTGTGTTCAGTTTGACTTAGTTGAACTAGTTGTATTTAGTCTAACTGCAGAATACACTAGTGATGAGTGATGTGAATTAATTGTTAATTAATTCACTAATTATTAACTCATAAATCAACTAAAGAATACATCAGTTAACTCAGTGCATGGACAGTTCAGTGGAGACAGGTGTTAGAGGTGAGTGAAAGGGCAAGATAGCTGTCAGTTGTGACTATAGTTGTGCATGAGATTTGCACAATCAATGGATTGAGTATTTCCAATGAGGATTGCGTGGTTCAGCCAAGGGAAATACAAGTTTGGATCAGCCATTCTCATCTACTCTCATGCAGATTTGTGCAGTGGAGGAAGGCAAGCAGTGGAGGAGATTTGAACCTGTGATTGATTCAGATCTGAGCTAGTTTTGTGTGTAACAGGTGGAGATAGTACTGAGTACTTGTGAGGAGTATTGTACTATGTATTGTTACATGTTCTCAATCATTATAATATACAGATAGTATGGGGTTTTCAACTGTATGCTTTCCCCGAATTACATACTGTGTTAATGTGCACATGCGATTGATGTTTCATTGTTTTTAATTCCACAAAATTGATGATCAGCGTAGAGGAGGTTATGTATTATGCATGCATTTCGCAATAGTGTATAATCGGGATAATCTATATGAATAAGTGTCATAGTATTCAAAATTTCTACATGGTATCAGAGCAGAGTTGATCTTCAGATCTATTATTTAGAAAGTGTTTATATTTTATTTCTTCAGGCTAAGTCTGTAATTGAGCCAGGTAGCCTCTGGATTCATCCTTCTTTTGGAAGGTGAGATATCTCGTAAAAGCCCATACAGTCAATCTTTGTACGAGAAATACTTTGTTCTCATGAATTTTAGATCAGAAGCGGTTGAGCTTTTGAGCTGGTGGAATTCGAATTTGCAGCAGTGTTTTCTTGGTGTCAAAGTTGAAAAGTCTTTCAACAGATTGCGATTGGAGTATGCTCTTGAGGGTAGCTCAAATTATATTGCATGGAAAGACAGGATGGAGGCAGTGTTAGATGACAATGGGTTGAAGGATTTCATTGAGGCTGAGGTCCCAAAGCCTACCGATACTGCTCAAGTTGAGGCTTGGCAAAAGAAGACAACAAAGTGTCGAAGGATTTTGTTGGAGGGCATGAAGGATCACATTGTGTCCAGCCTGCATGGAAAGGCTTCTCCATACTTGATGTGGAAAGTGTTGACAGGTCTATTCCAAAGCAAGAGCGACCAGAGGAAGTTGGCACTCAAGGATAAACTCAGAAACATTAAGTGTGAGAATGGAGACAGTATGCCCAAGTATCTCACGAAGTTCACCCAATGCTGGGATGAGCTGGGAAGTGTGGGGGTGACTGTCGATAATGAGGAGTTGGTGAGCTTGGCTCTCCTTGGTCTTCCGAAGAGTTGGCATTCCTATCAGGACTCTGTCATTGGTCGGGAGAAATTGCCAGGATGGGAGAGACTTTGGTCGGATCTTGTGCAAGAGGAGATAAGGCGGAATACCAGGGACGAATCTTCATCAAAGGAATCTGATGAAGAAAATTGTGCTTTGGCTGCCAAAGCAAAGAAGGGGAAGGAGAAGGGTTCTCTTTCTGAATCCAGTTCTTCCAATGATGGAAGAAGGTTGACAAGTCGAAGGTGAGATGATTTCATTGTCATGAGTTGGGCCATTATGCTACTAATTGCCCAAAGAAGAAATCCAAGAAGGGATCCGGGGAAGGATCTGAAGGTGAGGCACTTGCTTCACAGTTTGAGTTGGATTTCACACTCTTCACATGCATGGTTTCATCCATGGTGGGAATTGGTTGGTTTCTTGACAGTGGAGCTTCTTTCCACATGACCGGTGACAAGAGTTTGTTCAGTTCTTTGGAGGAGAAAGATCTCCAGATACTCATAGCAATGGGTAATGATGAGAAGTATAGTGTCTCAGGTGTAGGCACGGTTATTTTTCAGAGGGAGCATGGAGCTCCCCTTACCTTGACCGATTTCAAGTATGTACCAGGACTGAAGATAAACTTGGTGTCGATCGCGATGCTGGAAGATAGAGGCTATGATGTAGTCTTCAGTAAGGGAAAGGTTTTCCTTAGATACATCATCACTAGACAGGTGAAGCAGATTGGTTCACGGGTCAAGAACCTGTATGCTCTTGAGGTTCAAGATGTATGCAAAGCCTTGAGCATCGAGGCAACTGATGGGGACTTGGTGGTTGAGAGGGAGCGTATATTACCTCTCAACATGCAGAGCTAGAAGAAGTCTCAGACGATTGTGGAGGAGCCACGATTGGTGCAACAACTTCAGGAGGTTGTGGAGCAACCACAATAAGGGAATCTGAGAGGAGATCAACTAGAGACATCTACTCATGCAGAGACCTCTAGTAGGGGGAAACTTCGAGCCAGGTGGGCTGAGGGATCACATGCAACCATACCTCCAGGTAGGAGGTAGGACGATATAGAGTGATCGTCCCAAGGAGGAGGGGTAGGATCCTTGAGGTACCCAACCTCTTGGATGAGACCTTGCTACGGGAGCCCCTATGTGGAGTAGCAGGAACTGACTGATTGGGTAGAGAAAGATGCGAATGGAGTGGCAGAGAGAGCAACAGTGTAGGGAATCCCAGGACAGCGCATAGCTAGCAGGCTGCAGCAATGCGAGAGGCACAAGTGTTTTGCACAGTGCTAGGTGGCACAGAGAGGTGTGCAATGGTGCGAGATGCATGGAGATGTTGCAGTAGCGCAGATGTCAAAGAGGGAGCACTTTTCAATAGCAGGTAGAGCTTCAGCATCAGAGTATGTTCCCAGCCCAACAGAGGGGTCAGTTGGGAGTGTTTTTGTTCCAAGTGTTGTTGGAGCAAGTGGACCGGGAAAATGTGTTGCATGCAGAACATTCCAGAGTTGCGGGATAGGGGTTGCAGATAATCCTTGTCTTGTTGAGAGGGAGTGTTGAAAATGCAACAAGATGATGGAGCTTAGTGGAAAGGAGTCGCCTTCACTAAGTGGGCCCGCAGGCTATTTTTGGCGCAAAGTCTATTTTTAGACATATGGATCATGGTCTATGAGTTGCAGGATGTTATTTGTGGATGATTGGTCATGTTGTTAAAAATAGATGGAATTCTATTTTTAGACATATGGGCGGAGTCTATTTTTAGACTGCTAGGCTAAAAATAGAACAGTCGAATATTATTAGCTCATAATAATATTTGGACTATAAACATTATCTTATCCTCTTGTAGCACTTCAATTCGAGCTACGGATGTGGCACATGCAGCTGTCCGAAGGAAATACGCTTTTCTTATGGGTCAGTTGAGCTATTGCATGGTGGAATTCAGTTAGAACTCAAGTGATTGAGTTTGGTGGAGTTGATTGAGGAGTTGATGGAGTTGTGTTCAGTTTGACTTAGTTGAACTAGTTGTATTTAGTCTAACTGCAGAATACACTAGTGATGAGTGATGTGAATTAATTGTTAATTAATTCACTAATTATTAACTCATAAAGCAACTAAAGAATACATCAGTTAACTCAGTGCATGGACAGTTCAGTGGAGACAGGTGTTAGAGGTGAGTGAAAGGGCAAGACAGCTGTCAGTTGCGACTATAATTGTGCATGAGATTTGCACAATAAATGGATTGAGTATTGCCAATGAGTATTGTGTGGTTCAGCCAAGGGAAATACGAGTTTGGATCAGTCATTCTCATCTATTCTCATGCAGGATTGCGCAGTGGAGGTAGGCAAACAATGGAGGAGATTTGAACCTGTGATTGATTCAGATCTGAGCTACTTTTGTGTGTAACAGGTGGAGATAGTACTGAGTACTTGTGAGGAGTATTGTACTATGTATTGTTACATGTTCTCAATCATTATAATATACAGATAGTGTGGGGTTTTTAGCTGTATGCTTTCCCCGGATTACATACTGTGTTAATGTGCGCATGTGATTAATGTTTCATTGTTTTTAATTCTGCAAAATTGATGATCAACGTAGAGGAGGTTATGTATTATGCATGCATTCCACAATAGTGTATAATCGGGATAATCTCTGTGAATAAGTGTCATATTATTCAAAATTTCTACAATATTACCCTAACCCGGGCTCAACCTAGTTTCAATAATAATAATAATATTTTTTTGTAAGATTAGAATAGTTATATTACCATAAAAAATGGGCATACATCAGTGATCATTGCTACTATTATGCCACTTGGGAGACTAGATCAATAGAATAGACACAAATTTTTGTGATTTTTCATGTTGTTTTTAACCTAAAATTCTAATGATAGAAAAATTGCAACATAGAAAACCAAAGATAGACTATAATGATAGAAAGACTATTGAAAATTAAACTATTGTTGTAAGGTGGCGCATTCTTGGCTTTCATGTTGTAGTAGTGTCCTCTAGGCTAGGTGGTTGTGGATCTCTATTAGATTTTGATGTAAAGGGATCCATGCATGTTAGCATCTTATTTAGGAGTGTGGTCATTTTGTTGATTTTATCCGCTTTCTCCAAAATCTCTACCATGCATATGATGATTTCCTACTGAGTATTAGCCATGTCTATGAGGACTCTTCCCATTAGCCTTTATGTGCTAGTATAGATTGATTGTCTGCATATAGGAGGAGGCTTTTTCTCTAGTATTTTTCTCAATTCATAAGATACAATCTCTATTTTCCTAGCCCATGTGCATGTCAGGAATGTACCTCCAAGATTTCTTTACTTGTTCTTCCGCATCAGATATTACTCTCTATATAGCTAGAGGGTCGATATCCATGTATCTTTCCATAATTTATCTTTTATTTGATTGTGCTCGAGGGCCATGAATGGATGGCGACCTAAGTATCGAGGAGTTAAGGGTCCATAATGTCCCTATTTGCCTCTGCGAGATGGCCTGGATAATTGGCATATGGCCATACAATGGGAGGGGAAAGCTAAAGGTTGGTAAAAAAGGAGGAGTGACTTGATAAAACATATGTAATAAGAGATGGGACAAAAGGGAGGGCAGAGGGGGGTCTTCGAACCACAAAAAAAGAATGGGGGGAGGCTGAGTGCAATGAGGGGTGGGATAGAAGAAAAGGGGGATGGAGGAAAATGGATGGAAGGGATGATCAAGAGATTGACTAGAAAGATAGCTAAAGAGACCAAACAAGGGACAAGAGAGGCGAGAAGCATGAAAGAAAAGGGAGGAAATCTAAAACAAAAATAGATTTCCTAGAACAATTAAGCCCAATGAGAGGAGAAAAAACCAAAAGCCTATAAAAATTGAAAACAAAAGAGAACCAAAGACAAGAGAATTCAATATTGAAACATGATTCTAAAGAGGCAGAACCAAGAGATTGGACCTGCAATTGTTGGTTGCAGTACTAGAGGATTCCCAAGGAGGAGAGATGAGTTTGAAGTAGTCGTTTTTCAAGATCAGGATTAGACCCCCTAGCCTAGTTTGTTCCATGGATTAAATCTATTGATATAAGAACTCTAGCTTTGTTTGCCTCCCTCCATGGTATGATGATTATAATCATGCAAAGGAATTCTCTCCTTACTAGAAAATCTCCTTCTCGCCACCTTTCAACATTATTTTCTTTTTTCAATCCATGACCTCCCATAATGAGACACTTTCTCTCCTCACTGCATGAATTGTTGTGCAAGTTTACCTTCCCTAAATGTTGCACAAACAAGCTCTACATCGTACCAGTAGGCATTAAATTTCCATATAATTGTCTTCTTATGCAACAACATTATGTCCATGCAAGCTACTAGATGGAAAGTAGCCTACCTTCCCTAAGCCCTTGTCTATTCTCATCTCAAGGCTAGGTTGGATGACCCATCAATGCACCTATCGTGGTGTTGTGGAAGAAAAAAAAACACCCCATTGTACTTATAAATAATAAATGGGGTGCCCTTTTATATATTTGCATATTCCTAATTCACTAGATGTAAATAAGTTCACACTTTGTATATGGTTAAATTCTCCAAAAACTTATAAAAAAGAAACAAATATATTACTTAAGGTGCATACCCCTTTTCTTTGTTCTCTTATGAACTATCATAATTTTAACTAAGTAATGCACCCTATAGACAAACACAAGACAATTTTTTTACATCTTATTATGGAGACATGTTTCAGTCCTTCTTCTTGTTTAGTTGCACTTTCATTAAAGTGCTAAAATTTTTCATTCCTTAACTTCTAATGGTGATAAAAACTTTTTAGTGCTTCCAAACTAAAAAAAATTGCGTTATTGTTTCTGTCCCAACCATCGCTTGCAGGAATTTTTCCTTTGCATAACGTTAAGCCATCGATTGAAATGTTTAATCTTGGATGCATATTTTAATGAAAACATTTATGTCTCGCTCACAATTTCCCATCTCTCTCATTGTTTGTTAGCCATTCTTGCTTGTACCTTATTTTCGCACCACCTCAAGTTGTCAATCTGGGTTGGAAATTTTTCTGTTAACGTTTCCATCACATGTTCTATTAAGTAACAATCCCAGTTTCTCTAACATGATGTGGATCAACTCTCGCTTAATCTAAATCCACCACATTGTTTCCTTACTATCCACCTAGACATATGATTAGTGATTAATCATAGTTTTATTACTTAATAGAATAATTACAGAAATTCCAATAAAATCATGTTTATGTTGATTTATTTTGAAATGTGTTCCCATCAGAGATATTTTGCATGTGCGACTTTCAAATCAAAAGTTATTGGTTTTGTAGTTGTTAAATAATATTAGCGTTATTGCATTAGTTTTCCATGCAAAATCTTGAATTGTGATATTTTTCATAACTTAGTCTTATTTTCATTCATACCTATTTCATTCCAATTTCTCTTCCTAGTATGTGAAGATGGGGAATCAGTCAAAAAGAAGCAGTTTGCACAAATGCCTCCACTTCTAGTTCTTGAAACAATTGATGATAAGGAATCAAATACCTTCATATATTTTGATACAATTATTACTCAAGATGCTGGAATTTCATCATTAAATTGCATGTACAAACTATTCGAGGAAGAATTGAATGAGAATGAAATTGAAATTCCCACAAACGAGGAAGGAATTGAAGACAATCTAGATATTATGCTCTTGGTAGCTTCAAAGTCATATTTACACAAAGTTGTTACTCAGCCAAGGATTTTACCTTACATGGACATGATAAGATGGGTCGTGAAAAATTAATATACTAACAAGCATGTAATATGAACTTTCCAAGGTACCGTAATTGCTTCTTTCTGCCTGGAAGATATTTAGGTTATGTACAAAATTCTTGAGCTAATTTATAATGCTGCATTTTTGAATAATTTCACCCAAGAGGAATGTGTTAGCCTTGATAGGAAAATGTCTAACCTTATTAAGGAATGGAAGAATAAGGAGAATAAGTTTAAAGTATAAACCTCTAAATAGTATTATACTTCCTCACTCAAGCCACCCTTTATTTATCTTAGTTCCATGTTTTGTATACTTTTTCTTAGGAAATATTTTTCTCATTTTTCTCTTGAGTAGGTTCCCCTTATACAACAAGCTTCCGATGGTTATGATTTTAATTGGAAAATACACTCTTAGATAGTTTGACCCAACATATTGATTCCTTCCGTCAAACAAAGGCTCCCTCTTTTACTCCTTCTTTTTATATGTATGCTTACGTTATGGATGTCATTTCTTATACACCCTTATTTCCAACTATGGATGGAAGTGGACAACTGTTGAAACCCTCCCTATCCATGTGTACCATAGTAAGCTCTAGGAAGAAAACTATTTTAATGATTTTTACCAGATATGCCATTATGTCATCATCCCAATCTATGAAGCTTGATTTAATACAAAAACCCCAAGGCTGTCAAAAGAAACCAAAACTTGCATTGCAAATATTAGTGATAGGTACTCAAACGAAATTTTCTCCTATATTAGGATTTATGGTTGTTATGCTTCTCCAATTGCTTTTCCTTTGTTCATCCTAGACTGGCTAGCCTGTAAGTAACTTTCCTATCAAACTGTTGAAACTGCAATTGCAATTGAACTTCAAAGGAATTATAAAAATATTTTCCCTATCTTTCTAGTTTAGATTGACAAGTATGCTCTCCAAAACTTTCAACATGCTAAGAAATAATTGCTTTATTTCTTCACACTAAAGCTAGCAATAGTTCCTCTTAAAGTGCATGATATTATTGGTATTTTCTCTACACATTCTATCTTTGTAGGTGCAAAGAAGTATTCACATGAAAATTTCATGCTTGATGATTTATTCTGCAAAGAAAATTCATATCATATTGTTCACCGCAAAGCAGAGGCACTCCCTCTAAAGAAATATCAACAATTTCTGGTCTTTCAAGAAGAAATATCTTCCTTTCCCTTAATACTACAATAGACAAGAAGGGAAAAAATGCCAACCAAAGATTCCACATCAAATACGATATTGGTTTCAATGAATGAAGAATCCTTGTAGATATAAAAGGTCGTTGATGAAGTCATAGATTAATTGTTCAAGGATCCCACAATGCAAGAGAAATGGCAGACACTTGAAAAGATCATTGCAAAATCTTCCCAAAATAATATTCTTGTTGATTCATTTATTTCTCTTCTAGACATAATTCTTGATACAAGCCTTAAGGTTATTCCTGACAATATCCATGCTACAATAGTTATTCATATTTCCATTCCTTTTTTAGATTCTATTTCTACTGTTACTAAAAGAAATCCTGAATAATTTCCTAAGGTTTCTCCAAGCATGGAAATTCATATCCAAAATGATGATAAGTAGGTTGAATAACAAACTTTAGGATCAACTGATCATCTAGTCATTGACAACAATGAGATGACTCTAGTTCTTCCTGATACTTTAATCAATACTCCAATTAGTTCTAGATCTAATGATTCTAAGCATGAAGTGTTATCAAGTTCACTTCCCCCGGTTCATATAGAGTGCATTCCATATGTGGATATATTTAATAGTCCAGTTAAAAACACTACTGTGAAAAAGATCAGAAAAAAGAAAAAGAACTTTGGGATGGATCTCAACTCTCTATAGAGAAAGATGTTGGAGACTTGGCTTCACATATCAATATATATGCAAATGAAAATATGGATTTGGCTGATAAACTGAAGGATTTTATTAAATATAAGGATGATAAATTTCAAGAGCTTAAACAACAATTGTCACAATAGAAAGATCAAGTTCTAATACAATGGAAGGAGCAAAAGGAAAAAATGAATAAAGTGTAATATGAAATTCATATACAAAATGAACAACAAAATATTGAAATAAATAATTTACAAAATAAAATTACAAAGATGGAAGGTAAGGTGATTTATTTGTCTTAGTTCAAATTGAAGGTCATTGAAATTATTAAACAATTTCTGACAGAACTAGAGCTATGTTGTGAAATATTAAGTCATGAATAGGTTCAAGAGAATTTAATTAACTCCTTTCATGATAATTTAGCACATCCAAAAACTAAATGTGTTGAATCCAAAGAAAAGTTAGTTGAATTATTTTCCTAGAAAAAAGATGTGAAGAGAAATTACCCCAACCTACCCATGATCAACATGATGTAGAGGAATATACTACGAAAAACCTGGAGGGTGAAGTTAAATTTTTCAGAAGAGTTCATTCAGTCAACACAACAAACATGTGATCCTATTATGTATTGTGTTCATCATACGTTGAAAGAGATAGAACTCGACACATAAATATCAGAAGGAAAATCATCAAAACTAGACGATTTGAAGAAAAGAGTTAGTGAAACTAGGAGGCAATTTCAAAGAAAAGTTGAATAGATATATGTGCCCCATCTAGACTTAATTTGTGAGAATATGGTCAAACTTCAAAGTCATTTCAACATGACTAGGTTTCTTAAGGAAATAATGAAAAATGAGTTTTTCAGTTATAGAAGCACATGTATACAACTACAAAGTCAGCATTCAACTCATCGCTCCTTCATAACTCTCTTCAACCTTCTAGAAATGCATGCCCATTGGAATACCACCAATGAATATCTAATAGAAACGTCCTCATTTTCCTAAATGCTATTTTTATCACCGCATCTAAACATATTTTTTGTTTTGTTAAATTTACTTTTATAGATTAGATAATTTTGAAGAAATAGCTTATCTATCTAGTCATTATAATATTATTTAAACCAATGCATGACCCTATGATTAGGGTTTTGAATTTTTGAAAAGAAAGCACTAGATACACAATTGTACTTTTTTTTCTTAATATAAAAGTTGAACCACTCGCACTATGATGTTTCAACAAAGAAAGGTAATTTTGGTACTAATTTTGTAGTTGTTTTTTCTCTTTTCATTCATTGAAACCAATAATATGTCATTATGTTTTAATATTGAGTAATTTGGTAGGTTACTATTGATATGCTATTTTACACGATTTTAAGCATGCAAGAATCATATGTGAATGCTATAAATGAAATAATTCATTTAACTATTTAATTGAATTAATCCTTTAATTTTTAATTTGATCTAATTTAACGAAATAACAAGTAATCTACATTCCTTATCATTTGGTTATAATTCTTTTTCACATATCAGATGCTACCTAGGTTATATTAGTAATAAATATAGTTTAGATATCGTTATTTACTTTGTTTATTCCTATTAGATTGTAGTTTTATATTTTGAGTATCTCTTTTACTATTTTATCCTTTTTCTTATCTTAAGACTCCATATGCTGGAGCAAATCTCAAAGGGTAGCTAGACTTGTTAAAACAATCAAAATTACCTTTCCAAATGGAAATGAGTATGATTGGGGCTTTGATTGGGCAATTTCTAAAATGTTGATTGCGATCATTTTTTACCATCAACATTTTTGAGCTAGAAGGAGGTCCATTTGACTATGAATGGAAAGAAGGTCACATAATAAAAATCATGGTCATTTTAAGAGTTCAAATCCACCCTCAGTGTCACCCACAACTTCCAGATCTCCTTCAAGATCTCCATCTTCTAGATCTAGAATGGTAAACCCTGAATCTTCATGATCAGATCAATCTGAAGTTTTCACTCCTCTTCCTCATTCTAATAGTTTAGTTAGAATATATACTAGTGGTCCTTTAGTTATTGAGTTTCATCCTAAGAGTCTTAGAAATCCTCTTTCTTCACCAAAAATTCAAAGTATAAGATAGAGAATTGGAGGAATTAAAAAATTAGGAAATTAATCCCATGTACCTGAAGAACTTTGAGATAGTGTTTCGTCTTCCTTGCAGAGTTTTGGTATTCTTACCAGAGCTAAAAATGAGAAACTTAGAATTAAACCTTTTGAATTTGAGTTCACATCATCATATGAAAAATGTATCAGATTCTGACCCAGTGACCAATGAAATAAATACTCCAACTTATCCTCCCTGCACTCATATTATCATTCCTTTAATTTCACAAGCTCAAGTAATTGTTCCTATTTCATTTTCATCTACTCCAACTCAACCTACAACATCTTACCCTATTACAACTAAAGTTAGTTTATATATTGTTGTTGTTACTGTAAATACACCTATAATTATCGTTCGTCTAATGGCTAACATATCGTGGGAATCTCTCAATATTGTAAATATTCCTAGTTAGCAACATCCTTTTCCTAAACATACATAACAATGGTTTCCCAAGTTTAATCCAGATAACAATGAACCTCTAGAGGATCATATTAATAATTTCATGTTAGCCATCAATCTAAAGGATGTCCATGAAGATGATTTTGTATGTCAATTATTTCTTCATACTTTTAAAGGTGGAGCTACTTCTTAGTATTTTGATTTATAGGCCAATTCAATAAATATTGGCATTCTTTCCAAGACAATTTTTAAAATAAATTTGGCAATAACAAATCACCAGGTGCATTAATTATTGAATTATATATTATTAAGATGGGTCCCAAGGAAAGAATGAAGGATTTTAATCAAAGGTTTAATAGACTTTTGAATAAAATGGCTAATACTTCTAAGCCAAGTGATGATGTTTAAACTGAGTTTTACCCTAGAGCCCTACATACTTCTACACCAATGTTTGTAAAATGAGCAACCAATACTACTCTAGCATAGACTATGGAGGAAGCTCTAATGTTGAAAAGGAAATGTTCAATGTTGCAAAAAATATACCCTGGAAGAAAAGAAACATCCCCAACCTACAAAGAAAGTTACTTTTAAGGAGGAAAAGAAAGAAAAAGATACATTCAACATGGAATGACTAAAAAAGTTTCTTAAAACTTTAGAAAATTAGGTCATTGATCTTAAGAAACAAGTAGCTAAAGAATCTTCTTTAAAATTCCCTTTCAAACCATTTTCTAAGAAAAGTAAAATAACCCCGCCTCCTGCTTAGATTTCAGTAACTGAGGAAGAAGAGAAAACTGAAGTTCTTAAACAAATTGATGAAAAGGATGAATCTATCGTTACTGATGCAAATGTTACGCCACATGTAGTTGGTCCTTTGTCAAAAGAAGAAGTCAAAGAAGTTCTTGCAGTAACAATTAGAAGAAAAAGATACCCAACAAGTTCATCTTCCCCTACCTCTTTTTCTCTTGCCACTCCTATAAATAAGGATTCATCTCTAGATAAGTCAACTTCTAAAACCCTTATTGTTTTTTATACCATAGATTACAATATTGTAGAGGATATGAAAAATATTAATGCAACTATATCTTTTTATGAAGTTATTAAATTACAAAAACAACATAAAATTGTTCTTATTGCTTTAAATGCTTCTTCTAAATCCCCTTTACCATCTACTAATATAATTACTAAAAATTAAGTCCAAGTCTCAACCTTTTTCTTCCTCTGACAAAATGAAACAAGTAGATGTTATCTTGATTGATGATAGTTCACATTCACATACCCCTCCTTTTTTATTGACTTCTGAAATATTTTATAAAAATTTACACAATTGCCTCGTTGATTTAAGTGCCTCTTCAAATATAATGCCTTATTCAGTATGCTTAAAGATTAATGCAATTCCACAGTCGTCATATATGTAGATTGTTCAATTAGATAGATAAAAAGTCAAGAATTTAGGAGATCTTAAAGATGTATTAATTAGCCTCGCTTCAAATCCTAATATTTTTCAAATTATTGATATAGTGATTGCTAACATTCCCGAATCATATGTTCTCCTTTTAAGTAGGGATTGGTTTAATAAAATAAATGTATATTTTACAATAGACTAGTCTCATTTATGGTTACCCTTCAATGGTAAACCCAACCAAATAAAGGTTGATCGTGAAAAAAATATGAAGCATAAGTAACGGATATAAATGGAGAAAATGAGCATGTTCCTTTGAAAATTATTATGTATATTATTATTATTGTGCAGATTCTTTCTTTGGAAATTTTCCTGCACAACTATTTCCTTTTTCATACTGCTATATATTTAGAAATTGAAAATTTTTCACAAACCGATTTATCTCGTTGTGTAAACTTTGTAAATGATTATGTAGATAAAAATGTAAATAATGAAATTTATTCAATGTATTTTGATGGATCAAGGTCTAATGATGAGGTTGGTACAAGATGCATTTTAGTAAGTCCCAGTGGAGAAAAGACAATGTTAAATTGCAAGCTTGAGTTTTAATGTACAAATAACATAGCCGAATATGAAGTGTGCATTCAAGGTTTAATAAAATCAATTATCTTGATTGTCTAATACCTTAAATTCTTCGATGATTTAGAAATATTCTTAAGACATGTCAGGAATACTATCCATTGTGTTCCTAGTCACCTTAGACATCATCAACTCCTAGTTCAATATTTGATTTCGAAAATTTTAGCCTTCAATACTATTCCTATTCCAAGACTGCAAAATGTTGGCACAAACCTTTTGGTTAATGTTGCTTCAAAACTCATTCCTTTATAAGACTTTAGTCTTGATCGTTTTTCAATCGAGTTAATCTTTAGACCCTTTGTTCTCGACAATATATCCAATTGGTGAATCTTCAACGATGATGAATATATCATTAATTCTCTAACATTTGAAGTATGCATGATGATCAAATTATTGATGAACACTCCCATGATAAGGAATTAAACAAATCATTAAATGAAGTAAAAATATAAAATATTATTCCAAAATATGTAGTTAAGTTAGAATACTTCTATGATATGAAAGATATATTTAAAAGAGCCACTAATTGTAAGACCAACATAACAAAATCCTCAAAATGTAAATCTTCGATTAGGATGTTCTAAAGAAGAAAGAAATGGTTTTACCAAACTTATAAAGGAGTACAAAGATGTTTTCACTTGGTCTTATAATGACTTGAAAACATACGATACATATATCATTCAACATAATATTCTAATACTCTCTGATGATAAACTAGTTCAACAAAAACTTAGAAAGATTCACCCAAAGTTAGAGGCTTAGATTAAAATTGAATTAAACAAACTGTTAAAATATAAAATTATTTTCCCAGTTAGACATTCGAAATGGGTCTCTATTCTTGTTCTTGTTAGGAAGAAAAATGGAGATATCCGAATATGTATATATTTTTGTAATCTTAACAGAGCTTCAAATATAAATATATATATATATATATATATATATATATATATATATATATATATATATATATATATAAATTAATTAAAAAAAAAAAAAAACTTCCCACTTCCTCCTATGGAGAAAATTCTGCGATCTATCACAAGATTTAATCGTATGTATTTTCTTGATGGATACTTTGGATACAATAAGATCTTAGTATATCCAAATGACAGACTTAAAACTACATTTAGAACTAAGTGGGGAATAATTGCTTATCATAAAATTCCTTTTGGACTAATTAACACAGGAGCAACTTTTTAGAGGGAAATGGATATTTCTTTCAGGGATGTTATAAATAAATTTGGTGTTGTCTAACTTGATGATATTACTATATATTCCAAAAAAAATCTCAGATCATGTCCATCATATAAAGAAAAATTTTGAATGCTGTTGACGACATGGGATATCAATAAACCCCAAGAAATCCTTATTTGCATTAGAAGAGGGTAAATTGTTAGTATTTATAGTTTTGAAAAACAAAATTGTCATCGAACCAACCAGAGTTAAAGCTATCTCTAAGATTCCTTTACTACATAATAAGAAGTGTGTGCATTCATTTTTAGGGAAAATAAACTTTGTTAAACGATTTGTCTCCATCTTTGTAGAGATTATCTTTCCTTTACAAAATATGCTTTAAAAGTGTCATTTTTAAATGGAATACTCCAGAGAAAGAATCTTTTGAATCCATTAAAGAAGTTATCATAAAATCTCCAACTTTATTATCTCTTAATTATGATAAAAAGTTTATTCTATATACTTTTTTTTCCTGATCGCTCCTATGGAATATCACCTACTCAAAATAATGATCAAGGAGTTGAAGTACCAATTTATTTTAATATTTTTGGATTTCAAGCGGTGAATCTTAATTATTATGATGTGGAAAAACAAGCTTATATTGTTTTCAAAACTATAAAACATTTTAGACCTTTTTTTATTAAAATCTCACACCAAAATAATTGTTCCATACTCTATTATTCAAACTTTTCTAATCCAAAAATATCTTGGTGAAAAACGAACACATTGGGTTACAACACTCTAAGAATATGAATTTGAAATCAAACTGTCCAAAATTGTATGCAAACAAGTTCTATGTAAATTGGTTACCTAGGCTATTGATTATTGAGTCTGATAAGATTTCTGAGAAAATTTATGAATAACAAAAACAAAAATCTATATCTTTGGTATGTGCTATCCTTGATGCTTCTAATTCTTTTTATTGGGACTTGATATATTATTTTTTATGCTCCTACATATTTAGATCTTAAGAAAGTGTGCCTTGAGACTAAAGGCTAATCATAAAAAATGATTAACGAGGTGCTTTTAAAAAAAATATCACTCAAATTTACTCATATGTTTAGAAAAGTCTGAAGCTAAAAGAATACTGCACGAGTTACGTGATCGTCTTGCAAGTGGCCATTCTGGAAGAGATACAAAAACACATAAGATCCTAAGAGCGGGTTACTATTAGACTACAATTTTCAAGGAAGTGCATGCTTATGTCCAAAGATGTGGTATTTTCCAAACCTCAACAGGAAGAGACAAGAAACCAACTCTACCCTTTGCAACTAGTAATTTTTTATCAACCATTTGAACAAATGGGGCTTGGATGTTATAGATGAGATCATGCCTAATGCTTCAAAACAACACAAATTCATCCTCATAGATATGGATTATTTTATAAAATGGTTGGATTCGGTTGTACCTTTAAAAATTGTTACTTCAGAACTAGTGATACCTTTTATTGAACAAAATATCATTACCAGGTTTGGCCTTCTAAGCACATGAATTTTTGACAATGCTACATATTTATTTTCTGTGTTGCTTACAAAATTTCCTATTCATAAAAGTATCAAATTGAAATATTATGCTAATTACTATCCATAGGGTAATGGATTAGAAAAATCCACTAATAAAAACTTCTTGAAAAATATTGAAAAGATTGTTGTTGAGAATAAAAAAAATGCATGAGGCACTTATAAATGCTTTATGGAATAATAGAATTACTTACAATACAACCATAGGAAACTCTCCTTTCTATTTGGTTTATGGAAAAGAGACTATATTACCTCCACGTGTTGCCTTGTTATCACTATCACTAGTTCAATATGTTCAATAGGAGCCTTGTTCTAGTATTCAACATCACTTAGCTCAACTTCTGAAGTTAGAAGAAGCTAGAAATAAAAGTTAATCAAACTTATGCTAATCATCAAAAAGTCATTAAGAAATGGTTTGACAATCATTACGTAGATGAAAAAGTTTTGACATAGGAGATCTTGTTCTAAAATGGGACAAGGCCCATGAAGATAAAGGTAAACATATCAAATTTCAAAAACATTGGTTGGGTCCATTCCAGATCTCCAAAAAGATAGGTCCATCCACCTTTTTATTACAAACATTAGATGGAGTAGAGGAAACTCTACTAGTGAATGGACATATCTTAAAAAAAATACTTTAATTAAATGATCATGCATTTTGGTTGTAAATATGTAAATAATCATTGTAAATCCATTTTTTTCTTTTTTGTTAATAAAAACTGAGAACGCATTGAATTTTTATGTCTTTTTCATGCATTCCTTTATTAAAAGAGAATTATTATTTATTGATTACATAATGGCTTGAAAGTTTATTACCAATAACTAATCCACATGATGAATGTTTCAAGTTGTCTTACCTATATAGAAGGAATATTTCTAGGAAAGTACTTTGAAGTGAATTTTTTTCAGAAATATATTTTTTCTTATTAAATAATGGAAAATATATAAATGAAAAGCCAAGTCATGCTCCATGAAATGCATTTTATCAAAGTAACTTTCATATCACCCTGCTTCCTATTCATTGTGCTAAAATAAGAAATCTCAAAAAAATGTTATCAAAAGTCAATTTATAAATTACAAAATATAGTGAGTGGAAAGCACCAAAAGGCGTGGGAAGCATATGAAAACCCATTGGGACTGTAGACCTTCGCTGGTAGTTGGTTAATGCATGCATGATATTAAGACAACTTTGTTGGGGCTGTGGATCCTCGTTGGAAGTGAAGCAATGTCGGCTTAAAGAAAAGTGAGTCGAATAGTTTGCATCAATTCATGGAAGCAGGTTATGCTTATTAGTCAAATCTAGAGCCTAAAATTCCAAAATTCCCTTCCATTCTTTGGATTAAAATTAATGGATGAGTACAAGTATGAGACTATTATTTCTCATTTATATTAAGTAACTTGAAGGATTTGTTGATGAGATTTTGATTAACATAAGTTTTCTATTGTTTGTAATTCAATCATTATTTCTCATATTATTCATGAGCAAAGATAATCAGTACTTTGTGTGTGTCACCCATTGTTGTGGAAAAAAAAAACAACACTCCATTGTACTTAGTTGAATAATAAATGGGGCTCCCTAAAAAAACAACACTCCATTGTACTTAGTTGAATAATAAATGGGGCTCCCTTTTTAAGTATTGTATATTCTTCATTCACTATATGTAAATAATTGCGAACTATGTATATGATTTAATTATCCAAAAGCTTATAAAAACATAAAAATATATTACTAAGGGTGCATTCCCTTTTTTATGTTTTCTTGTGAATTGTCATAATTTTAACTAAGTAATGCACCCTTTGGCTAGATGCAAGACATAATTTTTTACATCTTATCACAGAGACATGTTTCCATTATACTTCCCATTTATCGAAAGTTTCATTAAGTGTTAAAACTTGTTATACCTTAACTAGCAGTGGTAATACATACTTTTTAAAGTTTCCAAATAGAAATTTTTTTGTTACTATTTCTGTCTCGGCTATTGCTCATCAGAACCTTTCCTTTGCATAACATTAAGCCACCACTTGAAAGGTTTGATCCTGAGTGGATATTTTGTCCGTCTCTTAAAAAACAAATTTCCTTATGACTCATAATTTCCCATGTAGCTCATCACTTGTCAGTCATTCTTGCTTGTACCTTATTTGCACACTGCCTCAAGAAACCGATCCGGGTTCGATTTTTTCTGTTAATGTTTCCATCACGTGTTTTGTTAACTCATGATCCCAGTTTCTTAGACATGACATGGATCAACTCACGCTCAACTTGAAGCTGTCGCATGTTGTCCTTGTTATCCACCTCGACATATGACTAGCGATTAATCATGGTTTGATTACTAGCGATATAATAATTATGAAAATTCTGATAAAATCATGCTTACATTGATTTCTTTTGAAATGCGTTCCCATCAAATTTATTTTGCATTCATGGCTTTCAAATCAAAATCTATTGGTTTCGTAGTTGTTAAGTAATATCATTGTTATTGCATTAGTTTTACATGTAGAACATCGAATTTTGAGATTTTTCCTAACTTAGTCTTATTTTCCTCCACAATTATTTCATTCCAATAGCTCTTCCGAGTCTGTGAAGATGTGAAAATCTGTGAAAAAGAAGTAGTCTACGCAAATGCCTCCACTATCGATTCTTGAAACAATTGATGATAAAGACTCAAATACCTTCATATATTTGGATACAATTATTACTCAATGTGTCGGAGTTTCATCTTGGAATCTCATGCAAAATGTGTTCGAGGAAGAATTGAATGAGAACGACATTATAATTCCCATAGATGAGGAAGGAGTTAAAGGCAATCCAAATATTATGCTCCTAGTAGCTACAAATTCATATTTACACGAAGTTATTGATCGTCCAAGGCTTCTACCTTACACGGACATGATAAGATTGGCCCTGGAACATGTAGATACTAATATGCATGTAATATGCACTTTCCAAGGTATCGTATTTGGCTCATTTGACCCAGAAGATATTCAGGTTGTGTACAAACTTCCTAAACCCAAGCTAATTTATAATGCAGTGTTCTTGAAGAATTTTACCAAGAGGAATATTGTGTTAGGCTTGATAGGAAAATGCCTGACCTTATTAAGCAATGGAAGAATAAGGAGCAAAATTTTTAAGTACTAAACCCAAGCTAATTTATAATGCAGTGTTCTTAATGCAGTGTTCTTAAAGAATTTTACGAAGAGGAATATTGTGTTAGGCTTGATAGGAAAATGCCTGACCTTATTAAGAAATGGAAGAATAAGGAGCAAAATTTTTAAGTATAAACCTTTGAAGAGTACTCTATTTCCTCATTCAATCCACCTTTTATTTAACTTAGTACCATGTTATGTAGACATTTTGGTAGGAAAGATATTTCTCATTTTTCTCTTGAGTGGGTTCCCCTTATACAACGAGCTTTTGATGTTTATGTTTTTAATTGAGAAAATACACTCTTGGATAGTTTGACCCAACATATTGATTCCTTTCTTCAAGCAAAGACTCCCTCTTATACTCCTCCTTTTTATATGTTTGATTACATTATGGATGTCATTTGTTCTTCAACCTCATTTCCAGCTATGAAATGGAAGGGGACAACTGTTGAAACCCTACCTATCCAATTTTATTATAGTAAGATCTAGGAAGAAAATTATTTTGATCACTTTTACCAGATATGCCATTATGTCATCATCCCAATCTATGAAGCTTTGTTTAATACTAAACCCCCAAGGTTGTTAGAAGAAACCAAAAGTTTCATTGAGAATATTGATGATAGGTACTTAGAGGAAACATTTCTCTCATATTAGGGTTTTTCATTAATATGCTCCTCCACATGTTTTTCCTTTATTCATCCCAAACTAACCAGCCTGTAAGACACCTATCAAATCATTGAAATTGGAATTCCAACTTAATTTCAAAGGTTCTAAAAAGCATTGGCCTATCTTTCAAATATAGATTGGCATATATACTCTCCAAAAATTTCAACATGCTAAGAAAGAATTTCTTAATTTCTTCGCATTGAAGCTAGCTACAATTCCTCTTAAATTGCATGATCCTCCTAGTATTTTTTATACACATTGTATCTTTGCGGTTGTAAAGAATTATTCCCATGAAATGCACATGTATGATGATTTATTTCGCAGAGAAATTTCATAGTAGATTGTTCACCCCAAAGCACAAGCACTCCCTCTAGATAAATATCGACAATTCATGGTCTTTCAAGAAGAAAGATCTTCCTTGCCCTTAATACTGCAACATACAATAGGGGAAACAGTGCCAACTAAAGCTTCCACGTCAAAACCAATAAAGGTTTCAGTGAATAAAGAATCCTTGCAAATAAAAAAGGTTCTTGATGAAGGGTGAAAATCTGAAAATGGGAAAGAACTTTTAGAATTATGGTTTTATAGTTAATAAGTGTTGAGTGAACTAATACTAATAGAAAAATTTATAAAAATAGTAAACACTACATGTAATACTATACTTTTCTATCTAAAGTAAATTTAGAGAAATATGATTGCTAATTATGAAAATGTTGACGAATACCTAAAAAATGAAAACATCAAAAAATAATGAAAAGTGTTACCCAGATTCACATTTTCACCCTGAAGTCATAGATTAATTGTTCGAGGATCCCAAAATGCAAGAGAAATGGCAACAATTTGAAAAATACTGCAAAATCTTCCCAGAAAATTATTCTTGTCAATCCATCTATTTCTATTTCATACACAGTTCCTGATACAAGTCTTGAGGTTAATCTTCACAATATTCCTACTGCAACAATAATTCTTATTTTTATTCCTGTTTTAGATTCTATTTCTATTGTTACTTAAAAGAATCCAGAAGAAATTGATGAGGTTTCTCCATGCACAACAATTCATAGCCAAAATGATGATAAGAAGGTGGAAGAATAGAGTTTAGGATCAGTTGATCAGCTGGCCTCTAATAAAAATGAGACAACTCTAGTTCTTACTGGTACTTTAATCGTGACTCCAATTAGTTCGAGACCCTAGTGATTCCTAGCCTAAAGTGTTAGCAAGTTCACTTCCCTAAGTTCATATGGAGTACATTCTATATGTGGATATCTTTTATAGTCCAAATAAGAGGACTATTATGAAGAAGAACAAAAAGAGAAAAGCAAATATTCATCCATACAGTTCATCAACTGAAGTTTCTTTACAAAATATTTGGGATTGATCTCAACTCTCTATAAAGCAAGCTATTGGAGGCTTAGCTGCACATATCAATACATATGCACATGTGAATATGTATTTTGTTGAAAAATTGAAGGATTTTATTAAAAAGAAGGATGATAAATTTTAGGAACTTGAATAAAAATTATCACAACAAAATATTAAGTGCTAATACAATGGAAGGAGTAAGAGGAAAAAATGAATACAGTGCAATATTAACTTTAGGTACAAAATCTTGAGATAAATAATTTAAAAAATAAAATGCAAGAGATGGAAGGTAAGGTGAAAGGTCATTGAAATTAATCAAGATTTTATCACAAAACTGGAGATATGTTGTGAAAGACTAAGACAAGTACAATTTCAAGAGAAGTTAATTAATTCCTTTCTTGATAATTTAGCACATGCAAAAACTAAATATGTTGAACCCAAATAAAAGTTAGTTGAATTATTGTCCTGGCTGAAAAATGTCAAGAGAAATTACCCCAACCTACCCAGAAGCAACATGATGTAGAGGAATACAATACTAAAAGTTTGGACGGTGAATTTACTTTTTTTAGAACAATTGATTCAGTACGCCCAACAAATATGTTCTCCTATTATGTAGTTTGTTTATAAGTTATTGAAAGAGAAAGAACTGGACATAGAAATATCAGAAGGAAAAACATTAAAACCAAAGGCTTTAAAGAAAATATTTCATGAAAATGGGGAGGGATTTCTAAGCAAAGTTGAACATATATCTATGCTCCATTCAAACTTCAAAATCATGTTAATATGATTAGATTGCTTAATGACATAATGCAAAATGAGATTTTAGTATAGAAGCAAAAGTCTACGATTATAAAATCAATATTTGACTTAGCATCCCTTCATAACTCTTTAACTTTCTTGAAATACATGCTTGTTGGACTACCACGAATGAATCTCTAGTAGAAACATCTTCATCTGCGTGACTATTATTTTTATCACCACATCTATTATTTTTGTTTTTGTTAAATTTATTTTACAATGGAGAAAATTTTGGAGAAATAGCTATCTTTGTATTCATTGTAATATTATTTAAACCAAGACATGGCCCTCTGCTCAAGGTTCAAAGTTTTTGAAGAGAAAGCACTAGATACACTTTTGTACTCTTGTTTTTTAATATAAAATTTGAACCACTCGTGATTTCGTGTTTCAACCTAGCAAAGAAATTTTAGCACTATTGCTTTAGTTGTTTTTTTTTTCCATTAAATTCCCTAATATATCATTATGTTTTAAGATTGAATAATTTGGTAAATTACCATTGTTTTGTTATTTTATTCATATTGAAGCATATGAAAATTATATGAGAATGTTGTAAATGAATTAATTCATTAAAACTATTTAAAATTTAATCATTTCATTTTCAATTTGATTTAATTTAACGAAATAGCAAGTAATTTACATTCCTTGTCATTTGGTTATCATTATTTTTCACATATCAGATTAATAATACATATAGTTATTTATTTTGTTTACTCTTGTATTATAGTTTTATTTTTTTGAAATATTTCTTTTATTGCTTTATCATTTTTCATATCTTAAGATTCCATAAGTTGGAGCAAATCTTAAACGGTAATTGCACTGATTAGGCGAATTGAAATTACCATTCTAAATGGAAAAGAGTATGATTGGGGTTTTGATAAGTTAATTTCTCAAATGTTGATTGAAATCAATTTTGACCATCAACAGCTAAGGAATAATAATTATTATTATTATTAAAAATTAAATTATAATAAATTTTAAATAATAAATTAATATTTATTTTTGTTAATGATTGAATTTAGGAATAATAATTATTATTATTATTAAAAATTAAATTATAATAAATTTTAAATAATAAATTAATATTTATTTTTGTTAATGATTGAATTTATTATAATTTTTTAAAATAAAAAATATAATGGAAAACAAATATACTAATTTATTTATTTATTTTAAATATGCATGTTCTAATAATTTTTTATTTTATTTTTATTATACTTTTTATTGTTAAAGAGAACTTTTTTTCCATATATATTTCAATATTTGATTTTTCATCAATAAAAAAATGTGAAACGTTAGCTCATCTCATTTTATGTTGTAAGTATTTTTGTGTATTATATATTTTATTATTTTTTTTTCTCGGTAAAAAACTATACTATTATATTATGTACAGGAGGCAAAAATTACAACATGATAAAACAGAAAGAACCAAGCTCTGGGTATGTCACCGAGAGCAGTTGAGTCCAACCAGAAAACTAGCCCACGCAGTGGCGCCAAACATATAAGCGAGACTGTCCAAAAGAGCAAGCCCACGCAGGGGCACCAACCAGAAATCCGGATTATCCCATGCAGGGGAGACTAACCATACCCATCCCATTAACAAAGTTTCAGAAACATAAACACAGAGAATTGATGCTAGAACTAAGCCAAAACAGACAGCAAAAGAGACCAGAAGACCAGACAGAAGAGCCAAAAGAACCTTGTGCTCGGGCGTCATCAATCGTCCATTTGCACTTCCTCTACCCGGCACCAACCGTATGCTTCCCTTTCAGCAGCAGTGGGAAAAGTGTCTTCCTCTTCGCCGGTCCCCTCCCTCTGTTCGAGCTTGCTTTGCGATGCATTTTCCAGGTCTGAGGCAGGACCTTTAACCTTATGCTCCGAATCATCTTCAGGAGCCTTTACTTCATGCATCTTGTTATCAGTCTTCCTCTGCCCATGCTCATCCAGGGAATCATTGTCTTCCTGGGGATTTTCAATGAACAGGACCGAGACATGCGCACTAATCTGCGGGTTATTCATGGAACTGCTAAAATTGAAGATAGCAGAGCCGAAGGCAGGCAAGGCAGCCGAGCTCGAAGCCCCCGCGTCCATGAATTGACTGGAGTGGAGGGGATTAGCCCCAGTAGAGCATGCGATATTGCAATGGTAGCAATGGACAACATTATCCGCATCGTGACTGCGAGAGGTTCCCCCTCTAGAAGTGCCTCGACGGCTAAGCAGACGTTGTCGAGGTCTCACCATTCTCACAGGGGTCAAGGGGAGGAAATTCCAACAGACCACGGGGTAATCCAAACACCCAGCTACCGAAACCGACTGTGGAATGAGCCAGACAGACAGAGAGGATATCCCGGCGGAGATGGAGAGGCAGGGCAACCAGAGTTGCAGAGACCTGCTTGAAGGAGGAGCCACCAACATTCTCTGACCATACGCTGCAACATCGCTTATAACCTCACCTGCTTTGCCTTGGAGCTCACCCGCCATAACTGCAACCTCCGCTTGAGCCGAATTGTCGTGCCGAGCATTAACTACTCTCTGCAGCTTCACCTTATACCAGCTGCGTCCCTTACCTACGTCTTCGACGTCTGCCACGTGATGGCCAGTGGCTGGCATGTGGCCATCCGTCCACGCCTGTCCCATCCTATCTAGCATCCGCATCTGGGGATTATATATTTTATTGTTAAAGAAATACTTTTTTCCATATATATTTCAATATTTGATTTTTCATTAATAAAAAGATGTGAAATGTCAATTCATCAAATAACTTTAGGTAGTAAGTATTCATATATGTAACAAAATTCTTTTAATTATTAGTTTGACAATTGATTTGCCTATTGACCATTATTAGTTTAGTATTGAATAATGCAATTTATAATGTTTTTATTTTTCAATATTATTGAAAAAAAAACCATTTTCCAAACATTTGATTGGACTATAAATTGAAGGTCTTATTGCAACCAATGTCATTTGGATAAATGTATCACATATTATGACATAATTTATGGATATGGTTGCAATATTCATGCATAATTTATAGATATTTGTGAAGTTATTTTTTATTCTTAAGCTTTGTCAAACAATCATTCAAAAATAAAAAATGTTGAAAATAACTCATGCTCACATAAATAACATATTTACTATCAGTTACTCCCCACCATAGTTTAAGCAAGTTCGGATAAAAAATGGATAGGAATAAGATGAAAATAAATATACCTATCAAGAGTTACTTCTCACCCTTATTTATGTTTTCCTCAACACTTATTTAAGAGTAAAATTGTAAATGTGAAGACTTGCTAGTGGCTACTGCCCACCAAAATTTATGATTAGACTATATGATTAGATTTGCATATTGACCACTATTTATTTAGCATTGACTAATAAAAATTATAAATTTTTATGTAAATTTTCCAAAAACATAATTACTAATTTAAATATCGAAGACTAAAATGCCTTGCAACACTTAGTTATATTTATTTTTTAATTAATATATTATAATGAATAGAAATAAATTATTTTTATTTTATTATTGTTAAATTTATAGCTTTTGTTTTAATATAATATTTTAATTGTATAAAAAATATTTGTTTATATTTTATTAGTTGATATTTTATATATAATTAATTTTATATGACTTAAAAAAAAATATTTCAATTTCCCATTTTATTAATTGTCCAACATTAATATTTATGGTTGTGATGGTATTTCTAACCTAGTAGAGGTGTAGAATAGAATCCATTGTTTGTATTAGATGTAACCACAATAGGTTTGTATTTATGTGCACTCAGTGGGAAAGTAAATCTATTCCAAAGAATTTTTTGGACAGGTTGCCAGAGTAGCTCCTAAATTGTATTGTGTTTAGTTCATATTTATGTAGAGAGATATTCCTATTTCTCATTTTATTAAAATGCATATTACAATATAGAAAAAAAAAAAATATATGTTTTATTTGTTTTTTTAGCCTAACAAATATATTCTCTTATTATGTAGTTTGTTCCTCAGTTTTTGAAAGAGACAAAACTGGACACAGAAATATCAGAAGGAAAATCATTAAATCCAAAGGCTTTGAATAAAAGAGTTAATAAAAGTAGAGGGAATTTCAAATTAAATATTTGTGCTCCCAGACTAAATTTGTGAACATATGGTCATGTCAATAATAGAAGCACTATAGAACTCCCTAACCTCTTAGAAATACATGCCTATATAGAACTCCCTAACCTTTTAGAAATACATGCCTATTGAATCTTTAGCAGAAACGTCATCTTCCTGATTGTTATTTTTATCTTCCTGATTGTTATTTTTATCTCCACATCTAAATAGATTTTTTGTTTTTGTTAAATTAACTTTTACATTTAACAAAATTATGGAGAAAGAGCTTATCTTTCTATATACACTCTCGTACTTTAGTTTTTCTTAATATATGATTTCATTTTTCAATAGAGCAAGGCAATTTCGGTATTATTGTTGTAGTTGTTTGTTCTCTCATCTTTCATTGAATTGGATAATATGTCCTTATATTTTAAGAGTGAGAAATTTGGTAGATTATTATTGATTTGTTATTTTATTCATCTTAAAGTATAAGAGAATTATATGTAAATGTTATAAATGAAATAATTTATTTAATTGTTTAAATGAATTAATTTAATGAAATAGTAAGTAATTTACATTCTTGGTCATTTAGTTCTTGTTTCTTTTCACATGTTAATAGGGTTATATTAGTAATACATATAATTAGATATAATTATTTACTTTGTTTATTATTATTTTTATTACACTGTAGTCTTATCTTTTGAAATATTAAAATTTTAAAGAGTGAATAATTATTATTATTATTATTATTATAAATTAAATTATAATAAATTAACAAATTTTTTATAAACAATTAAATTTATTACAAATTTTAAAATATAATGTGAAAATAAATATAGTAATTTATTTACTTATAATAAATATAGTAATTTAGTTACTTATTTTAAATATGAAAAGGATTTTTTCTAATAATTTATTTTTGGGTTTGTATATTATACATTTTATTGTTGAAGTGAGAAATTTGCTTCCTATATATAATTTAATATTTGATTTTTTATTAATAAAAAAATATGAAATGTCAATTTATTTTATAATTTTATGTTGATTTTTATTAATAAAAGATGTGAAATTCGAATTTAAGCTTTTGTGATCCATATTCTGAGTAATAGAAATATTTTCGGAAGAAAGCACATCAGAAAAATTTGTTCATCATCAGGTTTTAAAAATGTCAACTCATCATATAACTTTACGTTGCAAGTATTTTATATGCAATGAAATTCTTTTAATTATTAAGAATGCAATGAAACTCATTTAACTATTAGTTTATGCCAAAGTTGGATTCTGGTAATTGATTTCCCTCTTAACCACTATTAATTTAGCATTTACTCATAGAGATTAACTTTGAAAAAAAAAAATATTTTTCAATATTATTGTTAGGCCCCTATACTACTAGTGTAACCCTTTATTGTTATTAGTACAACCCACTTATTATATTGATGTACCCATGTAGTGGCCATATTGTTATTATTGTGCCCCATAGAAGCCCACTATTGTTATTATTGTGCCCTTACATTATTAGTGTTATGTCGGCTCTGATTATGTTATGACCCCTTAGACTCCTATATATAGAAAGGAGGTCTTTTCATTTGTATTATCGAAGAATTGCTCATTTATGTAATGTAAAGGAGATTTCCCCCTCGAAGAGGCTGAATTCTAAGGCGTTGATATATCTTTTCTATCTTTTCTTGAGCTGGTTTCATAACATTTGGTATCAGAGCTTTGGATTCTAGGGTTTCGTTGCTCAAAACAGGTCATCATGGAATTTTCGCTATAAATTTTTTTCTGCGATGTTTTAGAAGCTAAAAACAAAACCCGTTTGAGAGGAAATCGCGCTGAATCTTGGGTCCAAATTTCATAGCTGTTCGCACTATATTTGCAGAGATATGATCTGAGGAAGTTGGTCTTTTTGCAGACTCCTGAATTACATTCCAAATAGGTGACCTGGGGAAAATCGTCATAATTTTCTCTCTGAGCATCGGATTGAAATTTCGTAAGAAGGTACAGAAAGAGGACGGACTGTAGTTTCTTGTCTATATTTTTCAGAGCCAAAGGTTGAAACAGTGACTCGTGGCATGTCATACAAGTTCGCTCTACTGAACTAGTCTATAATCAGGTCACTGTGGGAGATTTCGCATAACTCTTCCTTGGAGAATCCAATTTGAATCAGACTGGTGGCATTGGAAAGAGGACACAGAGGGCTACTACAGGTTGCAATTTCAAAACTTAAAGATCCGAAAGTACAGAGTTACATTCGTTTCAAGATCAAGCTCCTAAAATCAAGAAAAAGCAAGATGAGGAAGTTTGATGGCAAGGATCCGGTAAATTGGATACTTCAGATGGAGCAATATTTTGATCTACATGGTGTACAACTATTACAAAAGGTATGTATTGCATCTTCATATTTAGAACCGGATCAACTTTTATGGTATGAAGGGCTTTGTTCTCGTAAACAACTTGTTACGTGGTCAATTTTCGCAGAGGAAATGATAACACATTATGAGGATACAAAGAGAAACACCTTCATTAGAGCAACACCACAACAATTGGAAAGAGTAAAAGGGCTTCGTGACGTACTGGAAAGCAAAATTATGGAAACCAGGAAGCATACCCCTCACAACTATAAAGATGGAAGTGTTGTTTCTCCCAGTCTTCCACAACCTATAAGGTTACACCACAACAATTGGAAGAAAAAAGAGAAAAAGGGTTTTGTTACAATTGTGATAGCAAATGCACTAAAGGTAATAAGTGTGCTGAGAAGAAATCATTTTACATAGACTATGAAGAGGAGGAAGAAAAGGATCAAGAAACATCAAAAGAAGAGGATATACGCCAGGACCCCACCCTAGAGAAAGAAGAAATGAATCAGACCATATCTTGTAAAGCATTGGCAAGAATTACCACTCCTCAAACTCTCAAGATAGAAGGACATATCAAGAAGAAAAAGGTGCAAGAAGTAAAAGGTCACATAGAGAAAGAAGAAATGAATCCAACCATATCTTGTAATTGATTGGTCGAAATTACCACTCCTCAAACTATCAAGATAGAAAGACATATCAAGAAGAAAAATGTTCAAGAAGTGAAAGATCACATCGAAGATCAAGAAATGAATCCAACCATATCTTGTAGAGGATTGGAAGAAATTACCACTCCTCAAACTCTAGAGATAGAAGGATATATCAAGAAGAAAAAGGTTCAAGCAGAGAAAGATCACATCGAGCATCAACAACAAGTTCTCCAACTTTTATAGGATAACGCCACTTCAGTGCAAAATCAAATGAAACAACAGGTAGATCAACATTGTAGTGAAAAATGTTTTGATGTAGGTGATTGGGTATTTTTACTGCTACATCTCAAGCAAGCTATTTATGAGAAGGAAATGTTGGCAATACTACAAGCACTTAAAAAATGGCGAACTTACGAATGGGAAGACTCTTCAAGGATGAGGATGTGGAAGCATTGTTTTGTGCTATTTCTATTATCCAACCAGATTGGATAAACGAAGCAAGGGATGAATGGAAGAAGGACGAAGAAGTATGGCCACTTATTCAAAAGTTGCAAAAGATCCCAATTCAAACAATATTGCCAGAAATTGAAGAGGAAGGAAAAATCATATTGGAACCTGGAGCAGTCATAGAAACAAGAACCCGACAGCCACGAAATCGATCAATTTCAAAGTATCTCATCAAGTGGAAGAACTTACCCGCTAAAGATTCCACATGGGAGGACAAGAATTTTATACAGAAGCATCAAGAACTACTCAAGCATTGAGGACAATGCTTTTTGAAGGAGAGGGGCATGTTAGGCCCCTATATTACTAGTGTAACCCTTTATTGTTATTAGTACAACCCACTTATTATATTGATGTACCCATGTAGTGCCCATATTGTTACTATTGTGCCCCATAGAAGCCCACTATTGTTATTATTGTGTCCTTACATTATTATTGTTATGTCGGCTCTGATTATGTTATGACCCCTTAGACTCCTATATATAGAAAGGAGGTCTTTTCATTTGTATCATCGAAGAATTGCTCATTTATGTAATGTAAAGGAGGTTGCCCCCTCGAAGAGGCTGAATTCTAAGGCGTTGATATATCTTTTCTATCTTTTTCTTGAGCTGGTTTCATAACAATTATTATAAAAAAATATTTTTAAACATTAAAAACTAATGCAACTTAAAATGTTTAACTAATGCAACTTATTAAAAAAATATTTTTAAAACCATTGCACAATATAATACCATATGGGATAAATGTCTGGCATATTTTATGTCGAGATATGGTTTCAATATTCATGCATGATTTATAGATATTTGTGAAATGATTTTTTATTCTTAAATTTTGCTGGAAAACCATTCAAAAATAAAAACTTTGAAAATTAAGTTTACTCACATAAATAACATTTTACCATCAATTACTTCCTATCATAATTTAAGAAGTCTTTTCATAAAAAGCGGAGAGGAATAAGAAGAAAATAAATATACTTAGGAGGAGTCACTTCCCACCATTATTTATGTTTTCCTCAACACATGTAAGAGTATAATTGTGTGTAGATTTACTAGTGGCTACTATCCACTAAAATTTATGCAACTCATGTGAATAAACAAATAATGTATCCACTTCACATCTCAATTTATTAATTCCTGCCAAAACAAGATTATATAATTGATTTGCATATTTACCATTATTAATTTAATATTGACCAATAAAAATTATATTTTTTATGTAATTTTTCCCAAAATATAATTACTAACCTTCCTTGCCACAATTAGTTATATTTGTTTTAGAATTGATATACTATAATTAATGGAAATAAATTCATTTTTATTTTGTAGTTGCTAAATTTATTATTTTTAAATAATATTTTAATTATATAAAAATATTTTAATTATATAAAAAATTATTAATTTGTATTTTAATAGTTGACGTTTTAAATATAATTAATTTTATATGGTTTTAAACGAAATGTTTAATTAAAAAAAGATTATTTCAATGACCCTTTTTATTGATTTACCAACATTAATATTTATGGCTTTGGTATTTTTAACCTAGTAAAGGTTTATAATCCAATGCTTGTATTAGGCTTAGCCATAAAGGTTAATAATCCAATGTTTGTATTAGGCTTAGCCATAATAGGCTTACAAATACAAACATATTTTTTTTTTTAAGTTTGGTTTTTCATTACTTAAATAAAGTATTACACAAGAGATTTCTCTATGGTATTGGTTTGTTCAATGGGAAACTAATTTAGTAATATAAGTTTATTCAAACTTCAAAGTCATGTCAAAATGACTAAATTGCATAATGATAAAATGCAAAATGAGTTTCCACTTATAGAAGCACAAGTGGTAGTCTACCATTGCAAAGTGAGCATTTGACTTAACACTCCTTCAAAACTCTCTAACCTTATAGAAATACATGCATGTTAGATGATTGCTAATGAATCTCCATGAAAGATGTCCTCATCCACCTTAGTGTCATTTTTATCACCATTTCTAAATATATTTTTTGTTTTTCCATTAAATTAACTTTTAAAGTTGAGAAAATTTTGCAGAAAGAGCTTATCCTTCTAGTCATTGTAATATTATTTAAACCAAGATGTGGCCTATGATCGAGGTTCTGAATTTTTAAAAAGAAAGCACTAGATACACTTTTGTATGTTTGTTTTTCTTAATATAAAAGATGAACAACTCGTGATTTCTTGTCTAACCAAACAAGACTATTGTTGATAATATTGTTGTAGTTGTTTCTTCTATCTTCTTTCATTGAATTTGATAATATATTGTTAGGTTTTAATATTGAGTAATTTGTAAATTGCTATTCATCTGTGATTTTATTTATCTGGAAGTATATGAGAATTATATGTGAATGTTGTAAATTAATTCACTTAATTATTTAAATGAATTAATAATTTTAGTTTCAGTTTGTTTTAATGTAATGAAATAACCAATATTCTACTTTGTTTATTATTTGGATACTATTTTTTTATATTAATAATACATATAGTTTAGACACAGTTATTTACTTTGTTTATTTCTATTATATTGTAGTTTTATTTTTTGTAATGTACCCTGGTAACCTCGCATGTAAAAGCAGGGAGTTAGAATTTTTTTATACAAATTACCCACAAGTAATTATCCAATTCACAACTCCACAATTCCTCATTAACCATTAGATATAATGTTCATTAGTTCATCAAGTAAATTGCAATAAAAGACAGTAAGTTGCATAACCATTAACCACCACCGTGGTAGTGTAATAACATAAATTGTCTCATGAATCCTTGCAACCATTTCATGATTTCCTTAACGATATTGATTAATCCCACATAATATGGACACTATGATTATCACAAAAAATAAAGAATCATCATCATCATCAAGGATTCAACATAATCAAACTGACACAAAAGGCAATCACACCATTGAACACCGATATACCCTGGAAACCCCGTAGGGTGAAAACCAGCGAATGTTTAATCTCTTTATTAATTGCTCGTGAGGGTTTTCACCCCTCACTCAATGGCTTATAAGGGATTCCATCCCTTAACCATTGTTATAAAATCATTACAATGAATTATCATTAAGTTGTCACATATCTAGCTAAAAGCTAATACATTTTCCATGAAACCCTTTACTTACATACCATCACATGCAACATTCTTTGTGACAAGATTGTTCTAGCAATGTACGATCCTGCAACTCGTACTCATCTACATGGACCATTAATCCTTTTCCTTCCACAACGTTAGATATAATCTATACCTTGCTCAAGTAATCCAACTTTACCTGCCCATGTTATCATTATCAACATTGACATCATGATTACCTTTATAAATAATCATATTAACTAGCATTTCCCTTCACATAAGCACAAATACTTAGTTGACAAAACACTAAGGAATTCCTTTGAAGGGACTAACTAAAACATCAGCATAATCTTCTTTCATGAATATTTACATAAACTTTATCAAAAAATCTAGTCCTTTAGCTATTACTTTTGATGCATGCAAATATCTAAAGCAATCTCACACATCATGTAGTATTTTCTCGCATGTGAATATATATATCCTTTCTAATGAAAGCTAACACAAATCTCGTGTGCATACACATCTCATTCAACAAGAAACTAAGATAATAGTTATGTTAGCATAAAAGTAATCACATATCTTTTTCCTAAAGAATAGGACTTTCTTATATCCATACAAGAACATATCTCTGTAACACAATGACCATTCTTTGTGCATCCAATAGCCTATCATAATAGCCCTTCTTTAATGTATGCAACACATGTTTCCTTCTCAGAATTTTACCATCGTTTCCTATAAACAATTACATACTTCTCTCTTAAAAGGAAGTCATTATAACCTCATTTCTTATCTTCCTATATGTAGGTTTCTCATGCTTCCCTTTTAAGATTCCCTTTTAAGAAGCTATTATAGATGCCCATATTTATGCATAAAAATCAAGAAACAATAACAAGGTTGACTTAATCTTTTATGCGCCACAATCAAGAAATCGACACAACTCATCCAGTAAACAATCTTTTCAAGAGATTATCATTTCCATGAAATATAACATAATCACTTTATCCATGTACACACAAAATCATATTTCCAATATCACAATAACTACCCTTATGTATATGCAACAACTGTCTTTCCTAACACAATTACTTCTACTTCAATGCACATACTCTTTTCAGGAAACAAGTGTGGATTCTGGTTCTTGTATGAACACTATTCATATGTGTCCTTTTAAGGAAAGAATCTTTATTTTTGGTTTCCAAGAGAAATCTCAAAAAGCGATCATTTCCATACATGAAGTATGCACACTTTTCCTAAAAAGAAACTGCATTTACGTGTTTGTAAAACATACGCTTTTTTCAAGAAAGTTAGAATGATTATCTATGTGCCTAGAAGCACATCATTAGCAATTTCTGTCATGCATGCAGTGCATATTTATTCTTCAAGAACTTCGAAACTAGCTAGTATCACAAAGCATTTAAGCATATCTATCCCTTTTCAAGAAAATGGAAATCCACTCAGCATTTAACACAAGGAAATCTTTCTAAAAGATGCCCAAATAAAAACACACATATTTTTTCTTCTAGCAAGAGAGCAAGTTACTTATCTTTTCCATGGCAGCCTCCTTGCCTCCCTCACCTTCAACACAGAGAAAGAACTCCCTTTTAATAATAATGTGTGAAAAGTTTGATCCTTGCACTGCAAACACTTCCGTGCATTCACCACACATGTCAGAAATATGTCTTGAAAAAGCCTTTAAACATCATATGCATGCTTTATTCCATGACACCAGCCACAAACTAAACTGGGACATAGGAGCTTTCGATGGAGTTAACACATATTAGAACCACAATACTGATTGTGCGTGGCTTAGCTAAACTATTCTACATTCGATGACGGGAAAATCGGAGGCTCTAGGGACGTGAACCCGGCTAGCAGAGGCACTGCCAAGTTCATGTAATAATCAGAGATCCGTCATGCTGAGGAATAAATTCGTGGGCAAGAGGAGATCACGAAGGGTAAAAGGCACTCTGTTCACCCTTTATTGAAAATTGCACTGCCTCCCAACAATATCTGAGCAGATGACGAGTTTTCCATCTCGAAAACAGTAGCGCGACACCCCCTCAGGGTTGAAGCCAGAGCCAACCAGGCCTGAGGCGGCCCTTCTCTGTTGAAGCCACTGTTAAGCAGCCAGGTTATCGAAAGCACAACGGTCCCGCGAAGAATAACTAAAACCCTTGCAAACAGTCCACACACGCCTGGTGTTTCGTTCTTAACCCCCACGCAAAACCTCTTCCGTCTTCTGTAAGATATCTCCCTCCATCCCCAACACAAACTCAACACCTCCTATTTGAAGATGCATGCTCCCGAATCAAGAAGTCGACCCAACTAACTCCCTCACAGAAAACTGAGCCCATGGACCGAAACCTCCTCCCTTATCAATTCATTTCTCATTCGGTTTCCCAAATAACAAGAATCAGTTTCTTAACTAACTCATAAATATTTCATAACTGTTTAATTACGCTGAGTTATTATGGTAGGGATGTTACATACTCCCCCCCTTAACTGTTTAATAGTCAATCACTGCATCAAGTGAAAATTTTCTTAGCCCCTACTAAGACGTTCACAAGATTAGTAATACAATAAAGGAATTAAAATTTCCAATAACTCCTTTTTGAGCACTAAGCTCATTTCCTGTTAAATGTGCTTGACATTTTTACACATCTATATATGAAATTCATTTTTAACATAACATATAGCTAGTTAGTTAATTCCTTTAGCTATGAGAACCACAATAGGCTAAAGAATTCCCAACCCATGGGAACTGGTTTCCACAACCAAATCGAGTCATTTTCACATCCAAACAGTTTCTTTGATAGAGACCTTACCAGGTCTAACATGGAATTCCACTGGCCAACCAGGTCAAGAATTCCAATGACCACATAAACTCTTTTCCCTTATTGAGATAATTTATCTCTAGGGAGAGGAAATCCAGGCAGACAAGTACCATCAACCCCTACGGGCAGGTAACTACCATCAACCCAAATCTGGGCAGACAAGTACCATCAACCCCTCTGGGTAGGTAACTGCCATCAACCCAAGGCATTCTAGCCTTTCACAAATATCTGCAACTATCTGGCATGGTAAATTTCTCTTTTATCACTATCCCCAAGTAATTTACATAATGAACCATATAATCATTATCGTTAACAAAACAAACATGCATGTATACCATGCATCTACACTTAACACTCAACATGGGTCCACAACATCTAGATTGTTAGGAAACACAACTGACATACATGTTGTATGCATTCTGATTTCCAAATAACACAATCATGCATATCATATAACATTATTCTTTCTCATTTATGATTGCAATTCTCATTGCAACATTTTACGTGACGAGTTTTCTTGTTGCCATTAAGCTACCACTACTTAATCCCATTAGCAACATTAGTTATACAAATGCATCCTTTAACAAATATTCACTTCCCTAATCTTTTTAGTTTGCGGAACAATACTATCATGCATAAAAGTATATGCAAATATTCATTACTATGTAAATGCCTATGATAGTTGAGGTAACAATCTAAACATTTCCAATTTCCCACAATGTATTGCCATCAACAAACCAATACAGGAAGTAACTACCACAATCACTTGTTTGTGAATTGTGATAAGCTTAAATCAAATTAAATTCATGCGCACAAGTGCTATTAGTTAGTCATACAACATTAACCAATCACAACTACCAATCATCTTAATGGAACCATGGCAAAACTTATTCAAAAAATAATTTTACCATCAAGTCTCACTACTTGACTCATTGCATATTTTCAATATCTAAGGGGTTCTTCTAATGTCCTTTTAAAACAATTTGTCATCCTATTCAAGGATGTTCCCCATAATTTATATTCATGCATTGACTCATTAAATTTCGTTCATTGTAACTTCAATCTTGTTCAATAAATGCATCATTGTTATTGCCATATTTGCAAATCAAAAGTTGGTAGTTGATTGTCACTTTCCTCAATGAGTGTTCAATATTGTTCTTAAGTGCGACAAAAGTTTTATTGTCTTTTATCCTCATCAGGAATCCAATGTCATGAACATAGTTATGCAGCAACTTTATTACTTACTACTCAAAGCAGTTTAAACACAAATCACACTTATCATGCCGAAAGTAGTGTACTACGTAAATCAATATGTGAATGGTTAAACTCATACCTGAGTTAATGCCCACTGACGGCATACCTCAATTTCCTTTTCGCTTACCAATTCCCAAAGGCGCTAGTGCTACAACCTTTAGCTTTGATACCACTTGTAATGTACCTCAGTAACCTCGCATGTAAAAGCAGGGAGTTAGAATTTTTTTATACAAATTACCCACAAGTAATTATCCAATTCGCAACTCCACAATTCCTCATTAACCATTAGATATAATGTTCATTAGTTCATCAAGTAAATTGCAATAAAAGACAGTAAGTTGCATAACCATTAACCACCACCGTGGTAGTGTAATAACATAAATTGTCTCATGAATCCTTGCATCCATTTCTTGATTTCCTTAACCATATTAATTAATCTCACATACTATGGACATTATGATTATCACATCAAATAAAGAATCATCATCATCAAGGATTCAACATCATCAAATTGACACAAAATGAAATCACACCATTGAACACCGATATACCCTGGAAACCCCATAGGGTGAAAACCAGCAAACATTTAATCTCTTTATTAAACGCTCGTGAGGTTTTTCACCCCTCACTCAATGGCTTATAAGGGATTCCATCCCTTAACCATTGTTATAAAATCATTACAATGAATTATCATTAAGTTGTCATATATCTAGCTAAAAGCTAGTACATTTTCCATGAAACCCTTTACTTACATACCACCACATGCAACATTCTTTGTGACAAGATTGTTATAGCAATGTACGATCCTACAAATCCTACTCATCTGCATGGACCATTAGTCCTTTTCCTGCCACAACGTTAGATATAATCTATGTCTTGTGCAAGTAATCCAACTTTACCTGCCCATGTTATCATTATCAACATTGACATCATGATTACCTTTATAAATAATCATATTAACTAGCATTTCCCTTCACATAAGCACAAATACTTAGTTGACAAAACACTAAGGCATTCCTTTGGAGGGACTAACTAAAACATCAGTTATAATCTTCTTGCATGAATATTTACATAAACTTTATCAAAAGATCTAGTCCTTTAGCTATTACTTTTGATGCATGCAAATATCTAAAGCAATCTCACAAATCATGTAGTCTTTTCCCGCATGCGAATATATATATTCTTTCTAATGAAAGCTAACACAAATCTCATGTGCATACACATCTCATTCAACAAGAAATTAAGATAATAGTTATGTTAGCATAAAACTAATCACATATCTTTTTCCTAAAGAAAAGGACTTTCTTCTATCCATACAAGAACATATCTCTGTAACACAATGACCATTCTTTGTGCATCCAATAGCCTATCATAATAGCCCTTCTTTAATATATGCAACACATGTTTCCTTCTCAGAATTCTACCATCATTTCCTATAAACAATTACATACTTCCCTCTTAAAAGGAAGTCATTATAACCTCATTTCTAATCTTCCTATATGTAGGTTTCTCATGCTTCCCTTTTAAGAAGTTATTATAGATGCCCATCTTTATGCATAAAAATCAAGAAACAATAACAAGGTTGACTTAACCTTTTATGCACCACAATCAAGAAATCGACACAACTAATCTAGCAAACAATATTTTCAAGAGATTATCATTTCCACGAAAGATAACATAATCACTTTCTCTATGTGCACACAAAATCATATTTCCAATATCACAATAGCTACCCTTATGTATATGCAACAAGTGTCTTTCCTAACACAATTACTTTTACTTCATTGCACATACTCTTTTCATGAAACAAGTGTGGATTTTGGTTCTTGTATGAACACTATTCATATGTGTCTTTTTAAGGAAAGAATCTTTATTTTTGGTTTTCAAGAGAACTCTCAAAAAGCCATCATTTTCATACATGAAGTATGCACACTTTTCCTAAAAAGAAACTACATTTACGTGTTTATAAAACATATGCTTTCTTCAAGAAAGTTAGTAATGATTATCTATGTGCCTAGAAGCACATCATTAGCAATTTCTATCATGCATGCAGTGCATAATTATTTTCAAGAAACTTCGAAACTAGCTAGTATCACAAAGCATTTAATCATATCTATCCCATTTCAAGAAAATGGCAAGTCACTTAGCATTTAACACAAGGAAATCTTTCTAAAAGATGCCCAAATAAAAAAGCACATATTTTTTCTTCTAGCAAGAGAGCAAGTTACTTATCTTTTCCATGGCAGCCTCCTTGCCTCCCTCACCTTCAACACGGAGAAAGAACTCCCTCTTAATAATAATGTATGAAAAGTTTGATCCTTCCACTGCAAACACTTCCGTGCATTCACCACACATGTCAGAACTATGTCTTGAAAAAGCCTTTAAACATCATATGCATGCTTTATTCCATGACACCAGCCACAAACTGAACTGGGACATAGGAGCTTTCGATGGAGTTAATACATATTAGAACCACAATACTCATTGTGCATGGCTTAGCTAAACTATTCTGCATTCGATGACGGGCAAATCGGAGGCTCCATGGACGTGAACCTGGCTAGTAGAGGCACTGCCAAGTCCATGTAATAATCAGAGATCCATCACGTTGAGGAATAAATTTGTGGGCAAGAGGAGATCACGAAGAGTAAAAGGCACTCCGATCACCCTTTATTGAAAATTGCACTTTCTCCCAACAATATCTGAGCGGATGACGAGTTTTCCATCTTGAAAATAGTAGCGCGGCACCCCCTCAGGGTTGAAGCCAGAGCCACCCAGGCCTGAGGCAGCCCTTCTCTATTGAAGCCACTGTCAGGCGGCCAAGTTATCGAAAGCACAATGGTCCCGCGAAGAATAACTAAAACCCTTGCAAACAGTCCACACACGCCTGGTGTTTCATTCTTAAACCCCCCGCAAAACCTCTTCCATCTTCCATAAGAGATTTCCCTCCATCCCAACACGAACTCAACGCCTCCTATTTGAAGATGCATGCTCCTGAATCAAGAAGTCGACCCAACTAACTCCCTCACAGAAAACTGAGCCCATGGACCCGAAACCTCCTCCCCTATCCATTCATTTCTCATTCAGTTTCCCAAATAACAAGAATCAGTTTCTTAACTAACTCATAAATATTTCATAACTGTTTAATTACGCTGAGTTATTATGGTAGGGATGTTACATTTTTTTATTTTCTTTTATTGTTTTAATTTTTTATTATTATCTTAAAACTTTATATGGTGGAGTAAATCTCAAAGGGTAGCTAGACTCATTGAACAAGTCTACTATTCTAAATGGAAAAAATACTGATGGCTTTTTGACTGGGTAATTTCTCAAACATTGATTGCAATCAATTTTGATTAAATGTAGTAATTTATTTAGTTATTTTAAATATTTTGTGTATTGTACATTTAATTATTAAAGAGAGAAATTTTTTCTTATATATATTTTAATATTTAATTTTTCATTAATAAAAAGATGTAAAATGTCAACTCATCATATAATTTTAGGTTGCAAATATTCTTAAATATAACATAACTCTTTTGATTATTCTATGTCGAAGTAGGATTTTAACAATTGATTTGTTTGTTGACTACTATTAGTTCAATATTGACTAATGCAACTTATAATGTTTAATTTTGAAAAATAAATATGCATGATTTATAAATATTTGTAAAGTGATTTTTTATTCTTAAGGTTTGTCGTGAAACTATTTAAAAATAAAAACCTTGAAAATAACTCATAGTCACATAAATAACATATTTTCGATCAATTACTACCCAACATAATTTAATATTTGCATAAAAAATGGATATGAATAAGATGAAAATAAATATATTTACTGGGAGTTACTTCCCACAGTTATTTATGTTTTCCTTGGCACTTATGAAAGAATAAAATTATATGACTTACTAGTGGCTACTACCCACCAAAATTTAAGCAACTCTTCATGCTTGAGAAAACAAATAATATATCCATTTCACATCTCAATTTATTAATTCCTTCTAAAACAAGGCTATATGATTCGATTTGCATATGGATCACTATTAATTTAGCATTGACCAAAGAAGGTTATAATTTTTTATTAAATGTTTTCCAAAGCATATTACTAATTTGAGTGCTAAGGACTAAGATGCCTTGCAACACTTAGTTATATTTGTTTTTGAATTGATATCATTATAATAATATTTTAATTATATAAAAAAATTATTTATTTGTATTTTATTAGTTGATGTATTTTTTTGTAATTAGGTTGAGCCTAGATCAGGTTCAGTCTGCTTATTAGTTAGACGAAGATCGATCCACCCACAATGGGATGCTTATCACCAGGATTGTATGAGGATCGATTGAGCCTCGACACCCCCTTGGGAATTTTAATTCCCCCAAAATAGCTTCCACTCCTTAGCCCCTCCCCATGAGGTTTGAACTTGTGACTTGGCAGGGGCTAAGCTCCATGCAGTCTGCACATGGTGGGGACTAACTCCATGAATTCCTATGAGTTTTGAACCTGTGACTTGGTGGGGACTAAGCCCCATGTAGTCTACACTTGATGGATCTTATTAGTTGATGTTTTGAATATAATTTTAATTTTATATGGTTTTACACAACTTTTTTAATCCAAAATCGTGGTCCCTACTTGCTTTTGAGCATGGTTCCGGAATTAATTACTTTTTTCGCTCCTCGAGATGGGGCCATAGTGGCCAGATGACGATTAATAGTGGTAGGGACATATCCCATGACTTTTGTAAATCATGAGCCAATGATCTCTAAATTTTGGGTAGCGAGAGAAACGTTTTGTGGGGCTGGAAAACCTCGAATCTACACACAATGTGGGGGAATCCCATGGAGTCCATGAACTTTGAAATACTATAAGTGTGGGCTAATATTACTCCCTTCCTGAGAACTTTTCCCAACATTAAACAAGACAATCATTCACATGTATCTCTCCTCTAAACACTCAGAACAAATTAACAACTCTTCCTCACATCGATATGAGTGATTACCATAACAACCACTCTTGTTATGCTAGATAAAAACTTATGAATTGATTGTTGAAGTATTTTATGGTTTCCTAGTATCCCCCTCTTAGGATTGTCCTATCTTCTAACACATTTTGGTGATTTTTGGCACATGGTTTCTATCTTTAGTGGTTTTGTGGGGCATGGTGGTTTATCCCATGGTTTTGTAGTTTTCATTAAGGAACTATGGTCATGATATATATATATATATATATATATATATATATATATATATATATAGATAATATTGTAAACTTGGTAGTACTTTCTCTATTAATATTATCAGACAACAAACATGTCTTTAACAGTAAGTGTCGGTGGCCTCAACCTGCCCGTAGGAAACTAGGTTGGCCACCTCTCTGCGTTAAATGATGTCCAAAATTTAAATAAGTCTTTCTCCACCATCCAGGCAACATTTGTTGTTCTATCTATTATTAACTTCAACTTAGAAAAGTAAAGGCTAACCGACATATAACAAAATTATGACTAGAAACTTGTTTCACTCGTCTGAGGAGTCCACCAAGGCTGGGGCTTTCGCACTGGACCCCAGAATCTCGCTTCTCTTCATATCCTGTAGACTTTTCTCTATCTTGTTCAGTGTGAGATTGTTTCGGTACACTTGTATCTGAACTGTAACGATCTCTCTATGAAGATCCTTCATGTTGGGCTCCATTGTTTTGGCCTCCTCCTGTACCTCTTGTTCCTTGTATAGTGTCATTTCTTGGGCTATTATGTTCTTCATAACCCAGTATTGTTGGATTGTTTGTCGAAATAATGTATGTCAGCCTCTGGTGTTCCCCAGATCTTTCACCATAGCTTCCCATTCTTCTGTCTCTATGTCCTGATTGGTTATGTTGTCATTAAGTTCCCTCTCCCACTCTGCAATTTGAGCTCTTACCTTTGGCGGATTGTCGACCATGTATGCACTGATGAGGGTCTACATGTGCTCCTTTCTAGACTTTCTGCCTCTTTTGTTAGGACCTCTATTAGAGGTTTCTTCCCCCCTCGTGGTCCTTTTCCTTGCATTCCTTGTTCCTCTGGTTCCTCTTTTAACCACCTCTTTTCCCTCTTTTTCCATACTATATTCATCCTTGAGTCATTTTGCTTTACCCAAGTAGCTCTCCAAAATCAGCTTTCTTACTGGAGCATGATGTAGGGTCCGGGCCTCTAGGCTGTGTGGCACCCTGATTATTTTAATACCTAAAACATTAACAAAATAATTTCATTATCAGTCTGGATACATTTACATAGAGTGATTGTAATTTTCTTTGCATTGGGCTTGGCCACTCGCTCCAGGCCTGGCAACTTGGGTTCTCCCTCCTTCTCCTCTAGTTTCCCCCTACCTGCTCTTGAAATAACAGGCTTCAGCCTCCCACTTCCTCTCCTCTTTGTTTGATCCCTCCCCACCAAACCAGAGCATGCAGGTCAGCCTTTTCAATTCTGCAGGAGTCCCAAATTTGTGTTCCTTTATCAGTATTCAAGGTCACATTTGAGTTTCCTGTCCAAGACTCTCTCCTCTCCAGTATCCTCGCTCGAATTTTTCCCCTAGTTATCCCTTGAGTCCCGCATCTAATAGTCGAGTTCGGGTTCGAATCGAACCAGGATAGCCATAGCCTTGCTGCTTTGGCCATTATGATTCCAGCCTCCCTACCTCTAATAATTATCTCTTCCTTTCCATGCCTCAGGTACCACCTAGCCGAAACTGCAGGCTTCCTACGCTCTCCATTAAATAAATCCCAATTGTCATCCCATCTTGCCTCATTCCCTCTCTTCTCATCTACCCAGAGATACACTATAAATTTACCGAACCCCCTCACTCCAGCAGCATTCCAGGCATAGACTCTCCATTCGGCTAGGTTAGAATCCCAGACAGCCCAGGTCTCGACTCGTTCTGAGTCTTGACTTCCCTCAACCCCTCCTCGAATTCCTCTGAAATAATCATTTCTGCAATTCTATTAAGAAAGGCAACCAGAGTAACATACCATTGTTTTGCAACGAAGCCTGTTATCCTCCCGACGTCCTCCAACCTGCGTCCACCACCTTCCGCTTCTCGTTCTTTCGCCTTCTCCCTTTGCATGCAACTACCTCCTCTCCCATATGCCTTTTCCTCTTGTTGTTTTGTCCAGCTGCCCCACCTTACGTCCATCCGGCCCCCCACATGCCCTCTTCCCCCTCCTGTCACCCATTCTTTCATTCCATTTCCTCAGAATGAGGTTCCCCTGACCCTTCCATTACTGCATCCCATTACTTCACTCGTGCCTCCGGCTACTCCCACCATGGGTTTCTTTCTGCCATCGTGCCACTTGCCTTCTCTATTCTGCCCGCCCCCTCGGCTGCCCCCAATCCTTTGTCACTCTCTTCCATCCTCGACCACACCTGTCCTTTCTCGGTGTCATCCTCTTCCCTGCCCTATCCTGTGTGTTTCCCCACTTGTCGTCTCATACTCCCAAATCCCAATGCCCTGTTTGTCCTTGGGCCCAGGTGGTTGGCTTCTGATGCCTCTACCTCCCATCCCCTCTGACCCACCTCTTCTGGCGTCTCCTCTTCTTCCCTGCCACACCCCGATCGGGGGTTTTCTCCCTTCCCCTTATTGTTTTCTAAAATCTCCTCTAGCCTTCTCATCCCTTCCATTTGTCTTAACTCTTATCCTCTTATATCCAAGTTTCTACCTGCCTGCTCGCACCCCCAGTTGGTGAAATTATCTATTGCCACATTAACCATCCTACAAACATGTGTCATGATAATGTAGCCAATCTGTTGAATTAGATTACCAATCTCTTGGAAAAGCCTTGTTGTCCTCCAGCTTTGGCTAATTTTCTCCCATGATGTCCCTTGCTGGAGTTTTTTCATCATGCCTATTGCCAGTTTCGAGTCTCCTTCCACCTCCAACCTCTAAAACCTCTCCCTTGCTACTATTTCCAATCCCTGATTCAATGCCTGGAGATTTGCTTGATTGTTGCTCGTAGTACCATAATCCATGGTAAATAGTCGAATCGTATTACCTTTGTCATCTCTGAACACTCCTCCAGTCCCCGCTGCCCTAGGATTCCCTTTCATGGCTCCATCAAAGTTGAGTTTAATGAAATCTTTCTAATGCTTTGAGAATCTGTTCGCAGTCTCACAATGGGGGGGGGGGGGTGTTGTTTCCACACCATGGGGCTCAACATGCTTAGCTTAAAACTTAGGCCCATCATTATTCGTTCTTCCTGTGGATTTGTTTCCCCTTCCTCTACATACCATTTCTCAGCAAGGATCATTTCTCTTATGTTCTGGAGTATCATTTTCCATCATTCTTCTTCTGATCTTTTTTCTTCTTTGAAAATCCTTCTATTTCTTTCCTTCCAGATTTCCCATAAGATGAACCCTAATTATAATCTCTAGGTACGATTTAGAATGGGGTTTTAGTAAGGTTTTTTCTACCAATTATCCATTGTTGCTTTCATACTAGATTGGTTCCTATCATTGACTCCAAAGAGTTGATCATGGTTTCTCCACAGGTTTTCACTGTATCTACAGGCATTGGTCAGGTGTTCCATTGTTTCTGCTTGTTCGACACATATACTACAGATCGAGGGTCCCTACAGACCTTTTTTCTGAAGCTAGTCCCAAGTAAGTGCTTGCCCATGTCAGAAGATCCACATGAAGAAAGTGATTTTCGGCCATGACTTTTCTTGCCAAATTTTGTCCCATATCTGTGTCCCCTGTTGCAAGTGGTGTGCTGCTTGTATTTGATAGCCCTCTTTAATCATGAACATGCCTTTAATTTTATACCCCCATCTTATTATGTCTGACTCTTCCGTTTTTGCAATTTTCTGGGTTTCCATCTCTTTCTCATATACCTCCCATGGAGTGGTTTCTGGGGTGTCTGGCCAATCTTGTTTCTATTTCCATTTTCTCCAATACTCTCTTGGATCCAAGGTCCAGAATTTTTTTACTATCTGGTCTTGAGGGTTATTAGTATATTGACATATTATTCCTAGCTCAGGTCTGATGTTTAGTTTTCTCTCTCTTGCCACGCTTCTTCCCAGAATTTTTCTTTGTCTCCTCCCCTTATTTCCTAGAAACTATGAGTTCTTATCAGATCTCTATTTTATGAGGCTAAGTTCCATATGGTCGATCCCTTAATATTATCTTGGACTCTCAGCCTTCCTTCAATCAAGCTCGGCATTCCATATTTTCTCCCCCATATTTCCTTCCATAGGTATGCTCCTCCCTAGATCCATCTCCACCAGAGCTTTTCCCCCATGACCTAATTGAGAATGTATGGGTCTCTGAGCCCTAACCCACCATCTTTTAGGGGTTTGTTAAGCCAGTTCCACGATAGTAGGGCCCATTTTTTTCTCTGTTTTGGGCCCTTGCCACAAAAACTTTTTGAAAATTTCAATCATCCTTTAGAAAACTATTTTTGTCATCGCTTAGCTAGATAATTGGTAAATCAAGATTGATTGGAGAACTCCTCTTAGTAATATAACCTGACTCAACATATTCAGTGATCTGAATGTCCAATTCTGCATTCTCCCTTGGATCTTTGCCAACAAGGGTTTCCAGTTTGCCACTCTAGTTTGTTGATCACTTAGTTGAATTCCGAGGTATTTCGAGGGGAGATTACCAATGCAAAATCCCATTATTCTTGCTAGAAAATATTTTGATGGGTCTGTTGTATTGAAGAAAAATATATCAAACTTTTCCTTATTTATCTTCATCGGCGATGCACTTGTGAAGTCAATTAGGATCTCCATCAACCCTCTAGCTTCCTTGAGAGTTGCTTTTCCATACATCATTATGTCGTCGACAAACTGTTGGTGAGTTAACGGTAAATAATTCCCCCACAATCTGAGACCTGTGTATTGTTCCCTTTGTACTTTCTCTTTTACATACCTTCCTAGTCCTTCTGTGGCCAGTATGAACAGGAACGGGGATATTGGGTCACCTTGCCTGAGCCCACGGGTTTCATTGAACGCCTCTGTGGGCATCCCATTAAGTAAAATTGACAGAACTGGGGGTCGATATCATCGACATTATCCAGCTTATCCATCTTGCATCAAAGCCAAATGCCTTCAAAATTCCCTCTAGGTACTTCCAGTTCAGGCAGTCATAGGCTTTTGATAAGTCTAGTTTTACCAGCATCCCTTTGGTTTTTTTGGTCTTTAATGAGTGTATTGCCTCTTGTGCCATCACAATACCATCTACTATTTGTCTCCCTTTAACAAACCCTGTATGTTATTGAGAGATTAGACTAGGTAGGATAGGTTTAAGGCGATTTACCATAATTGTAGCCATGATTTTGTAAATTACATTACAAAGCGCTATAGGTATAAAACCTTGCGGTTCCTCCGAGTGATCCATTTTAGGAATGAGGGACAAAAAGGTGGAATTCAAGGCCAGGTGCATTCTTTTACTGCATCAGGACTCCTCCACTATTTTCACAATATCATCCCCCATGAATGACCAGGTAGCCTAAAATAATTCAGATGTGAACCCGTCTAGCCTGGTGGTTTGTTATTCGCCAGGATTTTGATGACTTCTTCTACATTTGCTTTAGATATTTCCCTTAGCAGGGCCATGTTCTGGTCCCTGCTCACCAGATGAGGAATGTGCCGAGTGATTTTGTTTATATTCTCCTCCCTGTATAGATTGGGTTCCGTTAGTAGCCTTTGAAAATGTTGAACTAACAGGTTCTCCATGTCTTCCTTTTGAGTAAGCCGGTTGCCTTGCTGATAGATTAGGGAGAATATCTTATTATGCTGCCTGTGTTGGATCATAGCTTTATGAAAAAACATAGAATGTCTTTCCCCTTCCTTTAACCATTAGATTCTTGATTTCTGCTTCCATAGTATATCTTCTTGTTGTCTCCTTTCCTCCAATTTATTTATCAACTGTCCTTCCTCCTCCACTAGAGATTCATTTATGCCTTCATTGATGATATGGTGTTGTACTTTCCTCATCTTGGCCTGGATCAATTCCTGCTCCTGTTGAATGTTGTCGAACTCTTCCTTGTTCCATTTTTTTATTTTACCCTTTAGTTCTTTGAGTCAGAGTTGGAAATTATGCATTAGATTTATACCTTCTTTCTCACTCTCATTCCACCATTCCTTCATTTTTTCAATGAAGGTCGGTTCTCTTAGCCAGAAGGCTTCAAACCTGAAGGGTCTATTTGAATTTCCTTGTTTCATTTCCACTTATAATTTAATAGGCCAATGATCCGACCCCAGGCAAGGTAGTATAGATGCCTCATAGTAAACATCTTTTCTTATGAGATTTTTTGTTGCCAAGAATCTGTCAAGACGAGATGCTATTTGCCTGTTTCCTCCTCATCTGTTGTTCCACGTGTATTTTCCATTAATTTTTGGGATATCCACTAGGTGTAGTTCTTCTTGTATATCCTTGAACTTCTCCATTTATGGCTCTTACCTTCAGATTCCTCTTTTTTTCTCTCCAGTGATGTTATCGGGTTGAAATCGCCTGCTAGTAACCATAGCTTTTCCTCATGCATTTGGTTTAAAATCTTTATACTCTAAAGGAAGTTTTCCTTTTCGACTAGGATGTGTGGGCCATAAACTACAGAGAGTAAGAACCAGTCTTTATTTCCTATGAGGCGGAACCTCCCTATGAGGATATGTTGCATGCCTATCCAGTAGTCTACAATCACCCCTACTGGATTCCAAATAATTTCTATCCATCATGTGCTTCCTCGTGCGTCTATTGACATGCCCTCATACCTCAGTTTCATGTTACTTAGGATTTCATCTAGTTTCCCTCTTAGGATCTTAGTTTCTTGAAGAAACATTAATTGGGGTTTCTCTTTTCTCAGTCTCTCTGCTAAGTATCTCTGTTTTCCTCAGTTGTTTAGGCCTCTTATGTTCCAGGATGTTACTATCATTGGGAAACTTTATTTAATTGTTGGTATACTGCTGATAGAGGTACCACCCTGCCTGTGTTCACGAACATTTCTCAGATGATCTATATGGATTCTTGTAAGTTTCTTCGTCCCCTTTTCTTCCTGCCTTTTGCTTTGTTTTGATACTCATGGGGGTTTTCCCGATGCATCCCCAGTTGTTCTGTAATATCAACCTACCCCTGTCCTTGTTTGGCTTGATACTGTTGGAAAATCTCTTTGTACAATCGTTTTTGGTCTTCTAGAATAAATCTTTCATCTAAGTGTCTCCATTCTTTCAGCAGTTTCTTCAAAACTTCTTCTTCCATGCTCAGTTCCTCTCCCTTGCTTGGGTCAATTTCCAATGTAGTGGTTTCCATCCCAACCCGTTATTCTTTGTCCTCTTTTTCTGCCAAATCTCTTTGGCCTTTCCACTTGGGTGTTGGTTTGCCTTGACTTACGATACTCTCTTTTACTTTATCCTGGTAATCTATGAGTTGGATCTCGCTTTCTTCATCTTCTTCTACCTGTAATGCTTCAAATATGTTTGTACCACTCGATTGGGCTTGGTATTATTTTCCTAGGTTGTGGGGTTCCTTTGGTTGCCTCCTCTTGTTTTTCACTTCTTGGAACCCTTCCTTGTCATCCTGAGGTTTTTCCTATTGCTTGAACTTATTCTCCATCTCCTCCATGTTCAGTGGGCATTCCTTAAATAAATGGCCATATTCATGGCACCTTTGGCATCTGAACAGAATGTGTTCATAGTCTAAGGTTTGTTGCCAAACCTCTTCATGGTATTCTAACTCCATAGATTCAAGTATGGGTTCAGCTATGTTCATATACACACATATTCTCGCATAGGATGTGTATCTGCCTCTTTTTGTCGTTTCTGCTATTTTGAGAAATTTTCCTATCGTATTCCCAATACCCTCTAATATTTCTGGGCCGCCAAAGTTCATTGGGAGGCCAAACAATCTTACCCATACTGGGTCTGCCACGAATTTCTCCTTGTCTGGGTCATAACATTCCCAATATCTCATGAATAGACCAACATTATAATGGAATAAGGGCCATTTTCAAATATTCTTTCTTTATCTTGCAGGTTTGAGAATATTACCGTGAAGAAGCCTCTAGCTCCCAACTTGAGCTTGATATGGCCCTTGGATTTTTGTTTTTGTTGTATCCACTTGGTAAGGTCTTTCTTTGTCGACCACACTCCTATGAACTTGCAGATCAACACATGGTCGTTCATGAAGCTTCTCCATCTCTCCAATTTATTCATCGGAATGATGAATCTCGATTTCTCTGCTGCCATCCTGCCACTACGCCCCGAGGACAGGTCTTGACGTTTTGTTCATCTCTTGTGCTTGCGTCTAATTGTTTGTGTTCTGGCGGGAGTCCCCTACCGCCACACCTCGGTAGGAGGGGATCTCTCCCCCTGCCAACTTCCTTTGTCATCCTGACCTGGTGGGCATCCCCCTAGTGTGCAGCTTTGCAGTTACCTCAGAGATTTAGGTCACAGGTAAGCTTAGTTCATGGCTGTCACGGTTCTACTAGGGTTACAGAGTGAATTTCTCTTCATGACTCTTACCAAACTCAAATATTGTGTGTTAGGAACATTATATATATATATATATATATATATATATATATATATATATATATATATATATATATATAAAAAGAATGTATTGAAAAATCCTTTTGTTTTTCCAAGATTAGGAGTCTAGTGTAAATCTTTGTGTTAATGTGTATTTTTTCCATTCCATATTTTCAATTTTATTAATAATATGTTTGCAACAATCAATTGTACATCGTTAAAAACTATATTTGGTATGGAAGAATTTTTTTCTTCAAGGGGACACTTTTGTGGCCAAGGGATTTTTCTTGAGCCTATGGTAGACCTTGTCATAATCGGAGGTTTACATAATCAACTCTTATGGTGAAAGGAAGTGTTGGTTAGTTCAAATATAGAGATTGAGAAATTCATTGGGTATAGTTTTGAGTTTTGGAAACTCAAAATGGAAGATTTGTTGGTGGACAAACATTAGTGGACCACTATATATCTAGATATTGTATAAACAGAGATGTCAACGGAAGAATAGACCAAGTTGGACGAAAATGAAAAGAGAAAAGTGTTGGGCCTTAAATATGCTCATGTTTTCATCATATAATACCAACATTCATATAACCCAAAATAACCTCTTCCATATAACCCAAAAATCATTCAGAAAAATTTATCACCAAAAGGAAGTTAAGGTCAAAACAATTCTTAAGTACAGAATCATTGAACGACTCAGTTTCGGGTCTGAACAAGTCTGAACGATTCGTGTTTGGTTCTAAACAGTTTTGCAGCCATGTGGAGGATGGGGGTTGAAGATCTCGAAGGACAAATCATCCAGTCAGCCACCCACCTCAATCAACCAAGCAGTCAAGGATTACATTCTCCGGGATTGCCAAGAATTTGTTGTGCAGATTAGGTAAATTAGCCATCGAGAATCTCTCTCGCTTCACTGGACAGATTACATAGATCCTCCTAATTAATTAGATAGACAATTGTTGTTATATTTTAGAGGGTCAATCTCTATATAAAAGGCGATGCTCAGGTGTGGTGGTAAAGCAGGAGGGAAACAATAGGAGCAGTAATAGTAGAACTGTGATGTAATTCTATTTACACTAGAAGCTTTGATGTATTTGCTCTGAACCATTAATAAATAAGGTTGATTCAGAATTTAAATCCTTTGTGAGTATTATGGTTTTTTTTAGTTTTTAACAGTATTGAATTAATTTAAAATTGTTCCAGGAGTGGAAAGGGCCCACCACACCCTAGAAACAAGTTCTGCAATTAATATAGATAATAGGAATTACATTTGATCGATAGTTAGAAGTGTGAATGTTGCTTGAGAAAGTTACTACTTAGATCTCAGAATCATTATCTTTATTTTGTACTTAAAATATCTACTCTGTTTCATAGATTTGAATTGAATGTGATAGATCTCGTTCCTCAATCATCAAAAACCATCAAGGATTGTATTGAGTCATGCTTTCTAATGCATGAATGGTTTCTTTAATATGATTGCATAGCATAGAATGTTTGAGAATATCCTTAATCTGGAAACATATAGGGGTTAATTACCATATCATAAGATTAACAACGAAATTGGTTTTATGCTTTGTTGTTTTCTATTCAAGACTGAGTTTTGTAGCATCATGTTTATATCAAGAATGCTCAGGAGTAACAAGACAAGATATTGGTTGCATTGGTTATCGATTGAGTTTGTAGCTTAGTTTTTAGATGTATTAGAGTTGAATGAAGATATTAGCTTGAGTGCTTTGATGTCCCGTGAATTATATTAGTTACAATTTTGTTTGAATTGTGGTTATTTTCTACATTAGAATAGGGTTTATTTCAAATGCAAGTGTGATTACTTTCCCGCATTAGATTAAGATTACTTTCTCGCATTAGATTAAGATTACTTTCTTGCATTAGATTAAGCGTATTTATTTTGTGGCATTAGATTAAGGTTACTTCATTGCATGTGTGGTTACTTTTTTGTACGAGTTTAAGTTTCATTCCATTGCAAGATTGGTTACTTTTCATAGTAGAGTTCCATTTCCTTACATGTCATTTGTTTCGATCGCTTTGAGTTTTATAATTCGATTGCTTGGGATACCGTTAGTTTAGAAGCCTTTGCATTTGAACGTATTTTGTTGATTGAGCCAACGTAGATTAGAAACTCTGAAGCCTAGTTTAGATTTTGTATTCATTAGTTTAAATTAGATTTCATATTCGTGAGCTTAGCATAGATTTAGTGTTCATGTTTTTTGATTTAGTGTTCATTTTCTTCGAATAGAATGTTCTATTCTGATTGGCCTTAGAGTGATTGAATGAATGCTTTCATTGAGCATAGGTTGAATTCTGTAGATAGCTTATGAGTATTTTGTAGTTAATGCATCAGTGTGGTTTCATTGTAGTTAAATTTTACTTGCATTGAAATTAAGATTGATTGATTTAGATTGAGATTAAAATTGTTTGTTTGCATTTTGTACTTAATTCAGAAATAGGAATTTGATATTAGTTTAGGTTAGATGCTTTGATCCTACGTTATCTGTGCTTGTGCCTCTAAGTCTTACGACCCCAGATTGATAATTTAATGTTGGAATTATAACACATATAATTTCCCCAACATTTTTGGTGTCATTGTTGAGGAGGTTCTAAGGGGATCATAGCAGAGTTTCCTTCACAAGTTTTTGTGTGATCTTAGTTGCAGGGAAATCAGAGGGCAGATATGATGGTAAGACATTAGTGAAGCGCCATGCATCTAGTTTTGTTGGTGTCACTCCAAAGTCTGGTTGTCCAAGTAAGCGAGGAGTTCAAGTTTGGTGAGTTTTATTGCAATCAGTTTTTATTCATTTAGATTAAAAAACAAACAAACAATCAATCTCTTTATCTATAAATCATTTTTGGGGTGTTTTAAGAACCCCCAAGTACTAATCCGTGTGTGGACACAGGTATTTATAAACTAGCAAGCATGATTCAAGCATGATTAAGAATTTGAAGGAGTTATCTCAAATCCTAGCAGCAGCTGGGGTCTCTGCCTCTCAGGAAGAGCAAATCTTGACAATAGTCAAGAACCTTTCTACCTCTACAGAAGTGGTCAAAGAACCTGATTTCCATGGGCCACAACCACATTTTTCAATCTTTAGATCAAACTAAGGACTTATGGACAACATCTATTGGAGAGAAGCCCCTAAAACCAGAGAGCAAAGAGGCCAAAGAAGAGGACATGCAATATTATCCAAATGAAGAAACGGACAAAGAGCACTATGATTACATCGAGCATTGGTTCCAAACGAGTACTCCAGCAAGGCATCATTCTCTTCTTCACACTTTCTTAACATCATATAATTTGTAGCTTCTAGTTTTACATGCTCATGTACACTGTAAATTTTATATGTTAAATCTGAGCATGAATATATCCTTGTACCTAATCTGCACATGGCTTCACTGGAAGTTCTCTTTCACTTGACGGAGGACATATTTTCTCCACTATAGTAGGAAAGTTAGGAAATAAATAAATGAAAATAGTAAAGAGAAAAAGAAGTCCTTTTGTGAAAACCAGATTGTCTGGCGCAACTGGACAGGGACTTTTCTTGAAAACCAAGTAACTTGCGGGCAAGGTTCCTAATAAAGTTTGTAAATTTGTATGTGTTCTTAAAATCATGTATCTTTCAAGTCATTGTGTTTGTACTCGAGTTGGTTGATGTGGGATTCCTTAAGGCCCACTTGCCAACAAGCCTTATCCCATCGACATCAACACATTATCTGGGATTAGGGTTAGGGTTAGATCAGGTACCTAGGAGCCTGCATGCCTTAATGGTAGGTATCCTTGTCATCTACTAAGGAAATACATCAATGTTTCTTTTCGGATGAATTCTACAGTCCATTTGACTTCGACAAATATATTCATGGATAATAGAATGTACCTAGTGCCTTGATTCCCATTGACATCAAAGGTGGGATATCTCGCATTAGTTAACGAATTCCTCAATGGTCGGTAATCCAATGATTCTTGCCTATGTTCGACATCAACATCATTTATTCACATATGAGATATTACACATACAGTGTGTAGATGGTGAAGACTATATGGTTTTGTGATCTCAACACAAATTACAGCAGTTTAGATTTTTGTATCAACATTTCCATTGTCAGTTGCAGTAGCAGTCACCTTCCCTCAATTGTTTAGGGACATACAACTCCTCAGGCATGGGGGAAAGGGGACCTTTAGTTCATCCTTTAGTTTTCTTCAACAAATCAAATTAGCAGTCACATCGGCTCCAGCCATTCCATCCTCCACTTCATCTTGTAGCTATCATCACGGTAAAGGTAAAACTTGAGGTAAAGTTGGCTTAAGATTCTTTAATTCATTAGGCATTGAAGAAATCTTTCATGATTAACCACCACATATTCCGTATATTTTTTTTTTCCATATACCCTTCATTTTCAAATTCCTCATTCAAAATAGAATGCATGCTACTATAATAAGGTCATAATCATGAAAAGAAAAGTATATTGGTTCATGTAAATAGAAGTAGTAACTATAGTTCATTCCCCTCCTACATTCACACATATTGTCAGTTGAATGTATCCAATTAGGGATGAATTCATTGCTACCTTTCATAAAGGAACCATCCATAAGCATTGGCCTCACAAAAATAGAGTATGCAAGCACCTATTTTACCATATTCATCACCACCTCATCACCTCCACCATTTCCATTGCCACCTATCATCTCATTCATCATTTCCTCCTACCATATCTATTGTTTATCCTCAATTTGTATCACTCTCAAAATCAAATCTATGGCATTCAAATAAGAATGGTGTTGCTCCACAAGAACCAACACCTTCAAATCTTCACGCAATATTGCTCCACAAGAACCAACCCTGCCCAAAGCCACGATGCCATAAAATCTATAAATGAGCAAAGTACTTGTTTTCATGAGGACATGAAAATCCTCAGGCATGGGGGGATGTTGGGCCTTAAATATTCCCATGTTTTCATCATACAATACCACCATTCATAACCTATATTCATGTACTTTTAACCCATTTCATACCATAATTCCATAACTTGCCGCCAAATACATATCTTACACTCTATGGTTGGTTATCATTAGTTTTATTGACTCTTATATGATTAAAGATGATTTTTCCATGATTTTCTAATGATTTTTTTGCTAATTTCCTTTGTCGTAGGGTTCCATCGCCGAAATTCTTCACAAGTCAGTTAAACTAGTTACTACAAGGCTGAGTATGGAATGAAATTGTTGTAGGTGAAAATATGAATTTTGTGATAAAATGATGAAGAATCTCGACATTCTAAAACTTTCATCGTGTTAAAATTACCCTCTTTCATATAACCCAAAAACGTTCAGCGAAATTCATCACCGAAAGGAAGTTAAGGTCAAAACACTTCTTAAGTACAAAATCTTAAGTGCAGAATCGTTGAATGACTCGATTTCAGGTCTGAACAAATCTAAACTATTCGTGTTTGGTTCTGAATGGTTTTGCAGCCACGTGGAGGATGGGGGTTGGAGATATAGAAGGAAAACTCATCCAGTTAGCCACCCACCTCAACCAACCAACCAGTCAAGGATTGCATTCTCCAGGATTACTAAGAATTTGTTATGCAGATTGGGTAAATTAGCCATTGAGAATCTCTTTGGCTTCACTGGGCATATTACACAGATCCTCTGAATTAATTAGATAGACAATTGTTGTTATCTTTTATAGGGCCAGGCTCTGTATAATGATGCTCTCTACATGTACGGTGTGGTGGTAAAGTAGGAGGGAAACAATAGGAGAAACAACAGTAGAAATGTGATGTAATTTTGTTTACACTAGAAGCTTTGATGCATTTTCTCTGAACCATTAATATATAAGGTTGATTCAAAATTTAAATCCTCTGTGATTATTATGGTTTTTTTTAGTTTTTAACAGTATTGAATTAATTTAAACTTGTTTCAGAATTGGCAAGGGCCCACCACACACTGGAAACAAGTTTTGCAGTTAACATAGATAATAGGAATTACATTTGATCGATAGTTAGAAGTGTGAACGTTTCTTAATAAAGTTACTACTTAGATATCATAATCATTATCTTTATTTTGTAATTAAAATCTCTACTCTCTTTCATAGATCTGAACTGAATGTGATAGATCTCATTCCTCAATCATCAAAAAACCATCAAGGATTGTATTGAGTGATGCTTTCTAATGCATGAGTGGTTTCTTTATTATGATTACATAGCATATAATGTTTGAGGATATCCTTAATCTAGAAACATACAAGGGTTAATTACCATATCATAAGATTGACAAAGAAATTGGTTTTATGCTCTATTGTTTCCTATTCAAGACCGAGTTCTGTAGCGTCATGTTTATGTGAAGAATTCTAAGGAGTAATGAGATGATATGTTGATTGCATTGGTTATCGATTGAGTTTGTAGCTTAGTTTTGAGATGCATTAGAGTTGAATGAAGATATTAGCTTGAGTGATTTCATATCCTGGGAATTAGATTAGTTACAATTGTGTTTGAATTGTGGTTATTTTCTGCATTAGAATAGGGTTTATTTCAACTACAAGTGTGATTACTTTCCTGCATTAGATTAAGATTACTTTCCCGCATTAGATTAAGATTACTTTCTTGCATTAGATTAAGCGTGTTTATTTTCTGGCATTAGATTAAGGTTACTTCATTGCATGTGTGGTTACTTTTTGTACTAGATTAAGTTTCATTCCATTGCAAGATCGATTATTTTTTACAGTAGAGTTCCATTTCCTTACATGTCATTTGTTTCGGTTGATTTGGGTTTTATAATTCTATTTCTTAAGATAGAATTAGTTTAGAAGCCTTTGCATTCGAATGTATTTTGTTGATTGAGCCAAAGTAGATTAGAAACTCTCGAGCTTAGTTTAGATTTTGTATTCATTATTTTAAATTAGATTTCATATTCGTGAGCTTAGCATAGATTTAGTGTTCATGCTTTTTGATTTAGTGTTCATGTTCTTTGAATAGAATGCTCTGTTTTGATTAGCCTTAGAGTGATTGAATGAATTCTTTCTTTGAACATAGGTTGAATTTAATAGATAGCTTATGATTATTTTGTAGTTAATGCATCAATGTGGTTTCATTGTAGTTAAATTTTACTTGCATTGAAATTAAGTTTGATTGATTTAGATTGAGATTAAAATTGTTTATTTGCATTTTGTACTTAGTTCAGAAATATGAATTTGATATTAGTTTAGGTTAGGTGCTCTGATCCCGCGTTACCTGCACTTGTACCTCTATGTCTTACAACCCCAGATTGATAATTTAATGTTGGAATTATAACACATATAATTTCCCCAACAATAAAGTATGAATGCATCTCTCATATTTAGTATTTAGGAATGTTTCATGGGAATATATAGTGAAGGAATTGTGGAAAAAGTTATGGATTTTTTATTAGTTTAAGTCCCTAGTGAACAAATTGTTCCTACATAAAAATTTGTATAACATAAGGATGAAGGATGGAGACTCGGTGACAAAGCATCTAAATGTCTTTAATATTGTGGTAAGTCAACTATTATCTGTTGATATTAATATTTCAAATAGAGATACATGTATTTATTCGTTGTTTTCTTTAACAAACATATGGGATAGCTTTATTGTTTCCATAGGTAGTAATGCAACTAAATTAAGCTTGAACAATATAGTCTCATCCTGGTTATCAGAGGAGATGAGGAAAAAAAATATGGAAAATTAGAACAATGATGCCTATTTTGTAAGAGGATGCTTCTAGAATAGAAATAAAAATAAGTCTCTAAGTGGGAGATCTAAATTTATAGGAATATTGAAGTCTCTAGAAAAATTTGTAAAGGTATGTTGAAGCTACAAAAAAGAATGGCATTACAAGAATGATTGTAAATACAAAATTGTTGAGAAAGGGAAGGGCTCTAGTTATTCTCCTTCTATAGAAACAAAAACTTCCTCAGATGAAGAAGGCAATGTGTATTTGGATTCTTCAACTACAAATGTAGATCATTAGTCATGTTTGGTAGACTCAAGTGCATCCATTCATATGACTCCTCATAGCAAAGGTTTTATAAGTATGCAAGATATGATGGTGTTGATGTTTTCTTAGGAGATGACTCAACAAATAGAATCATAACACAAGGAAAATTCCACTTGAAGCTCATGGGTGGAAGGATTATAACACTCCTTGAAGTTTTCCATATCCTAATATTGGCCAAAAAAATAAAAATTGTAATCAAGATGATCAATCAATGTGTAAAAATAGTGTTTGAAAAGGAAACTTGTAGGATGGTTAAAGGGGAAATGGTATTGTTGAGGGGAGTTCAGATTGAAACTCCATATAAGCTATTGGGAATCATTATTATAAATGGGTGAATATCTCCTTTATTCTTCAGAGTGGAGTAGAAGAAGGAAAAAAACCTACAACCCTTAGAGAAAATACTATGTTGTGGCATTAAAGATTGGGACATATAAAATTGAATGCCTTTTGATTACTACATGGTAATGGTATTCTATAAGGTATGTCTCATTTCTCTTTCGATTTTGACTTCTATGAACATTGTTTATATGGGAAGCAAAATTAGGCAACATTATCCTCTAGTGATATGAGGTCAGATGGAATATTATAGTTGGTGCACAGTGATATGTTCAAACCAATGTCAATTCCATCATTAGATAAATCGATGTACAATGTCTCATTTATATATGAATTATTTAGGAATAAATGGATTTATTTCCTTAGGAAGAAATATGAAGTCTTTGAAAAATTCAAAGAGTTTAGGGCTCTTGTGGAAAATCAGACAGAGAAGAAAATTAAGGTGCTCAAGATAGATAATGGTGGAGAATCCCACAAGATTGAATTCAAAGAATTCCATAATAAGTGTGATATAACAAGGTATAATAATACTTCATACACACATCAACAAAATGGAGTTACAAAAAGGATGAAAAATACACGATGGAGAAAGCAAGGAGCATGCTCAATCGTGTTAGGTTAAGAGATGAATTATAGGCAGAGGTAACAGAAACTACATATTACTAGGATTTATGTACCCAGATAAAAATAACACAAAAACATAAGAAGATATAGATAAAAATGTTTATAACAAACCACTTTGAGGGGGAAACCTCCTTTTACATCACATAAATAAACAAATCCTAGATGATTCAAATGAAAAGACCTCCTTAGTATATATAAGAGTCTAAAGGGTAAATCTATAATTAGGGTCTACATAACAATAATAATGTAGGGGCACAATAATAACAATTGTGGGCTTATATGGGGTAAAAAAATAACAATATAGGGGATACACTAGTATTAAAGGGACCTAACATGCCCATCTACTTCAAAAAAGTGTTGTCCTCAACACTTGAGTAGTTTTATATGATTCAGTATAAAATACTCATCTTCCCATGTGGAATATTCAGTGGGTAAGTTCTTTCGTTTGATGAGATACTCTAAAATTCATTGATTTTGTAGTTGTCAGGTTTTTATTTCAATGATTGATTCAGGATCCAATATGATTTTTCCTTCCTCATCAAGTTATGGAAATATAGTTTGAACTGGTATATTGTCACCTATAATCTTGTTTAAGCATGAAACATGGAAAATTGGGTGTACTTGGGAAGATGCAAGTGACTCCAATAATTCGTACGCCATAGTAGTAATCTCTTGCAACACCTTCTAAGGGCCATAGTAATTGGGTGATAATTTATTATCCTTCTTAGTTTGCGTGAGGGACTTTTTTTGTATGGTTGTAACCATAAAAATACCCAAATCGCCCACGTCAAAACTTCTTTCACTTTGATTTTGATATACTTGTTGTTTCATTCAATTTTGCACCAAAGTTAGGTTATCCTTTAAGAGTTGGAGTACTTGTTTTTTATGCTTGATATGAAATTCCATTGCTTGAATCTTAGATTTGTATCTTAGAGATGATGTAATGGACGGTGGATAATATCCATAAAGTGCCCTAAATGGGGTCATTTTTGTTGTGGTATGGAAGAAAGTGTTATACCACCATCTTACCATAGGTAACCACTTGAACCTTTGAGTTTGTTTATCAGATACAAATAAATAAAGATATCCTTCCAAAAATTTATTCACTATCTCATTTCTTCCATTAGATTGAGGATGATAAATGATCTATGAGCCAATTGGGTACTGAGACAAGAAAATAATTCTATCCAAAAATTTCCAGTGAAAATAGGATCTCTGTCACTTACAATAATATTTGGGTTTCCATGTATCCTTTGAACTATCTCCACGAATTTAATAATGACTGTACTAACTAATTTGAAACGATGAGATAATGCACAAAATTGTGTATACTCGGTAAGTTTATCAACTACCACCATGATGACACTCTTTCCTTCAGACTTGGGTATACCTATGATAAATCCAACACTGGCTTGGAATGAATAATGGTTGTAAAACACTTGGGGTTTTAATTGTCTTAACCTTATTTTGGTCGAAAACTAAACAGTATGAAAAAGTGTGTGGAATGACCTATTAAAGAGTTTTTAAACCCAACATTTCGGACTTCAAAAGTGAGTCCATCATCAGGGGAATTCCTAATATCCTAAGAAGATTTAATGAAAAGGATCTAATGATTTATATGTATCTATATTTAAGTGATTTTTTTTTGGTAAATGACTTAGTCAGCTAAATATTATTATGAATATTATATTAATTAATCTAATAAGTAATTGTGTTAATCTATATAACTTTTATTTAAATATTTAGTATTTAATCTAAAAAAATTATCAGCTTATGTAGGGAGTTTACTTATTATATGTAGTGAAAGGTTTAATTATAAATGTAATTATTTAGTTACCATGATATGTTGTAGAGTATATGCTTATCCTTTATTAGCTTATGTAGGGAGTTTACTTATTATATGTAGTGAAAGGTTTAATTATAAATGTAATTATTTAGTTACCATGATATGTGGTAGAGTATATGCTTATCATTTATTAGCTTATGTATATATTGTAGTCATTTAGCATATAACCTTTATTGTAATTATTTGGTATATAAACTTTATTTAAATATTTAGTATTTAATCTAATGTTTTTTATTAGATTATGTTGTTTACTAGTGTTTATAAGATGTAATGGGAAGAATTTAATTATCTTATGTTGTCAAAGGTTTAATTATAATTGTAAATATTTAGTTGTCATGATAAAGTTTATGCTTATCATTTTTAATTAAATGTTTTTTAATAAATAATGTAACCTTTAAATATTTATATTGTAAATAATTAAGAATATGAAGAATTAATTAATTTAATGGGAATAATTAGAATTAGGAAGAATTAGTTAATTTTATGATTTGAATGGTTTTATTAACAAAGGTTTCCCAGTGTTACTTATTTTTAAGCCATCATCTCGGTTCATGTTGTTTTTTCTTTTTTCAATTTCTATGGCTTCCTCAATTTTTATTTTTAAATGATGGTCTTCTTTTACGATGAGTTTAGCTTCTACCACAAAATTCTAAATATTCGATTTAAGGTCATCCCAATAAATTCGTTCTTGAACCTATGGGAATTTTTAAAAAATTATGAGTGCTCTCCAATAGGAGAGGTATGCAATTCCAAAAGAACCTTTTGATTGAGTTGGGAGTTCTTACATAGATATAAGTGATCTTTGTACCATAATGAATCATTTTTCTGGATAGATGTATCATATGCATTGGGATTTCGCTGCAAATTTGGAATGAGTTTCCACACCTCTTTGTCATTCTTCCATTCATCCCTTGCTTCAGTTATCTAATCAGGTTAGATAATAGAAATTGCATAGAGCAATCCCTCCACATCCTCATCCTTTCTTGAGAGTGTATTTGTAACAAAAATTTTCTTCCCTTTTTATAGATGATTTCAAAGTCATAACCCAACATCTTTGTGACCCATTTTTTCTACTCTTTTGAAGATAATCTTTGTTCCAAAAACATTTTAGGACTATCATGATATTTTTTTTTATCTTGAAGTGTCTTCCCATTAGGTAAGGGAACCATTTCTTTATGGAATGTAGTATTTCTATGATTTCCTTATCATAAATAGGTCTATGTAAATTTTTTCACTTGATTGGAAAACTTTAAAAGGAAATGGGTCTTCCTTCTTCCCTTAAGACAACACCAATGACATTTCCTAAGGCATCACATTCCACAATAAAAGTTTTGTGAATTCTAGTGTAGCTAAAGCTGGAGCTTGGCACATTAACTCTTTAAGATGCTCAAAGGCCTTAGTTGCTTTTGGAATCCACGAAAATGCATATTTCTTCAGTAATTTTGTTAAAGGTGTAGCTATTTTCCCATAATTCTTAACAAACATGTGAATAGTAGTATTTCAACCCAAGAAACCCTCGAAAATGCCTTAAGGTTGTGGGGATTTTCCATTCCTTTATGGATTTAATTTTGCTAGGGTCCACCTTAACTCCCTCATGAGATACAATATGGCCCAAATATTCCAGCTCATGTACCCCAAAAAAATATTTGGAGGGTTTTACATACAATTGTTTCTCCTTCAATAGTTTGATCACCCTGTCAACATGTTGAACATGATCTCCCCAAGACTTATTATATATTAGTATATCACAAAAAATATTAACACACATTTTCTAAGGAAGGCTTTGAAAGTTGTAATTCATCAAACCTTGAAATGTGGAAGGTTTTCGAATATTCAACAATACTAAGAGGGGGGGTGAATCAATATTTGGCTCTTTTTAACAATTTTAATCATAACATGTAAACATTAAATAGTTAATCAACAAAATTCAACAATGCATAATATATTTTTAGGTGGCTACCTTTTCAGGAGAAAAAACACATAGAACTTTTAATATAAGTCTTAAAGATTACGTTAACAGGAAGCTCCAACTTCCAATATTCTCTAAAAATGGCTAGAAGGAGGCTCCAACCCCCTAACTTATTAGCTCCAATTGAAAGGATGATCCAACACCCTGATTTACCAACTCTAACAGGAAGGAGGCTCCAACCCCCTATTTTTATTCGCTCCAATTGAAAGGATGCTTCAACACCCTACAAGCTCCAACTTTCCCTAGCACCACCCTGCCACCCTAAAGTGTTCTCAGGCTCTAACCTGAATAATAATCCAATCTCCACTTTGCGTCACCCTGCCTACTCAGCAAGCTATCACTTTCCTTGAAGGATCCAACCTTCAATTCACCAATGGACCATTTTTCATATATTTTTATACTGGATCCACCTCTTCTCAACAAACAACATCAAATTTCAACGTAAAATATGTTTAAATAACATCTATGTATCAATAATATCTCGTAAAAAAGACAATTTGGTTACCAAGCCAAAATTAGTAGCAATAAAATTCTGATCATCAATAACATCAAGCTCAAACAACTTGTTCATCAAACCATTCTACCTAATCATCTCATACTGACAACATTCTCTTCAATATCGTCATTCAATAATCTTGCACATAATAAGCATGTACGAGGTCTATACATTAAATCCCTAGTTGAACAATATAGTAATACTCAATACTCTCATCTCAACAAACAAATCCACTACTGATCAACATGTATATCCAATAGAAGCAATAACTCATTTTATTCCACCGTCATTTAATTTTCTTTGCTTCTATCCAATAATCAATTCTTTCTATCACAACAATTTACTTAATATTGTTGCCAATTTTGATGTTGTCATTGTTGACTCTTGCCCACATGCACAATCTGATGTGCCACAATTCTATCATTTTCCTAGCCTTAAGCTTTCTCAACGTATGACTTATCAAACACAATATCATAATAGACTAGCTCAATTTCCTTTTTGTAATGCAATTCAAACCCTAGATTCATCACACATGTATCTGCATTAGCAACTAGGGTCAATATCATTCAAAATATCCTTTGCAATATAACCTCTAGAACATCAAAATGCAACTCTTATCAATAGTATAAAACCAATACACACTCAATTGAAAAAACCATATTTCTACTACATACATCTATATTGTAATAGAAATAACATATTAACAATTTGATCTTCAATAAACAACCATACTCTTACTCCTCTAGTTACCAACCTAGGAAATGTACTAATGCGTTAACAAAATACTCAAAACTTTGGTTCCTGGGTGATTCTTTCTAGATACATGTTCATAGAAAGATCAAGCTACCACTAAATTTCCTTCTTCTCTCACTTCAGACTTTCCCTCTGATCAACCATCCAAATTCTGAACAAATCTACCCTTGAAATCCAATTTTTAGAAGCCTTTAATTAGAGTTGAATTCTCCCATTTCCTATTGTCAACTTTAGCTCTAGATCAATACTTACAATATTTCTTTAACACCTTTTAAATTTCTTAATGTACCCTTTTTGTGGACCAAGAAATAGAGCCTTCGTTTCAATACTACAACCTTTATGAACAGGCTTCAACCATACTTTAACATTTGAAAGTCATCAAAATAATATTCAAATGAAACTGTCATCAGAACCAACAAATGCAACTTTAAATGCTACCATATATAAGCCTTCAACCAAGAGTGCAATCATGTCATAGGGGATCCAAGATTCTACCTCAAAGGGTGTTCCTCATAATTCCCTAGAACAAGACTGAGAACATGCTTGAAGGGACTTGAAATTAGCCTTTGAATTCCTTCTTAGATATGGTTGCAAGAGTGTCACAAACAAGCCTTGAGGGGGGGGGATATTGCCTTAAAAGGAGGTTGAAAGTCTTCCTCAAAACCAATGTGAAACATACCTCAGAAAACCTTAGGAAAAACACCTTAGTTAATTTGCAAGAGACCTGAAGGAAGAGTGAATAGTTTCCACGAATATACTTCAATCTTTTGTCTCAAAAATGTGTCAATTTTTCCCTTAAGACTGGGTCAAAACAATCCTTATGGATGTCCTTTAAACCTACTTCAAGTATTCTGAAATGAGTCTAAAGGAAGGGTAAAACCAAACCTAAGGCAGGGTTGAAGATGCCATAGAGGGGGGCCTGAAAATAGTCCAAAAATTTTACCTCTAAGTCTTCTAAGAACCTTCAAAAATTTCCATAGAAGTAATCCACATAAGCCGTAGAACAATCCCTAAAAAGGGTTGATGTAAGTCTTAAAAAATATGCCAAATCTAACCTTGAAACTACCTCTCAACTTCATCTCTAAATAGTGATATATAACATAGCAATTACACTTGACTTGAGATCATCGAAATCTTGTCACAAGAGGGACGATATGGGCCTCAGGAGCCCTGCCTCAGAGGGCCAAAATTAGGCCTCAGATAGATGAAATTTTTCCTCAGATTGGATCTAAATACTACCAATGACTAGTCTCAATAAAGGGGTCTGAAATACTTCAAAGAAGCCTCAGTCTCAACGTCTCTTTTACCGCGTCCAACCAGTCTTACAACAAGAATTATTTGTTTTGTTGTAGCGAGAGGATAATCCCACAATGATAAAATGTTAGCCCCAAAACATCTCAGAAAACAATTTGGCCTTAGGAGACCTTAGAATAGATCCTCATGGATTGCACAAAGTAGCATTGAGTGCACCTCCAAAGGATAGTGAATAACCAATACAAAATATAAACATAAATCTCATATAGCCCTTAAAGGATAGGTCAATTTAAGTACAAAACATTTTGCCTTCTCCTTAGGATACTCATGTTTCTCTCAACCTTAGAGGTAGAACAAATTTCCTTAGATTGGTGAGTAAATTATTGACACCCTTTGGAGAGAATTGAGTTCTCTTATATATAGATGATAGGGGGTTCTGACTAGCCCAAAAGGACAGAGACGACCTAAGCATAAATTAATTCTTTTCAGGAGTCAACTTGATTAATAAAATCCCTTTTATTAGACCACCTTATTTTTTTTTTGAGGAAAGAATAAGGAAACTAAAGACCCAACACATTATTCAAATTATTTAAATATCAATGTCAACTTTTATCAATCATACAACTATATTGAATCATCCATTACGGCACCACGACCAAACTTTTGGAGTTCCAACTTCAATAAGGCATATATCCTCAACCATGAGGAGTTATGTGGTGTTCCACCTACCATTAGAATTGACATGATGAGATTTTATCAACTCATGATGGTATCACTTGAAATTTCATTTAGATTCTAATCCAAATTCCTCATCAAATATGGGGCATCATGACCACACTACAAGAGATTCTCATCCTTCTAGGGCTTCTTGAATAGTGGAGCTTCCAATCAATGCAATCCATATATGAATCTTAAGAGTGTTCAAATATTAATTTTGGCATCAATGAAAACACCATTCAAAAATATCCTCCTTTGTCATTGATGGAAACACACATACTCCCCTTGTTATTATTGCTCCCCCTGTCTCCATTATTTTGATCTTCCTTTCTTGATTTCTCTCCCCCTTTGACATCAATGGCAAAGGATTACTCCCCCTGACGAAATTTCTTCCTCTATCTTCCTGCAATATGCATTTATTTCGATTACTTCTCTCCCCTCACATGATATGTCTTTCATTATATGTTTCCACCTATCAATAAACATTACTGAAAATATTTACCTCCATGAGTCCTTTTTGAAAAATGTTCATGATTTTGCTACTCTACTGAACACGAAGCTGACTAATCTTCCCACAATGTTGATCACAGCTCTCACAACTTCTTCACATCTGCCATCTGCCATTCCAAGAAAAACTGACAAAGGATAGATCTTCAAATTTGTAACCACTACTACTTAGACTCTGCCTCTTTAACATTCGCAGAACATAGAGTCTTCAAGATGGATTATTTAGAATAAAGTGTGAATCAACTCTACATTCAGATCATCCTCAACCTTTACATCTTCCATTGTACCTGTAGATTCATCATGGCCTTTCGAATTTACAAATCATGAGAGCATGACTACTGAAATTTCTTCATTCACCTGGTCTTCTTGATTTCATTTTCTTATCCACATTTTCTAGTACCTTATATTAGATTTCTTCCTCATGGAATATTACATCATGTATATGAAATCATGAGCTATATGTCCATATTTATTCCATTTGAAGCATTCTATTTGATCCTTGAAAGATAGAGAAACTAACATATACTTTTTTCTTATGAAGCCATTTGGATGTCTATCTTGAGTTCTTACAACCTTTCTTCTAGGCTTTAGATGATTTCCCTTATAATAATCCTTTTTATAAGCTTTGTACTCCATAGCCTTATTCCCAAAGTTAGTACATGAAAAACAATAACCAAAAAATATACTAGGGTATCTAAATGAAATGTATTTCCTTGATGATCTTCTGAAGACATTCTTTCTTGAAGGAGGTTTAGTCTTTTGTCTCTCACTTTTACCTTGCCTTTGAAGAATGATTACTTTTCTTTCAAGCTTCTCTTCATCCTTGCTTTGTGGGGGGTCATAACTTGTACCTTCACTACATGGGGCTTCACCTGTTTTCTCGCATTTATCTTTAAGAAAGTAATTTGTTGATCCTTTTCATCAAAGATATGATCCTTCTATTCAACATCCTGTAAATGTCCTTTATTCCATTCCTTCAAACTGTTTATTTCACCTAGAGTTACATCAAGATTCTTTTTCCTTTGAATATTTTTTTCCTCATAGCACCCCCCCCCCCTCCCCCCAACTCCCCCACTGCATTTGGCTACTATTCATGCAAACAATATAATAATTCATGCAAAGAATGGAACTATTCATGCAAAGAATAGAACACATTCTCCCACTTGTTTTCTTTGTACACAGTGGGTTGCAGGCGTACATGATCAATAATCTAGGGCAATAATGCATATATTTTATCTATCCCAAGAGAACTTCTTAGTGCTAACAGATTGTTTTAATGAGTTTCCAACATTCTTTAAAGAGTCCACCTTCACTGGCAGCACCTTCTTTTCATTAATAATTTCTCAGATATTGAACGTGAATACGCTTTGTCTTAGAATGATACAATAGGTTTCTTACTAGGAATATTGCAATTTATTATCAAAATCTAACCTCTGTTATGAAACCAGCTCACACAAAAAAAAAAAGATAGATGAACGCCTTAGAAATCAACCTCTGGGGCAATCTCCTTTACATTACACAAATGGACCATTCTTGGATGATACAAATGACAAGACCTCCTTTCTATATATAGGAGTCTAAGGGGTCATAATATAATCAGAGCCGACCTAACAATAATAATGTATCGGCACAACAATAACAATAGTGGGCTTCTTGGGGCACAATAATAACTATATGGGTACTACATGGGCACAAAAATAGGGCACAATAATAACAATAGTGGGCTTCTTTGGGCATAATGATAACTATATGGGTACTACATGGGCACAAAAATATAATAATGGGGTTTCACTAATAACAATAAGGGGTTACAATAGTAGTATAGGGATCTAACATGCCCCTCTCCTTCAAAAAGTGTTGTCCTCAATGCTTGAGTAGTTCTATATTCTTCTGTATAAAATTATCATCCTTCCATGTGGAATCTTCAGTGGGTAACTTCTTCCACTTGATGAGATACTCTGAAATTGATTGATTTTGTAGCTGTTGATTTCTCGGTTTTGTGACTGCTTTAGGTTCCAATATGATTTTTCCTTCCTTGTCAAGTTCTCGCAATATTGTTTGAACTAGTATCTTCTGCAAATTTTGAAGGAGTTCCCACCCTGCTTCATCATTCTTCCATTCATCCCTTATTTCATTTATCGAATTTGGTTGGATAATAGAAATAGCACAAAACAATGCTTCCACATGCTCATCCTTTCTTGAGAGTGCATTTGCAACAACATTTTGCTTCCCTTTTTTGTAGATGATTTCAAAGTCATAACCCAACATATTTGTGACCCATTTTTTCTGTTCTTCTAAAGATAATCTTTGTTCTAAAAAGTGTTTAAGACTATCATGATCCATTTTCACCTTCAAGTGTCTTCCCATTAGGTAAGGGCGCCATTTCTTAAGTGCATGTAGTGTTGCCAACATTTCCTTCTCATAAATAACTTTCTTGAGATGTAGCCGTAAAAATACCCAATCACCTACATCAAAACTTCTTTCACTGCAATGTTGATCTACCTGTTGTTTCATTCGATTATGCACCAAAGTGGTGTTATCCTTTAAAAGTTGGAGAACTTGTTGTTGATGCTCGATGTGATCTTTCACTGCTTGAATCTTTTTCTTCTTGATATGTCCTTCTATAATGAGAGTTTGAGGAGTGGTAATTTCTTCCAATGCATTACAAGATATGGTCGGATTCATTTCTTGATGCTTGATGTGATCTTTCACTTCTTGAACATTTTTCTTCTTGATATGTCCTTCTATACTGATAGTTTGAGGAGTGGTAATTCTGGCCAATGCATTACAAGATATGGTCAGATTCATTTCTTCTTTCTTGATGTGATCTTTCACTTCTTGAACTTTTTCTTCTTGATATGTCCTTCTATCTTGAGAGTTTGAGGAGTGGTAATTATTGCCAATGCTTTACAAGATATGGTCGGATTCATTTCTTCTTTCTCTAGGGTTGGTTCCTTGTGTATATCCTCTTCTTTTGGTGTTTCTTGATCCTTTTCTTCCTCCTCTTCATACTCTATGTAAAATAATTTCTTCTCAGCACACTTATGACCTTTAATGCATTTTTTATCACAACTGTAACAAATCCCTTTTTCTCTTTTTTCTTCCGATTGTTGTGGTGTCAACCTTGTAGGTTGTGGAAGGCTAGGAGAAACAACACTTTCATCTTTATAGTTGTGAGGGGTAGACTTCCTTGTTGCCATAATTTTGCTTTCCACTTTTCTTGCCAACCTTAGTGCCTTCTCCAATGAATCAGGTTCCCAAAGATGAACCTTATGTTGAATGTTATCCTTTAAAGTCCTTATGGAGACATCAATCCTCCGCTTCTATGGAATATCATTTTCCAGACCCCTAGAAGATTTACGACAAGTGGTTTCTTAAAAGGTTTGCAGAGACGAAAAAAATAGATTTGGATCCCATTAGACAATGGAGACAAGACCCAAGCAAGCACAAGCATGATAGTAAGGGTATTTATTCTTTAGCTTCTCTTTCTGGTCTGTTATGTTATGCTGTTGCTATGATATGGAGACTATTCAGTTCTTCGAACGCACAAATGTTACAGTTGAATGGGTTCCACTGATTCAAGCTACTTCTAATTCTGAAGTTCTGGATTGGGCTACTATCTTGTCCAACAATATTGCGTTCAAAATACTATAATATAGGCAAAAACATCGTGTTTCAGAGAGAATCATGCCACCTTTTTATATGAGTACCTATATTATGGATGCCATTTGTTTCTCTTTTGATTTTCCTTCAATGGGATGGAAATGGACACTCAAAGGTCCTACACCAATTCACTTATATCATGATATCCTATGGGAATCTAAGTACCAGCCTCATTTTTACGGAATTTTCAAGAAAGTAATGTTGCCTTCCTACAAAGCAATTTTTTATTGAAATTCCCCCGGTTTGTCTCAAGCAGCCACGTCAAACTTCACTGTTGTTGGCAACTAGTTTACTGAAGAGAATTTTACTTATGTCCAAGTATTTGGGAGTCTTGAAGTCCCACATGTTCTTCTTATTTATGTTCCCGATAAGATTTTGGCCCAAGAAATTGCCTATCAAACCATAGGTCATGATGTGACTAAAGTCTTGAAATACTCCAAGAAGACTATTTGGCCACAATTTCCTATTCAATGTGGAGTCTATGATCTTGAAAATTACAATCATGCTGTCCTAGAAATCAAACAAATCGAGGGCATGCAACTCCCCACTATTCCTCCTATACAGTACGAATCTAAAAATCTCATTCATGATTTCACCACTCAGGTTAAAATAAGGCCATTTGTTCATGAACCTGATGACTTTGATGATTTTTTTGAAACATTTGAATCATACATACAGGTGGAACATTTATCACAAATTCAACTGGGCCCTGAGGATTTTGTCTTATTCCAATAATATAGAAATAAAAGGCTACAGAAATTGCATTTTGAATACTTGATTGCTTTACAGCCAAAGTTTCCTACGGGAAAGTCTTTTTCGTTGTCTACAAAGGAAACAGAAAATATACCCATTACTGCACTTTCAAATAAACAAATAGAAGAGCTCCTGTCTACTAGCGAGCTCAATAAAGTGTGGGATCAATTCAACAAAGAGCTAGATAGCACACAGGAGAAGGAAGTGTGGGATTCAGCTTCAATGGAGATAGATAAGAATCTTGTAGCCAACAAGATAAAGTCTCACGTGAATGATTCATCAAGTCAAATAATGGATAAATAAGTTATCCCGACAGTCCCCACCTCCAAGATTGTTCTTAGAGTAGAAGAGATTCCACCTCTTGATATTTTCTACAGTCCTGAACACCGTGTCGTCATTAGTTGACAAAAGAAGAAAAGAAGAATGGAACATTCTCAGGAACTTCTTCCTAGAAGTGTCCCATTAGATGTGGTATGGAAAGATTATCAAGCTAATTCATCTGATGATTTAGCTAAGCTATCACAATATGTAGGATCCTATGCTACGACCACAATTTTCAAAGCTACTGAGGTTCAACAACTGGTTAAAGAAAAAGATGAAAAAATATTGCAGTTAGAACAAACACTACTTAATTCAAGACATGATGTTGAGCAGGAATGGCAACTCAAGTTGTCAAAATTAAAAATTGAGTTTAAGCAATTGAAAGTTCAAAACGAAGTTGATATTTAGAGCCGGAATGCACAAATTGACCAACTTCGACTTAAAATAACTCAGATATAGAAGGACACTGATATTGAAGGATTCAGAAAATAATCCATAGAGATCAATTCTCTTCTCGCCCAACAAAAGGTGAACTTCTGTAAGAAATTGAAGATCATCAATTACCTCTGTAAAAACAGTGGCTCATTGACTAATCAAGTGTTTGAATTAAGAACATACTATGAAGATCAACAACAAGATTTCTGACTTCATCACTTAGCAGGACAGTACATATGGAATGGAAGAAACTCTTCCCAAAAATACAAGAGTCATACAAGGATCTTCTTTTCATATATTGGGATATTAGATTAAAGCAGGCTTAAGAAGCAATCTACAGAGCAAGAGACCTAGTAGGCCAAGCTACCAAAACTGTTAAATAAAGTCTAGTAGATACTAATCTTATTACTGAGTGCCTAGGAGAATTCCTTCTAGATACTCAAACACTCATAGAGTATTGGCATAAAAAATCTAAGAAAAAAGAAGATAGCATCAATAAATTATCTATGTTAAATCTTGAATATCACCAATAGTTCTTGGTAAAACCCTATGGTCAATGGTTAGTTCTTTGCATCCTTGTTAATGTAACTTAATACATGCTCCCAACTCTTTTAGATGCCTTGTTTGCGGGACAAATGCGGATTAGGCCAGCTCATCCCCCATAATTGAAGCCGATGGAGGCTATTTACAAGTTACAAGAGAAAATGGGAGAGTAGTAAACTTCCCATCTTTAGTGTATTATTAAAGCTGAAGCTATTTTTGTCTTTTTGTTCCCTATTTTGAGGAGTGTTTGTTTTAACCTCCTTAGCAAAATATTCATTTTCTATTTTGATAGTATAAATTTTATTTATAAATACCCTCTCATGTATTTAGTAAAGGGGTTCAGAATTTTTGTAAGAAGACTCAAGGAACTTGCACTTTTGTATTCCTTTCATAATTTTAATAGAAAGGTTGGGCCAAATACTATCTTCTTCCATGAGCAGAGCACTGATATATGTGGTACTATTATATTTGTATTGATGCTATGTTTTTTGTTTAAAATTCAGTCAAATTTTATTGTTGTTTTATTATATGCAATATCACAGCCCAATTATGCATTATTTCACTATTGAAAAGTGTATTAATTGTTATCTTTAGTTGTATGTATGAAATGGTATAATTTTTCATGTGATATGTACTTAACAATTAAATTGATTAACTATTTAATCAATTTAATTATCTTTAATTCGTTTTAACTCTTTTAAATGTTTGATGATCTATATTGTCTTTCATTTATAAAGAAATATTTATAAAATTGCATATGCAAAGTTAGTTATATCTCGGGAATTAGATAGATAGATATAGATTTATTTATTTGCATTCATATTTATTCTATCAAATCTCTTTCACCCCATTTATATCACACCTCAAACTCCATCATATATTTGAACGGGAAACTGGTCCCTATATCCCCAGTCGGAATCGTTATCCCAAACGGAAAAGGAATGGTATTCAAGTTCCTGACCAGGTGGTCTCCCTGATGTTGAGGCAAGGACATTTCGAGCCTTCAACATTTTTGGTGCTAGAAGGAGGGCCCCAACTATGAATGGAAAAAATATTTGAACCTAAATCTAAATGCCATTCCAAGAGTCACTCCCCCTCAAGATCACCTCCAACTTCTAGATCTTCATCTAAAACTCCTACTTCTAGATCAGAAGTTGAACAAAAATCTACAAAATATCCTAGATCACTACCCCAATCTTCTGATCCACCTTCTTCTCATCAGGTACTAGAGGTTGAAACCTTAATTGAAAAATTTTAAAGTATTTCTATTTCTGAAGAAAAAACTCAACGATCTGAAGTATCTGAAGGTAGTGTATCCTCATATTTCCAACCTACTTAGATTTTTACTCGTTCTCAAGAAAAGAGCTTGGAGTTACTCCATTCGAGTTTTCTCTTCCTTCTTTGTAAAAAAGGACTAAGAAATCTAAGTCATAAACATCCACTAGTGAGATTTTGTCAAACTCACCTCCACAAACACCTTCATTCCATACATTCCCTCCAATCAATCCTCCTATTCATACCCCTTCTTCTCAAAGTACTGGTGTCATTTCATCTAGCACTAATACACAATCTACCTCTTCTTCCACACAATCACCTTCTACATCCACCTTTACCCAAACTCCAATAATGGCAAAAATTATTCAAAATCCACCCCTCCCACCCCTGCCAGTTAGACCATGGGAAAATCCTAGAGCTTTACAAATGTCAGCACCTCTTCATCCTCTACCTAAACATCTTGAAAGATGGCTACCAAAATTTAATCCTGATGATGGACTACCTACTGAAGAGCATCTCCATAATTATATGTTAGTCATTAATATGAATGGAATAGTTGAAGAGGACTGTGTAGTAAGATTATTTCCATACACTTTTGAAGGATTTGTAGGTTCATGGTATTTTTCATTACCACTAGGGTCCATTACCAGCTAGGACATATTTGAAGAACAATTTTATCTAAGTTTTGTGATGATCGCACTACTACTACTTTGATTAATGCTCTCTCCAATCTTAAAGCAAGTCCCAATGAAAAAATCAAGGATTTTAATTCTAGATTTAAGAAACTCTTGAATAAAATCCCATATGCATCCAAACCTTGTTTTAATGTATAGAATGAGTGGTATATATCTGCCTTACCTTCAAATATCACATTTTTTGTCGATAGGGCTAATAAAACGACTCTAGTAGAAAACATGAAAGAAGCATTAACAGTTGAGAAAATGATACTTTCTTTAGAAAAAAGAACTGCACAGGATGAAAGAAAAGCCAAAAACGTAAATTTAAAGATGAGCCAAAGACGAAAACTCCAAAAGATCCTTTTGATCTTAAAGGACTACAAAAATTCCTCAAAACTATGTCTAATGAAATGGTCGAGATTAAGAAACAAGTGGCTGAATCGTCAAAGAAACCTTTCAGACCCTTTAAGAGAACTCAGACTTCATCCTCCCAACCCCCCAATGTCATATTGAATGCAAAATCGGATGAACATAATGATGAAGAAGAAATAGATATGTCTGTCGAGGATTCTCAAGATGAAGAATTTGTAGAAGTTCATGGGCTTTGGGATTTTATCCTCCCCACTTCTGATAATGAAGAAGAACACGAAGCCTTACCTATAAGTACAAGAAGTAAAGGACCACCTGATTCTTCTCAACCAATCGAGAGACAAAAAACTTCTACTTCTACTATTAAAGACAAGAATATCAAGAAACAAGCCCCTTCTTCTTCTTCTAATCCTCCATCCACGTCAAAAACTTTGGTTGTCTCTGATAACGTTGAGTATAATATAGTGGAAGATATGAAGAAATTTAAGGCTAACATTTCTTTATAGAAAGTTTCAAAATTAAAACAGCATCGGAGGTATCTTCTTAACGAATTGAATGCGTCTCCTTTACCATCTATTGTCACTTCCAAAGCTTCTTGAGGAACAAGTAAGTCTCCTGCTAATTCTACGGAGAAATTCGCTTCCACAGATGTTATCTTGATTGGAGATGGATCGAATTCTCACACTCCCCCATTTCTTTTAACTTTCAAACTATTCAATAAAAACGTGCACAATTGCTTAGTTGATTCTGGAGTGTTATTGAATATAATTCCCCATTCAGTTTACTCAAAATTGAATATATCTCCCCAGAAGTTTTTTGTTCATATAGTGTAACTCAATAGAACAAAAGTTAAAGTATTAGGAGAAATCAACTCAGTCCTCATCAGAATTTCTTCTAATCTTGAAGCGTTTCAAATCATTAACATTCTAGTTGTTGATATCCTGAATTTCTATGGTTTAATCCTAAGTATAGATTGATGTGAAAAGTTACATGATTAATTTGATACAGATTGGTCTCATATGTGGTTTCCATATAATGGAAAACCAAATCAAATCCAGGTGGACCACAAAAAACATATGAAATATTCATTAACAAATCTAGATGGAGAAAATATACCAGTCATCTTCAACAGTAATATTCTTGGGAATTATTTCTCAGAGACTTTTTGGGGTAACTTCAGAGCTCAAGAATCACCTATCTCAGTTAATTGTCACTTCCCAAATTGAAAACTATTCACAGACAAATTTATCCAAGTGTGTAAATTTTGTAGATAAGCCTTTAGTTAAATCTTTGTTTTGGACTTTGTATTTTGATGGATCTAGATCTAATGATGGTGTTGGAGCAGGATGTGTCTTAATTAGTCCTGATGGAGAAAGAACAATGCTAGCTTGTCGATTAGAGTTTGAATGTACAAATAATGTTGCTGAGTATGAAGCTCTGGTTCAAGGCTTATACAAAGAAATATCTCTTGATGTCCAGTATATTCAAGTGTTTGGACATTCAAAAATGGTTAACAAATAGGTAAGAAATATTATTCATTGTATATCCAACCATTTGAAACATTATCAAACTCTAGTTCAATCTCTTACTTCACATTTCTTGGATTTTGATATTTCTCCAATCTCTAGACTTCAAAATGCCAGTGTTGATTTATTATCCAATGTCGCATCCAAAATAATCCCACCTAAAGATTTTAGTCTAGATAGATTTTCAATTGAATTAATTTTTTGTCCTTCCATTCCTGATAACATCACAAATTTGCGTGTGTTTAATGATTATGGAGATACCTTAAGTTTCTTAACATCCAAAGAATCATATTTTGATCAGATAATTGACGAAGATGAACATGATAGATAGATGAAACAAGCAATTGGCGATAATTCTCTCCCCGAGTCTGTGGTCAAAATTGATAACATTTATGATCTAAAACCTCAAAATGTCAATTTAGGTATGGGTCTTTCTCCTGATGAGAGATTAGCTTTTATTCGTCTTTTGAAGAAATATAAAGGTGTCTTTTCTAGTAATTATGAATATCTAAATACTTATGATACTTCCATCATCCAACACACCATCCCAATGATGCATGATGTCAAGCTTGTTCAGCAAAAATTAAGAAAGATTCATCCAAATTTAGAGAATCAAATAAAAAATGAACTGAATAAGCTCCTTAAAGAAAAAATCATTTTTCCAGTAAGGCATTCCAAATGGGTATCTAATTTAGTACCAGTTAGGAAGAAGAATGGTGACATTAGGATTTGTATAGATTTTCACAATTTGAATAAAGCCTGTGAAAAAAGACAATTTTCCTTTACCACCTATGGAACAAATCTTGTAGTCAGTCGCCGATTCTGAGCTTATGTCTTTTCTTGATGGTTTCTCATGTTATAATCAAGTACTTGTTCATCCTAATGATAGATTAAAGACTATTTTTAGAACTAAATGGGGAACTTATGCGTATCAGAAAATGCCTTTCGGATTAATAAACGCAAGAGATACTTTTCAAAGGGCTATGGACATCACTTTCAAAGTTCTGATTAACAAAACATTTGTTGTTTATTTGGATGACATTACCATATACTCGAAGAAGAGAAACAACCACTTTCATGACCTGAAACAAATATTTGAGAGATGCAAGAGATATGGGATTTCTCTTAATCCTAAAAAGTCATACTTCGCTTTAAGTGAAAAAATTATAGGATTCATTATCTCTAAAGAAGGAATTTTTATAGATCCAGACAGAATTAAGCCTATTTTGGAAATCCCTTTTCCCCATAACAAAAAATCAGTGCAATCGTTTTTAGGACAAATTAATTTTGTAAAGAGATTTGTTCCTGATTTTTCCCATTTGTTTTATCTTTGCAGATCATGATCAAGAAAAATTTTGTTTTTAAATGGGCAAATAATGAAAGGGATTCCTTTCAAGCAATAAAACAAATTGTAATTAACGCACCCTCTTTAATCACTCCCAATTTTTTTGATCCTTTTATTTTGTATACTTCCGCTTCTGAATTGTCTTATTCCATAATGCTAACACAAATCAATGATCAAAATACAGAAGCGCCTATATTTTTCTTAAGTTCGAATTCTCAAGGAGAAGAACTCAATTAGTCTGAAGTAGAGAAACATGCCTACGCAGTCTTCAAGACCATCAAACATTTCAAGCCTTTTCTAATAAAATATCATACAAAAGTTATTGTTCCATTCTCAGCATTGAGGCAATTACTTGTACAAAAGGAGTTAAGTGAGAAAAGGGAAAATTGGGTAACAACTCTACAAGAATATGATCTTGACATTAAACCTACTAAAATTGTTAGAGGACAATGTTTTTACAGACTCATCAATGGAGCCTCAAATATTTCAGCAAATGAAGATTTAGGTAATACAATTTAAATATCTGAGGTATGTTTTACTAATACTAAATCCCAATATGTTGATCTTTTGTTTTATTTAAAGAATGGTTATGATATACCAGAACTTAATCATAAAAGAAAAAGGGTTCTAAGACTTAAAGCAAAGCAGTATGAGATCATTGATGGTGCTTTATTTAGAAGAAATTATGACCCTATTTTATTAAGATACGTAGAAAAATCCGAGGCATAACAAATTTTGCAGAAACTCCATGATGAACCAGCTAGAGGACATTTTGGAGGAGATACTACTGCACATAAAATCCTTCATGTTGGATATTATTGGCCAACATTGTTCAGAGATACACATCCCTATGTGAGGAAAAGAAAAAATTGTCAGATCGTTGTAAGAAGACAAAGGAAGCTAGCCCTACCACTCTAGCTAGTTAACATTGAACAACCTTTCGAAAAATGGGCACTGGACATAATAGGTGATGTTATCACAAAATCATACACTGAAGGGCTGCTAATCAGCAAGACTCTGTGTAACTATTTCAAACCAGACTTTTGACTAAGGCTTAGCCTCCTTAGCCTGAGAGGGCTCTCTCAAAGGGTTATTGATTTTAAATATTGATGAGATGGCTAACTCTTTCAAAGTAAGTTTAACACATAAATTGGCTGGACAGACCTTACAAAGCTTTCCATTGGGCTCATGGAGTCAATCATCATTTCAGCAAACTATATAACCACTCATTCATGGAAGTCAGGGCATGTAATGTTTAAACACTCAAGACACCTCTCAAATAAACTTCAACTTACCAATACACACAGGAAGTCAAAGCAACAATGTGAATTCTGAGTGATTGTGTATAAGTACAGCTGTAAAACATAAAAGATAAGACAAAACCACATATATCTTGAGCACTTGAAACACCGTATGAATCCTGAGAAGAAAAAGCAGTCATTTGTATTCCTGAGATAAGTTTTTACACAAGCCAAAATAAACTCTGTTTTCTCAAAAACATCCAACCCTCCTTACATCAAAGTTTGATCTATATATAGGGATACAACCTTAACCACTATGAGCTTCCTCCTCCAGCATGAGGGGAGCTCGAAGACTATCACTAATTACCCACTTAACTAATTCATTAAATACATTAAGTGCTGACTGTAATTACAAAGAGTGCTAAATAAACTACATATCTAATCCTATCTTCTTCGCATCATGATCCTTCTTCACTTTTGGACACTTGTCTCCTTTCAGTTTGGCCGAGATAACTGAGAAGTGGATGCAATGAACAAGGTTAGCATTGGATACTGAAGGCGATGATGGTTCATTAATCATAAGAACAAACCCTTGTTTTTCCGGTCTTTGTCTCCCACCATCCTTCAAAAGTTAAGCAATAGGTTCCCAACTCTTTAATACCCCAAAATTTATGAGCATCACCATATTTCAGCTGTGTTGGAGGCTTTGTTGATGGACATGTGTATAAACCAAAACCATACTCCTCGTATGCCATTTCTGCCAAACCCTAACTGGTCATAAAGTACCTTTATAAAAGTTTAACTTGAGACAAAATATTTCACCTTTACAAAAAGGCCCACTTGTCATTATCTGAATGGCTAGGATAGCCTCATGTAGTCTTCCTTATGTTCCTTAGGCGCTTCCTTCAAAAATTTTCTGATCTTACCATTAAACTGTTTATCTTCATCCAAAAACAGCACCTACAGCAGTTTCGTAGCGCGCTACGAAACTGCTGTTTTTGCTAAAACAGAGTATAGTTGCAGTAAGGAAATTTTTGCTTGCACTTCTAATTTTTTAAATCTTCTTTACAGGTGGCAGGTACCTATATGTCTTCAAACAATGGAGCTTTAACAAAATTTACCAAAATTTAGAAAATGACCTCTCTCACCATCAATGAGCAGCTAGTTAACCTAGCTGTGCTTTTAAATTTGCAATCTCCCTCTTCAAGACTTTATTTTCAGCTCTCAGGCTCATGTTCATTTTGCTGATGAGTTTAGCTTGCTTGAGAGCTGGAACCGTCCATGTATATACATCAGCCACTGAATCTGCTTGACTTACTAGATTTTTGCTACCCTTTAACACAGCTCTTCGATAGTTGGCAAACCTGACTGCACGCTCTCTAATGACATTCTTTGTTTTGGCAATTTCATCTTTTGTTGTCCCCGCTTGATTCTTTATTGCTATAACATTTCCTGCTTGGGTAATAAAAACCTTTCTGTTCTTGTCTTTATGCTTGACTGCCTCCACTGTTTTGGACAATACTTCAATCACCTCTATTCTGGGCATCTTTACAGCTTTCTCTCCTTTATGCACTTTCTCAGCTTCTTTAATTTGTTTCCTTGTAACCGGCCTTCGTGGTTTGAAAATAAACTCCTCAATAGGTTCATAAAACCTTAGTCTCTTCGAGGCTTTGGATTTCTTAGTGCTCTTCGGTGATGATTGAGTCAAATCAATATGCATGGGTTCAATATGCACCGGTTCCACCTGCTCAAATTCGATGGCCTCAAGCAAATCACTTAAGCTGGCCTTTGATATTGGACTTTCCTCAACAGCCACTGATTTGCCCTTCTCTTTGTTTAATTGACTCCTTGTTTTGACTCTTGATACTCTTTCAGACCCACCTGATCCCAGTACATCTTTCTTGTGCTTAACCTTTTCCTTTGATGATGGTTGAGGTGGCTCTTTAAGAACCAAGGGCTTTACTGGTTTGTTTAACTGAGACTTGGTTTTCTTTTTATCCCTAGCCTCCTTCCTAAGCTCAGCTATTGTAGGTTCCTCCACTGATTCTTCTCTTTCTCTAACCGGCTTTGGGGTGAGGCCTGTCTTACTCTGAAAACCAGCCATATAGATGAAAGAATTCCAATCCCTACCAATTTTCTGAAGACCATCCAGCACTAACAGTTTGACTAGGCCATGGTGAAATAATGATGTCTCACAATCATCCCTCCTCAATTGGACTTTGTCACACATCTTGCTGAGGCTACGAAACAAATAAAATGGAATATCTATTGATGCCTTACCAGTGAAATGCAGCAACAACTTAAAGTGATAGGAGTAAACCTTGTTATATCTACCCTCACAGGTTAAATACTTTTGAATACAAGTGAGGAGAAGAGCATAGTGCTCCTTCACATAATTTCTAGGCATAGCCTTTGTTAAATCCTCATTCACATGTGCCTCTTTCAAAAATTCTTTGCAGGGGTTCATATCAAATTTGAAGTTTTTAAACCACTCCTGCCCTCCTCTTGGAATCTCAGTGACATTAGCAATGGCCTCTGGGGATACTTGAAATTCTAACATAGATACTTTAGAATTTAAACCTGTAAAGTTCAAGGCAAACTCTTTTGTTACCTGAGAATGGCCACCCTGCAGCTTCTCACAGAAATTCCAACAGCCAGCGTCCTTGAAAGCCTTCCTCACACCTTCATCTCTCAAGGCAAGGTCCAATCCTACAGGCTCTGTTCTTTGACATCTACCAGACCGATGCTCCTTCCTCTCCATTCCGCTTTCGAAATCCTTTGCACAGAGAATCACCACCAGCTTCAACTCAAATGGAAAATTCAAATTTTTTAAAACGCAGGCTCTCTTGGCAAAGAAACTCGGGCTCTTTTGCAATTGAAAAATCTAATCATACAAGCTGCCACTTTATGCATCGTTAACAAACATCATAACACAACCATGCATGACAAAACCGTTTGAATGATTTTTATGGGCATGGCTATGAATCTATTGGTGGATTGATGGCTCATAAGTGTTTGGGAGGTACGCCAACTGACAATAACCGGACTGACACAATGACTCATTCCTTAGACATGACCTTTTAAAACTCTGTGCTGCAAAATGCCCGAAACCGCGATTTCGTAGTGCAGATAGTTATAAATTAGCAAAATGCGCTGCGGAATGGCTGGATACTGACACGCTGCGAAAAGACTAAAACATCATTGCGCTGCAGAATCAGCCAATAAGACTGCGCTGCGAAAATACGGAAAGGACCAGTGACATGTACAAGATAAGACATGGCTTATACAATCATGATGGAGGATGACCAACGGTATTTGAAAATGATTCACATCAAAACCTTTTAGAAACATGACCCCTAAGTAAGAAACATAGGACAAAAACCATTTGACACCCATTTTTGACAATAAACTTTGGACAAAAATTATATACATGTGACTGTAGTTCTAGGTGATAACAAGTGAGATGGTTCCTCACTCTTCTAAGTAGCATAAGTTCATCCTCACTGCCACCGATTATTTCACAAATGGGTAGAATAAATTACATTAAAGGTAGATAATTCTAATAACATTATTGAATTCATCGATCAATTTATTATTGCCATATTTGGATTACCTAATGCACTCATCTTTGACAATGCATCTTATTTCTCAGGAAACAATATGACTAAGTTCGCATTAAAAAGAGGATTTAAGTTAAAATACTCTGCCAATTACTATCCTCAAGGAAATGTCTTAGTAGAATCCACCAATAAGAACCTCATTAGGATTATCAAGCGAACTGTTGATCAAAGCCAAAAGAATTGGCATAAATATTTGGTGTTTTTCTTATGGGTTGATAGTATAACTATGAAATATTCTATCAAAACTACTTCTTTCAATTTAGTATATGTAAAATAAGTTATTCTCCCTCCCATTCTAGCTCTTCCTTCATTGGCCTTAGTACAATTTATTGAAGAACAACCCTCCTCTTCTATACAACTAAGGATGTCCCAAATTATAAAATTAGAAGAAGGGAAAAGGCTAAACTAACCCATGCACATCATCAACAATTAGTAAAATCTTCCTTTGATGCAAGCTTAGTTAGAAAAACATATTTTTAAATTGGTGACATAGTTTTGAAATAGGACAAGGCACATGAGGAAAAATGAAAGCACACCAAATTTCAGAAATTGTGGCTTGGAACATTCCAAATCATTGAGCAGTTAGGTCCACCGAATTTTGTTTTACAAGATCTACAAGGTAAGAGAGATTCTCTTCCTGTCAATGGACTAATCCTCAAACAATTCTTTTCATAGGACTTTTGTTCTACTGTATTATATGTATATATCCATCTTTTTTTTCTATAAATAAAAATTAACAATTTATTGGCTTTCATTAAGATCTCTATTCATTTATGACTTTTACCTTGAAAGGTATCAATTTTAAGAGAAAGAAATTTCAAAATTGAAGATCGGATAACTACTTTAAAACTCTGAAATTTTTATACATTAAAATTGTAAATCATTATCACTTCAAACTTCATAAAAATTTTCATTTTTGATAGTCAGTCAAGAAAGGTTCCTTTAACAAAGTAAAATTCTATTTTGAAATCTCAGTATCTTTAACTTCAATTGTCATCCTGTTGGGACAGGGTCCCCTGGGGGTCAATTTTGTAAATCATTTTTGTTATGTCTGTAAAGTCTCCACATTTTGAGGAGAAGATCACAAAGGTCATAGAATTAAAAGGGGCTTTAGGAAGGTCAAAACCCCTTATTTTGTTAGAAGTTAAGATGTTTTGTGACCCGCCCATGGTTTGGGAACCATGATAATGTAAATAAAGATGCTATAAAAAGGATTCATAGCAAGTCATATGAGGTAAGTTAATCATTGAAGATCTATGTATGGGCAAGTGATCTAAGGTAGAAGGGTCTATTTTCTGTACTTAGGTGAAGGGGAAGGTTCCTGCAACTATGTGCGCGGAGACCTTGGTAAGTCTATAGCTGAGTGTGTGGGCCCCTGCGACTGTGTGCGCAAGGAAGGAGTCTGTAACAGAAGGATTGATCATAATAAAGACATGAATTTTTTGTGTATTCACTTTTTTTCTGCAATTATCTTAATAAACACTTAATTGATGCGTGAAAGTAGTATATCTTCTAGATTACTTGATGTTATGAATGTTTAAAGAAATTGGCCCAGAGTGAGGAGCTCTTTTCTATAAGTATCTTAACTTCCACATTTCAAGGGTTCGGGTTCGTGAAGGTCGGAATAAGGCTCTAGAAGTAACAGAACCCCATCACACAGACCTATGGATACAAAAAAGTGGTTCTATCATCCCCTAATACTGCCTCGGGTGAGACTGCAACCTGTGCTATGCAGGTTGTTGCCGCAAGGGCCGAGAGTTTAGGGTTTTGTTGGTTAGCACAACTAACTCTAAACCTGGGTCCAAACCCCCTCAAGCCAACAAATGCTTCCGTTTTCAAGACTAGGATTTGTCTAAGGAATGTGTGATGTCGAATAAATGGTTTCCAACTAAGAAGGAAATTGAGAAGTGGATATATTGGAAGTTGTACGAATTTTAATCCCGGGAAAACAGAAATGTGTGCCTGTCGAAGGAAGAGTGGTTGAATAGATATCTATATACAGACAAAAATGAAATTTTATTCTGCTCTTTTTCATGCAAATTACACCAATAGTTGTCTAAATTGGTAGACAGTCAAGGTACGTGGAATTTGCACAACCCTATTGTGTGGACTCCAGAATTGGTCAGGCACCTGGAATCTTCAGAAAACAAGATCACGAGGGTTTTCGATTATTGGATCGATAGAATTTTGGGTGGACTCATCACCAAGTTCCCGATTGATACATCCGTCAGTTATAGTGAAGTTGAGCATCGGTTTTTCAAAGGACCAAGAGGTAAGTATCTGAAGTCCCTGAAAACTTAGATTAAAATGATATTGTGCGAGAAAGGATTATGCCATTGAAATAATGTTTATAAGAGATTCAATGGGAGCTACATGAAGTGGAAAAACATTCAGAAGAGATCTAGATTCAGGTGATGAGTATAGTCCTCTGTTGGGAGCATCTGATAGTGACGAGGAAAGCAGTGTTCTGGATACACCCTAGTTGCATTGCAGACACTGAAACAAGGTATCGTGGGAATATCACATCCATCCACTCCACCTCCACCATCACCTTTGCCTCACACACCTACACCTACACCTCTGCCTCCACTATTCAACATGGACAAACGCTATGAAGATGCCCATATTCAAGGGTATGGGGATAAAAGATTCTGAATAGTTCTGGTTTGTAGCAGATGTTGTGTGGAAGTCACAAAAAATTACAAATGATGATTTCAAGAAAGTGCAGCTAGTTACAACAATGCAAGATAGAGCACTGAGCTAGTATATTAAGTATTGTTCATCCCATCTAAATGAAACACTAGAAAAAACGAAGAAAGTGCTCAACAATGAATTCAAGAAGCCTAAGTTACAGGCCCAATCAGTGATGGAGGTCAAAGAGATCCAGCGTAAGGTGAATGAGTCTGTGTGGGACTTTGATCAGAGATTGAAATGTCCACTCCAGTAGGCTAATATGCATATCACAGATGACCAACACAAGGATTGGTACATTGCTTTGATATTACCCCATTTGAGATTGTCATTGTCACAACAGAAGATTGGAACGTAGTCTGAGGCACTAGAGATTTCCATGATATTGGAAGCCTCACCTATTTAGGTTATGAATCTGGGAGTGAAGAAGATTCAGTCACGGTTGGCTAGCCTGCATATGGAGTTGCAGAGCCTCAAGAAGGGAAAAGATGTCCAGAATGAGGTCCGCGCAGAAGTATCATGTTTGAAATGTAAAGGTCAGGGTCATGATAAGGATCATTGCCCGATGTACCAGAATTACCTAGTTGGAGGGGGCCCTGTCCCCTTGAAACCAGACAACACCGCTGGGCCAAGTACAGGAGTGGTACCATGGTGTGCTATTTGTCAGATTATGGGAAAACATACGATGAAATTTTTTTAATTTGTTGCAAAAGTTTGTGCAAACTACCCAACAATTGTTCTGTAATTTTTATAAGTTTGGGGGTCATGAAGAGTGCAAATGCCAAAGTTATGAATTTATGATAGACATAACACCAACATATAGAGTACAGATGTAGGCTCGTCCTCGGGATCAAGGCACAACTGCAATGTGTGGAGGGTTTCAAGGTTGACGAAGAGGACGAGGACAAGGGGCTAGAAGAGGTCATGGCCAGATCATTTGTTACAATTATGGAGAACCAAGTCCCTTTGCGTGAGATTTTCATAATCCAATGCACCCCTCATGTCAATATTGTCGCCAATTTGATCATGTCATAGAAGATTTCCTTGTTCTCATCGCAAAGATGCAATAAAATAAGACTCAGACTCAACAACCTTCCCATAACATATAGATGATGAGATATAAACTGTGGGAAGAGGGTCCTAGTGTTAATATTGTCACACAAAGTGGCATAGCTACCGAGGAAAATAAAGGGAAACAACTAGAGGAAAATGTATGGGTTCGCAAGGTTGTTCATAAGGAGACTGGATTTGATGTAAATAAGGTAAAGGAAACATTTATGGAAGCAAAAGGGAGCTTCACAGATGCAGGAGCTTCTACATCAAGGACTCAAAATACATGCATGGGAAAGCATGAGGATGTTGGTATTGCGCAAGAGGCAAACCCTTGATTATTAGCATCATTTTTACAAACCTGCATGAAGCTCCTAAGCGATAAGGAGGCAGTAGAATGACTGAAAGAATTGATAGATAATTGCACTGGAAAGAATAAGCCACTACCAGAACAACGTGCGGTACATAAGGTGGGAAAAAGTAAGAAAATGATTGGTCGTGAAATGAGGTTGACTGCACAGATAGGAGAATTTGAAATGGACTAGGTAATTCTTGATTTAGGGTTTGATGAAAATGTCCTGCCAAAGCGAACTTGGGAGAGAATGGGAAGACTAGCACTGCAGTGGTCCCCAATCCAGTTGAAAATGGAAAATCAGCAAAATATTATTCCCATGGGGTGCCTACATGGACTCACTGTGGATATTGAAGGGGCATGCACCATACCTGATTTTGAAGTAATCAAAATTATGGATGATAGTAACTCATATCTAGCACTGCTTGGAATTGACTGGGCATTTGAAATGAACGTGGTCATCAACCTGAAGAAGCGTAGTATGACATTTGAAAAGAAATAACTAAGGGTTATTGTTCCATTTGATCCAACTGAGGGTGCACGATATACTGAACCAGTCTGTGATTATGAGGAGGACGGTGATATTGAGAAGATATATAAGCTGACTGCATGGAATGAAGATTGGATCAACCCTATGGCGGATGGACAGATTACGTGGGAGAAGGATAGCTCCTGCAATTCAGATTCAGATGAGGAGCTCGAAAACTAGAAAAACAGGTTGCATGAGGTATCATCGTTGCGATGAAACATGCTTACAAAATCACTCTGATGTATATCCACTGAGGTACGCAACTTACCGTATTATGATGGTTTAGAATATGTCAATTTATTTCTAAATAAAATTAAAAGAGATGTACCAGAGGAACATCAATTCCAAGAGTTAGACATCGCGCTAAGAGATACGCCTTCCAGATGGTGGGGTACGCATAAGAACAACTTTGCAGACTGGAAGGAATATTGGTGGATGATGAAGTTGCATTTTGGACATGTAAATACCCACATTTTAGAGAAATACACAAGGAAGGATGATTCGTGTGAGCATCTAGCTTAATGGATGAGATCATGGGGAGAAGAACTGCAGTGATAATGGGTTCATATATTTTTCCACACTTTGGATACAATTTTGATGAACTAGTATCTGGAAATGGAGCTGCAACATGGAACAACAAAATGGGATGTTTTGAAAGAAAGTTTTCTGCTAACTTTTAGCTTTGAATATGGATTTGAATGCATTGAGGAGGCGTTACAGGATATCAAAGCTGCAATATTCAAAATGCCTAAAGAATTGTTGCATGGGTACAATCAGATTGGAGCACACAGTTGTGCCATGCACTCGAATGTTACAATGTGACCACTGAGGAAGGCGAAGAAGATCCTAGGAACATGAATATTCCTGAGTCAGAAGGACAGCGCGAAGTCGTTGGGCCTGAGGTGAAGATTCTTGATATTTCACAACCCTTAAATACCAAACAAGTGAGTATTGGATTGGAAGCATAGCCAATGTTTGCAAACATCGGTGACTATTGGGATGAAGATACAGTGGACAAAGTCATGGATCTACTATGGGAGTATCAGGACTTGTTTCCCATCAAGTTCTCTGATTTGACATGGATTGTAGGGGATATGGGCGTCATGAAGATCACTCTAAAGCCCAATGCGAAGCCAGTGAAGCAGTGCCCCTATCAGTTGAATCCTAAGTATAAAGAAAAGGTGTGTGAGGAATTAAATAAGATGCTTACAGTTGGGATTATTGAACCAGTCGAGGAATCGAACTGGGTTAGTCCTATGGTTGTTCAAGAAAATAAAATGCAGGGTGAAATCTGAATATGCATAAACTTGAAGAATTTGAATGATTCTTGTGTCCATGATCCATTTCCTAAGCTATTCACAGACGAAGTACTAGAAAATGTTGGAGGTCAGGAAGCTTATTCATTTACTGATGGGTTCTCTAGGTACCATCAGATCAAGATCGCACCAAAGGATAGACGTAAGACTACATTCGCTACTGAATAGGGATGTTTCCAGTATATAGTTATGCCTTTCAGACTTAAGAATGCCCTTGTAATATTTTCTAGGGTGGTAGTTGCAACCTTCAAGGATTTTATTCACAAGTTTTTGGAGGTATACTTCGATGATTGGATGGTGTTTGGGTTAGTAAAAATACATGTTTCCAATCTTCGCCTCATGTTGGATACTTGTCGAAGATATCAGATATCCCTTAATTTTAAGAAATGCATATTCTGCGTACCATATGGAACTTTATTGGGTCATGTAGTCTGTAAATAGGGATTGATGGTAGACCCTGCCAAGATTGTCATAATTATTAACTTGGATCCTCCAAAGAATTTCAAGCAACTGCGCGCGACGTTGGGCCACACAGGATATTACAAAAAATTCATCAAGGCGTACGTGCAGATTATTGTGCCCGTGGAAATAATACTGAAAAAGGATGCGACATTTTGCTGGGACGACGATTTCCATAATAGTTTGGATGTTTTGAAGGAAAAAATGGTCACCACGCCCATTTTAGTGTTCCCCGATTGGAAGAAGGAGTTCCACGTCCATGTAGATGCATCCTACATAGCACTAGGAGTTATGCTAACCCAACCAGGTGAAGGTTATATCAATCATTTGATAGCATTTGCAAGTAGGAAGTTGTCGAATTTAAAAAATAATTATTCTACCACAGAGCGTGGAGGACTAGCAATGGTGTATTCACTACAGAAATTCAGGCACTATTTGTTGGGTGCGCACTTCAAGATGTACACAAACCATTCTGCTTTGAAGTACCTAGTCAACAAGCCTGTGTTGGGCGGGGGGGGAATCTGTCAATGGCTTCTTCTCTTTCAGGAATATGACTTTGAAGTAATAGTGAAGCCAGGGAGACTAAATGATGGACCATATCACCTTTCGCGGATTAAGAATGGTGACGAACCTACAAATATGGAGGAGGGATTTCCTTATGCACAGCTATTTGCTGTGCGCATTGTTGATGACCATTTCACAGACATAATCCAATCATTGTCTACAAGTACATCTCGTGAGGGTTATTCGACACAACAAAATAAGGAATTGGTGGTCTGAGCTGTAGATTTCTCTTTTATCGCTCGACAATTATATAAAATGGGACTCGATGAAATATTATGAAGGTATGTCCCAGAGTATGAACGACAAATCATCCTCATTGAAGCACATGGAGGAGTTGTCGAAGGACACTATTCAGGAAGAGAAATTGCATAGAATATCCTACAAGCAAGTCTATGGTGGCTGACAAGGAAAATTTTAAGGTTGAAAAATTATCTTAAACTTTAGAAACCTTGGCGAATCTTATTAGCCCCTAAGATGTAAAATGTAAAATGTTTAGCTATTATTCTGTAAACATGGTCTCAATAAAATTTTGGATATTTTTAAGGTAAAAAAATTTTATACTATAATTTTTTGGCGAATCATTTTTACAAAAAAATAAATAAATTTCATGAATATTTTTTTTGGAAAAAACATGGAAACTTAGCCCACCTGCGAATATTAGCCCCTAAAATTTTCCCTAGTGGCCGACTGTGCATAAGGATTTCAAGGCTTATTGCAGGGCATGTGATTTTTGTTAGAGAATGGGGAGACCATTGTGAAAAGATGATTTACCTCTAAATCCACAAGTGTCGTTGCAGTTGTTTGATAAGTGGGTGTTGGGCCGCCAAATTAACATACATTTTCACTCCATTTTCACCTTTATCCTCATTTTGTCACCTCATTTCATCACATTATCATTACATAACTCTATATTTCCAATACCATATGGGTGCATATCTTCATTTTCCAAAGTTATTAATTTTATGTATTTAGAGTGAATTTATGATTAAAAGTTAGATAAATAGCATGTATTTGCTTATACCTAAAAGTGGCTTGAGTTTGATGACATGTGTAGATCATTTGGAAGCTTCCAAGGCACCCTTATGTGGCCTCCCAAGATCAAATTCGAATTTCAACTCAAGAGGTGGACCATATTCCAAGGAGAAAGATCATGGAGATTTTGATGTGTCATGGGATTTGTATCTAATATTTAGGGATAAATTGAGACAAGTATGGGTCTAGTAGATATTTAAGGGATCTACATTTATTGAGTAGATATCCCTAATTCATGTATAAATAAGAGGAGCGTCCTTCAAAGAAGGAGGAGAGAACAGTTATCAGTTATTCATTAGAATCAGATTTATGATTGTTCATTCAACATGAATAATATCATTTTCTCCAAATCATGAGTTATGAGTGTTGTTTGATTCTTAAGGTGTGATAGTTGTTCATGTGTGCTCATTAAGGAATGGAAGGATCCCCATACTGAGATAAGTACACTTTGTTGTAGAGTAATGTTGTGAATATACTAATTTTAATTATGATTTTCATCTTATTTCTTTGTTGTAAATACTTGTAGATAATTTCAGTATGAATTCATGTTATGGCCATGTTTTGTTGTGTGAATGTTGATCACTTTTCAATAGCTAGTTTTTATGTGAGAAGGACAACCAGGATCTCCTCAGATAGGAGCCTCTTCTCCATGAGCTAGACTAAATTGAAACAAGATTTACTTTCTTATATGCTTTCCTAGATTACATTTATGTGAATATTGATTTCCTTTCAGTATCTAGTTTTTATGTGAGAAGGGTAATCAAGTCCTCCTAAGTTAGGAGACTCTTCTCCATGAGCTAAGAACTGAACTGAAAACAATATTTACTTGCTTTCATTTATTTCCTACTTTCTTAGATGTTTGGCAATGTTATTATAGATAGATTATAGAAGGACAATTAGGACTCTTGAACAAGAGACTCTTCTCTATCTTCTAAAGTAAAATAATTCCATTGATCAAACATTTTTATGCTTTCATAAAATAGATCTAATAGTTTAGATTTGTAATATGCATTTCCATTCTAAACAAACTTCCTACACCTGTTTCATCTGAGGTCCCATATATTTTGGTTTTCTTCTAAGTTTACGAACCCCGGGTTGACAGATTAAATGACAGGGATTTAATAGACAATTAAATCGCCCAACAGTGGGCAATAGACTTTGTGGGACCAATTCAGTGTTGAATTTTGGCAACAAGAATATTCCAATTTTAATTTTTCCTTGAATTAAAATTGAAAATTAAAATTAGAATTTAGTCCCACCAGCTACTTGGATAATAATTAATTAATTCATATTGAGTTAATTAGTTGGAGAAATTCAAGCTAAAAGTCTTTGTGAAGTCATGCAACAGTTATCCCTTAAATTACGGAGATTATCCCTTAATTAAGGAGATAAGGATAAGTTGTATTTGATTTGTAATTAGTTAGCTCAGTTAACTGAGTTAAGTCTAGTTAAATTAGTTCCAAACATTTTGAGCAACTAAATGTGAGTCCAGTCAGTTAATGCATGCATGCATGCAACTAGTGTACTCCAGATAACTAAAGATTCTCTCATAAATAACTCATGCATATCTATTCAGACAAATACCCAGTTGAGATTAAAGACAGGGACAGTGTACTATCAGTTGCTAGAATTTTCCTATAAGAAAATCTCTTGCATGCAGAAGGAATTAATTCCTTGAGATTTGCGTAGTTTTATAGTGTGTGAGATCAATGTCACACAAGGTTACAGCTGGATCACCCAGGGAAAACTGCACAAGGAAATAGGAGGCTTGGAGGGCAGAGGAGAAGGCATATGAGAATTCTATTCTGTCTATGAGCAGCAGTGAGGGATTGTATTGATAACTGGATACTTGTGAGAGCTAAAGCTATGTGTAATCCTTAGATATTTCCACTTGTATGATAATACAGATAGTGGGGTTTTTAGCTGAGGCTTTCCCCTGAGTATTTTTTGTGTTTCATGTGTATTGATTCTTCTTCTTATGGTTATATGTGTTTAGCTCTGATTCAGCTCGATCTTTAAGCTTCCACAAGTTTGATAGTAGAAGTAGATTATATCATTTTTCTTTGGTATATTGAATTATCGAGTTAATCTACAGTCAAATTTTCTACATAGATCTCAGAGGTAGATTTGTAGAGAATTTGCAGGAAATTCTACATGGTATCAGAGCCAAGTTTATCAGAGCCAAGTTTATCGAAGCAAAGGTGATCGAAGTTGTGAACAAGTATACTGAGAAGGGAAATTCGAAGGTTGAAGTTCTTGGTTGCAGGTGCAAAATCGAATTCTGATCATACCTCAAAGTTTGCCAATGGCGTTCAATGGCTTGAGACTCAAGTATGCTCTGGATGGCATATCGAATTACATAGCATGGAAAGATCACATGGAAGCGGTATTAGAAGACAATGGTTTGAATGATTTCATTTTCAAGAAATCCCTAAGCTAACTGCAGCTAATGCACAAGAATTGGCTAAATGGAAGAAGTGTGTGGCGAAGGCGAGACAGATTCTTCTGGAGGGAGTTCGAGACCGTATTGTCTCGAGTCTCCATGGGAAGGAGACTCCATTTTCAATGTGGAAGACATTGAAGGACCTCTATTAGAATAGTAGTGACAGAGTAAACTAGCTCTCAAGGATAAGCTTCAGAAAATCAAGATGGAAAGGGCGATACTATTTCTACATATCTAAACAAGTTCACCACCTGCAGAGATGAGTTTTGTAGTGTGGGAATAACTACAGTTGATGATGATATGGTGAGTCTTTCTCTCCTCGATCTTCCAAAGAGCTGGAATAGCTACCAGGACTTTGTGAATGGAAGAGAGAAACTATCGGATTGGGGACGACTGAGGTCGGATCTCATGCAAAAGGAGATCAGGAGAAGCACTCGAGATGGTTCTTCATCAAAGAATGATGATGAAGAAAATATGACCTTAGCAAGTAAGGCAAGGAAAGGGAAAGGGAAGGCTTCCCATTCCAATAATTGTTCTCATGGAGGGAAGAATATTGACAAATCTAAAGTGAGATGCTTTAATTGTCATGAGATGGGCCATTATGCAACTAATTTCCCATTGAAGAAATCCAAGAAGGGATCCTCGAAAGGATCAGAAGGTGAGGCATTAGCCTCTCAGTTCGAATTGGATTTTATCCTCATCGCATGCATGGTTTCATCGATGGTAGGTTGTGTCTGCTATCTTGACAGTGGAGCCTCATTCCACATGACTGGCAATAAAATTTTATTCAGTACCTTGGAGGAGAAAGACATCAAGATGTGCATAGAGATGAGTGACGATGGAAAGTACAATGTTTCAGGAGTGGGCACGGTTGCTTTTCAGAGGGAGCATGGATCTCCTCTCACCTTGACAGATGTGAAGCATGTGCCTGGACTGAAGAAGAACTTGGTATCGGTCGCGATGATAGAGGACAAAGCCTACGATGTTGTCTTCAGTAAAGGAAAGGCATTCTTGAGACACATAGCCATGGGTCAGACCAAGAGGATTGGGATTCAAGTGAAGAATCTCTATAAAATAAAGGTAGATGACTATGTTGCATTGAGTTCGAAAGCAGAATTGGTGTAAAGCCAAGACATTGGCGAGTTATGGCATAGGAGGTTGGGCCACTTGCATCATGGGGCCTTGAAGATAATGTAGCAGATCTATATCGGACTTCCCAAAGGTAAACTTGAGCAAGTGGACACATGTAAAGGTTGTACCTTGGGAAAGTACGCCAATTCTCCCTTTCATCATTGAGACAGTCGAGTTGAAGCAATCTTAGAGCGAGTTCATACTGATTTGTGTGGACCATTCTCGACAGCATCCACCGTGAAGAAAAGGTATTATGTGATTTTCATTGATGATTTTTTGCGTAAATGTTGGATTTATTTCATGCAGAAGAAGCACCAAACCTTCTCAATTTTTTGTGAGTTCAAATCTTTGGTTGAGAAAGAGTTAGGGAAGAAGATCAAGGCCTTGAGAAGCAACAATGGTGGAGAGTATGTCTCTCAAGAGTTTAAGGACTTCTATGCAATGGAAGGAATTAAACGGGAGTTGACGGCACCTCATAACCCATAGCAAAATGGGGTGGCCGAGAGGAAGAACAAAACGATTGTGGGGGCAGCTCGGGTGATGCTACATGACCAAGGCCTACCACTTCATTTGTAGACTGAGGCATGCAACACAATGATCTATTTGCAGAATAGAAGCTCGCATCGCATACTTGGGATGAAAACACCAAAGGAAGATTTCTCTGGTAAGAGACCATATGTGGGTCACTTCAAGATCTTTGGCTCATCAGTATATTGCCATGTGACAAAGGATGCACAGAAGAAGCTTGAGACAACAGCTAAGTTGGGGATACTTGTGGCATACACTGATACACCCCACAACTATCGGGTGTACTTGCCTACTAGTCAGAGGACAGTGGTTCGTAGAGATCTCAACTTTGATGAGCAGAAGGCCATGCGAGTTTCCCTTAAGAGGGAGCTCCAACTATAGGCTGTGGAGGAACATTTGGCTCCTAAGGAAGAGGAGCCTTAGATTGATGCGAAGCAGCTGCATGCAGAGGTTCCAGGAGTGGAGACATCCACTCAAGTAGAGTCTTCTAAAGATGGATGGAAGTGCACAAGAGAAGCTGACAGATTGTTTTCGAATGCGAGAGAGCATGTGGGAGAACCATCTTCTCAACGCAGACAGAGGAGGTCACCTGATAGGTACACTGGATACATGGCCCTTGTTGGGGAATGTATTGAGACTGAGCCATCTTCCTTTGAGGAAGCAGTGCAGCAGCCGATCTGGGTTGATGCTATGGTGGAGGAGTATGACTCCATAGCTCGGAATAGTGTTTGGGATGTGGTTCCAAGACCGGAGAACAAGTTAGTTGTGAGTTCCCATTGGCTTTACAAGGTAAAGCAAGCTGTTGATGGTAGTGTTGAGAAACATAAGGCAAGATTTGTTGCCCATGGTTTCTCACAAGTCAAGGGGATCGACTATGATGATACTTTTGCTCCTGTAGCAATGTACACATCTATCAGATTGATGTTGGCACTATTAGCACTGATGGGTTGGAAGATACATCAAATGGATGTGAAGATTGCATTCCTCAATGGCAAGATTGAGGAAGAGGTGTACATAGAGCAGCTAGAAGGTTTTGAGACCTTCGATCGTGAGTCGCATGTGTGCCAACTCAAGAGAGCTTTGTACGAGCTATAGCAAGCACCTCATGCTTGGTACACCAGGATCGACAACTACTTCACTGGGTTGGGCTTCATAAAGAGTGAAGCAGATGCGAACCTATATCACATCATTGTGAAAGGTAAGACATTGATCATTTTTCTTTATGTTGATGATCTCATATTAACAGGTGATGATCAGTGGATCATGTCTTGCAAGGAGGACCTTGGAAGAGAATTCGAGATGAAAGACATGGGTCTCATGCACTACTTCCTTGGCATGGAAGAGTGGTAGAAGGATGGGGAGTTGTTTGTGTCTTATGGCAAGTATGCCAATGAGATACTCAGGAGATTCCACATGGATAATTGCAAGCCCATGTAGACTCCTCTAACAGGTAACTGGAGGAAGAAGGATGCTACTTTAGGAGAAGTAGTAGAAGCTACTGTGTACAGGCAACTTGTGGGTTCACTAATGTACTTAGTGAACACACGACCAAATTTGTGCTATGCAGTGAACCAGCTGAGTCAAGCTATGGTTCAGCCTACCAAGATGTTTTGGAAGGTGGAAAATCATGTTTTGAGATACCTCAGAGGCACATCTCAGTATCGATTATGGTACATATGGACAGAAGGAGTGAAGCTATAGGGCTTCACGAATGCAGATTGGGCAAGGAGTCCATCAGATCGGAAGAGCACATTAGGAGGAATTTTCAACCTTGGGTCAGCTGCAGTTTCTTGGTACAGCAGGAAACAGAGGTCGGTTGCACTTAGCTCGGCAGAGGCTAAATACATGGCTACAAGTCAGGCAGCATGCGAGGCCATCTGGATGCAGAAAATTCTAGCTGGTTTGTTTGATCAAAGGATGGATCCAACTATGATCTATTGTGATAATCAGAGCTGTATCAAACTCTATCAGAATCCAGTATTTCATGACAGGTCCAAGCACATCAACATTCGGTATCATCATCTCAGAGACTGTGTGGCGAGGAAGATCATGTTGTTGCAGTATATTTCGACCGAGGAGAAAGATGCTGACATTTTGACTAAGGCATTGTCAAAGTGTAAATTCGAGTTCCATAGAGACAAGATCAGGGTGGCAGATAATCCCTTTCTTGTTGAGAGGGGGTGTTGAAATGTGGCAACAAGAATATTCCAATTTTAATTTTTCCTTGAATTAAAATTGAAAATTAAAATTCGAATTTAGTCTCACCAGCTACTTGGAAAATAATTAATTAATTCATCTTGAGTTAATTAGTTGGAGAAATTCAAGCTAGAAGTCTTTGTGAAGTCATGCAACAGTGATCCCTTAAATTAAGGAGATTATACCTTAATTAAGGAGATAAGGTTGAGTTGTATTTGAGTTGTAATTAGTTAGCTCAGTTAACTGAGTTAAGTCCAGCTAAACTAGTTCCAAACAGTTTGAGGAACTAATTGTGAGTTTCAGTCAGTTAATGCATGCATGCATGCAACTAGTGTACTCCAAATAACTGAAGATTCTCTCATAAATAACTCATGCATGTCTATTCAGACAAAGACCCAGTTGAGATTAAAGACAGGGACAGTGTACTATCAGTTGCTAGAATTTTCCTATAAGAAAATCTCTTGCATGCAGAAGGAATTAATTCCTTGAGATTTGCGCAGTTTTACAGTGTGTGAGATCAGTGTCACACAAGGTTACAGCTGGATCACCCAGGGAAAACTGCACAAGGAAATAGGAGGCTTGGAGGGCAGAGGAGAAGGCATATGAGTAGTCTATTATGTCTATGAGCAGCAGTGAGGGATTTTACTGAGATCTGGATAGGTGTGAGAGCTAAAGTTGTGTGTAATCCTGAGATATTTCCACTTGTATGATAATACAGATAGTGGGGTTTTTAGCTGAGGCTTTCCCTCGAGTATTTTATGTGTTTCATGTGTATTGATTCTTCTTCTTATGGTTATATGTGTTTAGCTATGATTCAGCTTGATCTTTAAGCTTCCGCAAGTTTGATAGTAGAAGTAGATTATAGTATTTTCATTTGGTATATTTCATTATCGAGTTAATCTACAGTTAGATTTTCTACATAGATCTCAGAGGTAGATTTGTAGAGAATTTGCAGGAAATTCTACATTCAGCCACTAGGAAAGAAGACTGGATCCAGATACATCATTATAGTGATTGAATATTTAACAAGGTGGGCTGAGACATAGCCTGTGGAGGATTATAGTGTGGCCACAGTTGCGAAGTTCATCTTCGAATATATTTTGTCTCAATTTGGCTGCCCGAAGATCTTGATGAGTGATGGAGGTTCACACTTCTTAAACGAAACAATTTATGCTTTTCTCAAAGAATTCCAGATGTATCACCAGAAGAGTGTGCCATATCATCATCAAGTGAATGGCACTGTAGAAGCATTTAACAAAATTATGGAGACTTCCTTAACAAATATTTGCAATGCGAAGCAAAATGACTAGGATGTGTGCATACCCACTATTCTATGGGGATATAGAACTGCCTACAAGAAGTTGACTGGAAAAACACCATTCATATTGGTTTATGGACAAGAAGCGGTAATGCCGATGGAATACATAATGCTCGATTTGTAGATTACTATAGTTACAGACATGACCGATCGAGATACCATGGAAGAATGCCTGACATAGCTCGTTGACTTGGAGGAAGATCGATTCTTAGTGGTTTTTCATTAGCAAATGTAGAAGGATCGCAAAAAGGCATGACATGATCACCATATCAACCATCGCATCACTAAGAACGACGATTTGGTACTGATGTATGACAATAAGTTCACAAAGTTTCCAGGGAATTTCTAAATGCATTGGCTATGGCCGTATATTATTAAGGAGATTACGAATGGAGGCGTAGTTCAGCTCGCAAAGCTAAATGAGGAATCATTTTTGGGAAAGTTCAATGGGAGTCGATTCAAGTTGTACATGGGTGCTCCTGCCCCTATGTAATAACTATATGGATATTGTATAGTCTCAGTACTCCAGGCAGCTGCAAGGAAGTACGAGCTACAAACTACACTGCCCAAAATTTAGAAAGGCAAATTGAACGAGCCACGCGACAAGTCAAAGGAAGGCGCTAAGGAGAGTTGCACTAGGAGGAGGGGTCTCATGTAGCCTGACCAAAAAGTGACCGTTGGAAGCACTGTAGTTGATTGGATGATGATTTTTCCATTGAAGGGACCAAGGAAAAATAATTTATGGAGCATATCTTTGGAAATATGTCACCAAAAGTGCATTAATGACCAGGAATTAGAGGGAATAGTTGGATTTGAATTCAAATTGACCTAGAAATACAGTATGTTTCTCCGCATTCGAACACTTTCCTTCCTGGGTTTTTTCCTTAAGATTTTTCACCTTAGTTTGATCCAAGAAAAGTGTTGTATGTCTTATGAGGATTGGGAGAGAATTTTTTCATAGCCGAAATTCGAAAACTTACCTGATTGGCACCACGAGATAATCCTCGAGAGAATGACTACAACAAAACCTAAGACAGAGTCGGCCTAACCTGTACCTATAGGATTTCCTACTACCACGCCTAGGTCACCAAGGCCTATGCCATCTTCTTCCACGGCGGGAGATAAGAACTAGAAGAAGCCTCAGCAATCACCAGTGTGACAATCACCGCAGAAAAACCTGATTAAAATCTGCTAGGAGGGAAAGATGCATTATAGGTCCAAACAGCCGACAGAGCCCCTAGACCTAGATGAGGAAGAACTGCACAGAGGAATAGAGGAAATTGATGCAGAAGAGGTTGAGTTGATAACTCGGCTTCCACCGTATATACCACCTAGAAAATCCATGGCTAAAGTGCCAAAAGACCTGAATTCTGCGAAGTTTATGGTCTCCACACCTTTTTTGCCAGAGAACGTGTTGTTTGAAGGCCTGTTTATGGCTTGTATACCAAACTTAAAAATAGAGGATTGGGACCTGGGGGAACATGAGAGGTTTCCATAGTTAGCACCAAATAAGTACCTAAAGAAGGTCTACTATGAAGATTCGGACGTCACGCCACTTGAGCCGATGAAATGGGTGTTTAGATTTGGGAGCGCGGAGCTCCTAAATATGTTGTGGGTGTCTCACTTTAGTCGCACCACTATTAATACAACTTGTGTGCACCAGTTGTTGACACTGGTGCATGATGGGTGCCTCTAGTTGGGAGGGTCCATCACGATCACTGACATGTTGATCCACAGAATAACGTTGCTACAATACCAAGGAGTGGACCTTGTGGAGGCTTTCGTATCAAATTCATAGGAGAAGAAGATGGCGGACCAGATGAAGAGTGATTTTGGTATGGTCAAGAAGTCATGTGGGTACTCCATTCAATCCATCTCAAATTCCACGGTGTAGTTTGCTACACAAATCTTGGCTGGTAAGATCATGAGGAAGTGTCAATTCGATGAAATGCCAACACCAATCATCTCTTTGCCTGTGCAGTGTGCCAAAGAAGTCCAGTATAACTGGGCTCAATACTTATGTCATGAATTTTTGGAGGATTGTATAGAGGCCCAAGATGAGGGCAAGGCATTCCACTACATGTGGTTGTTGTTATTGATCACGTTGGTGGCTTGGAGGACGCCTGAAGAAAGCCAATTCCCTTAGCAAGACTCGGACCTACCTGAGGTTGTGAAGTTCGCTTCGCTATGGGATACCAAAGATCCTACACGAGTGATGGAGATGAAGATATTATGGGCCTTGTTTGATTCAGATATCAGGATGGTGATTAACCAACGGCCAAGGTTATCACCAAGTTTGCATGAGTAGTATGTCAATATCGCAGACTTCAAGGTAGTAGTATGTCAATATCGTAGACTTCAAGGTAGATTTCCATAATCTACACATCCATGCAAAGAAATATTTCAAGGGAATATGGCACATATTTCCTTACATAGTCGCCAAGGACAATATTGTAGGGGTTGTCAGTAAGTGGCCAAGTGACTGGTTCACCCATTCTGATGTCGGCACAGGCACCAGTAAGGTTGTTGAAGTGTAGTAGCGTAGACCACAGCGTAGACCATGGTGCAGACCACAACGACCACTATAGCAGAAAGAAAGACGGAAGCACAGAAGTCTTCTGCTAAAGTAAAGGTTGCAGAAGAGAAAAGGTTGTGCAACAGAAAGAAGCTATTGTAAAGGAGAAAGAAGAGGTTACCGAGGACAAAGAAGAAACAAAGGAAAAGACTACATCGCAGGCCACCATTGACCTCAGCGAGTCAGACACTGAGCACCTGGATGTGGAGGAAGAGAAAGAGGGAGAAGAGGAAGGGGATGCAGGCCTGGAGTCCCCCTTCATCATCAAAAAGAGGTAGAAAAGGAGTTCGACAGGGCTACATAAGAAGACAAAATCAAATAAATCAGTGAGCATGATGCCTTTGGTCCTCATGGAGGGGGAACTAGATGAAATTGGGGATGTGGTTCGTGATGCAATGACAGATCTTTGGGGCCACTTTGAAGATAAGTACCATCAAACACTAGGTAAGGTACAACAGGGACTATGGAATTGAGGTCCAAAAAGGTCTCATTCAAGCGAGCGTGAAGGAAGTGAGCTTGAAACAAGTGAGTGGGTCAGGCCTGGAAGTAGAACTCACATTGGATGTTCGCACAGTGAAGTTTCCAGAGGTATCCCTATGCATCGATTCAGTAGAAGGCAGGGCGCACCTATTACATATCAAGGATCTGAGTCTGAATCTAGTCGTGCTTCCCATTTAGACTTGGCACAAGTTGCACCAAGGTGTGTTAGAGGAGATTCGGATTCAAGAACAATGTGCACTTTTGATCATCAACGAGGTAAAAACCAATAATCAACAGATCTTTGAGGAAAAGGAGTAGGCCCTCAAGGAAAAGGAGGAGGTAATGACAGGAATTTAGAAGCTGGAAGCAGCTATTGCATAGGCTTGTAGTGATCTTCTTGAGCTCCAAATTCTGGTCGAAGTGACCTCTGTAGAAAAGATCTAGAAGATAATTCCATAGTAAAGGAATCCTAGGAAGAAATCAGAAAAGTTAGGTTTGAGTTGCAGCTGCAAATCACGGAGCTACAACTTAAGCTACAACTCACTACCCATCCAGAAGTCACAGAGAAGCGTGAAGCTGTTATTAAAGAAGATATGGCCACTTTAAATGCTGCAGTCATAGGCTGCACTTAGTTTTTTGAACATGCCATGGAATTATGGACCTCGTTGAATGAGGATCCAACTCTACAGAAGATTGAAGCGGACATTAGAGAGAAGCAGATATAGTTCGATGAAATTAGGTCGACAGTGCAAACCTTAGCTCCAGTGCAACGGTTCACTCAGTTACAGGAAGGCAATCTCATTCAGAGCGAGATCGATGGGCTGCATCAAAAGGAAGCAATCATATATTAGAGGACGCATCCCTAGATAGATGATGCAAGTCAGCTAACACTATCAGTGTAGAGTAAGTTGAAGGTAGTGCAGCAAATGCAGAGAACCATGGGCCTTGCAGTTGAAGGCCCAACCATAGAGAAATTGGTAGAAGAATTTTGTCAGGCTGTTGCACAGGGGACAACTGACTTGCAAGTTTTGAAGATTTAATTCAATGAGATGTAGGTGAAGATCAAGGCACCACCAACTGAGTGACTTGAGTACAGTGAGTGACGAATTTGTGTTGGGGGCGTGTTGGGACAGGGTCCATTGGCGTCAATTTTGTAAATCATTTTTGTTATCTCTGTAAAGTCTCTGAATTTTGAGGAGTGGAGTGCGAAGGTCGTAAAATTCAAAGGAGCTTTAGGAAGGTCAAAGCCCCTTATTTTGTTAGAATTTAAGATGTTTTGTGACCCACCCATATTTCGCGATACATGGTATCAATGTAAAGAAAGATGTTATGAAAAGGAGTCATAGCGAGTCATAGGAGGTAAGTTAATCATTGAAGATCTATGTATGGGCAAGTGATCTAAGGTAGAAGAGTCTATTTTTTGTACTTAGGAGAAGGGGAAGGCTCTTGAAGTTGTGTTCGCAGATACCTTGGTAAGTCTGCAACTGAGTGTGCGGGCCCCTGCAGTTGTGTGCACAGGGAAGAAGGAGTTTGTAACAGAAGGATTGATCATAATAAAGACTATTTTGGAGCAATGTCTGTGTATCTGTGCCTTTACAATTGCTTATGCATTTTCTGTGTATTCACTCTATTTTTTTGCAATTATCTTAATAAACACTTAATTGATGTGCAAAAGTAGTAGATCTATTAGATTACTTGATGTTATGAATGTTTAAAGAACTTGGCGCAAAGTGAGGAGCTCCTTTATGTAAGTATCTTAATTTCCACATTTCAAGGGTTTGGGTTCGCGAAGGTCAGAATAAGGTCCTAGAAGTAACAAAACCCCATCACACAGACCTCTGGAGGTAGAAACCTAGTTCTATCATCCCCCAATACTAGCTCGGGTAAGACTGCAACCTGTGCTACACAAGTTGTTTCCGAAAGGGCAGACAGTTTAGGGTTTTGTTGGTTGGCGCAGCTAACTCTAAACCTGGATCCAGACCCCCTCAAGCCAACACATCCATTAATCTTAAGGAGTGGGTGGACCTTCCCACTCATTGTTCGTGTATTTTTTAAAGTGTAATTCAAAAATATAAGAAACTTAGAAGATAATAAGTCTCATCACGAGCTTACTTACCATGATCATAGGGAAGCAGTTTTTCATTATCATTATTGGCAACCAAACTAGGATAGTGGCTTATGCTTAAAAAACATAAGACAAGGAGTCTCATCACGAGCTAGCTTGTTCAATTTTGCTATCACTTGTGAATGGAATTGTCATTATCTCATCACCAAACTAGTACAATGGCTTCTAAAGATCCTTGAAAAGGAAAATGAATCCACAAAATTACCTCTAAAGATTTACAAACATGGATGGGATATTGGTTCCCCATTTGGTAAAAGGTAACCCTGTCAAGGCTATAGATGCCTGCTGGCAGCAGTGGCTCTATCTATGACAAAATAAGTTCACCAAAATCTAAGTTTCAAATATTCTTCTGCTTTATCTTTATTACAAATTAAGGACTTGTTTTAATGACTAAAGATTTTAATCTATAAAAGTGATAAGGAACCTTACAATTAAATGAAACTTTTGATTTTGAGTAATTTTATTTATCTTATTTCGAAAATGTTTTTCTTTCCTTAGGATATTTACTTTTAAGTTTAAAATTTCAATTTACAAATTGTCAAAGATAGTTGGTTCTTCGAGTGAATCACCAATTGTTGTGGTACCCAACAATCCCCTATTATTTATAGTTAGAAAATTTAAATAATGGGGACCCTTTAATTTTTTCTTTAGGTTTTATAATAAATAAATTAATCATAATAAATTATATTTCAAAAAACCCAAAATATGAAATTTTCAATTATCTTTTAGGTTTAAACCCTAGTTGAATAAATTAGGTTTACTTTTTAAATAAAATTGTGCATCATAAATTTTTAGAAACTGCGATAATATCCCTTATCAAATGTTGCGATGCAAAATATCCTTTACAAATAAAGCTTCTCTCAATAAAACAAAGAAAATAAAAGAAAACACTCTCCCACACATAAAGCTTCATCTAACCCACCACGGAGACATGCAATCATCGTAGATCGCAGATCGTGAATCACACATCCCTATCGACTCTTTATTAGCTCATACATTTCTATGTCGCGATTGCGATAGAAAAGAAACGTTGTCTGATCTCCTATGCGATGTATGCAATATTGCATATCGCAAATCATACATCGCAGATTGCAGCATCGCTTCAGACAAAATACTTCCAAAGAATATTTGCGATGTGAAATTGTTGACTAAGCTCCACCTAATGACGATCCATGTGTACTTATATTTTCATTACATTTCAAATCTAATGGTTTTAACTAGCAGGTTTTTATTTGAATCGTATGTATTTATCCCATGTGTCCTTTCATCCGTGGATATATAAAACATTCCTTTGTGTTTCCTTTCTGCATGCTAATACTAATAAACGACATTCCGTTCAAATGTCCAAAGCAGGAAAGAAAGGAAAAGGGTTGTTTGTTCAAATAGAAGTAACTCAGTCCAAACCAGAAGCAACAAAGATGGCTCCATTATTCACAGACACTACATGCACACTGGATTTTGGTACCTCCTCCTGGGAATCGATGTATAATATATTTGAAGAAGAAATCCCCAGGGTAGTAGCAGCCAAGCAAGCAACAATGGATGCCCCATCATCATCTAAGGCTACCTTCTCTGATGTCGCCAATTCCTTTCTTCACCGAATTGTTGCACGACCTAAAATCCTACCCTACACAGATATGATCAAGTGGATGATTGATAATGTGAATATCGAAGACAGGACATTCTTGACATCAAGGCAAACGATAGTAGGATCCTTCAAAGCTACAAATTTGAAGAGCATGTATCCTTTGCGAGACTCCTAGAAGATTTACGACAATCAGATTCTTAAAAGGTTTGCAAAGAAGAAAAAAATAGAGTCGAATCCCATTAGACAATGGAGACAAGACCCAAGCAAGCATAAGCATGATAGTAATGGTATGTATTCTTTAGCTTCTCTTGCCAGTCCATTCTATTATGTTGCTGCTATGATATGTAGACTGTTCGGTTCTCCAAACACACAAAGATTTACATTTAAATGGGTTCCCCTGATTCAAGCTGCTTCTAATTCTGAAGCTATGGATTGGGCTACTATCTTGTCCAACAATATTGCATCCAAAATCTTAGAATATAGGCAAAAGCACAATGTTTCAGAGAGAACCATGCCACCTTTCTATATGAGTGCCTATATTATGGATGCCATTTGTTTCTCTTTTAAATTTCCTTCAATGGGATGGGAATGGACACTCGAAGATCCTACACCAATTCACTTATATCATGATATCCTATGGGAATATAAGTACCAGCCTCATTTTTACAGAATTTGCAATATAGTAATGCTCCCTTTGTACAAAGAAATTTTTTATCGCACTGCCCTCAGGTTGTCTCAAGAAGCCACGACAGACTTCACTGTTGTTAGAAACTGGTTTGTTGAAGAGAATTTTACTTATGTCAGATTATTTTGGAGTCTTGCGGTCCCACATGTTCTTCCTATTTATGTTCCCGATAAGCTTTTGGCCTAGGAAATTTCCTATCAGATCGTAGGTGATGGTGTGACTAAAGTCTTGAAAGACTCCAAAAAGTCTATTTGGCCACAATTTCCTATTCAATGTGGAGTCTACGCTATTGACAATTACAATCATGTTGTCCTAGAAATCAAATGAATCAAAGGTATGCAACTCCCCACTATTCCTCCTAGACACTACGACCCTAAAAAGGTCATTCATGATTTCACCACTCAGGTTAAAATAAGGCCATTTTTTCACGAACCTAATGAATTTGATGATTTGTTTGAGACGTGTGAATCATATAGACAGGTGGAACATTTAGCACATTTTCAACTGGGTCCCAAGGATTTTTTCTTATTCCAAGAATATAGAAATAAAAGGCTACAGAAACTTCCTTCTGAATACGTGATTTCTCTACAGCTAGAGTTGCCTACGGGAAAGTCTTTGTCGCCATCTACAAAGGAAATAGAAAATATACCCACTACTGCACTTTCAAAGAAACAAATACAAGAGCTCATGTCTACTAGCGAGCTCAATAAAGTGTGGATCAATTCAGCAAAGAGCTAAATAGCACACAGTAGAAGGAAGTGTGGGATTCAGATTCAATGGAGATAGACAAGAATCATGTATCCAATAAGACAAAGTCTCCTTTGAATGAGTCATCAAGTCAAATAATGGATAAAGAAGTTATGCCAACATTCCCCACCTCCGAGATTATTCTCAAAGTAGAAGAGATTCCACCGCTTGATATTTTCTACAATCATGAACACCATGTCGTCGTTAGCTGACAAAAGAAGAAAAGAATAATGGAACATTCTCAGGAACTTCTTCTTGTAAGCATCCCATTAGATGTGGTATGGAAATATTATAAAGCTAATTCATCTAATGATTTAGCTAAACTATCGCAATATGCAAGAGCCTATCCTATGACCACCATTTTCAAAGCTATTGAGGTTCAAAAACTGGTCATAGAAAAAGATGAAAAAATCTCGTAGGTAGAACAAACACTACTTAATTCAAGACATGACATTGAGCAGGAATGGAAACTCAAGTTGTCAAAGTTACAAACTAAGTTTAATCAATTGAAATTTTAAAACGAAGCTGATATTCAGAGCCGAAATGCACAGAATGACCAGCTCCGACTTAAAATAACTCAGATACATAAGGATACTGATATTGAAGGATTCAGAAAAGAAGCCAAGGAGATCAATGCTCTCCTCGCCCAACAACAAGTGAACTTCTATAAGAAATTTAAGATGATAAATGACCTTTGCAAAAACAATGACTCATTGACTAATCAAATATCTCAATTAAGAACATACTATGAAGATATCAACAACAAGAATTATGACTTCATCACTTGGCATGATAGTACAGGCAGAATGAAATCAAATCTTCCCAAAATACAAGAGTCATACAAGGATATTATTTTCAGAGATTGGGATATTATATTAAAGCAGGCTGAAGAAGAAATCTACAGAGCAGTAGCCTAGCAGACCAGGCTACCAAAACTATTAGAGAAACTCTAGAATATGTTAATCTTAGTACTGAGTGCCCAAGAGAATTCCTACCAGATACTCAAACACTCATAGAGTATTGGCATAACAAATCTAAGGAAAAAGAAGATAGCATCAAGAAATTATCTAAGTTAAATCTTGAATATCACCAATAGTTCTTGGTAAATCCCTATGGTCAATGGTTAGTTCTTCGCAGCCTTGTTAATGTAACTAAATACATGCTCCCACCTCTTTCAGATGCCTTGTTTGCGGGACATATACGGATTAGGCTAGCTCATCCCCTAGAATTGAAGTCGATGGAGGCTATTTATAGGTTATGAGAGCAAATGGGAGAGCATTCAACTTCCCATATTTAGTTTCTTGTTAAAACTGAAGCTATTTTTGTCTTTTTGTTTCCTATTTTGAGGAGTGTTTGTTTTAACCTCCTCAGCAAAATATGCATTTTCTATTTTGATAGTATAACTTTTATTTATAAATACCCTCTCATGTCTTTAGAGAAGGGGTTCAAAATTTTTGTAAGAAGACTCAAGGAACTTGCACTTCTGTATTTCTTTGATAATTTTAATAGAAAGGTTGGGCTAGAGACTATCTTCTTCCATGAGCATAGCACTGATATATGTGGTACTATTATATTTGTATTGATGCTATGTTTTATGTTTAAAAGTCAATCAAATTTTATTGTTGTTTGATTATATGCAATATCACAACCCAATTACACATTGTTTCACTATTGAAAAGTATATTAATTGTTATCTTTAGTTGTATGTATGAAATGGTATAATTTTTCATGCAATATGTACTTAACAATTAAATTGATTAACTATTTAATCAATTTAATTGTCTTTAATTTGTTTTAACTCTTTTAAATGTTTGATGATCTATATTGTCTTTCATTTATAAATAAATAATTATAAAATCGCATATGCAAAGTCAATTATATCCTGGAATTAGATAGATAGATATAGATTTATTTATTTGCATTCATATTTATTCTATCAAATCACTTTCACCCCATATATATCACACCTCAAACTCCATCATATATTTGAACGGGAAACTAGTCCTTATATCCCTAGTTGGAACCGCTATCCCAAACTGAAAAGGAACGATATTCAAGTTCCCTACCAGGTGGTCTCCCCGATGTTGAGGCAAGGACAGTTCGAGTCTTCAATAAGTCCCTATAATACTAGTGTAGCCCCACTATTGTTATTTTTGTGCCCCATATAAGCCCACTATTTTTATTGTTGTGCGTTTACATTATTATTGTTATGTAGGACCTAATTATAGTTTTACCCTTTAGAATCTTGTATACACCAAGGAGGTATTGTCACTTGAACCATACATGAATTGTTCATTTATGTGATGTAAATGGATATTTATCCCTTGAATATTCTTATAATAAATGAATGGATCTATCTCTTCTTATGTTTATTGTGTCATTTTGATATGAGTACATAATATTTGGTATTAAAGGAAACAAATCTCGGAATTGTCTTCCTCAAAACTAGTCATCTTGGAAAATTTTCTATAAGCTTTTTTTTCTTAGGCTAAGGGTCTAAAAATTTTAGAGTACAAATATTACAGGTCAAAGAAATTTGGGTTCAAGTTTCAACAAAATATTCACTGTGGTTTGGATGTTATGACCAATGCATGTTAGGGTTTTTTACAAGCCCTGAATTAAATGTCAAACAAGTGTCCCAGTGAAAATTAGCATAACTTCCTCTTCAAGCATTTGACTTGTATTCCATAAAAAATTACTAAAATTACATCGACTATATTTTTTAGTTTACCATTTTTAATGTCGAAGGTTGAAAATGTGATACATGGAATCATGTACAAGTTTACTATACTGAAGAAGTCTATAATCAGGTCATCATGGGAGATTTGGAATAACTTTATCTTTAAGAATCCAACCTTGGTTTAACTTGTGGGGTTGGAACTAAGGAAAAACATGATACATCAGAACAAATTTTCAAACCTTGAGAGGCTTAAATCATAGAGATACAACAATTTTAAGTTCATCCATATCAAAAAGTTGAAAATCAAACTCTTAAAAACGAAAAAGGTGTATCTTTAAAATTGCATAAGTTTTTTCGAAAAATCAGTTTGAAGTGATTTAAAGCGAATAGTGAAGCCTATATATCATTATTTTGTTCCAAAATTCCTCCCAAACAAAAAAATTATACACCCATTAAGCACCCAGAAATCTTTACTATGATGCATGAAGAAGAGGAAGAAATGCAACACGATATCAAATTACAGGACCAAGTGCAACAAATGTTTCTCTCATAAAGAGAAACCAAAGATGAAATGGGAGCCATGATGAATGTTAAGATGGATGGTTTAAAAGTATACATAAAAGGGGACATGAGAGTTTTTAAAGCATACATAAATGGGGACGTGGAAGCATTGACAAAATTCCTATAAGAAATGCTTCCTAGTGGTGACAAGGTATTCCATGAAACTCATGATGAGAACAAAAAGAATGTGAATCATCATTTTAGAGACTCCAACTTTGGGTGGAAGACCAACCACATTCTAAATATCGATATAAGGAAGTTTGATGGCATTGATTTGGTAGCATGGATACTACAGATGGAGTAGTTCTTGGATCTACACATGTGTAACACACACAAAACGTACACCTTTGCATCTTTATATTTAGAACCCAATCAAGTTGTATGGTATCGATCACTTTGTTATCATAAATTACTTGTCACTTAGACATTTTTTATGGAGGAAATGATAGAACACTATGAGGATACAAAGAGAAATATTGTCTTTATCCAATTGATAAATCTCAAACAAGGGGTTTCAATTGCGGAGCAAACAAAGAAATTTGAAAGATTGAATATCAAGGTAACTAATATTCTAGAGGAGAATATTACTAATGTCTTCATAGGTACTTTAATTTATAACATGACAATGCAAGGTTCACCTTTAGGAAGCTAAATCATTGGAGAATGTGTTCAGGGTGGAAAGAAACATTGAAAGAAAAATTGTGGAAACAAGGAGGTCTACCACTCACAACTATGAAGATGAAAGTGTTGTCACTCCTAGCCTCCCACAAGCTATAATATTTTCACCAAAACAACTGGAGGAAAAAAAAGAAAAATGGATTTGTTATAGTTGTGATAGAAAATACAGTAAAGGTCATAAGCGTGTTGAGAATAAATTATTTTACATAGATTTTGAAGAGGAGGAATAAAAGGAAGAAGAAACATAAAAACAAGAAGATATACCCTAGGAACCTGCTCCAGGGGTTGAAGTAGAAGAAATAAATCCAACCATATCTTGTAATGCATTGGATGGAATTACCACTCCTCAAACTCTCAATATCGAAGGTTATATCAAGAATAGAAAGGAAATAGTGTTGATTGATTCAATGAGTACCCATAATTTTATTCATTGTAAGATAGACAAGGATTTAAATTTCTTTATATATCCAACACCAGAGTTCCAAGAGATGGTTGCAAATGCAGGAACTATAAATTGCATAATGAAATGTAATAATATCAATATAACCATGGGGGAATATGTATTGGATAGTCCAATGATTTCCATTCTAATGTGATCCGAACTTAAATAGGAACGCAACAACTTACATATATAATCATAAGCACAGAGATGCCGTAGAAAAACACTTCATTTCATTAATAGAAAAGTATTGAACTATGCTTACAAACATAATGGAAATAAGATAGATCGGGCAATGGTAGCTTATCTATGAGAAGAGATGTGATGGATACATACCTCTGAAATGTGTTACAATGAGGCTCAAGGGCCTATTTATTATTGGAAAACATGAGAAAACACTAAACATACAAAACCCTAACCCCAAGAGATGTAACACCAAGTGATTGTGGACCCCGATGGGGTTAGCTAGGCATCCAGCTTCATGGGGTGGTAACTTGGTCATATTATCTCCATTTGGTGTGTACAATACCTTGTTGGAAAGTTCTCGCTGAGTACTATAGGTTTAACTGCATGCCCTTGCCTATGGCTATGGGCTTGCAACGACCCCCAAAAATGCCATTTAGGGGGTCAAAACTGCTCTGAAAGTTCAGGACCCGAAAAATGCTAAAAATAGTAAATGTTGAAATGAACAAGGAAACAGATGAAACTAACTGGGGGGTCTAGGTGGAATAGGCAGGTGGCCACCAATATCCACCTGGATCATAGTGGGTGGTTTTGTTATTGTATTAGGATTCCAATGGTTATAATATTTGGGGATGATAACTTTTAATTTTCAAGAACTTTTCTTGAACTTTTTCTGGGAAGGAAAGGGATTTGAATTAAGGGGTATCACAAGGAGTCCTAGTAAGATAATAAGCTCTAATATTGTGACAAATAATTTCACTAAGGAACAACGAGGTGTAATTTCACAATTATGCTCACTAGATGTTTAAAAATATAAGTCATCCATTTCTCCAGATCTCTGAGGATTCCTTGATAATCATTCCAAGGTGTTTGATACTCCCAAAGGTATCCCAGATATTCGAGATCACAATCATACTATTCACTTGATTCCAGGAAGTGTTCCTCCAAATATCAAACCTTACATATATCCCTATGCCCAGAAGAGTGAAATTGAATCTATGGTTATATATATGTTAGAGGATGGTATAGTTCAACCTAGCTAAAGTTCTTTCTCTTCTCCAATAGTATCGGTGCACAAGAAGTATGGATCATGGCATATGTGTCTAGATTATAGAGAGTTAAACAAGTTCACTATTAAAGATAAATTTATATTCTTGTTATTGATGAATTATTGGATTAATTACATGGAGAAATTTACTTCACCAAGTTAGATCTTCATTCAGGATATCATCAAATTAGAATGAATGTTAATTTATGCAACTAAGGTAAAATTTTACCTTGGACAACTCATATGACAAAGATGATGATTTCGTTGAATTCCTCCTTTTGAGAGGACCAAAATCAACCTAAATATCACCTCATTTGGACATGTAGAAGTTAGTTTTTGAATTTATGTACCCACTCAAGTACATTGGGACACGTCAGCCTCACACACATGTACAATTGGACAAATTAGACTCCACATCAAATGGACCCCCATGGAAGTCTATAAATACAAGAGACCTCAAGCTCATTTTAAAATTATCATCAAGCATCTTCTTCTCTTCTTCTATTAATTTGTTTGCAAAAATCTGATGAACGATGTCCGTGCAAGGTCTAAAATTACATGTTTGAGGCTCGTACGTGATTAGGGTTTCTATTTTCTGGTCGTACACTTTTCACATGTCATATTTGACTGCAGTCGCATGGTCGAATTGCTTTAGAGAGAGATTGGGAAGCCACATTCGCTCGCATAACATATTAAAGGGTACAAAAATGGCTCTAAGATAGTTCTGGGTAGATCTAACTACAATTGCACACTTACAGTGCTTCAGAGAACGAACAAGAAGTCATTCTAGGTAGATCTAACCGCAATTGCACACTTACAGTGCTTCAGAGAACGAACAAGAAGTCATAGTTGCTCGCTCATAGTGTCTCAGGGAGTGACTGGGAACATGCAATCACTCGTAGAATAACTTGATGAATGTGATCGGGGTTCTGAGTTAGGGTTTGACAATTGACCACAGTTGATGCAAATGTATGAAGGCTAGAAGATTTCTCTCTATTGTACGATAATTCTGGAAGTCTGCTTCTGATTTGTATTGGGTCAATCTTTGTTGGATGATTATTTATTGGGCTCATTGTACTCTCTGCTGAAACATTTTATGACAATCTAATAAGAAGAATATTTGAAAGGGTTTTCCCCCTATTGGGTTTTTTCCTTTGTCTTTAACCAATCTAGGGTCTCTTGTGGTTGTGCTATTGTCTCCATTGTCATTGCATATATTATTCTATCTTCAATTACTAAATTGGAAACATTGTTAATAATTTGTTGTAATGCTAAATGAAGAATTAAATTAGGCTGAAGTAATTGAAACAACATAGAACAATATGAAAATTAACATGGTATCACAGCTAAGGTGAAGGAAAAGTCCAAAAGGAGACAAGCATTCAAGCCATCACCTTTGGAAAGTTGAAAGAGCTTATCTAGTCAAAGTCAAGTTGTCTTCTTCTACATTGAATGAGCATGAGTAAATTCAAGGAAGAATGTCCGAGCCCCCAGATAATGCTTTTGCTTCCATCAAAAACAGGTACAAGAAAGGTGAGTACAAAGAAAAGAAAATTATAACTGACGGTTTACAAATCATTTACTTTCATATGTTGGGAATACAAGGAAGTCCAAAGACATGTATGATAAGATATATGGCATGTATGAAATCAAAAATTTTAATGAGATCATCACTTTGAAAGATCAACTCAAAGACACCAAGATGAACAAAGGACAAGTTATACAATCCTATATCATGAGGATATCTCACTTTAGAGATCAATTGCAGAGAGTTGGAGAATTTTTACCTGACAGGGAATTAGTGATTGTGACTCTTAGAGATCTCCCTCCTATTTGGGAAACCTTCATTACTACTATAATCAACAACAATGTCCTCCCATTATTTGATGAAATTGTTGGAAAGCTTACACAAGAAGAATCAAGCATGGTATCAAGAGGTAGAATTCATAAACATGAAGAGGGGGATCCCGTTGCATATATCACTCATGACAACAACAAGAAGAAAGGAAAGTGAGGTCCATCAAGAAATCCTCCTCCTCAAAATGCAAAAATAAGGAATGATAGAACATCATCTCATATTTATTGCTATAATTGTCACAAGAAGGGTCATTATGCTTGATATTGTCCCGAGAAGAACAAAGGACCATGTTACAACACTAGAAGCAAGACTAAGAAATACAATAATCAAATAAGAAAAGATGATCAAAGAAATGACCGTGATAGAAGATATGAAAGAAGAAGAAGATATACCTCAAGTGACCGTGAAGAAGATTGTCATCCTCAAAAGAAGTCAATATTTCTCAGGTATGAAAGTAATGTTATAAATCAATCTGAAGACATTCTTATTTCTATCCTTACTAGTTCTTCTCCTCTAGATTCATGGGATAGTTGGTTGGTTGATAATGGGGACACTCATCATTTCTCTGGATATAAGGAATTTATCTCTAATCTAATAGATAGGGAGAAAAAGCTGAAGATTATTCTTGGAGACAACTCCACTAATCCAGTGAAAGTTTTTGGGTTTGTCAAATTTCATTTGAATTATGGGGAATCAATTTTTATGCATGATGTTATGTATGTATAAGGATTAAAGAAGAACTAGGTATCTATATCCACTTTGGAAGATAAAGGGATGAGGTTTTCCTTCATCAAGGGATAATTTATGGCTTGGTTTGCTAATTCACCTATGAGAGATGCATTCACATTGGGATCAATATTTGAAGGTATCTATAAAGTCACTGGAATAACACTTCTAGCATTGGTTCATAATACTAATCATCTAAGCGAGTTATGGCATTGAATATTGGCTCGTCTACATTATGATGCTCTTCCAAAATTGAAGAAATTGGTCTATGGTATTCTTGATGTTCAAGCCCATCATGATGGAGTATGTCCAGGCTGTGTGAGTGGAAAGAAGACAAGGGGACCATTCACCTCTAGTGAGAACAAGACAAATTACATCCTCCATCTCATTCATTCTGATATATGTGGTTTCATGCATGTGAATTCTATTGGTATACATATCTACTACATCACCTTCATTGATGACTTCTTGTTTAGTCAATTTAGTATGTCCTAAATTGCTACATTAATTATCGACTAGGAATCGTAAACTGACAAAGTGTGGCGCACTATATGTGCAAGACAACCTCTTTCTTACTTTTTATTGTTTTCAATTTTTGTTTTGTTTTGGGGATTTTATCTTCGTTTATCTCCTAATGTGAATGGAAATCCTATTCCTAAATTTTAAGAATACTTCAGAAGGTAAGTATGGATATATATTTTAAGGCAATTATGTCCTTTATGCTGATTTCCAGAGCTTAACACTTCAAAGGATCTCAAAACGTACTAGTAGTGAAACTATCACTTAAACAAGAATGGAAATGTACTGCTAGTAAAATAAAATAAATGATGAACTACTGATCATGAAATCACTACTTCTGCTGCTCATCTAAATACAGGAAAAAAAAAAAAAAAGTTAACCTACTGCACTCAAACAAGTCAAAAACTGCAAACTAATAAAAATAAAATCAATTCACTCATTCATAGTCCGATAGCTTGCCATGTAGTCTAAGCTATGGCTTTAGGAGATAATGTCAATGATATGAGGAAATTGATGTCTAATTGCAGAAAAATCAAGCTAAAATCAAATCTCATCATTCATAGTCTGATAGCTCGCCATGTAGTCTAAGCTATGGCTTTAGGAGATAACGTTAATGATATGAGGAAATTGATATCTAATTGAAGAAAAATAAAGCTAAAATCAAATCACATCATTCATAGTCCGATAGCTCACCATGTAGTCTAAGCTATGGCTTTAGGAGATAACGTCAATGATATGAGCAGTTTGATATCTAAAATAACTAACAAAGCAAGTGAATAAGACTAAGATCAAAGCACAACTGGAATTAAAAAAACTGAGAAAAGCAAAGTCAGCAGAGAGGTTAATCTCATGTCACTAGTTATTGCAAAAATTGTATGAAAATGCCCAGGCCTACTCTATCCTGAAACACACACACACTGATCAGTGTTAACAACAATATACAGAACTTGAAAAATCATGTACAGGAATGAAATGTTAATACCATAGCAAATGAAATATACACAGGTGGATAACTATGAAATATGTGCAATGGAAATAGAGAAACAATGCATAAAAAATTTGCAGCAACAAGGAAAATGAAACCTCAGCATGCAGGGGCCCTCTACACAGCCTCGGTCAATAGGCTATCAGTCATATAAAAATAGAGTCTTCTTTATATTTCAAAACAAAGGAATAATCCTCTCATTACCACAGTGGGACTAGTGTCATGGCACAGAAAACTTTAACAGCAAAATTACATCAACAAAGACTAACTCTATGCATTTTGAAACGCGTTATTTATAACAAAAATTTCATATTTGTTTTCCTATGAAACTACTTCGACTGAGGACACATAAAAGGACAGTGTCCGTAAACTTAGCATACCGGTTGCCAACATTATTCAATCTATCAAAAGTGGCTATTGGAGTCACATCGTGGGGCAGTCTACAGCTGTCAACATGACCCCAGGGATCTAGGAACGGCCACGAATCCTTCACGTGTTTGAAAACAGAGTCCTGCTGCCGTAGGACTCCTTCTTTTAAACACCGTTTGACCACCGTTGACCACGGCTTTCCTTAATGAATCAGTTGAACCAATAGGACCTGATCCATGTCCAGGTCATTCCTGATCTGCCCACATGTCCTGTTTTGCCCGATGACACCTACAACCTAGAGTTTAATAAAAATAGCTGTGGAAAGTTGAATCAGCTGCAAAAAGTGCCTGCATTCCGCAGCTAATGAGCAAAATCTAAGTCAAACAGCAAACACAAAAACATAGTAAGAAAACCACTTAAATACTCTTTTAGAATCAATATGCAATGTTCTTTGATAGCTTATGGGGTAATGGTGAGGGGAAAAAGTCTAGGAAAATGTGTAGGAGAGATGTAGTTTCAAAGCTCAACACTTCTCAAGAAAGACATGGATATACTATTTGAAACACAAGGATGAATCCTTAAAAATGTTCAAGGATTTCAAAGCTTTGATTGAAAATAAAACAAGAGAATCAAATTATTCATGTTCGAAAATGGTGGGGAATACATTTCAAATGAGTTCATAGCATTTTGGAAGAAATAAGGAATAAAAAAGGAAACAATTGTGCCATATACACTCGAACAAAATGGATTAGCGGGAAAGGAATAAAAATTCTATATTAGAAGCTTCTCATGCCATTCTCCATGATCAAAAGTTACCACTTTGGGGATAAGTAGCGCATGCTACTATATATGTTCAAAATAGGGTGCCTCATCAAGCATTGGAAAATAAGACCCCCGAAGAAGTATTCACAGGTGTCAAGCCCAACATTAGCCATCTATGTATCTTTGAATGTCCCATATATTTTCATGTGTCGAAGGACAAAAGGGAAAAGTTGGAGGCTACTGTAAGAATAGGTATGTTTGTTGGTTATTGTGAAAATACCAAAGCATATAGAATATATATTCCTAGTCAAAGGAAGATTGAAATTAGCAGGGATATAACATTTGATGAATATGTTTCTCTTGGAAAAGAAAAATACCTTCCTCCACCTCCTCCTCCCAAGAAGAGGAATGATGACAGGGATATTCTAGATGGTCCTTTTATGCCCAAGTCTGAGACTAATATTGTTGATGATCCCATGGAGCCTATGGATCCCTTAGATCCTCCTCCAAGTGATCCTCCTTCTAGGAAGAGACCACTTTGGCTCCCTGACACTCTACAGGATGTTGAGAAACATATTGTCGTTCAAAGATCATTTATAGAAAAGAAGCAGCCATGCAAGTATGAGAGATATGTTGCAGCCATGAGAACTATGATTCAAGTCAAACCTTCCACTTTTGAAGAAGTCGTAAAAGAAGAAGTTTGGAAATATTTTATGGCCGCGAAATATGAATCAATTATGAAGAATGATGTATGGGATGTTGTGCAGAGACCGAAGTGGAAATATTTAGTGACTTCAAAATGGCTATTCAATATCAACCATGGAATTGATAGTAACATTGAGAAATACAAGGCAAGGTTCATGGATCGAGGATTATCACAAAGAGGGGGAGATGATTATGATGATATATTTTCACCTGTCGCTCGATACACAACCATTCATTCGATAATATCCCTTACCGCAAGTCAAGGATAGACTCTTCATTTGATGGACGTAAAGACTGCATTCCTCCATGGCATGCTACAAGAAGAAGTGTATGTTGACAATCCACAGGGATTTTAAGTAGAGGATTGAAAGACACATGTTTGCAGGTTGAAGAAGGCATTATATCATTTGAAGCAAGTTCCCAGAGCATGGTATACCCACACATAGAGATTTTATATCACTTCATTCAATACATGGTGCAGGGAGGAGCTGTTAGACTCCATCACATATCAACAGATGAGTAGATTGTAGATATTCTCACCAAGGATTTGTCGAAATGGAAGTTCCCTGTCTTTAGAGAAAAACTTGGACTTATGGATGTGTGTTATCGGGAAATCTAGTGTCCACTCGAGGCTGCTAGTCCCACTAAGACTGGTAGCTATCTTAGAAACAAACAAACTAAAACTACTTTCGTTTTCCTTTATGAGAAGTAGATGAGAGTGGAATGAAGGAGACCAACCTTAGTCTTGCGCTTGGTTCCTTGCTCAGTTCCTCTCCCTTTTGACAGATCCTTGCCGCTTCTCCTTCGTCTACCCAGCTTCAAAGAGTACCTGTGGAATCAAAGTAGCATAATACTATCGAAGAACAGAGATCTACAATCATAAACAATATAGGACCAGATGCATATTGACCACACAAATGCATATATCATCAAACATACAAGAATGTGGAGGAAAACTTGAATAGCTTTATTAATATCAAGAATAAGCAAAGAGGATTACAACCAATTGTTTTGACCCAGCGTCCCCCTCCAGCATGAAAGCCCTTCTTTCACCTCGTGAAAAGCGTAGATCACCCAACACTATGATTTTCCAACAAGAAACCAACAGAACTTCCTTACAAGATACAAAATTCCAGCCTCTGGATCTCTGGGATGAGGAATCCATATATAGATGATTGCAGAGGGGTGAGTCAGCTTCTAGGATTCTGATTAGTGTCCTCTCTCTGATAGTTCTTGATTCCACTTGGAGAATAATTATCTCTTACTCAAAATTTAATTTTGAAATCCCCCTAAAGCATGAGGTCGTTAATCTTTTGATGTCGGGTGAAATGCTTTATCATGAGGATCCGGAGTTTTTTCAAGCTAGAAGGCGACCTGTAATAAGATACAATACAATACATTATCTTCATAATATTTTTCATGATCTAGCTGAGGTGGGCATTCCCATGCTCAGGTTTATAAATTCATTTCCATGTACATAAGACAGCGTATGGGAGACTGATGATTCTGATAGAATCATCATCCTTTGATTCGGATGATCATCTATGCAACAACAATGTACGTTTGATGTCTTTATTTTCCTGAATATATCACAGCCCAGATGGATGAGACTAGATCCGGGGTCTTCAAACTCATTCAATCTTCACTTGGAGTACAAGTCGATCCATGTGAAAGATGTTCTGGAGTCGAACATGGAAATACATCGCCTGATTACCAGCCAATGATGTAAGCTGTTAACAGGCGCGAGAGGAATCACCGATAATGATGATGACCCTCAAGGTACTACAGTACAATTCGCGTGGTGTGAATAAGGGACTTGGCGTCGAACACCATGCAAAATCTTTCGGTTGAAGGCCATTGATGTAAACCTGTCACCAGAAGTGAGAAACTTGCCATTGATGCATGCAAGCTTCAAAGTACTGAAGGGGTTGTTCCTAAGTCGACTTCTTGGATAATTAGCTGATGTCGACAAGAAGTGACTCACCGTAGGAGGGCCTTAATGAATCCCTCATCTACGACACGAAACGGAGTAAATGATTTTGGAGGTGAAAATGATCTGATGATACAGGGTTCAGGGTGGCGGTCATGAAAGAATGGAGTGTGAATGTATTGCAACAGATGAGACACAGGTGAATTCTCTGAGCGACTTCTCTTGAACATACCGAAGACACTGACATGATGGATTGGTAGCGTTAACCCCAAATGTGGATGGTGTGATGGACCAATTGTGATATGACCAGTGAACGGAACAACCCAACCCGACTCGGATGCGGAGTGAAAGTGTCATGTTCAAGAGCGACTTGCTACCAATAAAGTTTCTTCAAGTTTTCTTCCCAATTTTTCCCCAGTCATTGCTGACCAGAACCTCTTTATTTTTGTCAAGCTTGAGGAGGATAACATATTCTTGTTCTATAATTTGCCCTTCGGGCAAACCCGTCGCTATATTTTAACGAGCCTAGCGACAGTGAAACTCGTTCTTGTCTGTATGGACAAGTTCGTCGCTATTCGGTTTTAACGAGTTTAACGACAAAGATAACTTGGTCCTTTTAAGTTTTAGAGAGTCTGAAAGGGATGTAAAGGAAACGCCAATAATCCTTTTTCGTCATGTAATCCCTTAAGTCCGAAAAAGTATAAAATAATAAAAAAGGGATGAATTTTCGGTAATTTTTAACGAGCCGAACAAGAAAAGCGCTTGATCTTTTTTGTGTAATAATCCCTCAGGTCAAAAAAGATTAAAATCTAGAGGAGGAATATCACTTCCAATCATTTTAACGAGCTGGAGAGGCCAATCACTCGGCAATCTTTTCATATTTTACGAGTAAGTTGAAAAGAGCTTAAAGGAGACTCGTTTTTTGAGGAATGAGTGATAATATCGGGTAGCAGCTGATTCCAGGTAAGGTTTGGAATTTTCCAATCATGGCAGTGTCACAAGCATGGCTAACAGGATCACTCTTCGCAGTTGTTCCTCAAAAGGGGTAAACAATGAAATGGACGTGAATGATCAGCTAAAACAGAGTGGAGGTGATGATGAGAACACGACCAAGGCTCAAAAGCTGATAATGCATTCACAATGGTTATTTACCGGAAATTGGTTCATTTTTTAATGAGCTTAAACTCTGGGGGAACGTTTTCTCATTGCTTATGTTTAATTTTTAACGAGCTTGAACTCCACATAAAAACTGCTCGTGCCAGTCGTATAATAAGGATGTCTCATCTAAGATGCCATTTTTTATGGAGCTTGCACCTTATAAAGCTTTGCCCCGGATCCTTTCTTTATGAAAGTTAGGAATGACCAATCCTATGAGTTTAAAGGGTTGAGAAACTACAAACTAAGAAAATAAATGGTCGCTCTTTGCTTGCATGCAAAAACGTTTGCATGTCCCCAGGTATAGCGAAAAATTTCCAGGTTACCATATGAAAGCTCTCCATCCGTGTTGCAGACAAAATGCTTCCTTGGCGATGTCTACCGAAATAGACAAAGGTGAGTGGTGTAGTCGCCTCCACTCACATAACTTTGACGAGGGAATCTTATTCTAGTCTAATCCCATTTTCCTAAACGGATGAGTGTGTTAAACTAGTCATATATCCTCCGTGGAAACCTACTCTATACCCAAGGTTTTCCTGCCGAAACAGACCAAGGTGCATGCCCCCTAGGTTTTCCTGCCAAAACAGACCATTTAGGGATGGTATTTGACTATTTTCTATGTGTGAGCCGGGAAATGACAGCTGGTCTACGAGCTTGACCACTCTACCTTCATGCGGAAAACACATTACTCTAAAGAGTGAGGAGACAATGGCTCCCATGCAATAAATATAGTCATGCCTAAGGAGTAGATTATAATCCAGAGGTCCTTGGACTACCATTACATTCATGTGAACGGTTTTCCTTCTCAATGTTATCGGCACATTAGGAAGGATCCCTAACAGTCGACTGGTTCCTTTGTCAAAGCCCGTCAGATTTCTCATTTCAGGCATAAGCGATGGCAAACCAAGGGCTTTCCAAGCAGTTGAGGAAAGGATGCTCACAGAAGCCCCTTCATCTATGATGGTACCGGCCATAACCATTCTGTATATTTGTGCAATGATTTGGAATGGTACACTAGCCGATAAATGGGGTCTGCCTAGTAGGTTCCAATCGAAGGAAACAACTAGGTTGCTTGGAGGTGGGACCGAATAGACGGCCGAATATGACTCTGACGAACTTCCTTCCTGCGGTAAAGGAACGGGTAGACTGCCCCCATGTTCATCAGAGTCGGTGTTTACAAAAATAATTTGAACAGTGTCGTTCTCATTCTCTTCGGTGACTGTGTCATCTGAAGATGGACCTTCAGAAGGCAAGACCAGGTCGACTGCCACCTCAACCTTTTGACTTTCGTCTGGTATGGATTCAATGGGTTTATCTTCAATGATAGATGCTTCGACCAAACACAATGGCGTGTCAGTCGGATTTTCAACCAGTGATGGACTTGGCAAAAGTTTCTTATATCCAGGAGGAAGCCGTAATAGTGAAACCGGACGGTCATTCAAAACTATTTTAGCTTCGTCCAGGAAGGAACAACGGTGGAGGGCATAATTGCCTTCACACAGTTTACAAGGAAATTTATATTTTCCTTTTTGTCTAGGTGCTTCATTTTCACTAGTTGATGGTGTACTTTCAACATGGTCCTCAGAGGTTGATGACACCAAGTTGTGCAAACGAGGAGACCAGTCCCTTAAGATCCGTGGGATGCAGGGAAAATCTCGGTGGTAGTGGTCTCCTTTGCAAATGACACATGGCGATTTAGGCCTGGACGGTGCAGTGTGTGGATTTTCACTAAACAATGCATGGTTGCCCCCTTTCGTCTTTGGCTCCTTCTTCTTCTTCTCTTTCTTCTTCTTCTCCTTCTTCTTCTTAGTTACCTGGTTTTGGGCCTTACCGTCTTTATCAAGCAAAGAGGAAGGAGGAGAGGGAGAATCGGATGAGGTAGAAGGTTGGGGGGTAGCTTTAGTATCATCTAGTTGTTGATTCGATTGTTCAGGAATTACGGTGTTCTGAACGATGGAGGTCGAGAAGAACCATACAGGCAAGCCAATCGTCAATCCTGGAAGTGACAATGTGGCCATATGAGGTTAACCAACGTCTCCCCAAGAGGAGAAATGACTAGGATTTCCTCCAAGGGGAATTCCTTGGTTGGTGGACTCCATTTTCCTCAACCTAAGACCAACGCGGGAATGGTGATATTATTCTGATTAAAATAGATTTTAGATGCTTTGACACAACTTGTTTTTTCAATTTTTAAGAGTCAAGAAAAAACAAAAGATGACTCTAGTCGCCTTCGATTTTTAATGAGCCTGAAGGGACAAATGCTCAGATGGACCTTTTCCTTTAAGGAGTCTGAAAAGGAACGAAAGAGACTACTCTGGAAATCTAGACAGAGGGATTACCAAACCAATCACAAAACTGCAGAATACTTTTTACGGTACGGCAGTCAATCTCCCTGAATGTTGTGTTCAGTGCATTGCGATCGATAGGGCGGCAGACACGGCTTCCTATGGATAAAGGATATAGCCTATTGTGGTCTCCCAATATATACTCGACGGTACATCGGAGCACAAGTCCGTACTGGCACTTGTCCTCTCAAAGAGGAGGAATCACCCAACTAACAGTGAAAGCGACAGTTACCAGGCTTTACGACACCGGAATACGTCTCTAGCCTAGACTTCTAGATGTTGTGTGTTAGGTTCCAAAGCATTTTTAGGTTCATTAAATTTATTTTACAGTTGATCTTTCTTAAGAAATTTTCCTTTCAGGTTCACCTCGTGATGTAGATGTACAATTCCTAAAATGAAATCTAAGATGATAAACAATCGTTTAATCTTCTTTTTGCAATGAAAGTCCTAGCTACTAAAGAAAGAGAGATGGTATTCTTTCAACATAGAGCAGAGAATACACACTAGATGCACTATCCTAAATCAAACCAACAAGCAGTCTAAATGAAAATGCACGTGAATGTATTTGTTTTTAGCTTTCTTAATGTGTGAATGACAAGAAGAATGCTAAGTACACATCTGAATTATCTTTTCAAAGCGACAGTACTAACAAATTTCTCTTCAAAAACGAAAGGAAGATAATGACGACACTTTACTATTTTGAATTGAAAACTACTTTCGACACTTGAAAAACTACTAATTCAAATCAAATACAAGAGTAACTGTATAATCAACCATCAAGAACAATAGAATTCCTTTCTTTGACTGAAAACGACACTTGCGACACTTTCAAATCAAAAGACAACAGTTCGACTGTGTTACTACTTTGTAAAAGAGAACTGAAAATGGCGGAAAATACATAAAAACATTCACAGTTCTTTGCACAATGGAGGCGGAATGATGGAAAGGAAGGGGATTTCCACAGTGGTATACTAATCACAGATAGCAAAACTCCATGATAGAGCTGAAAAGAGTGAAGAAAAACCAAGACCCTGAGGCAAAATTAGCCTTTTCTGATCATCGCACCTGTAACACAGGGAGACAGGGATGCATCCCACCTACTACACACGAGAGGTGCGATGCATCCTAGTTTCCTTGAAGAGAGGGTGCGATGGTACCAGGACGAGACTTTACTTGGCTCTTGGTCACAGTTTGCAGCTCAGTTCAGGGATTTAGGCCTAGCAAATGATGTACAGTAAATAGAAATCATAAGGGCTGATCTAATGAGGTTACTAGAGCCACCACTAGGGCAATTAGAAGGTTTGCAAATCGATTGTTCAGTTTATAAACAAAACCCGGAGATAGACTGAAGCAGCATTGATCTACTTTGCACTTGCATAGAAAATGCAGTTCGAAGGCTAGCTGGCTTGACTTTAGGCTCCGTCTATAAGTTTATAAAACAAAAATATATAGACAAGCAAACAATCTATTCGCTCCCCAGTGGAGTTGCCATTTTGTTATCGGGAAATCTAGTGTCCACTCGAAGCTTCTAGTCCCACTAAGACTGGTAGCTATCTTAGAAACAAACAAACTAAAACTACTTTCGTTTTCCTTTATGAGAAGTAGATGAGAGTGGAATGAAGGACACCAACCTCAGTCTTGCGCTTGGTTCCTTGCTTGGTTCCTCTCCCTTCTGATAGATCCTTGCCACTTCTCCTTCATTTACCCAACTTCAAAGAGCACCTGTGGAATCAAAGTAGCATACTACTATCGAAGAACAGAGATCTACAATCATAAACAATATAGGACCAGATGTATATTGACCACACAAATGCATATATCATCAAACATACAAGAATGTGGAGGAAAACTTGAATAGCATTATTAATTTCAAGAATAAGCAAAGAGGATTACAACCAATTTCTTTGACCCTGCGTCCCCCTCCAGCATGAAAGCCCTTCTTTCACCTCATGAAAAGCTTAGATCACCCAACACTATGATTTTCCAACAAGAAACCAATAGCACTTCCTTACAAGATATAAAATTCCAGCCTCTGGATCTCTGGGATGAGGGATCCATATATAGATGATTGCAGGGGGTGAGTCAGCTTCTAGGATTCTGATTAGTGTCCTCTCTCTGATAGTTCTTGATTCCACTTAGAGAATAATGATCTCTTACTCATCCCTGGGCGAATTCAGAGAGGAAAGTGTCACAGGAGAAGTTTCTGGAAGATTCCATGATCATCCACCTCGCAAACTGTCTCTACCATTTGTCCACTCTCGCCCATCGCACCCCATAGAAGGGATTTTTAGTATGCATTGCACCTCCCGTGTGCATTTAGGTGGGATGCATCGCACTTTGACCATGGAGCAGGTGAGATGGTCCAGTTTTGACCAGTTCTGAGTAGTTTTTCATGGAGAACCTATGGGAGATGATGTAATCAGCTGACCTTGTTCTTTTAGGGGATGGAAGAACACTTTTAGGAACTTAGGAGCCCTTGGTTTATGGACATGTTTGATTGGGGTTGCAATACCCAAAAATGTCTATAATAATGTGACCCCTAATGATAAGGAACAACATTGATCAAGGACACTGAGGTAGCTCTTCCCCCTGTTGAGCCCTGATGAGGCTCATCAATAGGTAAATTATATGGACCTTAATGCCACTCTCCAGCAGCACCATGGGATACCCCAATATTGCATGGGAATTATGAATTGAAAACTCACTCTATTATGAGTCAAGTATCTTCTAGATGTATTCTACTCATCGAGATGTTTCTGTTGATATATGGCATGCCAAGTAATTCTTCACGAGAGATATTCATGTTTGAAGCAGTAACCCAGTTAGTGGGCTAAAACCCTATGGGGTTGTGGCATGGAACTCATAATTGGTTGTGGCCATTGAATAGTCAATAATTAATAATAATAATAAATTGTCCTAAAATCCTTTCAATGTTCGCTTGTTGAGGACCCTCTCAACTCAATACATTCATATAAATAATGACCCCCATATCCTCCTCTAGTAAGGATTTTATGGCTTCAAACAGGTCATCATGGCATTTTCGCTATACCTTTTTTCTGCGAAGCTTCAAAAGCTGAAATTAAAAACCCATTTGAGCCGAAATATTGATGAACCTCGTGACTGAATTTCAGATATTGGTTCACTATATTTGATGTGATATGATCTAAGGAAGTTATGGTTTTTGTCAGCTCCCGAATTCCATGTCAAATAGGTGACGTTGCGAAAATCGCCATAACTTTATCTCTAAGCATTGGATTCAAATTTCGTGAATAGCCACAGAAAGAGGATATACTTTAGTTTGTTTATTAGTGTTTTCAGGGCCGAAGGTCGTAACATTGACATGTGTCACTTCGTACAAGTTCACTCTATTGAACCAATCTATAATCAGGTCATTGTGGGATATTGAGCATAAATATTTCTTGAAGAATTCAATCATGATCTGACCTATGCGGTTGGAAAGAGGACTCAAAGGACTACCACAATATGAAATTTCAAACCATGGAGATCCGAAATTACATAGATACAATGGATTAAATATCGAGCTCCTAGAAGGCAAGAAAAAACATGCATTCAAGGATAACTACAGTAAGGACCACACATCAACAGTCAAGGTTAAGTATCCTACAACAAGGTATGTATGATTAGTGTTTACATCTCTGACATATGTTTTTGTAGGAAAACGTAAGTACATACAGGGTCTCGGTTATATCTCTATGTCTTTCTATGTCACAGTTAGTTTTGATACCACATTTCAAATGTCCTATTCTTGATACTACACATTTGATGCTACATATTCTTGATGCTACACTAAGTCTGCTAAATCTATATGATGTTGTAATTTCATGTTACTTTCCTTTTCATAGTTGATAGAATGGTCTTCGTTGTTGTACTTAGAACTTGGTCCATCACAAGTCTAGGGTTTGTCATGTGTTTTTATTGTATATATCTTTATGTCAGTTTTGGATATAGTCTTGCATAGAGTCCATGCCTATATCAAGAGTGGGAGTCTTTGTCGACTATTGCAACAAGTCAACAAAAAAAGTGATGAGCACACTTGAGGTACGCATTGTAATTTTAATTTGTATTTATTCATTATTATGCACTTACATGTGTTTTGCGGGCAGATGTAAGTTGAAGGGTATTTTGTTTTGTTTTGGGATTGGTTTCGCCGGGCAATTTTTGTGTATAGGTAGAAGAAGATTCAAGTACAACTTCAAGCAAGAATTCAAGAGCATAGGTATCAAATCAAAGGAAGCATTGTAGTAGGACATCCTTTGGAGACATGACAACCATCCACATATTGTGAAGAAGTGTCAAGGCCAACAGTCATCATTGTAAAGTTGTAAAAGAGTCATTTGTAAAAGTGTCATCCTTGGAAGAGTCGTTATTGTAAAAAAGTCAATCTACCTAGAGTTGAAAAGGCATTATTGGGAGGTATAGGAGTCTTTGTAGGGATGATGTCATGGTTGGGTTGCAAGTCATAGAGTGATTGGGTATTTGGTCAAGTACACAAAAATCACTGTACATCTTATTGTATCATGAATTGTTGTCCCTAGTTTGGAATCCACATCCTTGTCTTATTTCAGTCATTATAGGGTGGCAAGGGGGTGCTAGGCTGGTGCATGAAGTCACTTACAGGTTGGAGCCTGTGAACGCTTCAGGGTGGTAGGGTGGTTCTAGGGCGAGTTGTGGCTTTCTAGGGTGTTGAGGCATCCATTCAGTTGATTACTAAAGAAACCAGGGCATTGGAGCGTCCTTCTAGTGGGAGATAGAGAAGAACGCTTTTCTAGAATTCTAGGAAGTTGTGGTTTCATTTCAGTTGGGGCTGAAGATTAAAGAATTTATTAGAAAAGCATTCGGTGGTTTTTGACCCGGAGGGGGTTTTCCACCTAAAATTCTTGTGCCTACTGTGTTATTTTATTTATTGTTATTACTTCATAAACTTTAATAATAATTGAATATTAACTAATGCTCTAAAAATATTTAAAACTGCTAATTGCTAAGGAATATTGATTCACCCCCCCCCCCAGTATTTCCAACAATTGGTGTCAGAGCTTGGTTGCTTCAATAGGAGTCTAACAACTAGAAGGAGATCACGAAGTATACTAAGAATAGAGTTCCTTTGTTCAATGGAAATAACTATTCACTTTGGAGTGGAAGAATGCAGGTTCATTTGCTGGCGCAAGGATACGAAGTATGGGAAATCGTTGACAAAGGCTTCACACTGACCCAGGATGAAAAAGGTAAGAAAAATATGGTATATGATGCAAAGGCTAAATATATTATTATCATTAGAATTATCGAATCTATTTATCTTAAGGTATTGAGTTGCAAAATTCAGGTGACTCAAAGGTGAAAGAAGCAAAGCTTCAAATTTTCAGGGAAAAATTTGAGCAACTCAAAATGAGAGAAGATGGAGATATTGTTGCATACTTTTAGCATGTTGATGAAACAACAAATACATTGGAAGCTTTGGGAGAACCTGTTGAAACGAAAATTATTGTCCGAAAGATCCTCAGAACCTTGCCAGCAAGATTTAACCCTAAGGTATCTATCTTGGAAGATAGATCGAATCTGACCAATCTCAGCATAGATGAATTGCATGGAATTCTTATGGCATATGAAATGAGGATTGAAGAAGAGGATGGCACATCTCACTTAGAAACAACATTTTCCGCATCCAAGAATAATAGTAAGGACAAGTAGACTCCGAAAGCAAAAACTTGCAATTGTAAGGATGAGGAAAGAGAACAAGATGAAGAAGAATTCTCAAATAAAGAGTTTTCTTACTTCACAAGGAAAATGAGAACAATTACGGGAAAATTCAAAGGTAAAATTCCATTAATATGTTTTGATTGTGGTGAGGTTTTTCATTTTTCAACCAAATGTCCTCACAAAAATGAGGTTGTTACGAAAGGAAAGAAAAGTCCTAGGAAGTTCCACAAGCAAGCCAAGAAGAAATGGTTTAAGAAAAGTTTATTCTTCAAAGAAGATAGCTCCTCATCCGAAGAAGACAATGATAACAAATAAGAATTCAACAAAAGAGTATTGTTTATGGCCAAGCAAAATAAGCAAGAGGCACGTGACGAAGAAGGAGACGAAGAAGAAGAAATGATTGAGGTTGAATTTCAAAATGAAGTAATCAGGGTTATCAAAGATCTCAAGGCCAAGAATAAGCACGTCAGCACTCTTGAAAATGAATTAAAGACACAAAGGGAACATGTCCTAATTCCTAAAATCAAGGTTGAAGAATACAAACGAATTGAAGAGTCTCTCATGAAAGAATTAAAGGAAAGCAACAAGGAAAGAGAAGCATTGGAAGCTGAAATCATTTCTTTACGAAAGGAAGTAAAAAATGGAAAAACTCTTCAAAATTATGCCAACAGCTCAAAGACTTTGGATGAACTCATCAGCAACCAGCGATCATGTAGCGAATGTTGGGCGTAATATGTGAAAATTCTATCACTGCAGCAACTGATTTACTTTTCCTACTTATTTCACCATAAGTTATTCATGAAATTATTTCAACAAACATTAAAATAAATACTACTGCAGATATTACACCGTAATACAGAAACAAACATATGCACAAGAATCAACACATTGACACAGTTATTTTGGACTAATGTCCACAGAAAAACCCAATGTGGGAAAACCGGTGTAGCAAGGGAGGATTTTATTATTCGGTAATTTTCTAGTACAACAGGGTGCCAAACTGGCTTACCCATAGATAGACAAATTCTCCAGCACTTCTACTGAAACTGGCGTAGACCTTCTACTGAACCCAACGTAGGCCTTCTATTGAACCTGGCGTAGGCCCTACTGACCTCTGCGTCAACCTAAAATCCTCTACGTCAGCCCACTAAGGCTCTGCACAGCCTCTCTAACCTTCTACGTCACTCTTGTAGCCTCTGCGTGGATGACGCAAGCCTTGTTGGCTCTGCACAGTCTCTGTTGCCTCTACGTGGCTTCCTCTGGCCCTTGCGTTTGTCTCTTCTGCCTCTGCGTTGATCTCCCATCTCTCTGTTCCGTACTTGCTACCTCCTGACTGCCCTCAAGACCACTAGTTCAATTTCTCAGCTAACCCCACTCCAAAAATTGAATTGACTAGTCTCCCTCAGTGTGTTCTCCAAGTGACCCTCAAGCCTCCTCTTATACTTTTCTCGTTGACAAATCAATGACCGAGATTAAGTCCCTAATCAACGGCTAAGATTAGATATGGCTAGATCCATGTCTTTTGGACCATTCTAACACATTTTCATATTAATACACATTAATATTTTATTTTCCTTAAGTTTAGACTCAAGGACTCCATTAAAAATATTAATTATTTTAATATATCCTTAATTGTTTAGAATCTGCCCAAAACTTTTCAGGGTATTGGAGATCTCATGTGCCCCAACCTCTCCACAAAATTTCATGGCTAGAGCACATCTGATGCTACCCAAATCAACACTCCCTCTTAGTGAGGACTGTGCTCTAGTAATACTCCTCACTGAGTATCACCCTGTTCATCCGGCATCGGTCCCTGTGCTAATGTTAAGCCTCCCTACCCAACATCCTCTGCACTACTACATCTTGTACTACTTCCCATGACTCTGCTACTTCCACTATTGCATCTGTATGACAACTCCCTCTGCATCCATGTTGTTGCTGGTCCTTTCTCCCAACACTACATCTGCATTGTAACTCCCTCTGCATTTGTGCTGTTGTTGTTCCTTTCTCCCAACACTGCATATGCACTGCAACTCCCTCTTCATTCTTGCTGCTAACACACTACTTCTGAAAGGGGTTCTTTACCATCCCCATCTTTTCCCTGAGGTAGTAAAATTTTGACTTTTCAAGGGCCTTGGTGAGGATATATGCCACTTGTTCTCGTGTAGGAGTGTAGCTCAACTGTACAGCTCTTCGTTGGACATATTCTCTGACAAAGTGACACTGGATATCAATATGCTTTGACCTATCATGAAATACTGGATTCCCAGAAAGTTTGATGCAACTCTGATTATCACACATGATCCTGGTCGCCTCCATATTTCTTCTAAATAGGTTCACGAATAGTTTTCTAAGCCATATGGCCTCACATGAAGTTGTGCTTGCTGCCATATATTCTACCTCAAATGAGCTTAGAGCCACGAACTTTTGTTTCCTACTGCACCAGGAGGTCATTCGTGATCCAATGTTGAAACAGTACCCAGAGGTAATTTTCCAATCCACTGAACTTCCTACCCAATCTGCATCAGTATATCCACTCAACCTGATATCCTTCCCCTTGGTGTATAAGAGCCCATAATCAACTATTCCCTGTAGATACCTGAGAACGTGTTTGGCTGTTGCCCAGTGTGCCCTCTTTGGTTCCACCATGAACTGACTGAGGGTGTTGACAGCGTAGCAAATATCTGGCCTGGCATTGACCAGATACATCAGGGACCCTATGAGCTGTCGGTATAGGGTGGGATCGACATCCTTGTCTTCTGATGCATCAATCTTCTTCCAGCTGGTGATCATTGGCGTAGCCATAAGTCTACAATCTCCCATCCTGAACCTTTTCAAGATCTCTATAGCATACCTCCCCTGCCCAAGGAAGATATCTCCTTTCTGCTGCCAAACTTCCAACCCTAGGAAGTAGTGCATTCATCCCAAGTCCTTCATATCGAACATTGTGGCTAGATTCTTCTTGCAATCCTCAATGAGTTTGGATGATCCTGCCAGAAAGAGATCATCCACATATAATACTAAGATAAGGGGCTTGTTCTCTATGACCAGATAGTAGAGATTCAGATCCATGTCACTCTTGACAAACCCCATCTTCTGCAAGTAGCCATCTATTCGACCATACCATGCTCTTGGTGCCTCCTTCAGCCCATACAAGGCTTTCTTCAGTCTGCATACATGAGACTTCTTCTCATGAGTTTCAAATCCCTCTGGTTGTTCAATGTATACATATTCTTCTATTACCCAGTTTAGAAATGTCGTCTTGACATCCATCTGATGGATCTTCCATCCCATTTGGGCTGTAAGACATGATCCTAATAGATGTATACCTGGCTACTAGGGCGAAGGTTTCCTCATAGTCAATCCCTTCCTTTTGAGCATACCCCTTAGCCACAAACCTGGCCTTGTATTTCTCAACACTTTCGTCCGTAGCATATTTGATCTTGTAGATCCATCTTGAACCTACCACAGATCTATCTTGAGGCCTTGACACCACCTCCCAAACATCGTTCACCATTATGGAGTTATACTCCTCCACCATCGTATCTAGCCAGACCTAATGCTGAACTACCTCCTTGAAACTGGCAGGCTCCCCATCCTGAGCTACTAATGCCTGATACTTGTCTGGTGTTTTCACTCCCTCTTATTGTTCCTTTGCTCACGGATGAAGTTCTCTGCATCACGCAGAATCTGACGAATTTCTCTGCTACTTCTTCCTCTACCAGCAGGTGCTTCTGTTCACTCCTCCTCCTCATCCTGAGAATCTTCCTGTCCTAAGGAATGATTTTTCACCTCCGTTGGTTGAAGAGGCATGGCTAACGGATCCTCTTTCGACTGCTCCTCAGAAGGCATTTTGTAAGATCTTCTGAAAGCTTTGTCCTCCATGAACTTTACATCTCATTGTACTACTACCTTCCTGCTCCCTAGAAGATATATTCTGTATGCCTTAGTGTTCTCGCTATATCCCACCAGATACCCCTTTTCTACAATCTGATCCAGCTTCTTCCTCTTTTCTTCGGGTATGTGGCAATATGCTAAACTCCAAAATATCGTGAAATGACTGACTTCAGGCGTCTTCCCAGTGAATACTTTCTTTGGAGTAATCTTGCCCAATGCCTGATGAGGAGTCTTGTTCTGAACGTAGACAGTTGTGTTGCATGCTTCCACCCATACGAATTTTGGCATATCTTGATCATACAGCATTGGCCCTAACTGCTTCTACAATAGTTCTATTTTTTCTTTCTGCCACCTGATCCTGCTCCGGATTGTAGGGAGTTGTCCACTTTCTTCTAATGCCCTCTTTAGTGCAATAATCGGGGAAGTCCTTATCGACATACTCTCCACCATTATCTAAGTGCAAGACTTTTATTTTCTTACCAGTCAAATTCTCCACTAGAGCCCTGAACTCCTTGAATCGATAGAAAACCTCATCCTTGGTTTTTAGAAAATAGATCCAAGTTTTCCTCGAGTGGTCATCAATGAAGGTAAGGAAATACTCGGCACCACTAAGAGCTTTAACGGACATAGGTCTGCAGATATCTGAGTGTATCAATCCTAGTACACTCTTGGCCCTATGTTTTCTCCTAGGAAATTCTGCTTTGGCATACTTTCCTAGAGTGCATCCCCTGCATACATCATCTCGTTCCATACTCAGATCCGGAACTCCTATTATAGTGCTCCTGAGAATTCTCAGAGCTCGATGGTGCAAGTGACTCATCCTTCTATGCCATAGTTTGTTCAAGTCCTTGTCCCCATGATTTCCTATTAGTGTCATTGGAGATTCTAGTTGTAATCTATACAACCGATTACTTTTGATCCTGATCTGCACTTTATTTTTCCAGCTTGGGTGTTTGACATATACCTTTTCCTTGATGAAGTAGATGTAATAGCCCTTGCCTCGTAGTTGTGACACGGAAAGTAAGTTCATCCCCAATCCTGGTACATGTAGCACATTTGTGGCACAAAACCGCTCTCCCGATTCTGTCTGAAAAACTATGGTACCCTTTCCTACTGGAGAACACTTCACTTTGTTCCCCATGGTGATATAAAAGTTCATATTCTCTTCTCGATATTCTAAGAAACACTCCCTGATTCCCGTCATATGCCACGAGGCTCCACTGTCTATATACCATACGTCTAATGATGCAGCACTATTCATGCACACCACTTCTTCTTCCAACCTGGAAGCCAACATAGAGAAATCGAAATCTCTTTCTCTTGTGCAATCTTTTGAAAATATGCATGAGTCCCCTGAGGTAGATGCTTCTAAATCTTGGTCTCGAACCATAACTAATTTTCCCTTTCTTTCTCTGATTACTCGCTCTGGTACCAAGTGAAAATTCTATCACTGCAACAACTTATTTACTTTTCCTACTTATTTCACCATAAGTTATTCATGAAATTATTTCAACAAACATTAAAATAAATATTGCTGCAGATATCACACTGTAATATAGAAACAAACATATGCACAATAATCAAAACATTAACACATTTATTTTGGACTAATGTCCCCGGAAAAACCCAATGTGGGAAAACCGTTGCAGCAAGGGAGGATTTTATTATTTAGCAATTTTCTAGTACAACAGCATTCCAAACTGACATACCCATAGATAGAAAAATTCTCCAACACTTCTACTAAACCCGGCATAGGCCCTACTAGCCTTTGTGTCATCCTGAAACCCTCTGCGTCAGCCTAGTGAGGCTCTGCGCAGCCTCTCTCACCTTTTGCGTCACTCGTGCAGCCTCTGCGTCGATGACGCATGCCTTGTTGGCTCTGCGCAATCTCTGCTACCTCCGCGTGGCTTCCTCTGGCCCCTGCATTTGTCTCTTCTACCTCTGCGCTGATCTCCCCTCTCTTTGTTCCGTACTTTCTACCTCCTAACTACCCTCCAAACCACTGGTTCAATTTCTCAGCTAACCCCGCTCCAGAAATTGAATTGACTGGTCTCCCTTAGCGTGTTCTCCAAGTGACCCTCAAGCCTCCTCTTATACTTTTCTTGTTAACAAATCAAAGGCCGAGATTAAGTCCCTAATCAATGTCTAATATTAGATCTAGCTTGATCCATGTCTTTTGTACCATTCTAACACAGTTTCATATTAATACACATTAATATTTTATTTTCCTTAAGTTTAGACTTAGGGACTCCATTAAAAGTATTAATTATTTTAATATCTCTTGAATTGTTTAGAATCTGCCCAAACCCTTTCTGGGTATTAGATATCTCATGTGCCCCAACCTCTCCACCAAATTTTGTGGCTAGAGCACATCCGATGCTACCTCAAATCAACATAATATAGGGCATATTAATAGAAACATTTAATTGTGAATCCGGGAGTTCGTAAACTTAGAGGCGCCGCACTAGAAATGCCAAAGAAGGACTTCAACAACCCGCAAACCCTACTTCTATATTTCCCAATTACGCTTGCAGAATCAAAAGAATGGAAATAAAATAACACCAAAAGAATTATGGTGTCGAAATTAAAAAGGAAAGTACATTGTGAAAACTCAATGAAAGGGACTTCAAATAAGCATAAACAATCCTAATCACTAAAAGATGGAAAATTAGATATCTGAGTCTAAACGCCAGTGCAGTCATAGGACAAATAAGTAATTAAATTGTTAAGGACATTTGTCTTCATTAAAGATTTTCCTTCTTGCACTGAACCATTTTTCCTGCACCGCAACGACGTTCCTGCACTGGAATGATGTTCCTGTACTGAAGCGATGTTCCTGCACTAGAAGTGTGTATTGTGCCTGCATTGAAGATTTCAACCTTCATACAAGAGCTCTGGATTCCTGTACCAGAGCACTTTGTTCCTGTACTAAGATATCGGTTCATGTACTGAAACAGAGGTTCCTATACCAAGAAATCAGCGTTCTTGTACTAGGTTTCCAAACCACTTGTAGAAAATGAAAAGGGTGTTAACTAAGAACAAATAGCAAGGTGAAATAGAGATGAGAAAGTAAACACTCATAAGCAAAAGACTCTTTAACTAATCATGCATTTAAAAATGAAAGGTACTTCAAAAGTTAAGGAGAAAATCCTTGCTAGAATAGGGAAGTTCTTTCATGTGAAAAATAACTATCTGATTCAAATACCAACAGGATTCTTCCTTAGATTACTGTTATTATGTAAATTAGATATGCACTTATTATAAATAAAAAATTTAGCTTGAAGGTCCCTTTAATAATTTTAATGTTAAACTGAGTTACTTCCATAAGGGAAACAAGTGCAAGTACGGATCTATATAATGAAAACAGTGTTTCATCAGAGCTCATAAAGATAAATTCATTCTAAACTGAACTTTCATGCTAAGAATACTTGGAAAATCACTTAGAAATAAAACGTAATTTGCAAAAGAAAGCGAATGAATCTTGCAGGAAATAAAAGGACTTGCAAAAGTAAACTGAGCAACGTTCACTTGCATAAATGAAAACGTACCAGTGCAAGAAAAAAACGCACTCGTTTGGTAGAAAGGAAATTAAACATGCGTCAAAGGAAAGCAGAGTTAACCCAAAAAGCAGGAAATAAACACACCCAATCCTGCACACTTTGGATCCGAATCACACAGCTTACAAAGAAGTCAAAGCGTGTTAACTATGAAAGAATGAAATTTAACCTTCTCAAACCTTGTATAAAAATAAGTTTAACACACCTACGAAAAGGGGAGAATGAGCAGGGTTGGATGGGCCCTAGCCAACCAGCTCGTTTCCCTGTTATGAGATTTGGAAAATCAACTAATCAAATAACACATCACATGAAATAATGAAACAGGAAATAAATAATTGGCATAACTCCTTGTATTAACTTAATGACAGAAAGTGTACATCGTGAATATCTGAATCCAACCCAGAAGTATGGCGATACCAAAAGTTACAGTATATATCAAAAATTCCTCAGTGTATCGTTCCCCTTAAGTCTACCCTAGAATCTTTAATTTATACATAAAGAAATCCACTCTCGGTCGTAATAAAACTTAACATAAAGGTACTATTGAACATTGATCGACCTCCATATTTAGTTTATTCATAATGCCCGAAGCCTAATACAGAAAATGGAACAAATCCTCGATAAGAGATGTGCACCAATATTTAACAGATATGATATTTTAGGAGTAAATTGGTTGGTTGTCCACCTGGTGCGGGAATGGCAGACGTTATAGGAATGACGATCAATACAGGAATGACATTCGATGCAGGAACGCTGGACAGTACGATAACTTCAGATCCTGCATCTTTAGCACATCCATAACTCTCAAATCCTGATGCAAAAAATGGAACAAAATCTCTACAGCAGGTGCACGCCATTCCTCAACAAATATGATATTTTTGGAGTGAATCCGGAATGAATCGTCCGGTTGTCCACCTGGTACAGGAATAGCAAGTGGTACAAGAACTACAGATCCTACACCAACCAAAATTCACTTTAGATTAGTGACATTTACTCACCATGCCTTAAGGAAATATGAAAAGGTAAGTTACAAAGGAATTTAAATATATTTAACCTTTTTAATAACAAATAAGCCCCTATGATCCATATTCAATAAAATCACAGAGAGAGACCAAAAATCATGTGTAAAGGTTTAATTTTAATTGTAAAACAGAGGCTTAGGTAGTGTAGTTAGGACAAAGATAGGGTTAAAAGAAGGACAATTGTGGTGACCAACATCCCCCCAACCTCACCTTGTTGTGTGTCCTCACACAACTACTGACCTCCGCAAAAAAACAAAATTATGAGCCTTCCTTTACTTCTGGATCTGAATATTGATTCCCGACCCTCATCATGACTTTGATTGGAGTATGGTAGTGCTTTATTAAAATAAGATTATCTAGAATTATAATATCCCTGCACTTAAAACATTTATTCCCATTGGGAAATGATAAATAATGTCAGTTAAATAAAAAAATTCGATGACAGGGTTCCTGCACTCAAACCTAACTTCTTGTACTAAAACATATATTCTTGCACCAGAATGTTGTGGTTCCTGTACTGCATAAAGGATTCTTACAAAATAAATTTTCTTTGTTATACATAGGCTAAATTCACCAAAAAATTGCAAAATTTCAAGGATTTTCTTTTATTGCCAGTTTCCAGGTGTGATTGTGCTTTCCCGATCTGATCAAGTAAGGTTTTTAAGAATTCATCAGATCCTACAAAAATTTTTTATTAAGACTAATCTAAATAAATTTTTATGCCAGGGCTACCATAGGAATGTTAATAATGTCCTTACTGCAAGAATAGTGTTATCATGAAATAGTCAACAATCAAAACTTCCTTAAAGCATCTCAAGAGTAGCCTTTGTCCGTAGGTCTTCGCTTTCAATAGCCGCATTATTACAAATAAAAGTGACATTATTTGGAAGTCAAGGCATTAAAATGGATGGAAAGAGGAAAAAGAAATATGACAAAATGTTACCTTCCCAGGATGACCATTTTACCTTTACCCAAGTGTATAGTTGAAGCTTCCCTTGTTCAAGAAAAGTGAATCACCTTCACTAAGGGTCCCATATCCATGAAAACCTTCATATTTATAAGAGATAGAACTCCAAAGCACATTACTGAAAGGATATTAAAGCCATTCTCGGAGAGATATGATAATGAGTTCAGGGAAAGACAAAAACAACCAGGTAAATCATAGTGTAAATTTAACTTTAATACCATATGCATAGCCCTATCTCCAACAAGTGTTTATAGCCTCGACAGGGATGCCTTTTAACCCCACTAAATGTCTATGTCCCATCTATTAGATATAAATTCAAAGTAAATTGAAAGAATTTACATTTTTTTAGAAATTAATTGAAGGCCACTGCCCTAGCTTGGTAACCAGTTAACAACAATGTCATTCACAAGAACTAACAAGAATGAACAAGTCGGCTCATGATGAGACCTCTTGTCTTCCAAATTTTCAGCTGAAAGCCATTACCCTGGCTTGGTGACCAGTAGCAGTAATGTAATTCTCGTTAGGACCCATGATCATGGTAGGTCGGCTCGTAATGAGACCTCCCATCCCTCAATTAATCATTTTAAAAGAAACTTTGATTATAATTAACCTTAAGTAGGTTACTTAATAGGTGGGGAGGCAAATCTGCTCCTTAAGAGCACGGGATGGTGTTAAAATGTTTTAATTACTAATCTTTACCGATTGTTCCTTCTACCCTAAAGACTCATTTTAAGGAAAACATCTCGGATAATGAGTAAAAGATTCCTTAACTTGATCGTGCTAGGGTTCTCATAAGATCTCATTAGGGTTTTATGGGAGTGGTCCACCATAGGAGGCTCTTCATCAATACCTTCAAAGAGAAACTTGAAATGGTTTCTTGGATGATAGTTTGTTATAATGAATAGGTCAAAATTAATTTTTTAAGCTTATGAATGGAAAGTATTAAATATAGCAAAAAGAATCCCCCCTAACTAACCTAATGATTAATCTCAACCAACAATTAAAATCACTTTATAGGATATGAGGAATTAAGAGTGAATTGCTTCTACGAGTCTTACCACAAGAGTGCTTAATGATATAAATTCTAAAATTTGTGCCTTAAGAATTGCAGTTTCAAGAGTGATGTTATACAATTTTAATTCAAATGACATTTTTAGTCATCGCTCTTATACTACCCTACCCTAATTTAGAGAGAGGAAGATCTCCTTCAAGTGTAGGATTACTTCCAATGTATCCATGTGCGTAACAAAATGTTAAGTATACTCACACTTAGTTTTAAAGAATAAACTTCAAGACATACCAGACTATGAGCAGCCAGTTGCTGATTGATATGGTACCAAAAGACATTGAATGATGAGGGAATAAGGTGTGTTAATGACTCCTTGAAACCAGGATTCAATGGGATCCACATATTTATGATTCTCCAACTCATAAAAATCTTCCACAACTTGATAATGACTCCCTTGGAGGAATGAAGGATATGGTGAAAGACAAAAGAGAAACCCCTCAAGTTCGGGCTCAAACATTTTCTTTTCATATTGGCAAGAATTGTTAAGGGAAATTTTAGGGCTTTGAGTTTCAACAACAATTTTAGAACATGTTCCAATTGAAGATTCCTCCTCTGATGGTCTTTGAATTAGATCTTCCCAAGGTGAATGTTTTGTAGTGATAGGAGATGTTTCCAAACTCACCTCTTCCCCCAACCTTAAAGATATATCATTACACTCAGTAGGGGAATCAACGGGAAGAATAAGTTTTTTAAATTGTTGTGCAACCTGTTGGTTTGGATTAGGGTTTGGGATATGGTTTAGGCTAGGATTTTGATTTTGATTAGGATTTGGGTTAGGCTTTGGACTAGGGTTAGGTCTAGGGTTTGAACTAGGGCTAGGGTATGGATTAAGGTATGGATTAGAGCTAGGTCTAGGGTCTGGGTTAAAATATGGACTAGGGTTTGGATGAGGGCTAGGGTATGGAGTAGGATAAGTGCTAGGGTATGGATTAAGGTATGGATTAGCGTAAGGTTTCATAGGTAGTTGTGACCATGGAGGAGGATAACTTGGTGGTGCATTGGGAAACATTTGTGGTTGTTGTTGTTGATTTTGCATGAAAGAATGCCCTATGGAAGGGGCTCCAAACCATTCCTGAGGCCATGGGGATATTTGACTCGAGGATGAGGTATAGGGAGAGGGCCACTGTGGCCATGAAGTAGGGTATTCCATTGGAGGAGGACTAAAATTTTGCCACGAAACTGCAGAATTATAAACATGTTGAGGAACCTAATCAGGATAATAAACATTTAAATTCCAAGTATTAAATGGTGATGGGTTTTTGAGTTGTACCTAGTGGTTGATTTGATTCCTTATTTGATTTCCTAAGTACCTTTAGTAATCTTGGAAGTAATGGGCAATGTTCTGTTGCATAAGCGTCTTCACAAATTCTGCAAACTTTCAGGATACGAAGTGGACACTTTCCAAGGAAGTGTTTCTTTCTACAGTTGGCGCAAAATATCAACAATGGTTCTTCATCCTTCTTTTGTTCTTCCTGCAAATAATCTAATTTTGAAATCAAAGATTTAAGTATATTATCTTTATGTTCAAGCAAAATATTAAATTCTTCACTTGTGAGTTCTTCATTGGATGATTTATATGTCTCTTTAAAAGCATCAAAACTCCTCATTGAATGGTTCCTCAAAATACCATTTTCTTGTCTTCAACAAGCCAACTGGTATATTCTATCATCACATGGATTAGTATATATAGGGCGGTTCTTACAACACCTAGGAAATGAAATTCCTTTTAAAAAAACCAAGATATGCAGGAAATAAATAAATTCAAAGAACATAAACTTGCAAGAGAAACTAGGTGAAAAGAAAACCAAATGCAACAGGTCACCAAGGTATATCCCCTAAGCACCTCCCCGACAACGTCGCCAAATTATTGGGTGTAATATAAGGCATATTAATGGACCAACTTTTAATTTTCAATTCGGGAGTTTGTAATCTTAGAGGCGCAACACTGGAGATGCCAGAGAAGGACTTCAGCAACCTACAAACCCTACTTCTATCTTTCCTAATTACGTAAACAAAATCAAAAGAATGGAAAGCAAATAACACCAAAATAATTCCGGTGCCAGAATAAAAAAGGAAATTACATTGTGAAAACTCAATGAAAGGGACTTCAAATTAGCGTAAACAATCTTGATCACCAAAACATGGAAAAGAAGATATCTGAGTCTAAACGTCAATGCAGTCGTAGGACAAAGCAATAATTAAATTGTTAAGGACATTTGTCTTCATTAAAGATTTTAATTCCTGCATTGAACCATCGTTCCCACACTGCAACAACGTTCCTGTACTGGAATGATGTTCTTGTACTGAAGATGTTAGTTCCAGTCTTCGCAGCCTGTCACCAGGGATCAAAATGGGCTCTTACTATGTCTGGTTTTCAGAGATGTTTTGCACATGAGTTTCAGTTCAAATCATATCCTAAGTATGTTCATCAGAAGCATCTTATAAAGATCTTTCCAATGGTATATTGCACGCCCGAAATCGGTTCTTGGATCAGAAGATATGATCGAAATGAATGATGAATTCTTGGCTATGCATGTTTTGAGGTCATTTGCTGCACACAGAGACAAGTTTACTACAAAATCCGTTTCTCAAGTAATGGACATGAATTTTACAAAAGTGAAAGAGGTTTTTGTCAAACACATACCAAATAACAAAAACCTTCTTCAGTTTATGCACAGGTGTTACTATGTGGGAGATATGCAATGATATTTGAATCCTACATTAAAACAAAACAAAATTTGCATTTGTTTTACTGTTTTAGTCATTGTAGTGCCGTGCCATTTTACATAGATGGAAAGTAATTTTGAGAAGCCCAAGGAGGATTTTGTCAACCACGATCCATATAACAAAAACCTCTTTTAGTTTATTCACAGGTGTCGTGAATTGGAATATTTGACTAGATCATTACATCCTATTTTTACAGATTTAAATATTTAACAACGTAAACTTTGAAACGGAAACTAATATTGTTACCCGTTTCATAGAAATAGAAAAAAATTGACCTGATTTTGAAAATGGGTGATGCAGAACATGCAAAAAAAAATTAGAGCATAGTTTTTGGCACTTTAAATAATCGATACGATTACCCGTTTCATAGGGGTAGTAAAAACGTGACCCGATTTTGAAAAGTGGTAATGCAAAATACAATTCTTTTTTTTTAGGCATATTTTTGACACTTTAAATTTTCTTATGTATCAAATATAAATATTTGTTTTTAAATGTTAGCGATTTTCATGTTGATTTTGAAACGTGTTGATGCAACATGTTGATGCAGCATACATTTTTTTAGAGGACTTATTTTTCACACTCTAAAATTTATTATGTCTAATTTTTTTTAAAATAATGATTATTTAACGAATTTTCAAGTTGTTTTATTTTTTTTTTAAATGTTGATTTCTTAAAAAAAACAAATATAAAAATATATATTAAAAAAACACAAGAAACAAAATAATAAATGTTAAAAATAAATAAATTATCTCATAAACCATAAAAGAATTTGCAAAATATATATATATATATATATGAAAAAAAAAACCAAAAAACAAAAAACAAAAAACAAAACAAAACATTAACAAAAACTTAAAATAAAAACAAAAACAAAACAAAAAAAATTTAAAAAATAAACTAGATTTAAAAAAAAAAATAGAAAATTAACCAAAAAATAAATAAAAAATAAAAAAATTAGTAAAATTAATATTAAAAACATTTTAAAAAAACTATATATATATATATATATATATATATATATATTCAACAAAAAAAAAACTAAAAAACATTTTAACTTTAAAAAAAAACTATTAAGCTTACATTTTTTATTTAAAAACAAAAAAAATTAAAGATTAAAAAATTTTAAATTTTTATTATTATTATTATTATTAATTAAAAAACAAAACAAAACACATTAAAAAGAATCAGATTTTTTTATAATTTTTTAAATTATATATATATATATATATATATATATATATATATATATATATATATAAATTAATTAAATAATTAATTAATTAATGATTTAAAAAAATAATAATAATAATAATTGTTTACAAAAAAATATATTTAAAATTTTTTGATAATTTCTTTATGGTTTATAAAATAATTTTTTTTAGTATTTTTTATTTTATTTTTTGTATATATATATATATATATATATATATATATATATAGTAATCAACATTTTAATCTTAATTTTAGTAGTTTTTAATTTTTTTTGGGTTAATTTTTTTTTTTTTTTAATCTAGTTGTTTTTATTTTTTTTTTGTTAATGTTTTTTAAATTTTTATTTTTTTACATACTTAATTTTATAGTTTTTTTTTAATGTGTTTTTTTTTATTTTCCATATTTTTTTTTCTTTTGCCAATTTTTTTTATGCTCTACAAGATATATATATATATATATATTTTTCTTTTTTTAAATATGTTTTTTTTACTATTTATTTGTTTATAACTTTTATTTTTATTTTTAGTTTTTTAATTCTTATCGTTAATTTTGTTTTTTTTTTTACATTTTTATGATTGATTTTTTTTTTTTTAAGTATATATTTTAGTTTATGTTTTGTTATTTTTTTTAACTTTTTTTTTTTCTTTTGTGTTTTTTCATTGTTTTATTTTTTATTTTATTTTATGTTTTGATTTTTTTTTTTAATTTTAATATTTTTTGTGGTCATGATAAAATATTTTTCGCCATTATTTCGAAATGTGGAAATTTGACCCTTCAATCAAAAAAAAAAAGTGTTATCTCAGCGTCAACACTTTTCGTTTTGAGGGTGTTTTTTGGACAATTTTTGCTCAAAAAAATGGTTTTCACCACCATTTTTAAAACACGCTGAAAATTTACCCTACCTTACAAAAAAAAAAAAGTGTTATCCCAACATCAACACTTTTCGTTTTTAGCACTGTTTTTTATGTTTTTACGGGGTTTTTTTGCCAGAGTTCCCATTTTGAGTTTATAGTTCCCGTTTCAAAGTTTACATTGTTATTTAATGATTTCCTGTTTTAGAGATTATTTTGTGGCACATATTCCAAGCAACTGGAAACGAATTTCCAAAATTTGAGAGAGGTTTTTCTCAAATGTGACAATATCTACAAAAACCTCTTTTAGTTTTGTAACATGTGTTATGGTTCAAGAGATACGAGTTCATATTTGAGCCCTATTTTTAAAAATTCGGTCCAAATTTAATGTAACTGTTTCTATCTTTAGGGAGACGGTTGAGCTCAACTCCCTTAGTACAGGGATGAGCTAATTGTATATATTTTATGAATTTCAGAGTGTAGAGGGTTCGAATTTTTCAGCAGAGGAAAGCTGCTTTAGACTGTGTAAAGCTTTTTCTGAATATTATTTTTAATGGAGCAGTTTCTGTCTTTTAGATTTGAGATCCATCACGGTGTTTAATGTCCATCATGTGTTTGTTTTTCTCGTAAATTCACTTACATATTTTGTTTTTTCTGCTAATTCTTGTTACAACATTATCTAAGGGAAGTGTTAGGAATTCATCCACGCACGATGCTCCTCTTGGAATGATTTTATTGTTAAATGTAGTGGTTATCTTTGTAGAATCCATCCTCTGTTAGATGCTCTGTTGAGTAACCCGGTGTTTCTTTTTCTTCTAACACTGCCATTGTAGATCCATCCCTTGATTGATGCCTACAATGCAGCGGGATTTCTCCTCTTTCCTTCTCTCGTTTACATCTTTTATCTGGCTAAACATTGCACTTACTTTGCCCCTAGTTTGCCGGAAGAAACTAGCCTCGATTCCATAGCCCAATGGTCGCTTCTCTTGTTGTTTTCATCCCTCAACTTTCAATCAAATCCCCGTACTTCATAGCTAGCCTAAGATTCACTTATTGCAGCCACATTTTGTTGGCAAAGAGAGAGCCTTCTCTAGTCTGGTAGGGCTAGATGCCAGATCGAAAGCTTGGTCTGTGGTTACCTCGGAATTGTCTCTTCTCGGCCTTGAGGTTCATTTTGAGTTCTAACATATTGGCACCGTTGCCGGGGATGAGGTGACAAATCTTCTCCGGGAAAGATCGTTCAAGTTGCAGATCTGATTGCTGATGGTGGACAGCAGCCAGACACATATGAAGGCTAAAATCATTCACCTGGTGACTCCATTGTTCAAGATCCCAAGCTTCCAAGTTCAGAGCGACTTCACGGCCAAAGAATCCAAATTTCAGAGCATTGATGGTAATCACCAATGATAGGGTATGTGGAAAATCCTTTATCTGGGGAAATATTACTAACTTTAAGGAATGAGTTAGCGAAATTTCAGATTGATCAGAGTTTCTCAACATCAGTGTTTCATTGTTTGAAATCCAGCCGACTCACACCTGAAGGTAAAAATTGTTTTCTTGGTTTAGTTGCTAAAAGATTAGAAAATGAAATTGAACTATTAGATGTTCAAATTGAATCATATGATTTCCAAGATCCTAAACAGTTCTTGGAAACTCTCCCTCCTCCCAAAGAAGAAAAGGTAAGGCTGCCCTTGGATGGTTGGATTGAAGGATGTTTTGATTTACAGCAAGGATGTGACAATCTCCAGCCGAGAGCATATGTTAATGAGTTGGGGAAGCAGATAGAATATGGTTTTTATGATCCTATAGCAGCATATATGGAATATTTTCTTAAGTTAAATGAAAAACCAGATTTCCTTTTACAGAGCCAGAGGTACTATGTGTATATATTGCTAGAAGAATTTCCAATTATGTTCTGGTTCAAACACCATCAAACAACCGCATCATTACAACAACTGCTTGATTGTTTAATTTGAGACTTTAGTATCACTTGATTCAATGATTTTGTAGTAGATTAGTGTAGGATAAGTGTGTAATAAGCTTGCTGGACAGACATCCATCTTCGGTTTGGTTGTAATTTTTTGACCGTATTAGCCCAATCAGCTAGACACTTGGTCTACGGTGTTCTTGACACCTCCAAGGAGCTGCCATCCCCAATAAGGCTAATGTTAGTTCCAGTCTTCACAACCTGTCACCAGGGATCAAAATGGGCTCTTACTATGTCTGGTTTTCAAAGATTTTTTGCACATGAGTTTCAGTGAAAATCATATCCTAAGTATGTTCATCAGAAGCAGCTCGGAAAGCGCTTTCCAATGATATATTGCACGCCAGAAAATGGTTCGTGGATCAGAAAATATGATCGAAATGAATGATTGATTCTTGGTTATGCATGTTTTGAGGTCATTTGTTGCACACAGAGACAAGTTTACTACAAAATCAGTTTCTGAAGTAATGGACATGAATTTTACAAAAGTGAAAGAGGTTTTTGTCAAACACATACCAAATAACAAAAACCTCCTTCATTTTATGCACAGGTGTTACTATGTGGGAGATATGCAATGATATTTGAAGCCTACATTAAAACAAAACAAATTTTGCATTTGTTTTATTGTTTTAGTCATTGTAGTGCGGCGCCATTTTACAACAGATGGAAAGTAATTTTAAGAAACCCAAGGAGGTTTTTGTCAACCACAATCCATATAACAATAACCTCTTTCGGTTTATTCACATGTGTTGTGAATTGGAATATTTGGCTAGATCTTTACAGCCTATTTTTACAGATTTAAATATTTAACAACGTAAACTTTGAAATGGGAACTGATATTGTTACCCGTTTCGTAGAGATAGCAAAAAATTGACCCGATTTATAAAAGGGGCGATGCATAACACACAAAAAAAAATTAGAGCATAGTTTTTGGCACTTTAAATAATCGATATGATTACTCGTTTCGTAGGGGTAGTAAAAACATGACCCGATTTTGAAAAGTGGTAATGCAGAGTACAATTATTTTTTTTAGCATATTTTTGACACTTTAAATTTTCTTATGTATCAAATATAAATATTTGTTTTTAAATGTTAGTGATTTTCATGCTGATTTTGAAACGTGTTGATGCAGCATACCCTTTTTTTAAAGGACTTATTTTTTACACTTTAAAAATTATTATGTCCAATTCTTTTTTTTTTAAATTATGATTACTTAACAAATTTTCAAGTTGTTTTATTTTTTTTTTTAAATGTTGATTTCTTAAAAACAAAAAAAAACAAATATAAAAAATGTAAAAAATAAATAAATTATCTCATAAACCATAAAAGAATTTGCAAAAGAAAAATTAAAATTAAAATATATATATATTTATATAGAGAGAGAAAAAAAAAACATTAACAAAACAAAACATTTAAACAAAAAACTAGATTAACCAAAAATAAATTAAAAACTAGTAAAATTAATATTAAAAACATTAAAAAATAAACAAAAAAAACTCAAATTAAAAAATAAAATTAAATATATATATATATATATATGAAAATTTTAAAAATATATATTTTTTTTCAAAAAAGAAAAAATAATAATAAACATTTTAACTTTTCAAAAAATATGTATTTTTAATCTATAAAAAAAAAAAACCAAACTTTTTTTATTAAACTTACATTTTTTATTTAAAAACAAAAAATTAAAGATTAAAAAATTTTAAATTTGTTTTTATTAAAAAAAACAAAAACAAAAACAAAAACTTAAAAAATTAAAAAATAAATGAAAAAAATTATACATATTTTTTAAACATTTTTTTTTATTTGAAAAAAAAAATAAACAATTTTATTTTTTATTAAAAACTAAAACATTTAAAATTTAAATATTAAAAAAATAAAAATATTATTAAAAGAATTTGATTTTTTTTAACGTATTTTTTTTATTTCGAAAAAAATAAAAATAAACAAAAAATAAAATACGGTGGCCACTCCGCTCGCACGCCGCCTGTGGTGGCGCGGCCCTGGGCGGAGGGCCTACATGCAGACCCTCTGCCCAGGGCCACGCCACCATGGGCGGTGGGCGAGCGGAGGGGCCACGATTAAAAAAAATTAATAATAATAATTGTTTAAAAAAAAAAAAAAATTTAATAATTTTTTTATGGTTTATGAGATAATTTTTTTTTAACATTTTTTATTTTATTTTTTGTATTTTTATATATTTATTTTTTAAAGTAATCAATATTTTAATTTTAATTTTAGTAGTTTTTAAATTTTTTTTGTTAATTTTCTATTTTATTTTTAAATCTAGTTGTTTTTAATTTCAATTTATTCTTTTTTGTTAATGTTTTTTTTTTTTTTACGTACTTAACTTTATAGTTTATTTTAATGTTTTTTTTCTTTTCCGTATATATATATATATATATATATATATATATATATATATATATATATTTAACTTTTGCCAATTTTTTTATTATATATATATATATATATATATATTCCATTTTTTTTTAAATATGTTTTTTTTTTACTATTTATTTGTTTATAATTTTTATTTTTAGTTTTAGTTTTTAATTCTTATCGTTAATTTTGTTTTTTTTTTACATTTTTATGACTTTTTTTTTTATGTTTGTTTTTTTTTGTCTTTTTTTATATATTTGATTTTTTTTTGTTTTCTAATTTGATTTTATGTTTTGTTTTTAGTATACATTTTAATTTATGTTTTTTTTATTTTTTTCATATTTGATCCCTATTTTCAGAAATTTGGTCCAAATTTAATGTAACTGTTTCTATCTTTAGGGAGATGGTCGAGCTCAACTCCCTTAGTACAGGGATGAGCTAATTGTATATATTTTATGAATTTCAAAGTGTAGAGGGTTCGAATTTTTCAGCAAAGGAAAGCTGCTTTGGACTGTGTAAAGATTTTTTTGAATATTATTTTTAATGGAGCAGTTTTAAATTTGGGATCCATCACGGTGTTTAATGTCCAACATGTGTTTGTTTTTCTCGTAAATTCACTTACATACTTTGTTTTTTCTGCTAATTCTTGTTACAACATTATCTAAGGGAAGTGTTAGGAATCCATCCACGCACGATGCTCCTTTTGCAATGATTTTGTTGTTAAATGTAGTGGTTATCTTTGCAGAATCCATCCTCTATTAGATGCTCTGTTGAGTAACCCAGTGTTTCTTTTTCTTCTAACGCTGCCATTGTAGATCCATCCCTTGATTGATGCCTGTAGTGCAGCGGGCTTTCTCCTCTTTCCTTCTCTCATTTACATCTTTTATTTGGTTGAACATTGCACTTACTTTGCCCCAAGTTTGCCGGCAAAAACTAGCCTCGATTCCATAGCCCAATGGTCCCTTCTCTTGTTGTTTTCGACCCTCAACTTTCAATCAAATCCCCGTACTTCATAGCTAGCCTAAGATTCACTTATTGCAACCACATTTTGTTGGCAAAGAGAGAGCCCTCTCTGGTCTGGCAGGGCTAGATTTCAGATCAAAAGCTTGGTTTGTGGTTACCTCGGAATTGCCTCTTCTCAACCTTGAGGTTCATTTTGACTGCTAACATATTGGCGTTGTTGCTAGGGACAAGGTGACAGATCTTCTCCGAGAAAGATCGTTCAAGCTGCAGATCTGATTGCTGATGGTGGACAACAATCAGACACATATGAAGGCTAAAATCATTCACCTGGTGACTCCATTGTTCAAGATCCCGAGCTTCACAGTTCAGAGCAACTTCACTGCCAAAGAATCCAGATTTCAGAGCATTGATGGTAATCACCAATGACAGGGTATGTGGAAAATCCTTTATCTAGGGAAATATTACTAACTTTAAGGAATGAGTTACCGAAATTTCAGATTGATCAAAGTTTCTTAACATCAGTGTTTCGTTGTTTGAAATCCAGCCGACTCACACCTGAAGGTAAAAATTGTTTTCTTGGTTTAGTTGCTAAAAGATTGGAAAATGAAATTGAACTATTGGATGTTCAAATTGAATCATATGATTTCCAAGATCCTAAACAGTCCTTGGAAACTCTCCCTCCTCCCAAAGAAGAAAAGGTAAGGCTGCCCTTGGATGGTTGGATTAAAGGATTTTTTATTTACAGCAAGGATGTGACAATCTCCAGCCGAGAGCATATGTTAATGAGTTGGGGAAGAAAATAGAATCTGGTTTTTATGATCCTATAGCAGCATATATGGAATATTTTCTTAAGTTAAATGAAAAACTAGATTTCCTTTTACAGAGCCAGATGTACTATGTGTATATATTGCTCGTAGAATTTACAATTATGTTCTAGTTCAAACACCATCAAACAACCGCATCATTACAACAATTGCTTGATTGGTTGATTTGGCACTTTAGTATCACTTTATTCAGTGATTTTGCAATAGATTAGTGTAGGATAAGTGTGTAATAAGCTTACTGGACAGACATTCTTTAGCATCTAGTTTACAGTTTGCAGTGTGTGATTTTCAGTGTTTGGTTTGGTTGTAATTTTTTGACAGTATTAGCCCAATCAGCTAGACACTTAGTCTACGGTGTTCTTGAAACCTCCAAGGAGCTATCATCCCCAATAAGGCCAATGTTAGTTCCAATCTTCGCAATCTGTTACCAAGGATCAAAATGGGCTCTTACTATGTCTAGTTTTCAAAGATGTTTTACACATGAGTTTCAATGAAAATCATATCCTAAGTATGTTCATCAGAAATATCTTTCCAATGGTATATTGCACACCTGAAATCGATTCCTGGATCAGAAGATATGATCGAAATGAATGATTGATTCTTGGTTATGCATGTTTTGAGGTCATTTGCTACACACAGGGACAAGTTTACTACAAAATTAGTTTCTGAAGTAATGGACATGAATTTTACAAAAGTGAAAGAGGTTTTTGTCAAACACATACCAAATAACAAAAACCTCTTTCATTTTATGCACAGGTGTTACTATGTGGTAGATATGTAGTGATATTTGAAACCTACATTGAAAAAAAAAAAATCGCATTTGTTTTACTGTTTTGGTCATTGTAGTGCGGCACCATTTTATAACATATGGAAAGTAATTTTGAGAAACCCAAGGAGGCTTTTGTCAACCACGATCCATATAACAAAAACCTCTTTCATTTTATTCACATGTGTCGTGAATTGGAATATTTGACTAGATCTTTACAGCCTATGTTTACAGATTTAAATATTTAATGATTTCCTATTTTAGATATTATTTTGTGGCACAGATTCCAAGTAATTGGAAATGAATTTCCGAAACTTGAGAGAATTTTTTTTTCAAACATGAAATTATATACAAAAACCTCTTTTAGTTTTGTAACAAGTATTATGGTTCAAGATATACGAGTTCATCTTTGACCCCTATTTTCAAAAATTTGGTTCAAATTTAATGTAACTGTTTCTATCTTTAAGGAGATGGTTGAGCTCAACTCCCTTAGTACAAGGATGAGCTAATTGTATATATTTTATGAATTTTAGAGTGTAGAGGGTTCAAACTTTTCAACATAGGAAAGCTGCTTTGGACTGTGTAAAGCTTTTTCTGAATATTATTTTTAATGGAGCAATTTTTGTCTTTTAGATTTGGGATCTATCACGGTGTTTAATGTCTAGCATGTGTTTGTTTTTCTCGTAAATTCACTTACATACTTTTTTTTTCTACTAATTCTTGTTACAAAATTATCTAAGGGAAGTGTTAGGATTTCATCCACGTATGATGCTCCTTTCGCAATGATTTTGTTGTTAAATGTAGTGGTTATCTTTGCAGAATCCATCCTCTGTTAGATGCTCTGTTGAATAACCCAATGTTTCTTTTTCTTCTAATGCTACCATTGTAGATCCATCCCTTGATTGATGCCTGCAGTGCAGCGGGATTTCTCCTCTTTCCTTCTCTCATTTACATCTTTTATCTAGCTAAACATTGCACTTACTTTGCCCCAGGTTTGCCAACAAAAACTAGCCTCGATTCCATAGCCCAATGGTCCATTCTCTTGTTGTTTTCTACCCTCAAATTTCAATCAAATCCCCGTACTTCATAGCTATCCTAAGATTCACTTATTGCAGCCACATTTTGTTGGAAAAGACAGAGCCCTCTCTGGTCTGGCAGGGCTAGATGCCAGATTGAAAGTTTGGTCTGTGGTTACCTCAGAATTGTCTCTTCTCAGCCTTGAGGTTCATTCTGAATGCTAACAGAAGCGATGTTCCTGCACTGGAAGTGTGTATTATGCCTGCACTAAATATTTCGACCTTCATACAAGAGCTCTGATTTCCTGTACCAGAGCACTCTATTCCTGTACTAGGATATCGGTTCCTGTACCAAAACAGAGGTTCATGTACCAAGAAATCAGTGTTCCTGTACTTGGTTTCCAAACCACTTGTAGAAAATGAAAAGGGTGTTAACTAAGAATAAATTGCAAGGTGAAACAGAGTTGAGAAAGTAAACATTCATAAGAAAAAGACTCTTTAACTAATCATGAATTCATAAATGAAAGGTACTTCAAAAGTTAAGGAGAAAATCATTGCTAGAACAGGGAACCTCTTTCATGTGAAAAATAACTATCTGATTCAAATACCATCAGCCTTCTTCCTTAGATGGCTATTATTATGTAAATTAGATATGCACTTATTATAAATAAAAAATTTCGCTTAAAGTTCCCTTTAATAATTTCAATGTTAAACTGAGTTACTTCCACAAGGGAAACAAGTGCAAGTACAGATCTATATAATGAAAACAGTGTTTCATCAGAGCTCATAAAGATAAATTCATTCTAAATTGAACTTCCATGCTGAGAATGCTTAGAAACTCACTCAGAAATAAAACACAATTTTCAAAAGAAAACAAATGAATCTTGCAGGTAATAAAAGGAATTGCAAAAGTAAACTGAGCAACCTTCACTTGCAGAAATGAAAACGCATTGGTGCAAGCAACTAAAACACACTCGTTTTGCGGAAAGGAAATTAAACATGAATCAAAGGAAAGCAGAGTTAACCCAAAAAGTGGGAAATAAACACACCCAAGTCTGCACATTTCAGATCTGAATCACACATCTTACAAAGAAGTCAAAGACTGTTAACTATGAAAGAACAAAATTTAACCTGCTCAAACCTTGCATAAAAATAAGTTTAACACACCTATGAAAAAGGGAGAATGAGCAGGGTTGGATGGGCCCTAGCCAACCAGCTTGTTTCCCTGTTATGAGATTTGGATAATAAACTAATCAAATAACGCATCACATCAAATAATGAAACATGAAATAAATAACTGGCATAGCTCCTTGTATTAACTTAATCACTGCAAATGTACATCGTGAATATCTGGATCTAGCCCATAAGCATGGAAATACCAAAAGTTACAGTATATATCAAAAATTCCTCAGTGTATTGCCCCCTTAATTCTACCCTAGAATCCTTAATTTATACATAAAGAAATCCACTCTCCGATGTAATAAAACTTAACAGAAAAATACACTTGAACAATGATTGACCTCCATCTTTAGTTTATTCATAACGCCCCAAGCCTAATACAGAGAATGGAACAAATCCTCGATAATAGATGCGCACCAATCTTTAACAGATATGATATTTTAGGAGTAAATCGGTCGGTTGTCCACCTAGTGTAGGAACAATGGACGGCACACGAATGACGATCGGTACAAGAATGACAGTCAGTACAAGAACGATGGACAGTATGAGAACTTCAGATCCTACATCTCTATCACATCCATAATGCTGCAATCCTGATGCAAAAAATGTAACAAAATCTCAGCGGTAGGTGCGTGCCATTCCTCAACAAATATGATATTTTTGGAGTGAATCCGGAATGAATCGTCTAGTTGTCCACCTGGTATAGGAATAGCGGGCAGTACAGGAACTGCGGATCCTGCACCAACTGAAATTCACTTTAGATTAATGACATTTACTCACCATGCCTTAAGGAAATATGAAAAGGTAAGTTACAAAGGAATTTAAATATATTTAACCTTTTTAATAACAAATAAGCCCCTATGATCCATATTCAATAAAATCACAGAGAGAGACCAAAAATCATGTGTAAAGGTTTAATTTTAATTGTAAAACAGAGGCTTAGGTAGTGTAACTAGGAAACAGATAGGGTTAAAAGAAAGACAATTGTGGTGACCAACAGTGACAAGATTGGTCTTGGTTACAAAGAAAAATTCGAAAAGGAGTCAAGTCCTTCTATGACAACTAAAGAAGATGGATATGCAAAATCTACCAAGCAGGTAGATTTCCTGGCTAGATCAAGAGATCAAGATTCGTAGGAAGAACCTTGGAAGACGATTCCTCGAAGAAGATTTCCTCCCAGGTATAAACTTATCTTTTATAGCCATTGTTATTCATATGGAAAGTTTGGATATAGAGTTGCAGAATGTCGCATGTATGTTTGGAATGAATATAATTCCAAGAGATATCTTAGAAATGGATATTCCAGAACTCAGCAGAACATCAACAAATATGATCATTTGAGAGATGATGTTGAATGTTACAAATGTAACAATTTTGGACATATGGCCAAGGATTGTAAATTTTTTTACAGGTACAACTATCAAGGACCATTGCATCTGAATGAACCATTCAGGTACAATCATTATTTGCAAAACCCTAGAAGAAAATTTGCAGGATCACGAGACAGATTACACGATGATTTTGTCAGAAGAGAATACGTTCTAGATGGGCCAAACATTGAATGTTTCAAATTCCATAACGATGGCCATAGTGCTCGCGGTTGCATATATCAGATGGAATCACCTATGGACAACATTGAATACTTCAAGTGTCATAACTATGGGCACATGGCTCGAGATTGTAGGAATAAGAAAGTCTGGAAAAGGAAATAGGTACAGGAAGACAAAGCAGATAACAAGGTTTCAGCATTTATGCTTTCAGGATTTGTAAAAGCAAAAGGTAATGAGGAATTAGCAGTCGCTTCAGATAATGACTCAACTAAAGATGGAACGTTAGGTGACTCACTCTTTTGAACAATCTGGCTTGTTGACTCCTTAATGTTTGCAGAGGAGGAGTCTATGCAGTAGTATATGGCACAAGTCTAGGATTGACAAGAAGGTAGTTTGAACAAGATGGCAGTTTCATTACAGGTTCAGGGGGAGAAAAATAGTTGAAGGATTACAGGTTACTAGGAACAAGGCAAGATTAGTCTACAAAGGATATGCGTAGGTTGAAGGAATCGGTTTTGAAGAAACATTTTCTCTCGTTGCCAGAATGGAAGCTATCGGGATGTTTCTCGCTTATGCTTGCTCGAGAAAAATCAAGGTCTACCAAATGGATGTTAAGTTATATTTTCTAAATGGGGAATTGGAGGAATAATTTTACATGGAAAAACTTGAAGGTTTTCTTATCTCTAACAAAGAATACTACGTCGTCAAATTAAAGAAGGATCTATATGGTCTCAAGCAAGCTCCTAGGGCTTGGTATGTTCGTCTTGACAGATATCTATATCAATATGGATTCAAGAAAGGAAGTGCTGACACCAATATTTATGTGAAAGTGGATCGAGATAACCTAACAATTATCGAAGTATATGTGGATGATATAATCTTTGGAAGAATTGATGAAAGATTAAGTAAAGACTTTGCCACAAAAATGCAAAGCGAGTTTGAAATGTCTATGATTGGAAAATTGACATAATTTTTATGGCTTTAGATTTGTCAGCAGGATAAAGGAATATCCATATATCAAACCAAGTACATCAAAGAAATGCTCAAGAAATTCTAGATCGAAGATTGCAAGTCAGTCCTTACTTGCATGGTAACATGTTGCAAGTTAAGCTTACAAAATTTTTCAAAGGATGTGGACCAAAGGTTGTATAGATCCATGATTGGTAGTCTCTTATATGTGACAGCCTCTCGACCTGATGTGATGTAGGAAGTTTGACAAGTAGTAAGATTCTAAGCAGCACCAAAAGAATCTCATATTATTGTCGTCAAAAGAATTCTTCGTTATCTTAAGGGCACAAGGGAATATGGTCTATGGTATCCCAAAGGAAATGATATGGTTATCCAAGCTTATACAAATGTAGATTGGGCAAGAAGTGTTGATGATCGTAAGAGTACCAGTGGAGAAGCATTCTATCTAGGTGGTTGTCTTGTTTCATGGTTAAGTAAAAAGTAGTCTTCAATTTATTTATTCACAGCAGAAGAAGAATATGTTGCGGCAGCAACTTGTTGTATGTTGTGGGGAAAAGTATCCGACTCGGAATGACCCTATCCCTACTCTAAGGGTGATAGTACCTCAGCAACAACAGAAAGCAAAGCTATCTAAGATTTCTTCTTTATGAAAGTAAAGAGAGGAGAAAGAGATCCACCGACCGATGTCTTTCGCTATTGTTGATCCAGTCTTCTCTCCTTGCTGCTTGCTCCCAGCTCCTTGCTCTTTCACTGGCCCAGCTACACAAAGATCCTGCAAAAAGGCAAGAGAAGGAAACTACAAGAAGCATACATTCATAACTGATTCAAGGATTAGAATAAATCAAATACACAAGTACAACAATACATCATTGAAACACATGTATATAGAAGAACCTCAAATGCTTTATTAATGGAAGAAGTAAAGTTTTGAGAGTGTTACAACCATAGAGGCCCAATCCAGCAACACCTCCCAGCAGCAAGAAATCTCCTCTTCACCTCCTTCAAAGAAATCACCCAATAGCTCTAAACTCAAACCAACAGCACTTCCTTGCTTTGCACAAAATTCCAGCCCCCTTAGACCTCATGAGAGAGCTCTATATATAGGATAAATGGAGAAAGGATGAGTCAGCTTGAGACTGACATGAAGCTGCCTTGTGTCCTCTCTCTCTTCAGTTAAACTTCAGTTCTTGAGTCCACTTGGAGATCCTTGCTTCCACATGGAGATCAGGGACCTCTTACTCATCATAGGGCGAATTTGCTGATCCAAGTGTCTTTTGGAAGCTTCCTGGGCATCTGACACCTTGCAGAATGACTGTGCCACTTGGCCAATCTCGCCCAGCGCAGGTAGCCTTCAGCTCTTTTGACATTCAGCGCAGGTACAGAGTGGAGCAGTTGACATTCAGCGCAGATGCTCAATGGGGCAGCTGACATGATCTTGAAATTGCCTGTTTTTAAGTGTTTTCAGGTGGAGAACTGATCTGAAGTGCTGTGGTTTGCTGACCTTGTTCCTCTAGGGGTAAGAACAACATGTTTAGGGACTTTGGATCCCTGTAATTATCGACATTTCATGCTCCATGCTGCGAGGCACAAAAATGTCTATAACATTGTACTCAAGTTCTTTGGATGAAGCAAACTTTGCAAGATCTTCAAGTCAAGTTTGATGAGCCTATTCCAATATTTTGCAATAACACCAGTGCCATCAGTATCTCCAAGAATATTTTGATGCATTCCAAAACGAAGCACATTTTGATTAAATATCATTTCGTTAGAGAGCAGATCGCTGAAACAAATATCAAGCTTGAATATGTTGGCACAAATGAACAAATTGCTGACATATTTACCAAACCATTACCTTGTGAATCATTTGAGTATCTTCGCAAAAGCTTTGGATTCTCCCAAGTTCTCATTATACTCTTTCTCTTATCTAACTAAGTAGAAAGGGGGAGTGGAGGTGTGTACAGGTCCACAAGATGACAGTTTGTTAGGGGGAGTTGCTCTTTGCCATTGATGACAAAGGGGGAGAGAAGGCAGTAGGAAGAGGTGTCATGATCGTAGGGGGAGTACTTGTGTTTCGATTAATGCAAAAGGGGTAGGGGGAGTAATAAGCATTTCATGACTCCTAGATCTGTCATATCAAACTCTGTTTGCATTGCTGCTTTGAAATATTCTAACATCATATTTCATGTATAAAGAAGATCATCTACATAAAGGCATACAATAAGAATTTTACCTTCATGCATTTTGGTATACAAAGTTGGCTCATGGTTGCTTCTGCAAAAGCCACTTTTGATGAGATAGGTGTCAATGCGAGTGTACTAAGCTCTTGGAGCTTGTTTCAAACCATACACAACTTTCTTCAATATGTATACCTTATGCTCCTGTCCTGGAACTTCAAAACTAGGAGGCTGCTCTACATAAACTTCTTCCTGCAATATACCATTTAGGAAGGCATATTTTACATCAAGTTGATAGACTTTCCATTTGTGTTGAGTTGTTGTGGACAAAATGGTTCTGACAGTGTCTAACCTTGCTACTAGAGAAAAGGTTTCACCATAGTCGATACCAAACTGTTGTGAGAATCCTTTGGCAACCAACCTTGCCTTATGTTTCTCAATCTCTCCTTTTTCATTCAGCTTGGTCTTATATACCCATTTTACACCAATTCTGGTTTTGTCTCTAGGGGCAGCTAATTCCCAAGATTGATTCTTCTCTATGGCAACAATTTCATGGTTCATTGTATCTACCCAATGCTTTTCTTTAACTGATTTTTCAAAATGAGTTGGTTGAGATGAAATAATTGCAAACATATTCTACTAGTCAAACTCATGCTCCTACTCATATATTTCTCTGACGCTTCTTGTTTTTTGATTGTCTTCTAAAGATTTTGAATCACTGGTGGATTCACTGCTTGAAGATGTACCATTTTCATAATGGTATGGATCTTATTCAACTTGAAATCTTGGTTTTTGTGGTGATAAAAACACTGACTTGAAGCTTCATCAACATGATCAGACCAAGATTTATTTTCAAAAAAAATTACATCTTTGCTTAAAACAAACATCTTGGTAACTGGATTATAAAGTCTGTAGGCCTTTGACTGCTCACTATAGCTTACAAAAATACATCTTTCACTCTTATCATCAAGCTTCTTTCTTAGCTGCTCAGGTGGTGGGCTCCAGTATTGCAGCAATAATGCTGCAACTCCTGGGACTCCCTTCTTTACTTTTATCAACCCGGTAGTTCGTAACAAACTTGGAAGCGACGGTGTTGTATGCACAAGTACTAGCTCTTGCCGCAGCTGTCACTTGGTCAGCTGGCACAAGTCCGCTAGGAGCTTAAGCCAACTTCTATGAGCTCTGAGAAGAAGCTTTTTAACTGATGGACGAAAGCTAACTCAAAGAAGGCTGATCTACTTGCAGAAAGAAACTGGAAAGCTGAAAGGAAACGTAAACCCTAGCAAACCCTAATTTTACCAGCTAGCCCTACTGATGCAAGAAAGAGGATGCAAGCTACTGGAAGAGATGCCATTGACTTCTAGGAAGGTAAAATGCATGAGTCTAAGTTACTTCTATAGTAACATCTGAAGAAAAACATCTTTTTGTATTTTTGAATAAGTTTCCAGAATTATCATGCATGCGATTTAACTATTTTTGACTGTGCAGAGGTGGATTGGCGAGAGAAAATGCTTGGAGGAGTTCGGGAAGGTTTAGAGAGGGCCTAAGGGGGTCCCTAACACCCTTCCAGAGAGTTTCACAGAGTTTAGCTATCAAGAAACCTCATTCATGAGCTTCTACAGGAAGTCTGCAAGGGTTCTACAGGATGTTCTGGAATTTCTACAGGATGTTTGTAATTTTCTACAGGTTGTTCAGAATTGGGATTTTGGAGGATGGATGGAGGAGGAAAGATGAAGGAGTGAGTATGGAGGTAGGGCAGGGGTGTGAGGAGGTCCAGGACTTGGTGGATGGAACTGAGGAAAGATGAATATGGCTGGATTTGTTCAAGGAGGAATGAAGCAATGTTGCACAAAAATTAGGGTTATGTGAGCAAGTGTGGCAAACGTGAGGCAAGAATCCATGTTAGGGATGGAGCAGATGGGATTGATGGAGTATGGGCAGGTAGAGAAGTGGTACGAGTGCTCTGCAAGTTGTTTTTCCAACTGAACCAATGAAGACTAGTAAAATCAGAGACCTAGTTACATTAACCTAATATGATCTAGCTAACACTAAAGAGAATGAACAAAAGTTTATTTGCAACGAAACCATGTATACTAATTATGCAGTGAAGTAATCAAGAATTTGAACATGTAACCAACTTCTGCAAATAAAAATCGAACACTAATGATTGCATGGCAAAGCAAAGACAGTGTTTTTGTTGGCAACAAGGTCACCTTGATCCCAGCTCCTGATCCCACTGAGGGAGAGGTGAAATCAGAGGTGCTTGATAGCCTTTTCTGAAGCTTGTCCCTGTTAATAACCTATCAACTCAATCTGAACATCAAAAGTCTTTCTAATCATCAACAGTGACCTAGTTAGTCAGCAAGATTTTAATCTACTTAACAGAAATTATTTTGCAAAGACATAAAAAGCAAATAATAGTACATAAGGAGGCCTTGGCACTTGGGTTGGGCCCAACCCCAAGAGCTACAGGCTCCTATAAAGAACTCAGAACTGATGCCAAGTAAAGCTGCTTTTCATTACTCAAAAATAATCATCACAAGAAAGTTATACAGGAGTAGCTACAAGAAAATGACAGCACTATAGTGCAAAACCCAAAAGTTCCAAAAGTAAACTATGAAGGTTGAGGCCTCCCTATTTATGCCCTATGAGGGTCCTAGCAGCCCTCCTTAACTCAAGGGACTCGGTTGTTCAAACTGCCAATAAACAGGCACTCTTCACAAAGCTTCTCAGCTGCCTTTAAGATTCGTTTTGGTGGCATGCTGAGCTCCGAGTTGAGGGTGGAGATTTCGAGGAAGGGCCATTAAATGCAAGAGACAACCTCCCTATGAATCCTCAGCCTTGCTTCCTCATGCTTGGCTGTCACTTGGCTCATAATTGCTTGGCTTTGCTCCAAAATTTGTCCAAAAAAAACCTGAAATAACCACGTATTAACCTCCTTGGTAAAGTGACCACCCTTATTCGTTCAAATAACATAAACATACTCAAAAACATGCATAATCTATGAAAAATGGTGGATTTATCAAGAAAGATTAGGCAAAATGAGCCCAATAAGTTACCCAATTCGGGTCTCATCATCACCCCCCTGCTAAATGGGTTGCTCATCCTCTGAGAAACTAGTCCAGCTCATCATCCTTTATGGATTTGACCGCCTCCCTCACGTGCCAGGCCTTCGCGGTGATATCTTCTTCCCGGTCATGGAATCCTTCTTTCCTTTCCACTTCCTCCCATTGTCTATCTTCCTCCTCTTCCTTAACTCCTTCTAGTAATCCCAAAAGCAAAGGAGGACTGAATTTGAGGCCAATCCAATTGGCCTGCATATTTTGCATCAACTATTTGTAGAGAGGTACCCTTGCCAAGGCCTCCCTCATCCTGGTGGGAGAGTGGTATTCTCTTATCTTCAAGCTGTGAGGCAGGGTGTTCCACTGCCTTGTGCAGGCATGCAGGCAGTTTTCCCCCAACAGTCTCTCCATGTCCTCAAAGTGGGCAATAGCTTGAGCCTGTTGCTCAATGTATTCTGGTAAATCCTGAGGGTTGTTGGCCAAGTGTTGGTGGGCGCTTATCACTGCTGAGGGGTCATCCGGCTCTGCTCTGATCATTAGTGGCTCACTGAGTTCTCTGCTCATAATACTGCGGACCTCTGCTGCTCTCTTTTCCTCATGATTCATCCAAGAGGCCATGGCCATAAGTTGGACATCTCCTATCACAGTGTTGGGATCCCATGCATTCATGTTTGGAAGGGCTAAATTGTGCAAATAAAACTCTGATAATTTGGCCCTGTCCTCTAATGAACTACTGCCACATAAAGCTGCAAATTGATGATAATTTTGAAATGGAGTGATGCCCCTTTGGGCCAAGGTGTTGATCTGAAACTGCAACCACTGATCCTTAAGGTATAGGGCATATGATTTGGCAGGCTGCCTACACTGCAGAGCTTCCATTGCCCAACTGGCCATGCAGGCCAGTTGGGCCTCCTTGTCTTGTACCTGTTGTTTCAGAGACTGTATCTCCTAGCCTGCTTGCAATTCCTTCTCCTGTAGCTGTCTATTTAGTGTCTCAATTTCAGCCTGCAACCCATCTCTCTTCTGTTGTTCATCAGGGGTTTCTTTGGCTGTTATGGGCTCCTCCTATTGCTGTTGTTCTCCTAAGATGTGAGGCCTGTCTTCCTTCTTCTATCCCTGTAACTGTAGCTGTTGTCTAAGCAGCTCATTTTCTTCCTGTAGCTTGGCCCGCTGACAGCTCTCCACATGTCGTACCATAGCCAATTCCCTTCTCACCTCCTTGAGTTGTTCCTCCAAGGGACCTATATCTACCACCCCATTGGACTTAGTGATTTTCATCCAAGTGTGGGTCCTCACTCTCTCTTCTTCTAGTGCAAGTAAAAGTGGCACTGTGAATTTTTGGGGAATGATCCTTCCGGCCTCTAAGAATTTATAGTAGGAGCCCAAGCTGGGCTGGGGGCTAGGTTCCATAATTTTCTCCACTTTTTCTTCCTCCTGTGGTGATTTAGCTACCTCCCCTTCCATTTCTTCGGTCTCCTTTAGCCTAGCCAGTGTTTCCTGTAGAACAATCTCAGCATCCTGTAGAGAGGCCTTTGTGTCCAATATTTTCATTCTTTCGCTCCAGGTGGATGTCTTCGGGCTTCCCAGTTCATAGGTGATGGATGCCTTTGAGGGATACCTCTCCTTTTGTGTAGCTGGGGTGTCTAAAATCGTGATTGGCTCGTTTGATGGTGGCTGGGGTCTGCCAGTTTTTATCCGCATGCTCCTTCTTGTCTTGAAATACATGGAAGGCTCCCTCTTCCGCTTCCCTTTTTGCTTTGGAGAGGTACTTAGGGTAGCCAACACAGTTGTTGCCTCCCTAGCTAAAATCTCAGGCGATTTTTCCTTTTGTTTCCCTGTTTCCAGACTTCCTGTAGAAAGTCCTGTGTCGGCTGTTTTCTAGCTTCCTGTAGAAACTATTTTTTGGCTCCCTGTAGAAACTATTTTCTGGCTTCCTGTAGAAATTGTCTTCACTGTTTTGGTCTGCTTGGCTGGGGGTGCCTTCTCTTTTAATTTTGGTGTGGTTGTCTTGGTTGTGTCCTCACTTGCTTGCACTTTTTCAGTCCTCTCTGCCCTACTCTGCAATCGTTTCTCCCTTGGTGTTGGCGCCTTTGTTCCACCCACAGTTTTGGGCTCAGTAGCTTGGCCTTTCCCTCGTTTCTCTTCTTGTTCTTTCTGTGGTGGTCTGTCCTGTGTTTCCTTACCCTTGGCTTTCTCTTCTACCTCAATGTGCTCCCTTTCTTCACTGCTGGATGAAGTGAGTTCCTCGGCCAGAATTCGAATATCATCATCCTTGGACATATTGCGAAAAATCTCCCAGGAGAGAGGGACAGTGTAGGTATGGAGGGCATCTTCCACTAGAAGCTTGATAAGCCCATGATGGGCTAGCTGATCCGGTGTCCCTTCCTTCAATTTTGTGCCACACTCAATTAATGATTGTAGGAGGAAATAGGGGATGCTTAACTTCTGTTCTAGGGGTAAATCCATCCCATGTCTGAGTTCACTTAGCAACCAGAAGTGATAACCGTATACAATACTAAACCGCCCCTCACAGGTAATGTATTTCATGATCTGAAGACTGACCTCGCTCCAAAAAGGATGTAGGCTGGCTCTCCGGACCCCATTCTTATCTTCTGAAAACTGTTCCTCTGGTAGGAAGAATTCTTTCTTGGCTTTTTGGCCCAATGCCCTCTCCTCTTTGCTCCAGGGTATCCCTAATGGCAGATCAGTAACCCAACTTATGAGTTTTGGGGTAAGCTTTAGGGTCAACCCTTTGAAATTCAAAGTGGCTAGTGTCTTTGATTTAGGCTGCAGGGACATTAAGAACTCTTCTGTTACCTCATCGTCATGACCTTGACTTCTGTCATAGAAGGTCATCCAATTGGCACGGGTGAATAGGTTCACCACCTCGGGAGTTTCACGCAATTTTCTGGAATCTGAGGGTTCCTTTCTGATAAACCCTCCTGGCATGGTGGGAGTGCTCTGTTTTGGTTTGTGCTCTGATCAACAAGGGAAATTCTGTTTATGGTTTCCTCCCCTGAACTTTGAAGACAGTATCCCTCAGGTGTTTATGTTTCAACATTGCACCAATTCCCTGGTTTTTTTTTTTTTTAACTCAATTGTCCGTGTACAGAAGGAAGACTTGGGTTTCCCTAGACAGAGTGCAAAGCTCAATTTCCACCCCCAGCATACATATAACCATGTAAAATTCACATTTCTCTTACACAGGTTAGCCCTAACAGTGCTTTAACTTTTCTACAGGAGGAATTTTCTTCAAGAACCGTGGAGAAAAACTTGGACGCAAAACCAACGAAGAAATTTCATGCAACCACAAGTAAACTGCTATTTTGGTCTCTAACCCTCCAATTCAAGACAGCTCAATTCACCATGTTTTCGACATATACCATGCATGGGAAGGGTGTTTTCGAGCCTACCTCTCTTCGAAACTCCAATTTCGACGCAGAAAGTCCAGGTTTCTCTGCTCCGGGAGGCTATGTCGTGTTTCCTGTAGAGCTTCTTCCTGTAGAATGCTTTGCCGGCTTCTGGACGATGTTACGGCGCTTCTGAATGAGCCTGGGACACGGGAGAATTTTGAAACAGTGCAAGAAGCTCGGGCTAACAGACTACGGAGGAGGAGGACGCGTACTTTGCTGAGAACGGTTGCAAGTGTAAATGACAACGGTTAACATGAGTTCTTTGGCCGAGCATTTTTGAAATACGGAGCAATTCATGGCGAGGGGGTGAGGTGGTCAAGCCGATCCGTTAGCCAACGCCACATCCATCATTCCCCTACGTGTCTCTGACCGCCATTTCCTTTCTCTGCCATTAATCGTCGCCACCACGGCCAATCCCGCTGATTCTCCCCGACTGGACACTTCCCACGTGTCGGTTGCCTATCTCTTTTGGAAAATTCGAATGTAACTGAGTTCGTTCGGATCCCACGAAGCCATTCGACTGACTGTGGGTGGCCAGTTGACTGGCCACCGAATTCGTTCAATCCGAACCATTTCACAGACATGCAATTTTCGGAATATAGCCTATGCAATTTGACGAATAAGTTTAGACACTTACCTGTGTGGCCTTGGACGTGTTCTGCAGGCTTTGGGACGTGGAACGATGGCTTTGCTCGCTATTGCTTCGTGCACCGGTGCTGGAATTCCTTCTTTCATTGGTTGATGTTGTATGCACGGCTTTGGGACCCGATCCTCTGGTTGTAAACGCTGCATGCACAGGCTCTGTCTGATTTCAGCTGTCAGGAGGTGTTCACATCCAAGCGAAGTTTTTTACATGTCCCCTATGTCGATTTCAGCTGCTATGGACTCTAGAGTATGTGCTCCAGACGGATCAGCTGCTAAAGGATTCCTATAGGATGTCCTGTAGCTGCTTCTCCTCCTGGGATGCATGATTAAACGAGCAGGGTTTTATTTGCTGATGAATATTCCTGATGGAGCTTTGACAGATAAAGTGTGCGAGCCTTTTTGTGCTTGATTTATCACTTGGGGAAAAGAAAAATTCAATCTGAGGAAAACAGTATTTCTTGTATGACTGAAGGAACACATAACCAGATGGTTGCAATGGCGGTGGAAAGAGATGAAATAGGTGATGGATGGAAGAGAGGGGTGGCTGTAGGCCTAATCAACAGACTCTAAGCTTCAAATCCTCTTCCAAAATCAAATTTGGCCTACCTGAATGCTCTACAGGATGTTTCCTATAGAAATGCAGAACTTCCTGTAGAAAGCCCCAAAACTTCCTGTAGAAAGCCCAGAACTTCCTGTAGGAGGTGGAATCTCGACCCGAATGTGTTCAAATCCTGGGAAAAGTGAGTGGCTATGGAGGGAGTGTCTGTAAGGATGTCCTGTAGCCTGGTACGAACCCCTGTCCTCATTTTGCGTGACCTTCTTTATCTGCAATGTATCCCCTGCAACCTACAATAATTTTACAAGGATTAGACCTGTTCTTTTTTCTTTTTTTCTTCCTTTTGTATTTTCTTTTATTTTCTCTTTTTTTTTTGAGAGAGAGAGAGAGACAGCAGGGGCGCCTTCATGAGGTTTTCAACCCCACTATCTGCCCTGGGCGCCTCAGAGAGGTTTTCACCCAGGGATCTTTTTATTCCCTTTCTTTTATTTTCTAAGGGACAGCATGGGCGCCTCCATGAGGTTTTCACCCTCACTGTCTACCCTGGGCATCGCAGAGAGGTTTTCACCCAGGGATCTTTTTATTCCCTTTTTTTTTATGATCAAGGTGTGGGCGGAATAGAGGCAGGGCCCTGCTCCACTACCAGCACTGATTTTTCCAAAGTTTCAATGAACTCCTGCCTCGAAAGGGGTTTCCTGTAGATTTTCAATCGATGCCCATTGACAAGCATGGGGATGGCTTCTTCATCAATGGTCCTGATAAGGACTGAACCATTTTCATTGCATTTCTCCACTGTATATGGTCCTAACCATCTTGTCCTCAACTTCCCCTTGAAATCCTTGTATCTTGAATCATACAGCAGCGCCCAATCTCCTGGCTGGAATTGCTTTTCATTAAGGTGTTGATCATGCCATATCTTCCTCTAGAGTTGAACTACTTTGAGAGGAGGAGGGTCTGCATTATTTTTTCATCTAATCCATTCAGCTGCAATAATCTTTCACGTTGAGCATGGCTGAGATCTAGGTCCAGCTGAGCTGCCACCCTCAATGTGTTGTACTCGAACTCTATGGATAGCAAAGATTTCTTCCCGTAGACCAGCTCATAAGGTGTGAAACCTGTTGTAGTCTTCCAAGTGGTTTTGTAGGCCCAGGTGGCCTCAACCAGGCGATCTTCCCAATCCTTTCTGCTTCTGCTCACCACCTTAGTCAAAATCCCTTCCAATGCTCTATTAGTGACTTCCACCTACCCATTTGCTTGAGGATGATATGGGGTGGAAGTCCTGTGCTTGATCTTGTGATGAGAGAGCAAGTCTTCAATCAGGTTGGAGGTGAACTGGCTTCCTTGATCGGTGACTAACTCTCTTGGTTAGCCAAACTTGTAGAAGATATTTTCCCTTAAAAACTAAGCCACCTTTTCTTCTGTCGCTGCTTTGATTGTCTTTGTTTCTGCCCACTTTGTCAAATAGTCGATGCACACAATGATGTAAGACCTTTGCTTTGAAGGCGGGTTGATAGGACACACAAAATCCATGCCCCACTTCTCAAATGGCTTGAAGGTCACTTGAGGTTGGAGAGGCATTTCATCCCTTGGAGTCGGTTTCCCCATCCCCTCACATCGGTCACACTAGCTGATGTATCTTCTAACATCTTGATGAAGAGTAGGCCAATAGTAGCCTGCCTATAGAATTTTGAAGGCAATCCTTTTTGCTGCAAAGTGGCCTCCACAAGATTCGTCATGACAGGTTAGGAGGATGTCAAAGACTTCCTCCTCCCTAACACAACGCCTCAAGATCTGATCTGGGCCAAGTTTAAACAGGTTTCCCCCGATCCAAGTGAACGGGGCACTCTTCCTCACAATTATGCTCTTCTCCTTTGAGGATAGATGCGGAGGGAACTGTGTTGAGACCAAGTAATTTGCTATATCAGCAAACCATGGAGAGAGTATTGAGATAGCAAATAGGTGTTCATCTGGCGTCTGGTCATCCACTGTCCCTTCTTCACCTACAGGCAAATCCAATCTAGATAAGAATTCAGCAACAACATTTTCCTTACCCGGCTTGTCGACAATAGTCAAATCAAATTACTGCAACAAAAGTAACCATCTAATCATACAAGCTTTGACATCAGGCTTATTCATTAAATATCTAATCGCAGCATGATCAGTGTGTACAAATGTTTGATAACCAGTGATGTAGTGTCTGAACTTGTTTAAGGAATGGACTACAGCCAGGAATTCTTTCTCGGTTACAGTATAGTTCATTTCTGCCTTGGACAAGTTTTTGCTGACGAAGTATATGGCATATGGTAGTTTCTCCTCAACTTGTCCTAAGGCTGCCCCTATGGCTTTGTTCGAGGCATCAGTGTGGATGTGGAAAGGTAGGGCCTAGTTTGGACCTCTCAAGATCGGGGTGGATACCAGCTTATCTTTCAACTCTTCCAGAACCCCTTGATAGTCATCAGTCCATTTGAACTCAACGTCTTTCCCTAAGAGGCCAAACAATGGTGAGGCTAGCTTGCTGAAATCTTTAATGAATCTTTGATAATATCCTGCTAAGCCTAGGAAACTTCGAACATCTCTTAACTTTTGGGGAGGTTGGACCTTTTGGATGATAGCAATATTATTAGGATCCACCTGTAATCCTTGCCAAGAAATGGTATGACCTAGCACAGTCCCTTCAGTCATCAGGAATTCACATTTTTCGAGACTGAGGGACAGGTTCATCTCAATGCACTTGGTTAGAACTTTTCCCAGATTAGTCAATGCTTCTTGGAAGTTGGACCCATAAGGAGTAAAGTCATCCATATAGATTTCTACCGAATCATGGACCAACTCAGAAAATATGCTCAATACTGCTCTCTGGAAAGTGGCAGGAGCATTGCATAGCCCAAAGGGAAGGACTCGATAGGCAAAGATACCCCATGGAAAAGTGAAGGTGGTTTTATCTTGGTCCTTCGGGCTGATTTGAATCTGATTATACCCGTTGAACTCATCTAGGAAAGAGAAGAACTTCTTCCCTGCCAGTCCATCCAACACTTGATCTATGAAAAGCAAAGGGAAATGGTCTTTCTTGGTGGCTTTGTTAAGTTCTCGGTAATCTACACAGATTCTCCACTTCCCGTTCTTCTTGGGCACAAGCACTAGAGGTGAGACCCACTCACTATCGGAGATGGGGTAGATGAATCCTGCATCCAGCAATTTTTGCAATTCTTCTTTGACAATGTCTTTAAGGGTTGGATTCATTCTCCTCTGAGGCTGCCTGACTGGTTTACAATCTTCTTTAATGTAAATGTGATGGGTACAGACCGAAGGATGGACTCCTTTCATCTTCTTATAGCTCCAAGCGAAAGCGTCCAGATGATTTTTCAGTAAGCTACACAGCTCCTTCTCCTAGGAGGGAGATAGGGAAGAGCTGATCTTGAAAGTCCTTTCGAGGCCAAACTCCACATTCTTAACTCTGGGAGAGGTCGGATCAGTCACACAGAGGTCCACTAAAGTGTTGTCTTGGGTATCTTCCACCAATTCCTCTAAGGACAGTGCACTAGGAGGTGGATTTTGAATCAAATTCTCAATCAAGTCATCCTCGGTTTGAGGGCCTCCCCTAGTGGTTTCTACTGTGCACAATGGTGCAGAGTAGACCTCATCCTCATCTCCCTCTTCCAACCAGAGTGGTAAGTCATGTTCTAGTAGAGGTTGGGCAGGAGGTTATATGACTAGCTGCTTGGACATGGGCCCATTCTTGATGGTCATGCTTCCAACTCGATAATTGATGTAAGCATCCGCAGTGGCTAACCAAGGCCTTCCCAAGATGAGAGGGTATCCAGTGAGCTTTACCTTTGGCTGAAGGACCAAGAATTCCACAGGGTACTCCCAAGAGTCAACAGAGACCAAGACATCTTCCACAATCCCCTCGGGAGTCACGGTGGAGCGATCTGCTAACTGCAGGACTGTCGAGATCTTCCTTAAGGAACTTTGAAGGTTGAGTTTAAGCATGGTTTCCCTATTCATCACATTAATGGTAGCCCCTAGATCAATCAAGGTATGGTGGATAATGGTGCCATTGATGTGGACATCAACTACAAGACTCCCAGGGTCCAAATACTTTGGACATATTACTTGCCCCAACATTAGATCGGACAGTTGTCCTATGACATTGATAGTCGAGGCATCTCTCTTTCGCCTGCCTAGGTGCCTGAAACACTTCTCCTTAATCAATTTGTTGTATATTGGTACATCTTTTATGGCCTGGAGAAGTGGTATTTTCACACACAACTGTTTAAGTTCTCCCAGAAGTTCAGTCTCCTCTGGGCTTGGTTGCGTGGTTACTGTTAGTCGCTCAGGAAAGGGTGGAATGGCTTTGGGTTCACTTTCCTGTTTCTCTTCCTTGTCCTCTGGGGGAGGAGGTTGGCGATCTGGAAGGGTCTTCCTAGATCACAGGTTGATCTCTTAGATCTCCACAGCATAGGTAGGGCAAGTTGTCTCCCTAGTGTATCCCTGTTGGGCCTATCAGTTGTTGGGGTTCGGGTTTGGTTGAGCAGGCATCTGGGGTTGTCTTGGAGGAGCAGGAGGTAATGGTTGTGGCTGAACCGGTGGCGGAGGCAGAATGGCAGGAGGAGAGTTGTATTGGGGCCTCCACCCCGATTGAGGTGCATTCCACTGAGGTTGTGGCTGGACATGTGAGTGAAACGAATGAGCAGTGGGTTGAGTATGGTATTGAGATGGATAATACCACGGAGGAGGTGGGGACCAAGAAGTATGAGCAGGCGGACCCCAAGAAGGTATGTGAGTAGATTGGTTGGGGCTATAATAAGCTTGGGATGTCCCTTTCATCCCCTGCTGGTAAGGTCTGGGCCCATGCGGCCTCCTTTGGTTGAGGAAGTAGAGAGGTTCAGTGGTTGCCTTAGTCCCTTGGTACATGGCTTTAAATCCGGGCAAGGTTGGGCATTGGTTTGTGGGGTGGCTTTCCTCACAAACGAAACATACCTCTACTGAGTGCAATGGACACTTGTTCTTAGGGTGCATCCTCGTACATCTGGGACAAAAAATGGCCAAAGCCCTCTCAGCTTCCTCTTTCTTTTGTTGGATTCAGAAGGTATCAAGTTGCATGGCAATGGTCTGTCTCATCTCACTTTTGAGGTCTTCCATCTGATTAGCAAATTCATGCTTGGAGAAGGTGGTACTAGCTGAAAGTGGATTCCCCCTACCTTTTTTCCGGGCTACCCTAGAATGGTTTCTAAACACAGTCTTTATGTCCTCATAAGGTAGTTGGTAGATGTCTCCTCCAGCTAGCATGTGAAGGGTATCTAGAAGGCCTTCAGGGACTCCTAGGAGCAGAACCTGCTTTAGAGATTCAGGGTCAAGTGTGCACCTGGCCCGTTTATAGCTAAGTTGGAACCTTTCCTCGTAGTCTTCTAAAGACTCATCATTTCCCATGGTCATCCGAAATATGTCTCCTTTTGTTTCCTTTGACCTACAGTAGTCCCGGTATTTGTTGTTAAAGGCTTGCTACATCTGAGCCCAAGTGGTGATATTGTTTCCAGGTAACCCCATGAACCAGCGTAATGCTACATCCTTGAGGGTAGAGGGAAAAAGTTTCAACTTTTGCTCGTATTCTGCATAGTCATAAGTTCGACAAAGGACAACAAACTCAAATAGGAAGGTATTAGGGTCTTCAGTGGTCAATCCATGGAAATGAGGTAAGGATGAGGGACTAATGTTCTTCATCTTCATGTCCCCGTTGGTCTCTCGGATGGGGAAGGTACCTTCTATTCTCTCATCATCTTCTCTACCGTTTCTGTTTTCAGCCATGGTCTCAAAAGGAATGTTTTCTTGCTCTTCTTCTGTTATAGGATCTTCGTATATCTCAGGAGGTTCACCTATAGGTTCTTTTGGGTCACTGTCACCAAAGAAGAGAGAAGGGTGACTCAATGAAGTGGTGGGGGTGTTGGGTAGGAATTTTCCAGTATTATCTCTGTTCCTACGAGGCATGAAAAGATTTTTGGTTGCTTTTGCTTTTTTTTTGCTTGTACCTGCAAAACTGAAACAGATGGAATTGCAACTAACTAAAATCTATCTTGCGGAAATGAAAATGCGGAATTGAAATGAAAGCAGGAAAGGACTAATCTATTTTGTTGAAATCAAATTGCATGAATGAAATGTTATTCTACGCTTGCAGAATTAAAATTCTATTCTATGCTTGCAGAATTGAAATTGCGGAATTTAAAGGCTAATCTATGAAAGCAGGAAATGTCTAATTTACTTTTGCAGAAATGAAATTGCATAATGGAACTGAAATAAACTACTTAGTAGAAGGTTGGAGTAGAAAAATAGAAGAAAAGCAGCAATCACAAATACTCTGACGCTTCCTCGGCAATAGCGCCAAAAAGATGGTGGGCTCCAGTATTGCAGCAATAATGTTGCAACTCCTGGGACTCCCTTCTTTACTTTTATCAACCCAGTAGTTCGTAACAAACTTGGAAGAGATGGTGTTGTATGCACAAGTACTATCTCTTGCCGCAGCTGTCACTTGGTCAGCTGGCACAAGTCTGCTAGGAGCTTAATCCAACTTCTATGAGCTCTGAGAAGAAGCTTTTTAACTGATGGATGAAAGCTAACTCAAAGAAGGCTGATCTACTTGCAGAAAGAAACTGGAAAGCTGAAAGGAAACGTAAACCCTAGCAAACCCTAATTTTACCAGCTAGCCCTACTGATGCAAGAAAGAGGATGCAAGCTACTGGAAGAGATGCCATTGACTTCTAGGAAGGTAAAATGCATGAGTCTAAGCTACTTCTACAGTAACATCTGAAGAAAAACATCTTTTTGTATTTTTGAATAAGTTGCCAGAATTATCATGCATGCGATTTAACTGTTTTTTACTGTGCAGAGGTGGATTGGCGAGAGAAAATGCTTGGAGGAGGTCGGGAAGGTTCAGAGAGGGCCTAATGGGTCCATAACACCCTTCCAGAGAGTTTCACAGAGTTTGGCTATCAAGAAACCTCATTCGTGAGCTTCTACAGGAAGTCTGCAGGGGTTCTACAGGATGTTCTAGAATTTCTACAGGATGTCTGTAATTTTCTACAGGTTGTTCAGAATTGGGATTTTGGAGGATGAATGGAGGAGGAAAGATGAAGGAGTGAGTATGGAGGTAGGGCAGGGGTGTGAGGAGGTCAAGGACTTGGTGGATGGAGCTTAGGAAAGATGAAGATGGCTGGATTTGTTCAAGGAGGAATGAAGCAATGTTGCACAAAAATTAGGGTTATGTGAGAAAGTGTGGCAAACGTGAGGCAAGAATCTGTGTTAGGGGATGGATCAGATGGGATTGATGGAGTATGGGCAGGTAGAGAAGTGGTACGGGTGCTCTGCAAGTTGTTTTTCCAACTGAACCAACGAAGACTTGTAAAATCAGAGACCTAGTTACATTAACCTAATTTGATCTAGCTAACGGTAAAAAGAATGAACAGAATTTTATTTGCAATGAAACCATGTATACTAACTATGTAGCGAAGTAATCAAGAATCTGAACATGTAACCAACTTCTGCAAATAAAAATCGAACACTAATGATTGCATGGCAAAGCAAAGACAGCGTTTTTGTTGGTAGCAAGGTCACCTTGATCCCAGCTCCTGATCCCACTGAGGGAGAGGTGAAATCAGAGGTGCTTGATGGCCTTTTTCTGAAGCTTGTCCCTGTTAATAACCTATCAACTCAATCTGAACATCAAAAGTCTTTCTAATCATCAACAGTGACCTAGTTAATCAGCAAGATTTTAATCTAATTAACAGAAATTATTTTGAAAAGACATAAAAAGTAAATAACAGTACATAAGGAGGCCTTGGCACTTGGGTTGGGCCCAACCCCAAGAACTACAGGCTCCTATAAAGAACTCAGAACTGATTCCAAGTAAAGCTGCTTTTCATTACTCAAAAATAATCATCACAAGAAAGTTATACAACAGTAGCTACAAGAAAACGAGCTGAGAAAATGACAGCACTATAGTGCAAAACCCAACAGTTCCAAAAGTAAACTACGAAGGCTGAGGCCTCCTTATTTATGCCCTATGAGGGTCCTAGCAGCCCTCCTTAACTCAAGGGACTCGGCTGTTCAAACTACCAGTAAACAGTCACTCTTCACAAAGCTGCTCGGCTGCCTTTAGGATTCGTTTTGGTGGCCTGCTGAGCTCTGAGTTGAGGGTGGAGATTTCGAGGAAGGGCCATTAAATGCAAGAGACAACCTCCCTACGAATCCTCACCCTTGCTTCCTCATGCTTGGCTGTCACTTGGCTCATAATTGCTTAGCTTTGCTCCAAAATTTGTCCAAAAAAACCTGAAATAACCACGTATTAGCCTCCTTGGTAAATTGACCACCCTTATTCGTTCAAATAGCATAAACATACTCAAAAATGTGCATAATCTATGAAAAATGGTGGATTGATCAAGAACAATTAGGAAAAATGAGCCCAATAAGTTACCCAATTCGGGGCTCATCATCAGGAACATGTGAAAATGCTACTGATCCAAAAATTCTAAAGTGAGATACATTTACCTTTTTACCATCCCATTCTTCTTAAGGTATTATATCTTTGAGACTGGTTGTTGGAGATCTGTTGAGAACATAGAATGTTGTCGAAACTGCTTCAACCCAATAATTGTTTGACAACTTCCTCTTACAAAGCATACATCTGGCCATGTTCATGGTTGACTAATTTTTCTTTTCTGCTACTCCATCCTACCGTGGAGTATATCTTGTTGTGTTCTGCATTATGATTCCTTGTTGTTGACAAAAGGCTTTGAAGTCATTGGAGTTGTACTCTCCTCCTCTGTCAGATCTAAGTACTTTCAAAGGCTTTCCACTCTACTTTTTTGCTTCTGCTTTGAATTCATTGAACCTTGAGAATGTATCTGATTTATTTTTGAGAAAATACACCCATATCTTCCTGTTATAATCATCAACAAATGTTAGAAAATAAAAATTACCACCAATAGACTATGTTTCATTGGGCCACATATATCTATGTGGACAAGCTCTAAAGACTCTTTTTCTCTAGAGGAAGATGTGGGAAAATTGTCTCTTTCATGCTTGGACAGAACAGAAATTTCACAATTATTGTCTTTTTCATTCATAGTAGGGAGACCAATGATGATTGAATTTTTATGAAGTTGACTTATACCCTTGAATGGTATGTGACCATATCTAGAATTCCATAGCTGAGACTCATCTATTCTTGACACATTGCGGACAAAATATTGTGAGAGATTTCGACTTCTAAGAGTCAAAGGAAACATTCTATTATTGGTTTTTTCAACCTTTGCTATCAGTCTTCTATTGGGAGGTTTGTCACATATATTGATCTGAAAATCACTCGTGAATGATCTCAGTTAATTAATGAAGGTATTACAGACTTATGTGTTGGGGTGTGCCTATGTTATTTTAAGCAACAGATCGATAAGATTCCGAAATACACAGGCACTTGAAACAGTAAGAGAGACACAGTAAGCAAATACAAAAAAACAACAAATTTAATAAGGAGTTCACCCAATCCTCCTGGGCTACGTCTCCTGGTCCAGCCTTCAGTGGTGGCCATTCTATTGTGTCTTAAAGCAAAGAATTTACAATAAGGAGCTCCATTTGAGCCTTAACAAATAATGATCAATAGGATTGTACTTGGATCCCCCCAAGTCTCTAGAGTACATAGACTCCCCTTACTGAATCTCGACCTTAACTAGTCTCAGTGGTATGAGTCCAATTTGGTACTCAATACCCAACAAGAATACACTGAGGAGTTGCTTGAGCCTCTCAAGCCTTCTTTGGAGTTCACATACTCTCAGACTCTCTCTGTTTTGTTTGCTCGATGTTGCCTTTGCTCTACAGGTCAGCTCGGATTCTCTTTTCTCTGCAATTCACTTCTTTCTCTACTTCTGTCCCCTCTGCTCTTTATCTATTTGTGTCTTAAAGCCAATCTTCTCCCTGACTGTTCGTTTCCACTTTTCGGCTCTCTGGATCACTTGCCCCTGTCCGCTAGATTTCCCCTACTCTGCGTCATCATCGTTGTGTAATGCCTCACAGAGAGGTGGCCACCTATTTCCCCATGAACTGAGTGTCAGTTCTCTTTGAACGGACGTTATTTTCGTTGCTCCAAGATTTCCCGCGAAACTGATTCCTCTACCAACTCATTGGTCATGTCGGACCCCAAATCTCACGTACCTCAGTCTATTTCCCCATCAAATCCGGTCTTCCATCAGGTTGATTCTCTGTCGTTGATCTGGAGCCTCCAGATGCTACAGTCTCTGTCTATATCGCGCAGGTAAGTTGCTCGACCGTTACTCATGCGATGTAAGAAGTTTTCTCTCTCATCTGTTGGACGCGTGTCACCCGGTGTGTGGCATCACGCTGAATTCAGCCAAACCCACTTACTGCTCGAAGTGCATGTGATATCCTGCCAGTTTTGGGCGTGGGACTCGCCTTCTGACAGTTTCTGCACGGTTTCCTATTTTCCTCGTGACGGAGTGTTCAGGGCTTTCCTTCACTGAGAGTTTTTCCATACGATACGCGAATAGCGCTTTGGATCTGGGCTTCCGATTGCCAATTTGCGTTCATGCGCGGTCTCCATGGGCCAACGGTCAGCACGCTTTGACCGAGGGTCCTTATTGTTCTATGTTGGCCAAAAATTGCCATTGTCCAAAGGTCATTTCTGATAAGCTCATTATTCATAAGATTTTGAAGCCTAGCATAATTTGAAACAGTCATGGAAATGTTTAAGGATCCAATTCAGATCACAGCCTTCCCACTAAAAAAGCTTTTGGGCCATCAAAAGTTGGTTTTCAAGCATCAACTAAGTGAGGGTATAGCTGTCTCACTTGTCCAATCTCTATCCATTTTGCACTACTTAGCTTGGAACCCTTGAGTCCAATCCTGTGGTACTCAACATCTCCCCAGCGCGTTGTCCTCACCTTCCTATCCAGAACTGTGTCTTCCTGAAATTCATTGAGATATTCAGGTAACAGATCATCAATAGAAGGCAATTGACTCTGCTCTTCGGGATTGTCAATTAATGAAGCTTCAAATAGTCTCAAGCTGTCTACATTAACGACTGAGTAGATGTGCATGTAAGCTGGTAAATCAAGGCAAAAATCATTCTCACCAATTTTCTCAAGTATCGTGAAAGGTCCATACCTTATTGGCTTTAACTTTCTACCTTCACCTTGCATTCTGTCCTTGCTGATATATAGCCAGACTTGATCACCAACTTGGAAACTATGCTCCATCCAATGCTTGTCATGCCTTGCCTTGTATTTGGCTTGGCTCTTTTCCAGCTGTTCCTGTACTACCTAGTGAATCTTTTGGATTTGTTCAATGAACTTGGTTGCCTTGTCCACATCACTATGTCCATCAACTGTTATGTCTTTACCAAAGACAAAATCCAAGGGAGACCTTGGTGTGAAACCGAAACAGGTCTCAAAAGGAGATCTCTGTGTAGAAGAATGTTTTGCTCAGTTGTAAGCATGCTGCACATAACACAAATGTTCATCCCAAAGTTTGGGATGGTTCCTGCAATAGCCTCTAAGCAACTGGATCACTGTCCTGTTGACTACCTCTTTCTGGCCATCTGTTTGTGGATGAAAGGTTGTGCTTTTCTTTAGTTTGTTGTCCATCAGTTCCCACAGACTCGACCAAAACTTCCCAACAAATCGGATGTCTCGATTAGATACAACGGAAGTGGGTAATCTAAAATGAACCCATACATGCTGAAAGAACAACTTTGCAGTTCGTTCAGCTGTAATTTGCTTATTACAAGGTATCAAAATACACATTTTGTTGAACCTATCCACAACAACATATAAATAGTCATGACCTTTCCCAGATTTAGGCAGTCCTCCAACAAAGTCCATGGAAACACTTTCCCAAGGATGAGAAGGAACCGGTAGTGGAGTGTACAAGCCTAGTTTTCTATTGTTGGGCTTGCTTTTAGCACACATGGTACACCCTCTTACATATCTATAAATTGTCTCATTCATTTTTGGCCAATAACAAAATCTTTGCAGTTGTGCAACTATTTTACTTACCCCAAAGTGACCTGATATTAGAGAAGTGTGTGCTTCTCGTATTATCTTTACTCTTTCAGTTTGCGGAATGCATAGCTTCCCACAATGATACAAGAGTCAGTCCTTAACATGATAATCCAATTCTTCTACTCGTTTGCCTTGACTTAAAGTTGCATATACATCTTTGAAATCTATATCTTGAGCATATTGTTCAATGTAGCTCTCATGCAGTACTGAATTATGCTTAAGTATAGTGGATGCATTTATAATAGGTCTAGATAACATATCTACAACTTTATTGTGTATGCCCTTTTTATATCTAATGACTAAATGAAACTGTTGTAGAAAACCCATCCATCTATAGTGTCTTGATTGCTGCAACTTAGTTTGGGAGTGTAGATATTGAAGTGGTTGATGATCAGTATGTATAACTGTCTCTTTGCCCATTAAGTAATGTTTCCACTTTTTCACACTCTGTACTAATGCATACAATTCTTTATCATATGTGGGATAGTTAACTACTACAGAATTAAATGTCTCAGAATGATAACATATGGGTTTACCGTGTTGTATCAACACTGCTCCCATGGCATAGTCATTGGCATCTGTTTGGATTTCAAATGGTCTTTGAAGATCGGGTAGTGCTAGTACTGGTGTTCTACTAATCTTTTCTTTCAAGGTGTCGAAGGCTTTCTGTTGTTTTCCTTCCCACTGAAACACCTTGTTCAATCCTATCAAAGCATTTAAGGGAGCTGCAATTAAGGAAAAGCTAGAAATGAACTTTCTCCAATATTGTGCTTCTCCTAAGAAGCTTCTCACTTCTGTAGAAGATTTGGGTTTAGGCCAGTTCACAATGACTGCAACTTTAGAGGGATCTATCTTCAATTCACCACCCCCTACTATATGACCCAAATAATTCAAAGATGTTTTGCCGAATTCACATTTTGAAAGTTTAACATAAAGGTTTTCTCTTTTCAAAACATCTAGTGTCTGCTTAACATGATTTAAATGTTCTTCCCACGTTTTTCTAAATATAAGAATGTCATCCAAATATATAATAACAAAATCATCAAGAAAATGTTTGAGTACATCATTCATTATTCTCATGAAAGTAGCAGGAGCATTAGTTAAGCCAAAAGGCATAACTAGCCACTCATACAATCCCTATTTTGTTTTGAAAGCAGTCTTCCATGCATCTTGTTCTACAACTCTGACCTGATGATATCCACTATGCAAGTCTAACTTGGAAAAATAAACAGCTTCTTTCAATTGATCTAATAGATCATCTATGCAAGGAAGGGGATAACGATTTTTTATCGTTATCTTATTTACTGCTCGGTAATCAATGCACATTCTCCACGAGCCATCTTTCTTTCTTACCAAAACGATTGGAGACCCACATGGTGAAGTGCTCGGTCTGATGAACCGCTTCTCAAGCAACTCGCACCTGCTTATTGATTTCTGCATTCTCTAAAGCGGACAACCTGTACATTCTGATGTTAGGCAATGGAGCATCTTGCTACAAATTAATATCATGCACTATTTCCTTTTTGGGTGGCAGACCTTTAGGTTCTTAAAACAAGATATCATATTCTGAAACAAATTTTTCTAAATCAGCTTGCTGTTTAGCATCACAGCCCTCAAATACATTGGTTTTATCAGGTTTCTTTTCCTTTACAACCATCAGTAAGAATTGTTTGCATGAATTTACAATTCGTTTCATCTGCCCTGAGTTTATGAGAGTATAATTATTCTTGAGCTTATGAGCTCTTACAAAGTATTTGATTCCATATTTAACGAGTAGATACTTGTTCTCAGCTCTATAGAAAATAGATTTTCTATCATACAAGTAGGGACTTTCCAAAACAATTCCACATATATCCAAAGGAACTATATCTAACTCAACCTCATCTACAAATGCTGACCCAAAAGAAAACTTAAGTTTACATTGTCTAGTCACTTGTAGTTGTGCTTTATCACTTAACCAACCTAATGGGTATGGTTTCTTGTGAGGTGTAGCGAGTGATCCCAACTTCTTTACAATTGCTTCAGAAATTAAATTTACTTGTGAGCCACTATCAAACAAAGTATCAATATTTTGTTGTTTGGAAATAACTTGAATATGGAAAAGCTCATGCCTTTTTCTCTCATTTTCTTCATCATTAATAGATTGTGCAGAATTACTAGAAGATGCTTCAGAATTTTTACCTTTTATACCTGTGGCTGCAATGGTTGTTTCATCTCTTGAGTCTGACCCCAAATCTTTCTGAATAGTTGCAACAGTCTTTTTCTTCTTGCCCTCGAACTTCTTAGGTCTCAGCTCCGGATGCAGAATCCAGTAGTGCTCATCATCATGCCCATCCTTCTTACAGTGAGTGCATGCAGACTTGCTTTTTTTTGTAGTGTTGGCCTTCCTCTCTTTTCATTTCTGTTTTCTTTTCTCCTTATTCTTGCTTGCAATGGGCTTGGATGATCCCCCAACTTTTGGGTTCCCATTCTTTCCTGTAGCTTCTAGATGTATAGCTTGAATAGATACCTCATCTATACTAGTGGGATTAAACATGAGGATGGTGTGCCTCATGTAGCTGTGTAGACCACCTATGTACTTCAACAGAGTCTCAAGTGAGTCTAATGAAATTCCTAGAATCAAAGCTCTTTTCCTAAATTCTTGGGTGTAACCTTGTACACTTTGCCCTTTCAATTGGAAAAGAGTTTGTCAGCTCATCATGGTTTGTTATATGTAAGCTAGTGGATAGAACTGCTTTTTAATTGCAGAAACAAATTCACTCCAGATAGAAAGAATCTTACCATGTTTCTTCATATCAGCTTGTGTCTTGCCTTCCCACCATACCAAGGCAGTGCCTCCGAGGCATAGGCTGGCCAGCTGAATCTTACTCTTGTCTGAGTTGATATTCTGCACTCTGCAATAAACATCAATTTGTCTAATCCAATTATCCAGCTTCTCTGCATTCAACTCTCCATCATATATTGGTAAATCAAATTTAACATCTAATTTAATCAAAGATGTCTTCTTTTTACTTTTAGGGCTATTAGGAGGTGTCAGAATTTTGTCTTCTTTCCCTTTGCCTTTAGAGTGGTCATGGAGGAGAGACTCTTCTACTCCTTTGTCTTTGTTGGAGCCTGATGAGTCTTCATCTTTATGTTTCCTAAAGTCCCTATACATTTATTCCACCATTGACTTCAAGGTCATAAAACTATCCATGAACTGGGGATCTGATTCCAAGGGATTTTCTTCTGACATTGGAATAGACTCTTCCAATTTCCGGATTAGTTTCAACCAACTCTCCTTCTCCTAATTTAAGCTTTGATCTAGTTAGCATTCAACAATAAAATCCAACACAAGCTTGTATAACCTTAAACAACTTAGAAGCTTTGATACCACTTGATCTGAAAATCACTCATGAATGATCTTAGTTAAATGAAGGTATTACAGACTTATGTGCTGGGGTGTGCCTATGTTATTTTAAACAACAGATCGATATGATTGTGAAATACATAGGCACTTGAAACAATAAGAGAGACACAGTAAGCAAATACAAAAACACAAAAAATTTAATAAGGAGTTCACCCAATCCTCCTGGGCTACGTCTCTTGGTCCAGCCTTCAGTGATGGCCTTTCTATTGTGTCTTAAAGCAGAGAATTTACAATAAGGAGCTCCATTTGAGTCTCACTTAACAGAGAATGATCAATAGGATTGTACTTGGATCCCCCCAAGTCTCTAAAGTACACAGACTCCCTTTACTGAATCTCGACCTCAACTGATCTTAGTGGTATGAATCCAATTTGGTTCTCAATACCTAACAGGAATACACCGAGGAGTTTCTTGAGCCTCTCAAACCTTCTCTGGAGTTCACAGACTCTCAGACTCTCTCTGTTATGTCTGCTCGATGCTGCCTTTGCTCTATGCGGTCAGCTTGGATTCTTTGTTCTCTGCAATTCACTTCTTTCTCTACTATTGTCCCCTCTGCTCTTTATCTGTTCATGTCTTAAAGCTAATATGCTCCCTGGCGGTTCGTTTTCGCTTCCCAGCTCTCTGGATCACCTGCCCCTGTCTGTTGGAATTCCCCTGCTCTACGTCATCATCGTCGTGTAATGCCTCATACAGAGGTGGCCACCTGTTTCCCCACGAACTAAGTGTCAGTTCTCTTTGAACAATCGTTATTTCTGTTGCTCCAAGATTGCTCGTGAAACTGATTCCTCTGCCAACTCATCAGTCATGTCGGACCCCAAATCTCATGTACCACAGTCTATTTCCCCGTCAAATCCGGTCTTCCATCGGGTTGATTCTCTGTCGTTGATCTGGAGCCTCCAGATCCTATGGTCTCTTTCTATATTGCGCGGGTAAGTTGCTTGACCGTTACTCATGCGATGTAAGCGGTTTTCTCTCTCGTCCATTGGACGTGTGTCACCCGGTGTGTGGCATCGCGCTGAATTTGGCCAAACCCGCTTACCGCTTGAAGTGCACGTGATATCCTGCCGGTTTTGGGCGTGGGACCCGCCTTCTAACAGATTCCGCACAGTTTCCTGTTTTCCTCATGACCAAGAGCTCAGGGCTTTCCTTCACTAAGAGTTTTTCCCTGCGATTAGCGCTTTGCGCTAATCGCGTATCAGAAACTGCCTCTGTTTTTGGATTTGGGCTTCCGATTGCCAATTTGCGTTCATGCATGGTCTCCATGGGCCAATGGTCAACACACTTTGACCGAGGGTCCTCGTTGTTCCATGATGGCCACAAATTGCTATTGTCCAGAGGTCATTTCTGATAAGCTCGTTATTCATAAGATTTTTAAGCCTGACATAATTTGAAATAGTCATGGAAATGTTTAAGGATCCAATTCGGATCATATATAACATGTGTTCCCTTAAAATATTACATCATAGCCATGTTCCATGAATTGTCCTGCACTAGTGATGTTATGCTTCAAATTTGGAACATAATAAACATCAGGAATGTATTTCTGTTGATTTTGTTTAGTAAGAATAAGAACAATACCTTTTCCTTCAGCTTTAATGCAAGAACGACTTCCAAGATAATTTATGATATTATGGAAGCATCAAGATAAGAAAACATATTTGTGTTACCTGTCATATGGTTGTTGTAGCCACTGTCCAGCAACCAAAGATCCTTGTTGTGAGTGTGTTCAGAAAGATGGCATGAAAGAACATTGTTTCAGAGGATTCTCCTTCCATTGTTGGAGAGATGACATTGCCTCTTTGCTGATATGACTGTTTCTTTTTGCATTCATGTTCATAGTGCCCAAATTTCTTGTAGTAATAATATTGGACATTAGATTTGGTCCATGGTCTTGTTCTCTGAGTTTGGTTTTGTGGAGGTCTCCACTGTTGTTCTGCATGATGATGTTCTGATCAGCCTATGCCTCGCTTGTTTCCACCTCTATATCCGTTGCATCTGCCTCTGCTAGAAGAAATTTGTGCTTTAAAAGCTTATTCCATGGAATCTTCTACCGAGTTGAGTCTTGTTTCGTGTGCTAGAAGTGATCCAGTCAACTGTTCTACTCAGAAAATTGTAAAATCTTTGGATTCCAAAATGGTTGTACAATCATGTCATATTTCTTGGGCAAGCTTCGAATGACTTTTTGAACAATTTTCTGATCTGAAATGGTTTCACTAATGAGCTTGATTTGATTGACTATTCCCACGACTCTAGTTATGAACTGATCCACATTTTCTGTGTCAATCATCTTTAGGGTTTCAAACTATGATCTCAATGCCTGTAATTTCAATGTCTTCACTGTCATTACCTTGATACACAGCTTTCAATATTTCCCAAGCTTCGTGTGTCGTGCATGCGCCAGTTATCTTGTTGAAAATAGAGTCATCAACTAAGTTTTGTATCCAGCATTTGGCTTTATGTTCTTTCTTTCTGAGTTCAATACCTGCATTCCTCTGATTATTAGACATGGTCACCCATGCTTCTTGAGTCGGCTCTATGTACGCAGTCTGAAGTGTATCCCAACACTTTTGGGCTTGCAGGAATGTTTTCATTCTCAAAAACCAAAACTCGTAATTTTTGCCAACCAGAATCAGGATGTGTGGCAAAGCGCTAGAAGAAACCATTTTTCTGAATACAGAATTATTGGCCTTTTTGTTTTTTTGTTTAACCCTCTTTTTTATAACAAAATTGAATCAAACTTCACCTTCTTAAGAATAAAAAACTTTTCTTTTCACAAAAAAACCAAAAACAAAAAAAACACACTTAATTTTTTTTTATAACAAGCCCTCTTCTTAATACTCCCCTTTAAAACATAACAAAGGAACCCCCTTTTTAATACTCTTTTAAATCGTCACAAAACAACGTACTCTTTAAAAAAAAGTTAAATCATACCTTTTTATAAATAAACCGCATGAAGCTTATGGATTTTATACGAATGCCATAAAAAAAAGGTGATACGAATAACATGACTTAACTCCTTTGAGAAATGATTTTTGATCGTTCCGGTTGTTCTCTAACGCTGCCGTGCGGCGTTATCGATGTAAGTGATTGAGACTAACGTGCATCTTGCAATGGATTTGAGCTTTTGTAACGCTAATGCTTATGGGGCAGGTGTTTGATGTGTTAATAGCGCTAGATTCAAAGATGTTGGGGTGTGTTATTTCGCTTATTTTGTAAGCAAAATAAATTCTTGTTTTCCTTTAGACTATTGATCTCTGTACTTCAACCAGATTCAAACATTGCTTTCACTTTGCTTAAGTTTTCTGGGAGTCTTATGCAAATTTGTCTATGTTGTTTCTGTTGTTTGTTGTTCTCAAGGAGTGTCACACCGTGTATGTTTTGATAGCATGACAAAGAATGAAACCAAAAAGTGGAGCAAAGATTGAATCTCTTCTCAATATTCAAGATGGTTAAATAGATTACATTGTAAACATCAATAATAAATAATTGAAGTAAAATTCAACACTTAAAAAGTAAAACTAAACTCCCTATAATACCTAGACAACCAAATTAAATGTGATGACAGATAACTGACAACGAGATTAATATCTCAACAAAAATTACATTATATGCATTTCATGTTACATGTTACCAGTAGAACATACATATTACAATGCTAAATTTAATAATAATAATGTTAAGTTGATGTTACTCCATTTCAAATTTTCAAATTTTCATAAAAAAAAAATAGAATGTAAAGGTGCGAACAAAATTCATTGTGCGAAACTATTCTGCTCTCCGCACAATGAACTTTCTCCGCACTCCACGCCTTCGCATCCTCGTCCTCTGCATTAAAATTTGAAATCCCTTGTCTGCCACTGAACAACACCACCAACACCGATAACCTTTTAACCTGGTTTCTTTCCATAATAAATGTAGTTACTCTCTTCACGCGCTAGAAGACGACGAACAAATCATTGGAAAATCACTGAGGTTTGCTGGAAATGGGAATGGGAATGGATTGATTTGGGGCATTTCCATCTAACACAACCCATGCCATTTTCAGTCCCCAACTCGTGTGAGCCTTCTCCAAGTGACAATGCATGAAACAAAGGCCCGCAAAAGTTATCCAATAATTATCAAAATCAAATTCCCGCATTACTTTTTTCATTCAATGACATTGTTTGTTGCAGAGTTATCATTCATGTGTTGAGCGACCTAATTGCACTAATGCTATAGCGGCCTGCATCACATATGAATTAGAATACCATGAGAAACTTCTATGCATATATTTATACTTTGCTTATAATTCTTATTGGCTGGAGTAGGAATTGGATTGCTTTGTATGTTGGCTCGTGGTTGCATGATTAACACATTTTGTTTTATGAAATTCATTTTTAGGATATCGATGAACCCAAATATTAAATTGGAACGAAAGGGAGGAAACCTATGGCCTTCATTTTACAAGAGTGAAAGTTAATTTTTTGGAAGTAGTTTGTTTATGATTGTAATCATTGGATGTCAATGGATGTATTGAAGAAATTCAGAGTTTTAATTTGATTGGACATGAAAAAATGATTGGTAAGAGACCCACTCCATTCCTTCTAAAAAGTAACCATTGTTCACCACACAAATTTTTAATAGTTTCCGGCCTAAGTGGTTAGGATGATGTCTGGGTAATTACGTATTGACTTTGCAGCGACAAAGCTGACATTCTGTGTCCTTTGCCGCTTTCTCCATTACCATCTCCTTGGTCTTCAGTGTATTTCCAGAACGCTTTTTCTTGCATTTGTTGCCATTCCCCTTTATTAAATTGAAGCCACCTTTGCTTAATTTTTATCTCCAAAGAGAAGAGAAGATCATAAGCATAAGCAAGAGAATAGGTGTTTTGCTTCTTCAAAATCTAATACCTCTCACCGTTGATTTTGACTTCGTGTTGCATTTGATCTTTTCCTCCTCCTATTACAACATCATGTCACGAAGTCAATATGAGTGTTGTCTAAGTTTGCATACAATTATATGTGGGGATGTTGAATTTGGTTATTTTTTTGGGAAATATGGCAGCGATTGCGGTTGTGGATTCAAAAAGGTTTTTTTTAAGCATGGGGCATTTTATTTTTGAAATTGGAAAAAAAATAAATGAAAGGTGGAAGGAGTTTGATTCTTTTATTTTATTGGTAAATTAGCTTTGTTTTAGTTTAAAGATTAGAAAGTTTGGATAGGTATGAAAATAAAGAAAGAAAGAAAGAAAATTATTTTGATGTCCACGATGCTAAAGATAGTCTACATCTGGTAGATATATCCGACCCTTTCAGTGTGAAGCTTCACAACAAATGCTCGTAACTTCTCGAAAAACCCCTAGATTATCCCAAGAGCTAGCTGCCCAAATATCTACATAACTTTCCTTGTTGTCTTGAAAGCTTCACTTTCTAAAATGAAATGTTTTTCTATTTCCAATTTTCCTGAAGAACAAAAAATACATACTCTTTCCTCCCACACTTCTTTGGGTCTTTTCTAACGTCCGGTTTCACAACGGAGTTGATGAGAATTAGTCCTTAATTGAGCAATAAGAATTTTGGCTCTCCAAGAAATATTGGCCTCTATGTACGTTTTTTGTTGATGATTATGAGTGGGATTAAACACTTCAATATAGTACTTTTTCTTTCTCCCTAGCTCCTTATTCCGAGTACAATTGTCAAACTTATCAACAACAAAAGCTTTTATCTCTTTACTGTTTATGGGACACGTGTTCAAGAAAATACCCCATTTATTAAACCATTTGTTATTTTTCTGCATCCAAGTCTTCTTTCTTTTGCACAATATGTCACTGAAGACAAAATTAGGCCATCTGCCCTCTTTCATTCATTTTTTCTAGATACCTTATGACTCACACCATAGAAATTGCTTCAATAGGAGCAACCCCTATTTCACTTAACAAGATAGCATAAGGATCTGCACTTTTAATTTTGAATTTGTTTGTAATCAAACGCTTCTGAATTTTCTAAATTTGTTTCCCCTGCATGTTGGATGTATTGTTGGCCCACAATTCACAACCATAGAGAATTATTAGAATCACTAAAAGCCTAAAAAGATTTTGAGTGGTTTTTCAGTCCCGTAAATATGTCTTTCTACACTTATTTTGAAAAGCATAAAATGTTTTCCAACCCCCCAAAGTTATTTTCTTTCTACAACAATCCTAGCTTATATTTTTGCTGAAGTCAACTCTGAGGTATTTGTAATCTGCAACTTCTTCTAGAATATTGTCTTGAAAGTAGAACTTATGTTGGTTATGTTTTATTTTTTAGAGAAAACCACTACTTTTTTTTTCTAATATTGACTTACATCCACACCCTTCTACAAAAACGCTCAAGGGATAGTAAGTGTTTGCAAACCAAGAGCAGATCTAGCAATCAAAATAAGGTCATCTACATACAAAAGAAACCTTATAAAAAAATTGCCCAAATGGATACCATCACCTCTTTGCGAATTTAACCATTCTTCAAGTTTGTCGATATATAGACCAAAAAGGGTAGGAGAAAATGGGCAACCTTGCTTGACCCGGATATCACTTCTAAAACTTTCTAAAATGCCTGTCAAAGTTCTAATTTTGACTTTCACCTCTTCATACAACCTATGCATAGTTGCTCTCAAATGTTTAGGAACCCCAAGTTCCTCCATTCTGTTCCAAAGTTTATCCCTAGGAATTGTGTCAAGTGCTTTTCTGAAATCAACAAAACAACACAAGACTTCTTCCTTTTTCTCCAAAAATTTTCCAATGATGCTCCATAAAGTTATACAATGATCAATTGTGGAATGTTTAGGTCTAAAACCTGCTTTCTCTTTATCACGTTTATCTCTTTCTTCTGCCCACTTACTGATTTTATTTTCTAGCATGCTTCCAAATAACTTTGCAAACAAGGGGTTTATCATTATGGTCCTATAATTGGAGAGATTATTGACGTCACCACTCTTGAAAATAGGTATTTCCAAACTAGTTGTCCAATCTATGGGGAACCCATGTTGTATGATGTTGTTGAAAATTTTTGTAATGTGAGGTGCAAGAATCTTGGAGACCCACTTTAGATACTTTGCTTGGAGTTCAACTAAGTCTTTTGATTTTCCAACACCCAACTTCTTGATACCCATATCTACCTCTTATATCGTGAAGATTTTAGTATCAGTGTTGACCAAGGGGGGAGGGTCAACCTTGGGATCCTGCTCATAGAGTTGTCTTACATCAAATCATTTATAAGTTGTATTACTATTTCTAGTTTGCACTATTCTTGGTTGGAGCTCCTTCCAAAATAATTTGGGATTATTTTTCCCAAGGAAGATTAGTTCTTCCCTCCCTGAAACCATGAAATAAACCTTTTTCTTTCTTAATATTTGCATGTAAGCTTTGAGATTTATGTTATCCTTGTTTGACTCTTTCCACATTCTCCTTTCCTTTTTGCATTCCTTGTCAAACCAAGTATTAACCAGAAAGAAATTTGTTTCAGGCTTCTTAATTTTTGCTCTTTTTCACTCTGCAAGTGCGCTTTGAATTAAATGTGTTAATTCTTGACTATGAAGGTTGTGAATTGGGATTTTCTCCTTCTTGAGGAGCATCTCTAGCATCATTTTGAAGGTATTACAATTCTATGGAGTTAAAAGAAAGTTAATAGAAATCTGCCCTTTGGGAGATTTTGTTGAACACACTGAATTTTTTACTCTAATTGCTTCTTTCCAGTCCAAGATAAACTTAAATAAATTGGTTTGTGATCTGATTTTAAGTCCCAAAGTTGATCTCCAATCAAAACTTCCTCCATTTTTTCACACAAACCATGCGAGCAAATTACATAATCTACTACATTTGCTTCAATGTAAATATTGCAAGTGAAATTACCAGACTTTGCCCATCTAGTCAAGCCATTACAAATTACTAAATGGAAGGCCCCACATAGAGTAAGCAATTTTTCACCAAGGAGATTGCAACCCTTTTCCTCGGAAATTTTTTCTCACTGATGATTACTCTCTTCTATAAGCCAAATAGGGTCACAGTCTTCCTTACAATAAAGAATGCTAGCTTACTCACTTACAGTCCTAGCATTAAAATCACCCACTATAAGGACATCACCTAGCTGAGAATATGTTGCAATATCTGCTTTTAAGGTTGCAAAGAGATATTCGTGGTGAAGTCCTCTACTTTTGTATATTTTTGAAACTTGCAATGCAAAATAGCATGCTGCAATTCTGATGTGAATTCCATTTTCTGATATTTTAAGCCAAATGAATTGTTTATTTCAGTCTTCCTTTTCTAACTGAATGAGATGGCCTTGTTTCCCTTCACTAATACCCTGCTACCCCCTGTGTCCTTTTTCATTTCCTGATGCCTTATTACACATTGCCATTTTCCAGTATCCTTCAAACAAAGGTGTCTTGCACCCTTCATGCTCATGTGTTTGTATGAGGAAAATTATGTCTCTATCTTCCACAATAGGCCCTAACCCAAGTCCTCGCCTCCATGGGTAACCTCTACAATTCCAACAAAATAATCTTAAGGAAACTTGGGTGTGACTTGATTTTTATTTCTTTTGACATGCAAGAATCATAGTCGAGTCTTTCTCCCTGCTCTTACATGATGACCTTGCTTCCTGATTTCCCATTGAAGAGTTTGTTGCCTCTTTTTAATTACCATCTTACTGCTATGTTTTGGAAGGAGGTACAAATCACGTTATCACAAATTTACCTTTATAAATCCATTCTCTCTTTCCTTTATCTCTTGCTTCCCTAACCTTCAACATTTCCTCCCTCCTTTCCTCATGTTGTCTTACAGTTAAATCTTCTTCTATAAAAAATCGAGAACCCCTCAAGAGATGCTTCTTGCTTAGAGTGAAATATTTATCATGAAAGCTAGGCATGATGATTTTTATGGTCCTTACTCTCTCATCGTTAAACTTACACACCCTCCATGCTTGGCATATTTTTCCTTGCCATAGAAACTTCTCTTTCAAGAAGTCCCTTGCAAATTCAAGAGTACATTCATTTTTCCCATAGTCTTTCACCCCTGTAATAATTATGTTTGCCGCTCTATTTTGTCTTTCCTTGCTTTCTCTATGTTGCATGTTGTCAACCTGAATGTTTGTTTCTCCTTCCCTATTAGCATAATCGTTAATAACTTGAGCCCAAGTTTTAGAAACTTTTGTGGAATCTCCTTTCCTTTTCTCTCTTGCTTTCTCTTCATGGTTGTCTATTTGGGCAACCGCTTTCCCTATATCCTAGGATGGTTTTGCATTCACCACTTATGTACATTTCTTAATGTTTTGCACATCCACCTTCATGCTTCGCTATTATGTCTTCCCTATCAGAAGAGCTTCTTATAGTAATGCCACTCATTCTTTCAAAACTTTATTCCTTTCTGTTAAAGCCTTGTTTTCAGCTATTATTATATGAATTTTATTATCTCTTTCTCACTCTTTAGCTTATAAAACCTCCAACCTCTGTTTTTTATTGAACAATTCTTTCACATAAAGATCAGATGACTAGGTGAGAGGTGTGAATGATGGTGAAGCTAAAAGGTAAATTTTTGTCCAAAGATTACCAGTTGTCTTTATTCAGGAAAATGCAAAATTTGAAACAAAGGTCATTGAATGTTAAAGAGTATACTGAAGAATTTTACAAGGTGAATATTAGAGCATAATACATCAAAGAAACACCTGAAAGGGTTTCCAGATATATCAATGGGTTGGGTTCGAGATTCAAGATGAGTCTATCTTATTTCCACCCAGAACTGTAGAAGATGCTTACCAATTCTCCTTGAATGCAGAGAAAAAATTGGATAGAAAGAAAAGCCAAAGGAATAGAGGGAGGAGTCATGTAAGGGGAAGAGGAAAAACCAGCTACCAGGAGAAAACTCAGTCTCCAAAGGAATGTGAAGGTAGTTCAAGCAGTCAACCATCAAGAGGAGGTGAATCAAGAGGAAGAAGGCCTTTCTCAAGAGGATGTGGTCGAGGCAGAGACTACCAAGTTCAATGTTACAAATGTGGGAAATTGGGAAAGAAGAGCAAATATAGCAAAAGAAAAAGAAGAAAATGTACTTGCATTTATCCATGAAGAAACACCAGAGGTAGGAGAATCATTATTGATGAAGAGAATCTCGATTAAGTCCGAAAAAGAAGTAAAGGAACTAGCACAAAGAAAAAGCTTATTTAGAACCACGTGAAAATCAAGAGGCAAGTATTGCAAAATGGTGATTGATAGTGGTATCACAGATAACTTGTTCTCCACAAAAATGGTAGAGAAGTTGGGGTTGCAAAGAGTAGCACATCCCACACCTTTCAAGGTCTCTTGGCTGCAAAAAGGCCATCAGATATTGGTGAATGAGTAGTGTAAAGTGGAGTTCCAGATTGGTAATTACAAGGATGAGGTATTATGTGATATAATGCCAATGGATGTGTGCCATGTGTTGTTGGGAAGACCATGGAAGTATGACAGGAAATCCATTCATGATGGTAGGCGGAACACCTACACTCTTGAGAAAAATGGCCAAAAACATATGTTATTGCCTTTGGAGGATAAGGATCCAAAAGAGGAAGTTGGTCCTAGTGTGCTACTTATGGACAGGAAGGAACTGCTGCAAGAGCTCAAAAAGAAAGAAGAAATTCATTTTGCTTTGATTGGTAAGCCCAAGGTAATTCTTACTAGCACAAGTTTAAATGATTTTCTTGAAGAAGTCAAGGTTATGTTGGATGAGTTTGCAGATATAATTGTTGATGAGTTTCCAAGTAAGTTGCCTCCTTTTTGAAGCATTAGTCATCATATAGATCTAATTCCGGGGGAAAGTCTTCCGAATAAAGAAACATACCACATGACTCCACAAGAAAATGAAGAGATAAAGAAACAGGTGTTGGAGTTGTTGGACAAAGGATTAATAAAGGAGATCTTAAGTCTATGTGTTGTTCCCACCATGCTCATCCCAAAGAAAGACAGTGGATGGAGAATGAGTACTAATTCAAGGGACATCAATAAAATTACAATCAAGTATAGATTTCCACTTCCCCGCATTGAAGATTTGATTGATTGTTTGAGTGGTGCTAAGTATTTTTCTAAAATTGATCTCAAGAGTGGTTATCACCAGATTAGAATTAGAGAGGGGGATGAATGGAAAACAAATTTCAAAACAAACAATGGGTTGTATGAGTGGTTGGTAATGCCTTTTTGCCTTACCAATGCACCTAACACGTTTATGAGATTAATGAATGAAGTCTTGAAAGAATTTATAGGTAAATTTGTTATTGTTTATCTAGATGACATTTTAGTGTATAGCCAAACAAAAGAAGAGCATCTCAAGCATCTCAAATTAGTTTTGAGCACCTTGCAACAAGAGAAGTTGTTGATAAATTTAAAGAAATGTAGCTTCATGAAGAATGAGTTGGTATACTTGGGATTTGTGATTTCGGAAGAAGGATTGAAGATGGATCCAGATAAAGTGAAGGCAATCATTAACTGGCCTATTCCAAGGAATGTGTTTGAGGTAAGAAGCTTTCATGGTCTTGCAAGTTTCTACCGAAAGTTTATAAAGAATTTCAGTAGTTTGTGTGCACCCATTGTTGACACAATCAAGGAGAATAAGAAGCCATTTAAATGGACTATAGCAGCTGATAGACATTTTAAAATACTAAAGAAAAGTATAACTTAATAGCCTATATTAGCCTTACCATATTTAACAAATGTTTTCAAGTTGAGACAAATGCAAGTGGAGTTGCTATTGGAGTTGTCCTAAGTCAAGAAGGAAGGGAAATTGCATATTTCAGTGAAAAATTAAATGAAGCAAGGCAAAAGTATTCCTCTTATGATAAAGAGTTTTATGTTATAGTTCAAGCTTTAAAAAAATGGAGGCAGTATCTTATTCCCAAAGAATTTGTTCTTTATACTAATAGCCATGTTATACAATTTATCAACAGTCAAGCCAGAGGCATGCTAAACGGGTTGAGTTCTTACAAAATTGACATTTGTCATCAAACATACAGGCGGTAAATCAAATAAGGTTGTTGATGCATTAAGTAGAATAAATTTGATTTTGCATGAGTTTCAAATCAACACTTTAGGATTTGATGAAATGAAGGAGATGTATAAGGAAGATGTTGATTTTAAAGATGCATATGTTGCTTGTAAAAATCTAGTTAGTGGTGATAGAACTCCATGGTTGAGCTTTATGTTGCAGGAAGGATTGTTATTTAAAGATAGTAGATTGTGCATACCCAAATGTTCTATGAGAGAAAATCTTATCAGGGAAAAGCATAGCGGAGGATTATCAAGACATTTTGGGCAAGATAAAACTTTTTCTCAATTGAATGCTTTTTATTTTTGGCCAGGCATGCAAGCTGATGTGAAAAGGTTTGTTGCAAAATGTAGGATCTGCTAGCATGTGAAGGGAAGAAGTCAAAATACAGGTTTATATCAACCATTACCGATTCCTACTAGGCCATGGGATTCAATGAGCATGGACTTTATATTGGGATTGCCAAGGACTCAAAGAGGTAATGACTCTATCTATGTTGTGGTTGATAGATTCTCTAAAATGGCACATTTTATACCTTGTAGAAAAACTAGTGATGCCACCAATGTTGCCAATTTGTTCTTTAAAGAGGTGGTAAGGTTGCATGGATTGCCTAGAATTATTGTATCTGATAGAGACACAAGATTTTTCGGTCATTTTTGGAGAAAATTATGGAAAAAGTTGGGTATTAACCTTAATCAGAACTCAACCTATCACCCACTAACTATGGGAAAACAAAAGTTGTGAATAGGAGCTTGGGAAACATCCTAAGAAGCTTGGTAAGTGAAACTCCCAAACAATGGGATCAGGTTCTTTCTCAGGCTGAATTTGCATACAATGATACACCCAACAGAAGTACAGGTATGAGTCCCTTCCAAATCTTGTATGGAATGCATCCAAGGGGAGTATATGAATTGAGGAATTTAGGAAAACAAGATATAAGAAGTGCAGAACGTGAAGAATTCGCAATGAGCATGCAAGAATTGCAAGAAAGAGTTATGCAAAAACTACAATAAAGCAACACCAAATACAAACAAAGGGTTGATTCAAAGAAAAGGCAACAAAACTTTGAAATTGGTGATTTAGTGATAGTACATTTGAGGAAAGAAAGATTTCTTAAAGGAACTTACAACAAGCTAAAACTTAAGAAGATCAGACCTTGTGAAATTTTAAGAAAAATTTCCTCAAATGCCTATGGAGTGGAGCTTCCAAATAATTTTGGTATTTCCCCAATTTTTAATGTTTCTGATTTGTATTCCTTTCAGGGAACATGAAAAGTTTTAGATGATGAATCTTCTAGTGAAGTAGATCAGATTGTTGAATGGAAGAAACAACTGCCCAAAGCAACTCCAAAAGAAATTGAAGGTCTATTAGATCGAAAAGTGGTGAAGAAAACTAGAGGAAAAGAATACTTTCAATATTTGGTGAAGTGGAGAAATCAACCATTGGAGGATGCTACTTAGATGATTGTTGTAGAGATGTCCAAGCATTGCAAAAATGTTCAAGAGATCATGGATAATTTATTTTCCCGAGAGTCTGATGCAGGAGCATCTTACTCTTAAAATTGGAAAAACACAAATGAAATGTGGAATGAATTCAATTCCTTTATTTTATTAGTAAATTAGCTTTGTTTTAGTTTAAAGACTAGAAAGTTTGGATATGAATGATGTTAGAAAAAAATAAGAAATTTTATCTGCATTTGTGGATATAGATGGAAGTAGTTTTTTATTAAGTTTAGAAAATACACTAGATTTGTAGGAGCAAAAAATTTGAAGAAAGCTAAGACTTTTTAGAGAAAAATAGGGAGCTTGGATTCCCTTTTGGAAAATTCTAACTCATCCAAATCTTAGTAATAATAGAAGATGAATTAGATATATGCTTATCTATGAATACATGTACCCAGTTTTTTCAATTCAGAAGAAAAAATAAAAATATATGTTAGAAACTTGTCGGAGATTCTGTGAATGAGAAATGTAATTTGAAAGTGTAAATGAGTTAATGTTGCTCGCAGACTCCAACCATTAATCTTGTTGCAAGTCAGGCAGGATATGGCATCAGATGGATTGCACCAACTCCAACCCTCTTGCTTTAATTATCATTGGGGGACCAACTCCGCTTTATATCAATGAGATAACTTTAAGGATTTTCTCAGCTTACAAGAAATCAATAAAAAACCAATAGTTTATCTTGTTATATATCAGTTATGTTTGTTATTACCATAGAATCAGTCCCAGATCTTAAACAGATTCAAATATCGTTGAAATGTTGTATGTCAGTTATATCTATTAAACAAAATCAAAATTCCCATCATATCATAGTTTTACTGTTCCCATGTTTGACATATTTTCCAATGTTTGACCTAGATTAACAAATACACATTATATTGTCTGATTTATGCGTGTATTTTTATAATGAATTCAATATGGAATTGATGATGTAGAGTATTGCTTCTTAATATTGAATAGAACACAAATCCTATCCCATCCAACATTGAAAATGGTTGTAGTCTGGGTAAATCATATGAATTTATTAAACAAATGCCTATTCGATCTACTGCTAAAGTGTGGGAGGCTTTGCTTTCTACTTCCAAGGTCCATTTCAATGTCGAACTAGGAAGGTGTGCACCCATTTAAATATTTTGCAAAGTATTAATTCACATATCTGGTATCCTGTGATATATTTAATTTCTTGGACAAAATTCATAAAGCTCCACCTATGCAATGTAGACAAAGCAAACTAGAAAAAGTGTACAGACTTCGTTTAACCAAATTTTATCAATGGGGATGATATTTGCTCCAGCTTTGATATAGATTACCAGTAGAATAAGAAACAACTGACCACCAATGGTATTTCCACTTATGGCACTGTATACATTGGTGATTTTATATTTGACATTTCAACGAGGCAAGAGAGTGACTTATATAACACCTACATAATTCATCATCGGGGTAGAGGAATAAATTAATGGCACAAGTCACTTAAATTAAGTGAATTTATTAATTACTGTTAGTTTTATGTTCGAAACGTCAAGAGTTTTGAGTTGTGTGAAATTTCATGTTAAAGACAGTGTTCACGCGGAAGTTCTTTGTGTGGAGGTCCTTGTGCCAAAGTTCCTTAACACATTGAACTTCTACAAAACATCATTCAGCACAAAGCCATAAAATCCTCTACACGCCACATTTACATTCAAAACACCCAAAAAAAAAATGGCAACGGTGGATTGGGTGGGCATCTGAACATATCAATTTTGCCTTAATTCGATGTTATGGTTGAAACTAACACCAAATTACCAAGTCAATTAACAAACAGCACAATCATCATACATTATTGTTTGCCACTAAAATTTCACTGTCATATCTGGTCGCATGTCCCCACTACAACAAAACATGCACTTGAAAAAGAAGTAATAATTAAAAGTTCAAAACCTCTATTATAACCACTCATGATAATATAGTCTTGGTATCTCCAATACTACTGTTAAATTCTTTCAATATGAGGAATTCTAAAATCAAATGCATCAAAATCAATAAACAAATTCAATTTGCTACACTCATCACATCTCTTTGATGCCATGTGATGTAGGATGTTAATTTCAAAGACATATAATGTCCACTAGCACCACCAAATTCATAAATGCTAAAAACAACTTTTCTTCTCTTTGTTTTAACAACCATCCAATAATTCGAGTCGTGGTGGGAAGTTCACAAGTTACAGTGTGGCACATACATTATACATTATATGAGTGTCATGTTTTTCCATGAAGTTTATGAAGGGCATATGGATTATCAAATCGTAAGGGCATATGGATTCTCAAATCGTTGCCTTACATGGAAATAAGGGACGAATGCATCTATCATTGATTTCGTTTAATTAAAGCATTGAAATTTAGTTGTTAGAAATAAAAGGAGTTGTTTTTAATGTGATTTTTTTTTTTTTTTTAAGATATTTAGTAGTTAAAATTTTTGATTTGGGGCATTTAAATTGGGTTTTAACTTATATAAATTATATAAGTTTAACATTGTGAAAAACTTTTTCAATTGTGTAAAATTTGCCTATCAAACTTGTGATAAAATTATTCTCTCATAAATAACTTCACATATACAATAAAATCCACATAGAGACACAACACAATAACACGTATATAAATCCAAATTTCTGTTAATAAAATTAACAGATAAGCAACTCACTAGGGTTCCTTTTTCTTAATATATTTAAATGTCTTAATTCTTTGTGATTGCTAGTCTATGCATCAAATCTTCAAAAGCAAATAGAGTGTTTTTTAGTTGGAAGGGTGTTTAAGTTTCCAAGAAGAAATGGTACATGACCTACGATCAAAGAGAGATTCTCGTAGAATGAGCGTTGAATAAAATAAGTGGAAACAGTATTTGAAAAGATCTACTTTCTTCACGATAACGACTGTGGGATTTTCATGAAGTTTCTCGAGATACACACCTTCTTACACTTTGTAATGTAATTTCCAAAGGCTCTCCGTCTCGTAGAATGTGTCCCTGATTTTAGAGAAATAAAACCTAAAAAATCTACCAGAAAATTTTCCCAAAAATAACAAAAAAAAATCGAAAATAAAAATCTAAGATCGTGATCCCGCCCGTCCCATTGTCAAGTCACTTGAATTAGATTCCCCATAAAACCAATTCACCCCAGCGAGCAACCTGGGAGCGTAGAAGTGCGGAGAATGTGATTTCTCTGCATGTCCTGCTCACTGCAGACACGTGGCCTTGATTGGGATATGATTCTTTGTGGGCGCCATGGATTTCTCGGGAATTCCTACTGTTTCTCGTTGCAACCATGGATTTCTTGATGCCACTGAAGGAGGCTTGAATGGAAATGTCACTATCTGGTCTCTCTATATTTGTAAAAAGATGAACTAGCCTAGGCTAATGTGCGAGAGGCCACAAGCTTGATGTGCCAGACTTTTATAGCTTATACCATTATATTTAGTTTACATTATAACTTGCATAGTTAGTACTAGTATTGATATTTAGTATTTGATAGCTATAACTATTCATAATGGCTTCTCATGTTGGTAACTAAACTAATTTCTTCTTATTTGAAAACGATCGAGGATCCTCATTTCATGGTAGTACGGGTAGATGCTCGATGGTCAGACAAGTATCAAGTATCATATAGTGAGATTAGTCAGATTTGCTACTGATTCAAGCACCCTAATGGACTTTTTTTGGCTTATTCAGGGATGCAGATTGTATTGTAGTTGTCCATCGTCGTTCATTGCTTCGTGAATTAGCTGTTCCATTTTTAGAACACCGAAATATTCCAATAAATAACCCAATTCTTCTAAAACATCATAGGAACCCCAATGGACTTTTTTCGCTTATTCAGGGATGGCAGATTGTATTGTAGTTGTCCATCATCGTTCATTGCTTCGTGAATTAGCTGTTCCATCTTTTGAACACCGAAATATTCCAATAAATAACCCAATTCTTCAAAAACATCACAGGAGACACGTAGACCCAAACAAAAGAAGCGAGTAAGCAGTAGCTTTCCAAGAATCATTAGGTTAATTCCACATAGTAACATAGAATTGTCGCACAAGGAAGAGTCCTTTCAAGCAAAGGGCTTGACTAGGGTCGCTGGCCAACCCCACATTCCACAAAAACACCACAGTGCAACCATCCTCCATAGACAAAACAATGGATATAAGCATCCACTCAAGTAAGCAGCAAAAGTCCTCCTTTCTTAAGTCTGTCAGAGCTAAAGACACATCCAGATACCATTACACTGATTCCACCATCAAGACATACCAGGAAAACAACATTAGCAGGCCTGTAACCCTGCAACTCAAGGAGCAAACATGAAAGCACTATGCCAATTAACAAAGAACACTATCTGTACTCTCTTTTCAGCTGGAAGCAGAGGCACCAAGACTGATTTACCTGACAAAGGGAATAAAATAAAAAAACATAACAAATGCATAACAAAAAGGCCTTCATTACTAATTAACATTGTCATGAGCCAGGGTTGCAACCAAAAAATAGAAGACAAAGACCTTATAACTTCGAATTAGATCTCCTTGGGTCAATGTTCACACCACAGCTGGCAGGTTCATTAGCTTTCACACAACGGAATATAGCCCATGCCTGAGGAAGGATAATCTACATTGGCGCGTTATTATCTACTGAAGAAAAACACTGTTGAATCACTTGCTTAAACAATGGAATCAGCTGAATCACTTACTGGGATCCTCACCACCTGGTATTGAAGCTGCCCTTGTAGCTGTAAAGCTCCAGACAGGCCCAAGTGTACAACCCTTGATTTGTAAAAGACTTTCCGAAAGATGAGATCTCCTTCTCACTTGTGTTGCATATGGGTGGAGGGTAACATTGCTCATAGTTTCACTTGTAGCTTAAAACACAAATTCTCTGCTATGTCCTGCAGGCGAAGGTGGCCACTCTCTCTCCAACGTCACAGCCATTCGAGATATGCAACACATCGAGGCGACGCTCGTTGGGGTTCTCTTTGCTCATGATCTTGATGGAGGGTTTCGATTTGTTCTTGGAGCTAGAAGGTCTGCCTCTTGGGCCCAACTTCATCATCTACTTGAAGCATAGTTTCTTGGGTTTTCTGTGGACAAATGCTAAACAGGTAATCTATGCAGAGGCACTGCAACAACCTTAGTTGTTCTTAAATTAAGATAAATTACATGTCGTTAAATGAACGTAGCTCATTGTGCAATTATTTTCCATTGTGCTGAGCTTCCTCAGCGTTTCATTTTAACACCCAGTTAATTGCTTTAAAACCTAATTAGCCTTAGTCATGATTTGAGTGTGCCGAGTGCGGAGGCTGGCCCCCTCATTTCTAACGGATGAAGCGCATTGTGTGGAGCTCCGCACATTGAACTTAGAGTCAAAAACAAGGAAGTAGTTTTTATGAAAGGTTTCAATAATTTTTACTCATACTTGTTCGGCGTAAATAGTCGTTGTATACACTTCAGATCCTATAGTTTAGGCCTAGAATAAGGAAAATTGATACAATCACAGGAGTCTGTACAACCAATTTTTCAGGAGTGATTCTCGTCTATCTGTATAGCCAGTGGCAGAGACAAATCAGGAATTAGCTAGTGGCAGAGACAAATCAGGAACTTGAATTACGGAGAACCAACTTGGAGATAATTGCTCCCAATTGTCAACACTCCCCCTCAAGTTGGTAAGTAGATGTCACTCATGCCAAGTTTGTTGAGACAACCATTAAATGCTTGGTTTGACACTGCTTTGGTCAGCACATCAACAAGCTGGTCTTGAGATCGAACATGAGGAACTTCAATCAACTTTGCTTCTAGTTTCTCCTTGATAAAATGCCTATCAACCTCAACATGCTTAGTTCGATCATGTTGAACTGGATTATGAGCAATATCACATGCTGCCTTGTTATCACAATATAACTTCATAGGACCGACTTGCTTCATATGTAAATCCTGCAACAGATTTCTGATCCACAACAATTCACATATTGCCTTAGCCATTCCTCTGTATTCGGCCTCAGCACTGGATCTAGCAACTACCTCTTGTTTTTACTTCGCCAAGTAACCAGATTTCCTCCTTCGAAAGTGAAGTAGCCTAATGTAGAACATCTATCCTCAATTGACCCAGCCCAATCAGCATCTATATAACATTTAACATCCAAGCTATCACCTTTTGTGAATAAAATTCCCTTTCCCAGAGATGACTTCAAATAGCGTAAGATCCGGATAACAACATTCATATGTTCTTCACTTGGGGAGTGCATGAATTGACTGACAACACTTAGTGCATAGGCTAAATCCGGCCGAGTATGTGCAAGATACATTAATCTTCCAACCAATCTTTGATAGCGCTCCTTGTTAGCAGGAACTTGGTTTGGATGCACACCTAGCTTTAGATTTTCTTCCATAGGGGTACTAGCTGGACTACATCCTATCATGCCAGTTTCCTTCAATAAGTCTAAGACATATTTCCGTCGTGACAGAAAAATACATTTCTTTGATCTTGACACTTCAATTCCAAGGAAATACTTCAATTTCCCAAGATCCTTCATTTCAAACTCACGGGCAAGTTGCTCTTGCAGTGCTTTCCTTTCTTCAGGATCATCTCCAGTTATTATCATATCATCAACGTACACAATGAGGGCTATGATTCGTTCTCCATTATGTTTCAAGAAGAGAGTGTGATCTGAGTTACTTGGCTTGTAACCAATAGACCTCATAAAGCTAATGAACCTTCCAAACCATGCTCTAGGAGACTGCTTCAAGCCATATAAAGATTTTTTCAATCTACAGACCTGTTTATTGCCTTTAGTCTGCAGCTTACATCCAGGGGGAAACTCCATATATACTTCTTCTTGGAGATCTCCATGCAGAAATACATTCTTTACATCGAATTGATGTAAAGGCCAGTCAAAATTCACCGCAAGAGATAGTAAAATACAGACTATATTAATTTTGGCCACTGGTGCGAATGTCTCCATATAATCAATTCCATATGTTTGAGTATATCCCTTGGCGACAAATCTTGCTTTGAACCATTCTATGGTTCCATCAGCTTTGTATTTAATGGAGAATACCCACCTACATCCAATAGGTATCTTCCCTTCAAGCAAGTCAACAACTTCTCATGTTGAATTCTTTTGAAGAGACTTCATTTCTTCATTCATCACCTCCCTCCATCTAGGATCTTTCAAAGCTTCCTGCACAATGTTAGGAATAGCTACAACAGATAATTGATTCACAAATGCCTTACTCTCATTTGATAATCTATGGTAGGATACATAATTGCTTATGGGATACTTAGATTTGGCGTTGAGAATAGGTTCATAGTTAACTTTGGGTTTCCCTCTTGTGACTCGATCTGGTAACCTTTTTAATTGAGGTTCAGATTCAGAGTTTACTTGAGACTCGGGCATGGAATCGGCTGGAGAAGACAATTGGTTTGGTGGTAAATCGCGAGAGGAGGAAGACACATACGGCACTTCCACTTCCATTTGATCTGGAACCTCATTCTCCATAACTGGCTGCCCATCTGGACAATCACCTCTGTGAGTTACAACATCACCATCACTTGTTTCCAAATGGTCACATTTACCCCTAGTGTCCAAATTATCTCCACTTATAAGATCAAGGTCCAGAGAATGATGCAAAGTCTTCATTTCATCTCTATTCTCCCCCTGAAGTGTAGACGCAGAGGCAAAATAATACATATCATGTTCATGAAAGACCACATCATAAGTAACATAAATTTTACGAGAAGGGGGGTGATAACACCGATAACCTTTTTGATGCAAGGCATAGCCAACAAAGACGCAGCGAAGGGCACGGGGTTCCAGCTTATTTCTCAAGGGTTTGTGAAGGTGCACAAAGGCTACACACCCAAAAACTTTAGGGGACAGATTTGGTATGGTAAGGGCACTCATAGTATTATGGAGAACATCAAAGGGGGTCTGAAATTGTAGTGAACTAGAGGGTACATGGTTAATGAGATAAGCTATGGCCGTAATGGCTTCTCCCCAATAACTAACAGGCATATGAGCCCCAAACAAGGAAGCACAAACAACTTAAAGAAGGTGACGATTTTTCCGTTCTACTATCCCGTTTTGTTGAGGGGAGTAAGGGCAAGTCGTCTGATGAACAATGCCATGTAAATTCGGGTATTGTTTCAAGTCTTGATTAACAAACTCTCCACCATTATCAATACGAAGAACCTGAAGATTTGATTTATATTGGGTGGCTATTATTTTGTGAAATTGCTGAAACAGGGAACTAACTTCATTCTTTGATTTCATTAAACAAACCCAAGTCATGCGAGTATGATCATCAATAAAAGAAAAAAACCAACGTGCTCCACTCAAAGAAGAAGTTTTTACAGGTCCCCAGACATCAGAGTGAATAACCATAAAAGGTGCAGGACTTTTATGCATACTAATGGGAAATGGTACACGGTGACTTTTAGTCAGTTCACAAATGTCACACTTAAAATCCGAAACATTTAATTGAGAAAAGAGCTTTGGAAACAACTTCTATAAATATCCAAAAGATACATGGCCAAAACGCCTGTTCCATAACCAGACTTTTGATTGTTGATGTGTGTTAGACTTATTAGCTGAGAAAACTTGAGCCAACTGATTGGAGCTTGCCAACAGTAGATCAAGATAGTAGAGCTTTCCTCTCCTAGTACCATAACCAATTGTCTTTCGAGTCCGAATGTCCTTAAAAACACAAAGGTTAGGCCAAAATATCACAATACAGTTCAAAGTGAGGGTTATTTGAGCAACAGACAATAAGTTATGATTAAGAGAAGGAACAACTAGAACAGACTCCAAATTCAAATTTTGGGTAAGAGAAACTAAAACTTCTCCAACCACGGGAGAGGGAGTACCATTGGCTGTGGACACTATATGGTGGTCTGAGGATTTCATGGACTGAATATGTTTACTGTCAAAGGTCATGTGATTTGTGGCACCTAAATCAATTATCCATTCACTATGACTAACAGGGACAGAGGTATGAAGAGACTTACCAACATTCCCAGTAGTAGCAATGAAAGAAGAGGCTTCCTCAGTAGTACTAGTGTTGGTGGAGGACTCAGCCACAGCAATAGAAGCATGATGATTTGACTTTGAATTTCGCTTGCGAGGTGCCTTGGCAGGATCCCACCATTCTGGATATCCAATTAATTCATAGCAACGTGACTTTGTATGCCCGGTTTCTCCACAGTGAGTACATACACGTTCTGATTTTGCAGCTCCTATTTCATAGCTACGATTTTGTGATCCAGATGACCGATTTTGGTCAGTTGTGTGATTCGGCAGACCAGAAGTGCGATCTGTTTTTTGTGATTGGTAAGGCTTGCCCCAACGAACCACCATAGCAGCAGATTCAGAGTGTTCAGGTTCACCTTGAAGTGCAGCTCGACGAACGACATCACGACGAACATATGCATAAGTTGCTTCAAGATCGAGTGCAGGATCCTTTCTAAGAATCTCACCTCGAATTTGTTCAAAGTCTACATCTAGTCCATTCAAGAAGATATGCACCCGCAGTCTCTCAACTGATTTTTTATAGGCGACAACATCTTTGGGATCCTTCATGACAATCCTATCACGATGATCTAGTTCTTGAAAGATTTCTACTAGATCACCATAATAGGTGGAAAGAGAATGACCAACTTGTTTGGTGGAGAATGCCTGTTGATTCAGTGCAAAGAGTTGCGATTCATCTAATCCATCATAGAAAGTTTTAACAAGAGTAGTCCAGATTTCACGTGCAGTAGACAGTCTAAGACAATGCTTCATAATCTTCGGTGACATAGAAGTCAGCAACCATCCTTTGACCTTTTGATTTTCAGCGTACCACTTTGCATAGGCAACGTCAGTAACCTGCGGAATAGGTGTTTTACTTGTGAGGTATTCAAGCTTCTCACGCCCTGCGATCTGCATTTCCATGATTTGGGACCAGACATCATAATTAACTTCGGTAAGGATGATATTGGTGGTGAAACTAGGGATTTCTGATTGAACATGAATGACTGGTACAAATATGATTCAGGTTGATCCTTAGTCATGATGTGAGGGGTATATGAGAATTCAGGCACAGAAGTGAAGAACTCTGCTCTGATACCAAGTCAAAAACAAGGAAGTTTTTATGAAAGGCTTCAATAATTTTTACTCATACTTGTTCGGCATAAATAGCCGCTGTATACACTTCAAATCCTATAGTTTAGGCCTAGAATAAGGAAAACTGATACAATCACAGGAGTCTGTACAACCAATTTTTCAGGAGTGATTCTCGTCTATCTATACAGCCAGTGGTAGAGACAAATCAGGAATCAGCCAGTGGCAGAGACAAACCAGGAACTTGAATTACGGAGAACCAACTTGGAGATAATTGCTCCCAATTATCGACACTTAGCTCCGCATAATGAAAAAGGACCCTATTAAGAGGCAAACTATCAACCCGACTCAGCGAATTTTGGGTATTGGCAATGGTGGACCCATTTGTTTCAGCTAACCCAACTACATCGTCTTCAATCAATTTGTTGCGAATCATGTTAGGTTGAACGGATTGGATGGCTATCTTTTTTTTTATTTCACATGTATAGTTCTAACAACACTATTAAACTAAAAACAATCTACCACTACGATGAAACTTAAAACACAGAAAACTCGTTCTCCAAATTAACATATATATTGAAGCAAAAGCTATGCAAAAGAAAAACATATTCATTAAAAAAAATTGTTTTTTCTAAAAGATCTGAGCAAAGTAGTTGATGTGTAATCGTCCAAGTGAAATATAAAATAAAAATTAAAAAATGTAAAAGTAATTGAGAATTAAACTTAGTTATTCTCGTACATAGTTTCGCATGCAATTCATAATTATAAGTTATGGTTTAATAATAAGAGTATATTTCAAAAAAATATATTGCATGAATTTTAATTAGATCACACTTACAACTATTATGTAAATGAAATTTCTAAAGTTAATTCAAATGCAATTTAGGTAAAGCTTTCCATAGATATGTTAAACGAAAAAAGCTTGTGTGGAGGAAGTTGTGTAGAGGAAGCGTGTGCAGAGGAAATATGTGCACAGATAAATTTCATTGTGCAAAGTGTGGATGTATGAAGGAAGCCTGTGTAGAGGCTGAAATAATGAAAAATTGTGGAGATGATTGCGAGAACGAAACATTCTCAAAAAACAACAAAATGTGAACCCCACACCAACTTAATCAATTAATTAGCAATAGAAGCAAGGGACAATGTTGTGTTGCAACTATTACTCTTATTTATTTGAAGTTGATGTAGGCATTTATGTTATTATGCATATAAAAAGTACGTAATATGATAATGTTGCTTTTTTTAGTGGTGAATTTGATATTCGTTGGAATAATTTGGGTGAGGTTGTGGATAATGTAAAGGGGTTGGATTAAATGGTGGAAAACAAGAATGTTTTCACCATTAGGAAAGGTTCAATTCCTGTGAGGGCCTAATCCTAAAGTCATGGGGGCACCTTGAGGTAGTGATCAAACATATGGTTGCACCCACAAAGACTATATTAAAAATGGTTTCATGACCCATACACTCATAAGTGGATTAAAGTCCACCTCCATGTCCTTCTTTAAGAAGCCAATATTGTGTAGGTTAGTTATTGACAAGGTATTCTATTAAGGCATTTCATGGTGAAAATGTCACTAATTCAAAACCTTATGGGCACAAATCAACCATGAGCACGAGTTGGTGTGACTCAAGTTAGGTGTGATTTAACATTGACTCTCCAAAATTATCATCATTGTTAAAAAATTGTGAAATAAAAATCCATCTTATATTAATTTTTCATTCATTTTTCTAGTTCATGTTAATATTGATGATTATGCAAAATATAATATTTTGATCTTTTAGTGAAGTGAGCTATTATACTATGTTAATTGAGTTGGACTTCTTATTTATAGTTCAAAAAATAATTAAATATAAAGAGATCTTTTAATGGTCTATTAATAATAAACAATATTTATTAAGATAACCTTGATGGGGTAGCCTAAAGTTAGTGTCCCTCTATCATGAGATGTGGGTTCAATTCTCCTAGGGTCCATCACGGTCAGGCTTGGGTCGACATCGACTAGGCATGTGGCCCCTTCAGTTGGGCCTACCTAAAGTGTTGTGAGGTAGAAAAAACAATATAAAATTTTGTAAATAAGATAGTAAGTTAAGTAAACTTAACTCTATATGAAATATTCATATTCAAGTACACTTAAGTTAAAGTAGTATTAAATGGTAACATAAATAAATTATTTAAAAAGTTACTTTAAACCTTAAAAATGATGATTATACTTTACCATTAATTTTTCTAATCTTAATTATATGTTTCATAGATATAAATATTACTTAACATATTTAATACTAAATTAAAAAATAATAATAATAAATTATATTTAAATAATTTTTTAATAAATATTAAAAAATTATTAACTCATATCACAGAGAAACACTTATTATAATTATTAAAAATAAAAATAAAAATACATGTAATAATAATTATATTTAATTTTAATACAAATAATTTTAATTACAGTATTAGTAAGACATCAAAAATTTATAAGTGAAAAAATAATTAAACAAAATTTTAAAGTAGAAATTGCAAAAAGAAAATTTTCCGTATATGATTTTTATAAAAAATAAAAATAAAAAAATTGCTTAATTCATTATTAATCACAGAAAACTAAATACTGAAAAAAAAAAATAAAACCCTTATCACAATCAATATAATATTAAAAATTAAAATAAAAAAATATAATTACATTTAATTTACTGAAAATATAATTATAGTTAAAAAATCACACAATATTATAAGTACATAAATAATAAATAGACATTAAATAAGTACATAAATAATAATGAGAAATTAAAAAATCTGTTTTAGAATTTTGCGATATAAACCAGTAAAGTAGACTTTTTAAATTGGCTTTTATTTATAACCCATACAAATTAAATAAGTACATGAATAACAATGAGAAATTAAAAAATGTGTTTTAGAATTTTGCCATACAAACAAGTAAAGTAGATTTTTTAAATTGACTTTTATTTATAACAAATACAGATAAGAAAGGTGGTTGAAAATTTAGAATACAATAAAGTGTAAGAATTTTTTTAATTGAATTTTATTATTTATGCGGAAAGGTAAGGCAACTTATATTGTAATTAGTTTATGGTTTCAAATTCTTCGATGAATTTATAAAATTTATTAAAATTAAAAATATATATATTAAATTGATTTTTTAGAAATTTTAAAATTAAATTAAAAAGTTTTGAAATTAAATTTTTTATTTTGAATAATATATAAAATAATTAATAGTACGAGGTTTTCAAAATAATTGTCAAAAATAAAATTTATTTAAAAAAAATAAGAAAAACTTCTCCCACTTAGTGTCATAACAATTAATTATTATTATACATGCCAAATCTTGATATTTATGAAGGATTTTATTCTCTCATTTATTATTTTAGTTAGGTAGTGATACGTGGCGACGCATTATTCTCGTTGTACACACAAAAAATTCTAAAAGTTTTACATGGTTCGTACCAAAATATTTTGGCTTACGTATTGTCGTCGCCGGCACCATGGCTCCTTTCCCCGAGGAAATACGTCAGCGTCTGGCAGGGCCCAACAATACGTCAGCCTCTAGAAGGCCTCCGGTCTTTTCACTATTAAATGAGAAGACTCGCTTTGTAAAGCCCTACGGTCATGCGGCCGAGCGCGCGCGCTCCTCGCTCCAAAAATCGACTAAGGCATAGGAATATGCGATGATTACCAAAGGCGCGACATATATGAGAGCCTATTAGCAAACCATCACTTATAGAACGAGTTGGGTAGCTCGCCATACAAGTGGACCAAGGGGTGCATCAAACGATGGGCAAGCCGACGTTGCAAAACGTTTGAAGACACGATGGTTGGGCGCACATTATAACATTTGGAGAGTCCGCCGAGAGGAAAGTCGCCACCACGTTGGAGCGTATAAACTCTTGGACGAGTTGCTCATTTGGAGGCGTCAACTTCACATTGTTCCATCGTTCTAAGAAGAAGTGCGAGGTCGCTCTAAGCCGCAGCTAGAGGCGCGTTGGAGATGTGCCCGTCGAGTCGGGCAAGGTAACCTTGGGTGCACTTCGTGTAGACGGGTGGAGGTGCAGGTGGAGGGCGTAGTGAGGTGCCCCCCGCCGGTTGTGTGAGAAGGTTGTGGGTCGTGCGGGTGTGCACGGGCGCGCCCGCCCGTTCGGGCAACACTTGCGCATATTGTATCTTGTTGTATTTTGGGTTGAAGGTTGTGGTGTGACCGCCATGCGCTCTTGCACGGGCGGGTGCCCAACCTCGGTTATGAATGCCGGTTGAGCCCAAGCTCCCGGTCATTGTACTATCTTCTCATATATATAATAAAAGACATTCTCTTGCATATTGCTAGTGTTCTTATTGCTGTTCTATGTTATTATTAATGGATTCCGCACATTAATAATGTAATTCATGTTTATAATGAATGTTGAAGGCGTAGTTCGTAAAATAAATCTAACAATGGAAAAAGTTGGTTACTTAGGCAGTGCCACACCCGGCCAATTTAAGGAAAAAAGAATTGGGGGTGTGACAGTTGGTATCAGAGCAGGTTCACAGGGAGTGAAGCCGTTGCTTGATGATGAACGCAGAGAACAGACATGTATGCAGGGGAAAGTTATGGAGAAATCGTGGATGAACAGTTTGGGTTTCGTGGACTTGATAGTTCATGGCAAGACCATTCAAGATCTAGTGGACACGGGGGCCACTCATAACTTCATGACGACACAGTGGGCAAAAGAGGTTGGACTGATGATCTTCCCATCGAATGTGGAAGTCAAGGCAGTGAACTCTAGAGCTAAAGTGGCAGGGTTGGTACACGAAGTACCTGTGCAAATAAAAGACTGGAAGGGTGAGTTGGACTTCACAGTGATGGAGATGAATGACTTTGATATGATACTCAGACAGGATTTCTTTAAGGGCAACAAGGCTATTGTTGTCCCCTTCTGTGATGAGGTGGTGCTGGTTGGACAGTTACAAACTTGGACTTTGCCCACTCATAGGCAAAAGGGGGAAGTCAAGGTGCAGCATGTTTCTGCACTGAGTTTGGAGAAGGCTATGAAGGAGTCAGATATGGAGACATATGCGGTGATGTTCAAGGATGTCGAAGGTGATGGAATGGGGACGCCTGTTCCAGCCGAGATTTCTGAGGTGCTGACCAAATATGCAAATTTGATGCCTGATGAGCTACCAAAGAAACTTCCACCAAGGCGTGCAGTGGACCATAGCATTGAGCTTGAGCCAGGAAAGCAACCCCCGACTAAAGCACCTTATCGATTGTCAGGACCTGAGTTGGAAGAGTTGAAGCGACAGTTAAAGGAGTTAACTGATGCAGGTTTCATCAGACCTTCAAGGTCCCCTTATGGAGCTCCGGTATTGTTCCAGCGGAAGAAGGATTCGAATGAGCTACGGATGCGCTGTGATTACCGTGCACTGAACAAGCAGACGGTAAGGAATAGGTATCCTTTGCCATTGGCTGCTGATTTCTTTGACAAGATTGCGAAAGCCCGAGTGCTTTCCAAGCTGGACTTGAGGCATGGGTATTATCAGGTGTGGATAGCTGAAGGAGACGAGAAGAAGACCGCGATAGTAACAAGGTATGGTAGCTTTGAGTTCCTTGTTATGTCATTCGGGTTGTGTAATGCTCCTGCTACATTTTGCACTTTGATGAATGATGTCCTACGACCATACTTAGATTTGTTCGTAGTAGTGTACTTGGACGATATAGTAGTGTTCAGTGACAACATGGAGGATCATAAGAAGCACTTGGTGATGGTGTTCGATGCACTGAGGCCAAATCAGTTGTTCTTGAAGAAGTCTAAGTGTTTGTTCGCTCATACCGAGATTCCGTTCCTTGGGCATATTGTTGGACAAGGGTACATACGGATGGAGCCGAGCAGAGTGAAGACGATTGAACACTGGGTTGAATCGAAGAATGTCCATGAGATGAGGGTGTTCTTGGGCATGACCAACTACCAACGGAAGTTTGTAGAGGGGTACTCCAAGGTGACATCGGCACTGACAGAATTATTGAAGAAAGACAAGAGGTGGAGTTGGATGAACAAATGTCAATAGGCATTTGATGATTTGAAGAAGAGGATGGTTACAACATCGATACTGAAGTTGCCTGACTTCGAGAGATCGTTTGAGGTACACCCAGATGCTTCAGATTTTGTCATAGGAGGGGTTCTTATGCAGGATGGGCATCCGGTGGCGTACGAGAATCGGAAGTTGCAGGATAGAGAACGAAGGTATCCGGTTCATGAGAAGGAGATGACTGCCATCATTCACTGTCTTCATGTGTGGAGGCATTACCTGATTGGGAAGTCGTTTGTTGTCAAGACTGACAATGTTGCAGCAAGTTATTTTGCATCACAACCGAAGCTTTCTGCGAAGCAAGCTCGTTGGCAGGACTTCTTGGCAGAATTTGACATGACTATTGAGTATAGACCGGGAAGGCACAATGCGGTAGCAGATGCCCTTAGCAGGAAGGGACAACTTGCAGCATTGGAAGGAGAAGACCGGGCAGCAAGGAGTAGGAGTCGAGTTCAGATGTCAGAAGAGATGTAGAATAAGATCAAGGAAAGTGTTGAAACCGATACTTTGGCACAGAATATAGTGAAGCAGATAAAGGAGGGGAAGACACGAAAGTTCTTTCTACGAGACGGGTTCTTGTTCTTTGGAAACCGACTCTATGTTCCAAAGTCATCTGGGCTCAGGAAGCACCTTTTGAAGGAGTGCCACAACTCGCCATGGGCTGGCCACCCAGGGATGCGTCGTTCTTTGGCATTGTTGGAGAGAGGATTCTTTTGGGAGAAGATGCGAGAGGATGTAGAGGAGTATGTACATACGTGCATCATTTGTCAGCAGGACAAATCGGATACTCAGAGACAAGGAGGACTGTTGCAGCCTTTACCGATTCCAAAGAGGCCATGCATGAGTGTCTCGATGGACTTCATCACTCAGTTGCCACAGGTTCATGGGTATAATGGGATTATGGTCGTGGTTGATTGTTTTTCCAAGTATGTTGTCTTTGTTCCTACAAAGATGCCTTGTGGAGCCGAGCGGACTCCGGAGTTGTTCTTTAAGAACATAGTGAAGTATTGGGGGATGCCATTAAGCATCGTGTCGGATAGAGATCCGCATTTTACAGGCAGATTTTGGACCACGTTGTTCAAGTTAGTTGGGACAGAGTTGTTGATGAGTTCGAGTTACCATCCACAGACAGATGGGCAGACCGAGAGAATCAACGCATTGCTGGAGGACTACTTGCGACATTATGTGACGGCTAATTAGAAGAATTGGCCTGAACTCTTGGATATTGCTCAGTTTAGCTACAATATTCCAAAGAGTTCTGCGACGGGGTATAGTCCATTTGAGTTGGTGAATGGACAGATGCCGGTTACACCGCATACCGTAGTGACAGGAGGTTTCTTGAGGAGTCCTCATGCGAAGAAGTTCATGAAGGCTTGGGATGAGACCTTGGAGTTGGCACAGTTGCGCTTGCACGAAGCTGCAAGGAGAATGAAGAAATATGTTGATCAAGGAAGACGGGATGCGCACTTCAGTGTGGGAGATATGGTGTTTCTCAGGATTACCGGGGAGCAGTTTCAGCCAGCCAAGGGTATTGCGAGCAAACTGACACAGAAGTATGAGGGACCATTCTGAGTGAAGAAGAGAGTGGGGGAAGTTGCTTATGAGCTGGAGCTTCTGCACCATATGCACATGAAGCATCCAGTTTTTCACATGAGTTAGTTGAAAAGATGCAGATTTGATTCTGACCATCCAGAGAGAGCTGAACTGCCGAGAGGACCAACCGGGATTGTGGACAAGCCAGGATTGGAGTTGGAGAAGATTTTGAGCTTCAGAACTACAGGGATTGGTTGCCACATGAAGCGGGAATTTCTTGTCAAATGGAAGAATGCACTGGAGGAAGAAAGCTGGGAATCAGAGGACTCACTTTGGAGATGGAAGGAAAAGATTGCGAAGTATGACAGGAAACTTCTGAGGCAGTCGGGATTGTCGAGGGCGACAATGATTTCCAGTGGGGGAGGATGTAACGCCCTGCGGTCATGCGGCCGGGCGCGCGCGCTCCTCACTCCAAAAATCAACTAAGGCATAGGAATATGCGATGGTTACCAAAGGCGCGACATATATGAGAGCGTATTGGCAAACCATCACTCATAGAGTGAGTTGGGTAGCTCGCCATACAATCCGACCAAGGGGTGCATCAAACGATGGGCAAGTCGACGTTGCAAAGCGTTTGAAGACACGATGGTTGGGCGCACATTATAACATTTGGAGAGTCGTCCGAGAGGGAAGTCGCCACCACGTTGGAGCGTATAAACTCTTGGACGAGTTGCTCATTTGGAGGCATCAACTTCGCATTGTTCCATCGTTCTAAGAAGAAGTGCGAGGTCGCTCTAAGCCGCAGCTAGAGGCGCGTTGGAGATGCGCCTGCCAAGTCGGGCAAGGTAACCTTGGGCGCACTTCGTGTAGACGGGTGGAGGTGCGGGTGGAGGGCGTAGTGAGGCGCCCGCCCGCCGGTTGTGTGAGATGGTTGTGGGTCGTGCGGGTGTGCACGGGTGCGCCCGCCCGTTCGGGCAACACTTGCGCATATTGTATATTGTTGTATTTTGGGTTGAAGGTTGTGGTGTGACCGCCATGCGCTCTTGCACGGGCGGGCGCCCAACCTCGGTTATGAACGCCGGTCGAGCCCAAGCTCCCGGTCATTGTACTATCTTCTCATATATATAATAAAAGACATTCTCTTGCATATTGCTGGTGTTCTTATTGTTGTTCTATGTTATTATTAATGGATTCCGCACATTAATAATGTAATTCATGTTTATAATGAATGTTGAAGGTGTAGGTCGTAAAGTAAATCTAACAATGGAAAAAGTTGGTTACTTAGGCGGTGCCGCCCCGGCCAATTTAAGGAAAAAAGAATTGGGGGCGTGACACGCTTGATACTGTATACACATTAAGCCCGAGACAAGCTTTTTATATGGTAGCACTAACCAACATGTGACACACAGTGTAGTGTTCTCATTGTATCTGACTTGGAAACCATTCACATTACTTCCTATAAAGTCACTCCCTTCATAAAATTCGGAATTGGAACTGTAAGATTGTATTGATCTTTAAATTGATTCATGGAATGCAAATGCACTTATATTTTTTTGAGCATTTTTGTAGAGCAGTGGGGATGCAAGTCAATACTAGCAAGACCAAAATAATGATTTTCTCTAATAAAAAAAAGCAAAGCCAACATACTCTCTTCTTTAAAGACAACATTCTTGAAGAAGTAAATGAGTACAAGTACCTCAGAATTGATTTCAACAACAAACTCAATTGGGAGGACTGCAGAAAGAAGAGAATTTTAGGAGGGTGGAAAGCATTATATGCTCTTAAAAATAGATGTAGAGAGGCAGAATTATGGGATTGGAAAACGATTAAAGTGCTTTTTGGACTCTTAGTTTGTCCATTGATGCTATATGGGTGTGAATTGTGGGTTAGCAGCAACCCCGTCTCAAAATGGAAACAAATTGAGAAAATCCAAAAACGCTTCATCATGAGCAAGTTCAAAATAAAAAGTTCAATACCTTATGAGATAATGTTGAGTGAAATAGGAGCAACTCCCATAGAAACAATTGCTATGGTGTAGCTCACAAGATATCTAAAAAGAATTGAGCAAATGAGAGTAGGTACATGGCCTAATGTTATCTTCAAAGAAACAAAACATGGATGAAACAAAACTACACATAGATGCAAAAATGGAATATCTACATCAATGTTTGTGCCACAAATAGCAAGAAGCTAAAGAAATTTGTTATGGAGAAGTTTCGTGAAAGGATATGGGGAAAAGAGTTGGGTAGAAAAAAGAAAGTACTACATTGAGGAATTCAACCCTACGAGTGATCTACAACAAAAAGAGTTCATTGGAGCTAGCGTTCAATGGAGGGAAAATGCTCTTATTGATGAATTAACGACCAACTCACATCAACTTCGGTGTGAAACAGGATGGTGGAAAAGGCCTAAAGAAGCTTGGGAAGAACGTGTGTGTACATTTTTCATCTATGGGGCAGTGGAATCAGAAAAAAAATTCATTTTGGAATGTGATGCATTCAAAGACATCAGAGAAAAGTTATGAGAACATGTTAGCATCAGTTTCTTGGCATTGTCTTTTCACCGAAGCGATTGTTGGAAGGTTGAGCTAGTGTATCATCACTTTGAATGGGAAAATGATTGAATTGCAAAAAGCGAAAAACAAAGAACTAATGGTCTCATAGACTATTTTTAATATGTGTACCTTAATATATCATTTCATTTCATTTCAACCGTTTTTCTCATTCCCTTATAATGAATATCACACCATTAACTTTTAATTTTTGTACGTAAATTTTTTTTAAAGGAGAATAGTTGAAAATAAAGAACCATATAAAAATTGTATTTCTGAATTGAACTACATGTTTTTTTTTAAAGGAGAATAGTTGAAAATAAAGAACCATATAAAAATTGCATTTCTGAATTGAACGACATGTGCAAAATATTTTCTAGAAAACAAATGGTTAATTTTGATGGGTAGTAATAATATAAAAAAAAATTAAAAGGTTAATTTTGATAGATAGTTATAATATAAAAAAATATAAATATAAAAAAATATTATATGTAAAAATAACTAATTAATTAGTTAATTTATTTAATGATATTTTATATTATATAATTAATTTATAGTGAAATTAATATACAAAAGGACTCATTTTTAACCTTTTTTTTATGATAATTTTGTTTAAAATTAAGTAAATATTTTTAAAAATTAAAAATTTAAGATATTTACTCTTAATTTACACTGTTGTATACATTCAAAAGTTTATTTTGTCTATCAATTACACTATGCCTAATTAATAGTAATTATTGCACTAATAATATTAAGTTATTAGAAACATGTACACATATACATTAATATACTTATACCGTTATAAACATGTGTATGTTGCATTAATATGGATGTAGTTATTTCTAATATTTCGAGTAAATAATTAATATTTTTTTATTATTTATTAAGTAATTAACCATTTTTTATATGGTTGAGTAATAAATTATTTTTTTTTTATAAAAATTTAAATAAATTTATAATTTTTTAAATGTAGTTTAATGATTTGATTTTTTTTATTAATATTTTTTTTCCAATTTTACTTAAAATTTGGAATTGTAGATTTGAGCTATCTACTTATAATCTAAATAGTCCAAGGGTTTTATATATTATTGAATCTATTTATGCATTAAAAATACTATTTAAACAATGTAGTTGTATCATTGATTTATGGTAATAAAAGTAAAACTCTTTTATTTTTTTGACAAGATATTAAATTTTTAAATCATGATTTGAGTAGTATATGATTTCATGTATTGAGATTAAAATTAAATGATATTAGCCCACATAAACACAAGTAGTATATGATTTCATGTATTGAGATTAAAATTAAATGATATTAGCTCACATAAACAAAAAAACCACCTTGTAACAATGTGAAAAAAAAAGAGTAGTGACATTTCCACCACATAACTCTTGTGCAATAATACCCCAAGATAACTCTTGTGCAATAATACACCAAGATACTTCTATTTAATGCTACGACCAAGGTCTAGTATTCTGGCAAAGTTCTCTGCCCATTGGGTACTGTTGCATAGAAATCATGACGGTAAACCACTCCCCACCCACCCTCATTAAATACATAGCCATAAATCACGGAATACTCCGGCTATAGTTCAACAGGTTGTGGTTGCACGTTTGTAGTTTTAATTTTTTGCCACTAGTTTTTTTTTTTTTTTTTACTAGGTCGTGCCATTTATTGTGAAATTTGTGGTAGTGTATCTCCCATTTTTTTGTTGTATTGTTCTAGTAGGATTTGGGTATTGATCAGTTGTGGCTTAATGAGTCATTGTTCCAGGTGGTCTTCACATGAAGTTGCATAATTAATCTGCATTGAGTATGAGCAGGTATTGTAACCCAGAAAATTTAAGATAAAGTTCTTTCAATATCATGTTTTTGTTTTGTTTTGTTTTCCAACCTGTTATTTGTTGAGTTAGCAACACAACACATCACTGTGTATGACCCACTGTTAAATATTGAAATTTATTTTCAAACACATTTTACTACTTTATATTTTTAATCATTAAATAATCTTATCAACCACACAATTTGAAGTATTCCATTAAATTGTTCATTACATGTTAATGTCATCATTAAAATAAAATGGTGAAACAATTGATATATCTATATGAAGGTAGAATAATAATGAGTAGCTTTTGCTATTGCACATGTGTATAATTTTTGTTTTGAATAGAATATTCTATATTGAAAAGTGAGGTATCATTATTAAACTAAATATCTATTTTTTTATATTTCAATTTATAAATTTATTATTAATTTAATCATCCAAAGCAATGATTTTCTTATTAATTTAACCACATAGAATATTACAATTCAACCAATTCAACCAATGGCTTTATTATTAATTTAATCACATAGAATCATTATAACCCAACTAAATTAAATAAATAAATATTGAAAAAATGTTTCACAAATTACAAATCTTTAAAAAAACATTGAAATTTATTGATATAAAACTAGATCAAACCAAACTAAATTTTAGAAATAAATATGAACATTACCAAATTTTTTAGACAAACAATTAGGATGCCCATGTAAGAACTATATTTAGACAAGTTTCCAAATATGAACACTAACAAGTTTTCTAGACAAACAATTTGGATGCCTATGTAACAATTATGACAACTATATTTGAACAAGTAATTGTGCATGCCAAGGTTTAGGTTTGAAAACAATCCGATAATTATTCTCATGATGATTATTTCGATATCAATTACTTTTTGCATAAGAGATATGTAATAAGCAACAACCCTGCATATTGCACTTGTTTATTATCTGATAGTTTTAGGCCTAACTACAATATCAATAGTTGCAAATATAATTAAATGTTATTATTTTTGAGTTTTTTCCTTTTATTAATAAGATAAATTTAAAATATTATATTAATTAATTTTCTAATTTATTTATAAATTTGAATTGTTTTCAAATAAGTAAATAAGTTTCTTAGTTTAAATATATAATAATTTAGATGCATTTTAGTTATAATGTAAGACGTTCTCTTTGAGAAGAACTCCCTCCTGTGCCACAGATGCCCTCATGCGCCATCACATCATGTGTTAGATGATTAAAGACTGATGTATTGTCAGATTGTTTGTTGTTAATAATTAATAATAACATGCTTGTAGCCCTTAACATTAACAAAGTATTTTTTAATAACACTATTGTTAACCAACATCCGAATAAGCCAACGACAAATTTGTTATTGTTAATGTTATTGCCCGAAATTGTTCGCCCATCTGTGTTTCATCCTATATTATACATCTGCTGGAATACCTACTCACAAACAGTTAGAGAAGAGAAATGCAGGAAAAGGGAAAACAAGATGGAGAGAAGCCTCCTATCTAGGCACGAGCAATTGCAGTGTTGTTGACTTTTTTTGGCTTTTAGGTTGATCCATGAACTCCTTTTCTGTTGCATCACAGAGATAAGAAAACCCACTTGGGAAGTTACAACTCTATTCATCGTTCATGGTTTGTGCACATCCATTCTGGCTAGTTTTAGAAGAGGTTTCTTGTCTCCTTACATCAAATTTCCAAGATTCATTGTGATCCCTATGAATTTCATAGTCACATAAACGACAGGGTTCTTGTTGTTCTTCCCTCCTATCTCTAGATCAGGCATAGATGTCAAGATGATGGCCGAGTATGATGCTTTTTTTTCACTACTTGTTAACAAGAAATTAACTATGACTTTATGAAATATTTGAGATACTAAATTTCATTGACATGCCAATTTTTTGACATACCTTGTTTTAACCAATAAATATATGATAATTCGATATTATGTATTTCATATGCAGAGTAAAGAAGATGAGGTGAATACCTGGGATTGGAATGTCTGACTAGGGCCTAGATTCAATAGTTAAAGAGAGAATTTTATTAAATATATAATGCACAATATGTTAAAAATAACAACAAGAAATGATAAAAATAGAATCCAGAACATTCCAATTTTAATTTGTCTTTGAATTAAAATTGAGAATTAAAATTCGAATTTAGTCTCACTAGCTGCTTGAAAAATAATTAATTAATTCATCTTGAGTTAATCAGTTGGAGAAATTCAAGTTAGAAGCCTTTGTGAAGTCATGCAACATTGATCCCTTAAATTAAGGAGATTATTCCTTAATTAAGGAGATAAGGTTGAGTTGTATTTGAGTTGTAATTAGTTAGCTCAGTTTACTGAGTTAAATCCAGTTAGATTAGTTCCAAACTGTTTGAGGAACTAAATGTGAGTTCAGTCAGTGAATTCATGCATGCATCCAACTAATGTACTCCAGATAACTAAAGATTCTCTCATCATTAACTCATGCATGTCTATTCTGAGAAAGACCCAGTTGAGATTAAAGACAGGGACATTGTACTATCAGTTGCATGTGTTTTCCTATAAAGGAAACTCATCCATGTAGTCAAGGGAAGGTTCCTTGAGGATTGCACAGTTTTACAGGGTGTGAGATCAGTGTGAGTGATCAGTGTTACACTTGGTAACAGGAGGATCACCCAAAGAAACTGCACAAGGAAATAGGAGGCTTGGAGGGCAGAGAAGAAGGTTTGTGAGAAGCCTTGTTTGCTTGTGAGCATCCAGGAGGATTGTACTGAGAGCTAGCTAGCTGTGAGAGCTAAGGCTTTGTGTAATCTTGATGTATTTCCACCTTGTATGATAATACAGATAGTGGGGTTTTTAGTTGAGGCTCTCCCTTGAGTATTCTTTTGTGTTTCATGTGCATTGATTCTTCTTCTGGTTATATGTGTTCAGTTTGATCTTGCTCAAATCTATTACGCTTCCACAAGTTTGATTGTAGAAGTAGATTAAAGTATTTTGCTTTAGTTATATTGTATTATCAGGTTAATCTACAGTCATAATTTCTACATGGTATCAGATCAAAGGTTATCAAAGCTGTGAACAGTATACTGAGAAGAGAATTCAAAGTTTGAAGTTCGGGGTTGCAGGTGAAAATCGAATTCATCTCATACTTCAAGTTGGTCAATGGCATTCTATGGCTTGAGACTCAAGTATGCCTTGGATGGCAGCTCGAATTACATAGCATGTAAATATCGCACAAAGGATGTATTAGAAGACAACGACTTGAAGGATTTCATTGATCGAGAAATCAACTAATGCACAAGAGTTGGTTGAGTGGAAGAAGTGTGTGGCAAGGGCGAGACGGATCATCCTTGAGGGAGTTCGAGACCATATTGTCTCAAGTCTCCATGGGAAGGATACTCCATATTCAATGTGGAAGACATTGAAGGACCTCTACCAGAACAGTAGCGACCAGAGGAAATTGGCGCTCAAAGATAAGCTTCGAAGAATCAAGATGGAGAATGGCGATACTATTTCCACATATCTCAACAAGCTCACCACTTGTAGAGATGAGCTTAGCAGTGTGGGAATAACTACTGCTGATGATGATATGGTGAGCCTCGCTCTCCCTAGCCTTCCAAAGAGATGGAATAGCTATCAGGACTCTATGAATGGAAGGGAGAAACTGCCGGATTCGGAACGATTGTGGTCAGATCTCATGCAGGAGGAGCACACGAGATGGTTCTTCATCCAAGGATGATGAAGAAAATCTGGCCTTAGCAAGGCAAGGAAAGGGAAGGGAAGGCGTCCCATTCCAAATCGAATTCTTCTCATGGAGGGAAGAATGTTGACAAGTCTAAAGTGAGATGCTTTAATTGTCACGAGATGGGTCATTATGCGACTAATTGCCCATCGAAGAAGTCCAAGAAGGGATCCTCGGAAGGATCGGAAGGTGAGGCATTAGCCTCTCAGTTCGAGATGGACTTTACCCTCATCACATGCATGGTGTCATCGATGATGGGTTGTGGTTGGTATCTTGACATTAGAGCCTCATTCCACATGACTAGCGATAAAAGTTTATTCAATACCTTGGAGGACAAAGACCTCAAGATGCGCATAGATATGGGTGACAATGAAAGGTATAGTGTTTCAGGAGGGGGCACGGTTGCTTTTCAGAGGGAGCATGGAGCTTTTATCACCTAGACAAATGTGAAGAATATGCCTAGACTGAAGAAGAATTTGGTATCGATCGTGATGTTGGAGGACAAAGGATAAGATGTTGTTTTTAGTAATGGAAAGGTTTTCCTTAGACACATCACCACGAGACAGGTGAAATAGATCGGTTCACGAGTTAAGAACTTGTATGCTCTTGAGGTTCAAGATGCATGCAAAACCTTGAGGAGCAAGGCAAATGTTAGAGACTTGGTGGTTGAGAGGGAGAGTAAATTACCTCTCAACATACAGCCCCAGAAGAAGTCTCAGACAATAGTGGAGGAGCTTGGATATGTTGAGAGGAGATCGAGTGGAGGCATCCACTCATGCAAAGTCCTCCAGTAGGGGGGGAATTTCAAGCCAATTGGGCATAGGGAGCACATGCAGCCATACCTCCAAGTGTGAGATGGGGCGATGTGAAGTGACAGTCCCAAGAAGGCTGAAATTGTGCAGGGTCCATTGAGAGGTTTTATCTCATGGATCGTACCTTACTACGGGAGCCTAAAGTACATAGTAGCGTGAGGAATCAATGGGATTGATGTAGTCAAAGATCAAAGTTACAGAGGCTAGAGCAGTCATATACTGAAGAGCACAGAGAAGGATTGAAAACAGTATAGAAAGGCAGAGTCAGCAAAAGCATAGAGTTTTCAGTGGCAATAGCAGTCAGAGACTTTGATGACAGATGCATCATACTGATTCAAGTTGGATGTTTTTTTGTTTCTGGAGTTGTTGGAGCAACAACACTAGAGAGAAATGTTGCATGCAGAACATTCCAAAGGTTCAGGATTGGGATAGAGTTGAATTTCTTTCTTGTTGAGAGGGAGAGTTAAAAATAGCAACAAGAAATGATAAAAATAGAATCCGGAATATTCCAATTTTAATTTGTCCTTGAATTAAAATTGAGAATTAAAATTCGAATTTAGTCTCACCAGCTGCTTGAAAATTAATTAATTAATTCATCTTGAGTTAATTAGTTGGAGAAATTCAAGTTAGAAGTCTTTGTGAAGTCATGCAACAGTTATCCCTTAAATTAAGGAGATTATCCCTTAATTAAGGAGATAAGGTTGAGTTGTAATTAGTTAGCTCAGTTGACTGAGTTAAGTCCAGTTAGATTAGTTCCAAACTGTTTGAGGAACTAATTGTGAGTTCAGTCAGTGAATTCATGCATGCATCCAACTAATGTACTCCAGATAACTAAATATTCTCTCATCATTAACTCATGCATGTCTATTCTGAGAAAGACCCAGTTGAGATTAAAGACAGGGACAGTGTACTATCAGTTGCATGTGTTTTCCTATAAAGGAAACTCATCCATGCAATCAAGGGAAGGTTCCTTGAGGATTGTGCAGTTTTACAGGGTGTGAGATCAGTGTTACACTTGGTAACAAGAGGATCACCCAGAGAAACTGCGCAAGGAAATAGGAGGCTTGGAGGGCAGAGGAGAAGGTTTTTGAGAAGCCTTGTTTGCATGTGAGCATCCAGGAGGATTGTACTAAGAGCTGGCTAGCTGTGAGAGCTAAGGCTTTGTGTAATATTGATGTATTTCCACCTTGTATGATAATACAAATAGTGGGGTTTTTAGCTGAGGCTTTCCCCTGAGTATTCTTCTGCATTTCATGTGCATTGATTCTTCTTCTGGTTATATGTGTTTAGCTTGATCTTGCTCAAATCTATTAAGCTTTGGCAAGTTTGATTGTAGAAGTAGATTAAAGTATTTTTCTTTAGTTATATTGCATTATCAGGTTAATCTACAGTCAAAATTTCTACACAATATTACATAGCAACATTATTGCTTAGCCATATGAGACTGTGGGTTTGATAATGAGGTATTGACCCTACGATAAACAAAACGTTGAATTCCATCTCATGGACCTCTTGTTTTAGGACTATAATAAGCTCTCATATTTATATCTAAGGGTGGATTTTTGATTTCTAAAGCTGCGACAGTGAGGCTGCATAGAAGGCATGGGGTAATGGTATTTTAATTATTTACTCTTCATTGCATGCTATTCAAATTCAGAAAGAATGAATATGGTGATTGATGGGAGTAGGTGGAAGGCTAGAGAAAAGTGGTGGGCATTTTGCACAAGAAGGGAAGGATCATTTTTAGTCAGCTCTGGCATGTCGACTGAGCATCCCATTCTGGTAAAAGCTCCTTTATTTTTTCTTTTGTCTCATAGTAAGTTGTTGTTGGAGTTTTTGAGGGAAATTTGGAGCGTTAATGGCACATGGTCACATGAATGTTTGTGCATTTTATTAGCTCGATGGAGGAGCCCCTATTCTTCTACAAACAAACCCACTTCTAAAAGGTAACCATTGTTCACCACACAAATTATTAATAGCTTCCAGCCTAAGTGGTTAGGATGATGTCTGGGCAATTACGTATTGACTTTGCAGCGATAAAGCTGACATTCTCTGTCCTTTGCCGCTTTCTCCATTACCATCTCCTTGATCTTCAGTGTATTTGCAGAACGCTTTTTCTTGCATTTGTTGCCATTCCCCTTTATTATATTGAAGCCACCTCTGATTAACTTTTATCTCTAAAGAGAAGAGAAGATCATAAGCATGAGCATGAGAATAGGTGTTTTGCTTCTTCAAAATCTAATACCTCTAAGCGTTGATTTTAACTTCGTGTTGCATTTGATCTTTTCCTCCTCCTATTGTTCTCAACATCATGTCACGACAGTCAATATGAGGATTGTCTAAGTTTGCATACAATTATATGTGGGGATGTTGAATTTTGGTACTTTTTTTTTGGAAATATGGCAGCGATTGCGGTTGCGGATTCAAAAAATCTTTTTTAGCATGGATGGTGATGCAGGAGCATTTTATTTTTGAAATTGGAAAAAAACAAATGAAATGTGGAAGGAGTTTGATTCCTTTATTTTATTGGTTAATTAGCTTTGTTTTAGTTTAAAGATTAGAAAGTTTGGATAGGTATGAAAATAAATAAAGAAAGAAAATTATTTTGATGTCCATGATGTTAAAGATAGCCTACATCTGGTTGATATATTTGACCCTTTCCGTGTGAAGCCTCACAACAAACGCTCTTAGCTTCTCGAAAAACCCATCACCAAATAGATTATCCCAAGAGCTAGCTACCCAAATATCTGCATAACTTTCCTTGTTGTCTTTGAAAGCTTCACATTCTAAAATGAAATGCTTTTTTGTTTCCACTTTTCTGGAAGAACAAAAAATACATACTCTTTCCTCCCACACTTCTTTTGGCCTTTTCTATCGCCTGGTTTCACAATGAAGTTGATGAGAATTAGTCCTTAACTGAGCAATAAGAATTTTGGCTCTCCAACAAATATTGGCCTCTATGTACGTTTTTGTTGATGATTATGAGTGGGATTAAACACTTCAATATAGTACTTTTTCTTTCTCCCTAGCTCCTTATTCCAAGTACGATTGTCAAACTTATCCATAACAAAAGCTTTTATCTCTTTATTGTTTATGGCACACGTGTTCAAGCAAATACCCCATTTACTAAACCATTTGTTATTTTTCTGCATCCAAGTCTTCTTTCTTTTGCACAATATGTCATTGAAGACAACATTAGGCCATTTGCCCTCTTTCATTCATTTTATTTAAATTCTTTATGACTCACACCATAGCAATTGCTTCAATAGGAGTAACCCTTGTTTCACTTAACAAGATAACATAAGGATCTACACTTTTAATTTTGAATTTTTTTGTAATCAAACGATTCTGAATTTTCTAAATTTGTTTCCACTGCATGTTGGATGTATTGTTGGCCCACAATTCACAACCATAGAGAATTATTGGAATCACTAAAAGCCTAAAAAGAGTTTGAGTGGTTTTCCAGTCCCATAAATCTGCCTCTCTACACTTATTTTGAAAAGCATAAAATGCTTTCCAGCCCCCCAAAGTTAGTTTCTTTCTACAACAATCCTAGCTTATATTTTTGTTGAAGTCAATTTTGAGGTATTTGTAATCCACAATTTCTTATAGAATATTGTCTTCAAAGTAGAACTTATGTTGGTTATGTTTTATTTTTTTAGAGAAAACCACTACTTTTTTTTTGCTAATATTGACTTACATCCACACCCTTCTACAAAAACGCTCAAGGGATAGTAAGTGTTTGCAAACCAAGAGTAGATTTAGCAATCAAAATAATGTCATCTGCATACAAGAGAAACCTTATAAAAAACTTGCCCAAATGGATACCATCACCCCTTTGCGAATTTAACCACTCTTCAAGTTTGTCGATATATAGACAAAAAATGGAAGGAGACAATGGGAAACCTTGCTTGACCCGGATATCACTTCTAAAACTTTCTGAAATGCCTGTTGAAGTTCTAATTTTGACTTTCACCTCTTCATACAGCCTATGCATAGCTACTCTCAAATGTTTAGGAATCCCAAGTTCCTCCATTATGTTCCAAAGCTTATCCCTGGGAACTGTGTCAAATGCTTTTCTGGAATCAACAAAACAACAAAAGATTTCTTCCTTTTTCTCCCAAAATTTTCCAATGATGTTCCTTAAAGTTCTACAATGATCAACTGTGGAATGTTTAGGTCTAAAACCTGCTTTCTCTTTATCACGTTTATCTCTTTCTTTTGCCCACTTACTGATTTTATTTTCTAGCATGCTTCCAAATAACTTTGCAAACAAGGGGTTTATCATTATGGTCCTATAATTGGAGGGAATATTGACGTCACCACTCTTGAAAATAGGTATATCCAGACTAGTTGTCCAATCTGTGGGGAACCCCTATTGTATGATGTTGTTGAAATTTTTTGTAATGTGAGGTGCAAGAATCTTGGAGCCCCACTTTAGATACTTTGCTTGGAGTTCAACTAAGTCTTTTGATTTTCCAACACCTAACTTCTGATACCCATATATACCTCTTGTACCATGACGAGTTCAGTATCAGTGTTGACCAAGGGGGGAGGGTCAACCTTGGGATCCTGCTCATAGAGTTGTCTTGCATAGTCAAACCATTTAGAAGTTGTATTACTATTTTCGATTTGCATCATTCTCGGTTGGAGCTCCTTCCAAAATAATTTGGGATTATTTTTCCCAAGGAAGATTATTTCTTCCCTCCTTGAAACCATGAAATAAACCTTTTTCTTTCTTAATATCTGCTTGTAATTTTTGAGATTTATGTTATCCTTGTTTGACTCTTTCTACATTCTCCTTGCCTTTTTGCATTCCTTGTCAAACCAAGCATTAACCAAAAAGCAATTTGTTTCAGACTTCTCAATTTTTTCTCTTTTACACTCTACAAGTGCACTTTGAATTAAATGTGTTAATTCGTGACTATGAAGGTTGTGAATTGAGATTTTCTCCTTCTTGAAGAGCCTCTCTAGCATCATTTTGAAGGTATTACAATTTTATGGAGTTAAAAGAAAGTTAATAGAAATCTACCCTTTGGGAGATTTTGTTGAACACACTGAGTTTTTGACTCTAATTGCTTCTTTCCAGTCCAAGATAAACTTAAATAAATTGGTTTGTGATCTGATTTTAAGTCCCAAAGTTGATTGCGAATCAAAACTTCCTCCATTTTGTCACACAAACCATGCGAGCAAATTACATAATGTACTACACTTGCTTCAATGTAAATATTGCAAGTGAAATTACCAGACTTTTCCCATCTAGTCAAGCCATTACAAATGACTAAATCGAAGGCCCCACATAGAGTAAACAATTTTTCACCAAGGGTATTGCAACCCTTTTCCTATGAAATTCTTTCCCACTGATGATTACTCTCTTCTATAAGCGAAATAGGGTCACAGTCTTCCTTACAATAAAGAATGCTAGCTTGCTCACTTGCAGTCCTAGCATTAAAATCACCCACTATAAGGACATCACCTAGCTGAGAATATGTTGCAATATCTGCTTTTAAGGTTGCAAAGAGATATTTGTGGTCAAGTCCTCTACTTTTGTATATTTTTCAAACTCACGACACAAAATAGCATGCTGCAATTTTGATGCGAATTCCATTTTATGATATTTTAAGCCAAATGAATTGTTATTTGAGTCTTATTTTTCTAATTGAATGAGATAACCTTGTTTTTCCCTCACTAATACCATGCTACCCCTATGTCCTTTTCCATTCCCTGATGCCTTGATACACACTACCATATTCCAGTATCCTTCAAACAAATATGTCTTGCACCCTTCATGCTAATGTGTTTGTATGAGGAAAATTATGTCTCTGTCTTCCACAATAGGCCCTAACCCAGGTCCTCGCCTCCATGGGTAACCTCTGCAGTTCCAACAAACTAATCTTAAGGAAAATTGGGTATGACTTGATTGTCATTTTGACATGCAAGAATCATAGTCAAGTCTTTGTCCCTACTTTTGCATTAATGACCTTGCTTCCTGATTTCTCATTGAAGAGTTTGTTGCCTCTTTTTTATTACCATCTTGCTGCTCTATTTTGGAAGGAGGTGCGAATTGCATTATCAAAACTTTACCTTTGTAAATCCATTCTCTCTTTGCTTTATCTCTTGCTTCCCTAACCTTTAACATTTCCTCCCTCCTTTCCTCCTGTTGTCTTACAGTTAAATCTTCTTCTAGAAAAAATCAAGAGCCCCTCAAGAGATGCTTCTGGCTTAGAGTGATATATTTATCATGAAAGCTAGGCATGATGAATTTTACGGTCCTGACTCTCTCATCATTAAACTTACACACCCTCCATGCTTGGCATATTTCTACTTGCCATAGAAACTTGTCTTTCAAGAAGTCCCTTTCAAAGTCAAGAGTACATTCATTTTTCCCATAGTCTTTCACCCCTGTAATAATTATATTTGCTTCTCTATTTTTTCTTTCCTTGCTTTCTCTATGTTGCATGTTGTAAACCTAAATGTTTGTTTCTCCTTCCCTATTAGTATAATCGTTAATAACTTGAGCCCAAGTTTTGGAAACTTTTGTGGAATCTCCTTTCCTTTCTTCTCTTGCTTTCTCTTCATGGTTGTCTGTTTGGGAAACCTCTTTCCCTATATCCTGGGATGGTTTTGCATTCACCACTTCTGTACATTTCTTTAGGTTTTGCACATTGGCCTTCATACTTCGCTATCCTGTCTTCCCTATCAGAAGAGCTTCCTATAGTAATGCCACTCGTTCTTTCAAAACTTTATTCCTTTTTGTTAAAGCCTTGTTTTCCGCTATAATTATATGAATTTTATGATCTCTTTCTCGCTCTTTAGCTTATAAAACCTACAACCTTTGTTTTGTATTTAACAATTCTTTCACATAAAGATCAGATGACTAGGTGAGATGTGTGAATGGTGGCGAAGCTGAAAGGTAACTTTTTGTCCAAAGATTACCAGTTGTCTTTATTCAGGAAAATGCAAAATTTGAAACAAAGGTCATTGATTGTTAAAGAGTATACTGAAGAATTTTACAAGGTGAATATTAGAGCAGGATACATCAAAGGAACACCTAAACTGGTTGCTAGATATATCAATGAGTTGTGGTTTGAGATTCAAGATGAGTTTATCTTATTTTCACCCAGAACTATAGAAGATGCTTACCAATTCACCTTGAAAGCAGAGGAAAAATTGGATAGAAAGCAAAGCCAAAGGAATAGAGGGAGGAGTCATGTAAGGGGAAGAGGAAAAACCAGCTACCAGGAGAAAACTCAGTCTCCAAAGGAAGGCGAAGGTAGTTCAAGCAGTCAACCATCAAGAGGAGGTGAATCAAGAGGAAGAAGGCCTTTCTCAAGAGGACGTGGTTGAGGCAGAGGCTACCAAGTTCAATGTTACAAATGTGGGAAATTGGGACATATGTCATGGGATTGTCCAAAAAATAATCCTACAAGCCAAAGAGGAGAAAATATAGCAGAAGCACAAGAAGAAAATGTAGTTGCAGTTATCCATGAAGAAACACCAGAGGTAGGAGAATCATTATTGATGAAGAGAATCTTGATTAAGTCCGAAAAAGAAGTAAAGGAACTAGCAAACGAAAAAGCTTATATAAAACCACATGAAAATCAGGAGGCAAGTGTTGCAAAGTGGTGATTGATAATGGTAGCACAGATAACTTTTTCTCCACAGAAATGGTAGAGAAGTTGGGGCTGTAGAGAATAGCACATCCCACACCTTACAAGGTGTCTTGGCTGCAAAAAGGCCATTAGATATTGGTGAATGAGCAGTGTAAATTGGAGTTCCAGATTGGTAATTACAAGGATGAGGTGTTATGTGATATAATGCCAATGGATGTGTGCCATGTGTTTTTGGGAAGACCATGGCAGTATGACATGAAATCCATTCATGATGGTAGGTAGAACACCTACACTCTTGAGAAAAATGGCCAAAAACATATGTTATTGCCTTTGGAGGATAAGGATTCGAAAGAGGAAGTTGGTCCTAGTGTGCTACTTATGGACAGGAAGGAACTGCTGCAAGAGCTCGAAAATAATAAATTCATTATGCTTTGATTGGTAAGCCCAAGGTAATTCTTACTAGCACAAGTTTAAATGATTTTCTTGAAGAAGTCAAGGTTATGTTGGACAAGTTTGTAGATATAATTGTTGATGAGTTTACAAGTAAGTTGCATAATTTTCGAAGCATTAGTCATCATATAGATCTAATTCCGGGGGAAAGTCTTCCAAATAAAGAAACATACCACATGACTCCACAAGAAAATGAAGAGATAAAGAAACAGGTGTAGGAGTTGTTGGACAAAGGATTAATAAAGGAGATCTTAAGTCCATGTGTTGTTCCCACTGTGCTCAGCCCAAAGAAAGATGGTGGATGGAGAATGTGTATTGATTCAAGGGCCATCAATAAAATTACAATCAGGTATAGATTTCCACTTCCCCGCATTGAAGATCTGATTGATTGTTTGAGTGGTGCTAAGTATTTTTCTAAAATTGATCTCAAGAGTGGTTATCACCATATTAGAATTAGAGAGGGGGATGAATGGAAAACATCTTTCAAAATAAACAATCGGTTATATGAGTGGTCGGTAATGTCTTTTGGCCTTTCGCTGTAGGCCCTTGCATATGGGTATGGGCCTGCCATGGACCCCAAAAAAAGTCGTTTAGGGGGTTAAAACTGCTCCAAAAGTTCAGGACCCAAAAAACTACTAAAAAAAGAAAATGTTGAAATGAACAAGGAAACAGATGAAATTGACTGGGGGGTCTGGGTGGAATAGGCGGGTGGCTACCAATATCCACCTGGATCATCCTCATTCTTTGAATGCATATTTTAAATGCTAATACAAATTCCATCACTCCACAACAACTTGCAAGCAAGCTTCAAAGTCTTGAATTGTTCAATACAACCCTTACCCTATTATGGTTTTGCTCCACCTAGATCAAAACTAAGAAATGGTCTCAACTTTTATTTTGTATGTTGTTTTACACGGAGAAATGGGCCAGAACTAAAGTCACCTATCTCATCATTCTGTTAGAAATTAATGTTCATGGCTTTAAGGGTTCTTCTTATATTTCCCTGTTTCTAGCATGTCCAATTTCATAATATTCAACATTTCAAAAGATGTTGACCAAAAAGGCATCTAGGCTTGGATTCTTATTCCTTATGCAAACAATTTTCTTGTTGAACAAGTTTTCTAAAGAAATCCACTATTCTTTTTTTTCCACAAAATATTACCCCAAATTCCTTCTTCTTCCAGAATCTAAGCTAAATTCAATAGTAAAAGAGAGAATTTTATTAAATATATAGTGCACAATATTACATTGCAACCTTGCTTCTTAGCCATATGAGACTATGGGTTTGATAATGAGGTATTGACCCTGCAATAAACAAAACATTGAGTTCCATCTCAGGGACCTTTAGTCTAATTTTAGGACTGTAATAAGCTCTCATATTTATATCTAGATTTACTAGGACTAACTTCAAAATGGCATGACTTATAATGTTTAGCCTATTTTTAAAGATAAAAAGAAATCAGGAATCTTTCTAATACCATGCCCTTTCCATGGTAGCTATCATTAGATTTAACAAAAAGATGTTGTCTCATCCAAACTGGTGAGTGTGATATAAATATGAAGCTAAGAACATATTCTATGAGAGGCAAAATAAACAAAAAAATCATATCTATGTTTCCATAAGTTTAGTTGACAAATAAAAAATATTTAGGGGTTAGATCAACTGTTGTTGCCAATGTTGTTGGGTAGTTGATTAGTTTTATGCCAGTAGGTGCTTGGTTCAAATATCCCAAGTTAGGTGCACTAGTCTATACTAACAAGTTTACTAGGGTTTCCATTCACAAATGTGAAGAAGCATCCTTGAGTTTCTCTGTGAGGTTTTCCATGGGAAAATAAAAAAATTTAGTTACAAAAGGTAGGATGGAATAACTGGGGAACTCCCTTCTTCGTTGGCTCATCGCTGTTGAAAACCTTCAATCACTTTATCCCTACCTTCTAGAAGAGGTTCTCCATTGTTATGGTTCTCTGGGTTGCATCTTCTTCCATGGACATCAGTTTCCAAATGATAGACTCTTTGCAACAGAAAAATAATTAGTTTTCTCTCCTACAGAGTCCAAGTCCCTTGAGTGATTCATTGTTCTCAAACAAATCTCCTATGGTGCCTGCAAGAAGTTCCATCATTAGGAATTGTAGGTCAATGGTAGCTCTAAAGATATTTCAGAGTGTCGTTGTGTCTCAGGGTTCCTTAGGAAATAACCATGAGGGACTCTCACTGTGGTTTTCACCTTCTGCATCTATCATGGCTTTTTCATTTTATGCCAATTATCTAAATTATCTCTCACAGGGAAGGGATGGAAATTTTTGAACACTTTCTCATGGTTGTTGAATTTATTGTGCCTTACAACCTCAATTATCAAAATACATAGCCACTTTCTCAAATTTTGACAAAATTCATGGTTGATTTCCATTTTGGCATTCGGAATTGCTCCTCCAACATGTTGTATATTTTTATTCTAAGTCAGAGTTTGGATCCTTTTCCATTACACAAGGATTCTAACACTGGGATTTCTGACCCCTTTCCTCTTTTACATTAGAAGTGATTCTACGTCTTAAAGGTAATCTTGAAATCCAGATTTTCAAAGTTTCTCTTGTTTGAACTCTCACAAAGTTTTTTAGATATTTTATTGAAAGAAAGTATTCAATGTTGGTATCCATGTGCTACAACTAGAAAAATACTTTAGGTTCTTTACAGAAATTATATTCAATTTGAGAAACATATTAACAATTTGTTGCAATGCATACTTCTTTTTTATATTTTTCCATGTTTCTAGCAATAAAGACAAAAGATGAAGGTGCATTTCATGCTATCTTGGGATTTTGTGCCCTAATGGCCCTTTAGATTGTCTGGTTGTTGCATTTGATTATTTGAAGCAATTATTTTTTTTCCAAAAATTATTCAAGTAGGATTGTGAAAGAACATTAGAAGGTGCCTGAAGAATTTACTCAAATTTTCCTTAATTTAGTGCAAAATTATGAAGTGTGCAAACTGAAGCCCCAATATGTAAGGCTATAGTCCCATGGAAGGAGCTTGCATTTTTTTTTAACAGTACCTGCTAGGACAAAAAGGAGTAGGTGACCCAGGGAAAATGTACCTATGTCCACATCTCCTTCCCTAACCTAAAGGGAAACCAACGAATTTTATTTTGTTGACCATATGTGTAACCACCCCACCCCATATTTGCTTAGTTTAACCTACTCAGTAGGGTTAACATGAAGATGAGAGTTACTATGCGAAACTTGATTGCCAAGATGCACTTATGGAAAACTGGGTCCATATGTCCAGAATTGACGGAAACCACCCAGTGACACATGATCACATTGTTATCATCCCAACTTGACCAACCACTATTTCTTTTCAGTTTTGTCTCCCTAAATTTAACAGAAATTTCTATTTTTCACAGTTTTCTCGGTTTCTAGACTTCTGAGGCCATTTTTGGGGCCTAAATGAAATTTTTAGGGAAAACATGGAGATTGAAAGAGTGCTAGACCAATTTACCTTCTTTTTTTCATCCTCCTCGTGGCGATCTTCGAAACGAGGTATTATGATAGTCAAACAAAGATTGTATGCCAAAGTTATGACCCCAAGAATTTGGAGGTCCGAATTACTCATTTATACAAACACTTTATGTACCTAGTACTTGTAGGTTATAAATACCTATATTTTCATTAATTCAATAAGCTCACCAGAGAACCATAATTGACATAATTACAAAGATAAACATTCAATCTCAACTCAGATTTTGACCTAGACTGACCAGAACATACTAGGCATTTTGTCAAACACATTGTGAACATGTAATCTACAGGTCATAAATGCATATCTGAACATAGGGGTTTGATACTTATCTGAGAATCATCAAGAAGGTCTAATTCAATAACCATTCATTTACCAATCAAAACAAGTTAAGAGCCATAACTAGAATATGTTATGAAACCATGTTTATAACCAACATATAACCAGAATCATAAAAATGATAGAACAACCATCAAAGACACATAATAACAACTATAAATACTCATGAGATATAAGAAGAAAAGAGCTTTTATTAACATATGTAAATTCAACCAAGTCAAGGACTTCCATGTACCACTTGACCATAGATTGGGCTGAACCAAATCTTTGTTTCAACCAATTACCCCTGCTCCATATTCCAAGCATGAATGTGGGATCTCATGGAATAAACCAACCAAAACCAAACCAAGGCTTCCATAGGCCAAACTACCTCAACCCTCAACTAGCGATTCCACCTCACGGTCAGACATCACTAACCATCACCAAATTGATCTCTATCCAAGCTGTCCAGGGCTCTAGAGCATTTGTTCTAACCCGAATCGAGGACTAGTAACTCAACCGACAATTGTCGCAGGGCTCCAGAGCATTTTTCCATCAAAGGCTCTGGGACTAGTAACTCAACCCACCAAGGGCTCCAGAGCATTTGTCCAACGAAGGCTTCCATGACTAGTAACTCAACCCAAGTTGTTTTAAGGATTCAAGAGCATTTGTCCAACCAAGGCTCCAAGAAATAGTAACTCATCCCATATCCATAAGGAACATGGGCACCAATCATAAAAAACAGTGGGAAAATCCTCAACACCATGGTTATCTAGGAAATGACAAAGCTAGGCAAAACTGCTGTCAATTTAGAAAATCCTCTATGCCAATGACAAATCATAACCAATTAACCGCATGCATATATCATGCATGCCAAAAATAGCAAGGAAATCATACATGCAACTGAGTACTTGCAATGCAAACCTGTTGTAGTTGTTGATACCACTATCCCCTTGCCCTTTCCTGCTTTTCCTTTGCCTTCTTTCTCCAAATCCAAATTATGCCACAATGGTCCAAGAAACTCTAAGTGTGAAAGAGTGTGAGAGAGAGAGAATAAAAGAGAGATCCCAACTAAAACTGAAAAAAGGTTGTGAATTGATCCTCATAAGCCTTTTTATCATTAAAACCTATATTTTATTCATTTTCCTCTATTTTCCTTCAATTTTCTTCACATGTAATTATGTGACCTTTCACCTTCCTTTTCTCCTATTTCCATTTATTTCACAAATAAAATGCCAATAAATACCCCTTTGCCTTTGCCATTTCCTTTGCTAATCTCCATAGCCATAAATTAATCACAAGTGATACCCATCACTATGTTTTCGCCCAACATTAAGCTTGGAATACGTGTCCGATGACCTTGGTATTATTTTTCCTTTATTAAATTTATTACATGGTTTTTTAACCGGGGCTATTACAGAACCCCCCCCCCCACTTGGGGGAACACCATCCTTAGTGTTCAATGACACTTATAAACCAACAAACACATGTTGCCCATGGAGCTTTATAACACAACTCGATGTAGCATTTACATTGTATCCATCTGCTGAAAACACAGCCAACATATCATGAACCCCATACCACTTATTAGAGCTTTATAACACAACTTGATGTGGTATTTACAACATACATATGCATATAGACATAACAAAAACACAACATCAAAACATATATCAAAATACATCCACTCAACCAACTAATAGAGAAGGAGACATAGCCTGCATCTGATCAGCCATCTCCCATGAAGCTTCATCAAACCCAAAGTGTTTCCATTGCACTTTAGCTTGCTTGATTGCTCGATTCCGGAGCATGAGAATCTTTCGCTGCAAAACAAACTGAGGTTCTGGTTGGAATTCTCCTTCTGGTTTCACCTACAATACAGATAAGTGAATCACAAGATCAACATCTTTCTAATACTTCTTAAGTGATGACACATGGAAAACATCATGGACTTTCACTGTCAAAGGCAATGCAAGTTGGTAGGCTACTAGTTGAATCCTTTCAAGAATCTTGAAAGGTCCACAATACCAAGGTTCCAACTTGGCACATGATCCAATCCTCAAGGAGCTCTTCTTGGGATTTATGCACAAGTACACTTGTTCCCCAACCTGAAATTCCTTAAACACCCTGTACTCATCTGCATAACTCTTTTGTCTATCATATGTCGCCTTTAGATTCTTCTTGATAACCTACATTTACTATTCCATCTCTACCAACATGTTTGGTCCAATCAACACCTTGTTCACTGGATCACTCCAACTAATAGGAGTATTACAACATCGCCCATAAAGTGACTCAAACAAACTCATCCTCAAATATTCCTGATACCCATTATTATATGAAAACTCCACTAGTGGAAGATACTCTTCCCACTTTCATTGTTGATGTATGACATACATATCCAACATGTCCTCAAAAATATTGTTGACCCTCTCTATCTATCCATCTTTCTGTGGATGATAAGTTGTACTAAAGGCCAACTTTGTCCCCAAACCTACAAATAACTCTTTCCAAAACTCAGAAGTGAACTCGGCATCTCTGTCTAATACAATTTTCCTTGGAATACCATGTAACCTCACTATATCTCCGATGAAGTCCTATGCTACCTCACTAGATGAATAAGTAGATTTCACTGGAATGAAGTGAGCTACCTTTGTCAACCTATCAACCACAACCATAATAGAATCATGTTTTCTAGATGTCCTTGACAATCCTGTAATTAAGTCCATGGAAATGACCTCCCATTTTTACTCTGGAATCGGGATCGGCTGCAGTAATCCAGTTGGATGCTTACACTCTGATTTTACCTATTGATAATCCAGGAATCTCACAACAAAATCTTCCACCTCTCTTCAAATTTTTCCAATGGTAGAACTTCTTAATGTTGTCAATGTCTTTTGATATCCTAGGTGATATGAATGTAGTTTAACGTGAAATTCCCTCAAGATAAGCTTCTTGAGCTCATTGTTGTTCGACACATAGATCATATCCGTAAATTTGACCAAACCATTTTCCGTGTGATGATAGTCCACACCCTGTTCACTTTTACCCTACTTCTATAACCTGTGCTTAAGTTGTTGGTACATGTCATCCTACTATCTTGCCTACAAAATATGATGTTGTAAATCTTCCCTATATGAACTCATAGTTGCTCTGTGATTTACGTGCACTCCTCTGCTAAGAGCATCTACAACCATGTCCTCTTTTCCTTTAATGTACCTAATCTTGAAGTCAAACTAATTGATCATGGCTAACCACCTAGATTTCCTGTCATTCAGATTAGGTTGGTCAAACAAATATCTCAATTCACTATGGTCACTCCTTAAGATGAACCTCCTGCCAAGAAGATAGTATCTCCACATCTTCAATGGATGGATGATAACTACCAACTCAAGATTGTGCGTCACATAATTCTGCTCGTGCTCATTCATTTTCCTTGCTTCATAGTACAATACATGTCCTTCTTGCATCAGAACCCCACCAAGTCCTCTCTTGCGAGCATATGTACATACCACAAACTCTTTGTTCGGATATGTGATATTTAGAACAGGAGCATTCATAAGAAACTGCTTCAACTACTCAAAACTCACTGCACATTCCTCTGTCCATTCAAATTTATTTCCTTTTCACTGCAATGATATAATAGGATAGGTAATCCATGAGAAGTTCCTGATGAACCTCCTATAATAACTTGCCAACCCCATGAATGATCTGACCTCATCCACATTCCTAGGTGCTTCCCATTCCATGATAGATCTTATCTTCTTTGGATCTAATGCTATGCCTTCCTTAGAGACAATATTTCCTAAGTAATGTACCTCTGTCTGAAAGAAGATGAATTTACTAAGATTGGCATACAACTGATGTTCTCTCAACAATTTTAGCACTGCCTCTAAATGTTCTACATGTTCTTCCTCATTCTTAGAATATATCAAAATATCATCAATGAATACAATCACAAACTTATCAAGATAGGGATGCAACACAATATTCATAAAACATGTGAAAGTAGCTAGAGCATTAGTCAAACTGAACGAAACCACAACAAACTCATAATGCCCATACCTAGTCTGGAAAGTAGTCTTGTAGATATCCTCTTCTTTGATGCGTACCTAATGATAACCTAATCTCAAATCTATCTTCAAGAACACCGTTGCTCCCTCCAATTGGTCAAACAAGTCATCAATCCTTGACAACAGATACCTATTCTTGATGGTTACATTATTCAACTACCTTTAGTCAATGCATAACCTGAGAGTGCCATCCTTCTTCCTCACAAATAACACCGGTGCACCCCAAGGCAACAAACTTGGCCTAATGTATCCCTTGTCCAACATTTCCTTCAACTGCAACTTCAATTCCACTAACTCTGGAGTGCCCATCCTATAAGGTTCCTTTGATGCTAGTGTTGCCCCTCGTACCAACTCAATAGAAAAGTCCACTTCCCTATGAGGAGATAACTCTGAAGTATTTGCCGGGAACACATCCTAAAACTGTTGTAAAATTGGGTACCTCTTGAAGACTTCCACATCCTCGACATATTTACCTTTATCACTGGAAATATGCAATGAGAAAGAAGCGGAAATCATAAAATAACCATGAGATCAAAGGCACACAAACAATTTGATTATCAAGTTCACCCAACATGGGCTACATCTCCAGGCCCTGCTCAAAGTGGGGAGGCCTTCTTTAATTAAGTGGCAACAAAGAAATAAATTACAAGCAACTTTACAAAAATGACCCTTATACTTCCAATTCTGATGATGGCCTAAAAATAGAGACCTCGTCTAGAGAAACAGAATGCACGGTTGGATTCCTGGCGCGAAAGTGTGCAAAAATGACTATAAACTTGTAAAATTATGACACTGACACCTCTAGCCCTCTAAAGGAATATTTACAGCGTCTAGCAGATTCCTTTCTCATGGTTCTAACCCTCCTGGTTGCTCAGGGTTCCACTAGCCCTCTCCTTCGTCGATCTGATGGGCAAATGAATTGAGAGTTTTTATAAAAGTTGGTAGGCAGAGCTACCAATGTGGGGTCGTTGTCCCATTGGTGGCGGTGGCATGTCGTATAGGGGAAATTCCGATTTTGAATCCCCACAACCCATATAAGGTTTGACCATTGTTGAATTTGCGGCAATGTTTTTTTATTGTTTTCAATATTTTATTGTAATTGTGGCCACCCATTGGGTGTTGTCCTACATGGGCCGAGTGGGTTTGAACCCTGTCGGCCTCCCTAACACGTGGCATTGTGGTACTGAATATGGGTCGGGCGAGTTTGCGGGGGGGTGTCCGGACCACCATTTAATTTAAACGTTCATATAATATAATTATATGACGTCATTAGGTCGTTTTGGGGTGCCAACCCTGCCACCCTAAAAATATTTTTTTTTTGGATTTTTTAAGCAAATAGTTAAAAAAAATCCGCTGAAAATTAAGAGTTACCAGATGAATTAAGGAGGGGAAAAATTATCCTTTCGTGACCACTGCTTTCCATGCACTGTCCCTTCACCAATTTTTTGCCTTGTTAGTGACTACCACTTGGCTAAGTTTGACCATAACTTTGACCAGCTATAACTTGAGCATACAAACTCGGATTTGATTTCTGTTTGCACCACTGGAATCAGGACGACGAGCACTCTGATATGGTCTTGGTTTCACTTCCATTCGATGAATTTTATTTTTTTAGCTATTTTCAAGGCCACTTCTATTTCTCGATCCACCCGGATCATTCCTCCCCACTAATGATATTTTGGACCGCCAAAATATTTATCAGTCAATTGGAAAGTGAGGGAATTTCTCCCTCACTTTCTCCTTCTCCATCCATCGAGCCTTACTTGGATGCATTCATTTGAATCCAATACGAAGATACTCCACGTCTCTCTATTGTGAAGTTTTGGTCTTCCTATCGAGAACGATGTCCTATGGTAGCATGTCTAAGTATTCAGGTGCAAAATCATCCACTATAGGAACCTGCCCAACCTCTTTGATGTTCATGATCAATGGAGGCTCATAAAGCTTCAAGTTTTCAATGTTCACCACTAAGTACATCTGCATGTATGCTGGCAAATCGAGATGAAAAACATTGTCTCCAATCTTCTCTAATATGGTGAATGGGCCATATCGTATTGGTCTCAACTTCTTTCCTTCCCCTTTCATTCTGTCTTTGCTAATGTGGAGCCACACTTTGTCTCTGTTCAATGTGTGTTATATTCTTTCAATGACTAGCCCCATGCATAGGGGGGCGATAGCCCCCCTGTATTCATTGTGCTAGGCGCAACAAGGGGGGGTGACGGCCCCCTTTGTCGGGGGGTTTGAGGGGGGCAGTAGCCTCGCTCTACGGGATCTGGGGCAGTGCCCCACAAATCTTTTTTTTGGACTGTATATTAGGTGGGCAAACCTATCTATGGTTTTGTGCATGATTTTCGCACATGGTTTTGGGCTTGATGGTTTTCTGTCCATGGTATTTTGTAGATCTAGTCAAGGGAACTATGGTTATGTTCTAATCCAAGGTTAATGGATTGGTGTTTATGGATGCTTTGGCATGTATATATATGTAAGTTGTAACATTGAAAGGAATATAATGAAAAATCAATCTGGTAGTCCCAGTTTTGGGATTCAAGGGAAAATATGTGTATATGTGTTTTTATGTTTTATGCTCTCGCCATTGTAAATTTTCTGTTTTTAGAATTCGTATGCAGGTATGATACAAATGGAAAATGGCATCAACCCATGGTATTCATCCAATGGCTCTTCATATTCAACAAAGGCTTCGCAGGAGGGAACTTCATGCAATGGGGACCATTGCTTCTTAAGGAGGGAGGAATGATCTGAATGGAAAATGGCATCAACCCATGGTATTCATCCACCCATGTTATTCATCCACCCATGGAATTTACCCATGGTATTGTGAGTGGCATCCACCCATGGTATTTATCCATCCATGGTATTCATTCACCCATGGTATTTTCCCATGGTATTGTGACATCCACCCATGGTATTCATTCACCCATGGAATTGACCCGTGGTATTGTGACATCCACCCATGGTATTCATTCACCCATGGAATTGACCCGTGGTATTATAACTGAAAAATGCTATAATTAACAAGTCGCATTTTGTAAAAGGACAGTTTGTCCGCCACAATGTAGCTGTTATAGTTATTCTCCATTTTAATAAAAAAGTTCTTTGTGGTTTTGTTTATTGGGCATTCTCCTCTTTTATTCTGGCATTTCAATTTTTCAGATCTTGGGGTGTCTCTCCCCCAAAATCCATTTCAATCTTTTAGATCTTGGGGGTCTCCCCCCAAGATCCGGATCAAGGTAATTTCTGTACGGGGTTTAAACCTATAGTCTCCAACCTGGAACTGGTGATTCACTCAGTGGTTTTCATGTTGTGCTTTTTATTGAGTTTGACTCTTCTCCAACTGCTCTTGCAATGCCTGGTGAATCATCTAAATTCCCTAAATTAACTTCTTCGCTTTGTCCCTGTCATCTTGCCCATTGAAATCTTCATCTCTCCCAAAGATCATGTCTAAGGGATCCTTTGGAAAATATCCAAAGCATGTCTTGAATGGTGAGCTCTGAGTGGATGAATGCACTGCCTGGTTATATGCATGTTGTACATAAGGAAGCTTCTCATTCCATAACTTGGGATGCTTGCCACAATAGCCTTGAAATAATTATATCACTGTGTGGTTGACAACCTATGTTTTTCCATCGGTTTGTGGATTAAATTTCGTGCTCCTTTTCAACTTGGTGTCTATCATTTTCCACAAACTCGTCCAAAACTCTCCAAGAAAATGAGAGTCTTGATCAGACACAACGGATGTGGGCAACCCAAAGTAGACCCATACAAATTGGAAGAAGAGATGAGCAGTCTTCTCTGCATTGACCTTCTTTTTACAAGGTATTAAGACACACATTTTGCTAAATTGATCCACAATGACATACAAATAGTCATGACCTCTCGTAGAGAAAGGGAAACTGACCACAAAATCCATTGACACACTTTCCCATCGATGACTTGGAATAGGGAGTGCTGTGTAGTGCCCCAATTTTCTATTAGTGGGCTTGCTAACTGAACACAACACACATCCATTTACATATTGAGTCACAAGATTTTTGATGTGAGGCCAATAACACAACCTCTGCAAATGACACAAAGTTTTCCCTACTCCAAATGACTTGACACAAGAGAGGTATGCGCCTCTCTGTTTACATGTATTTGTTCATTGGCGGGGATACAAAATTTTCCAAGGTGATACAACAACTTTCCTTGCAAATGGTAATTATCCACCCATGATCCATGAGTCAACTTTGCATAAATCCTTAAAATAATCATCATCAATATATTGTTCAACATAAGTTTCAAAAGATAAAGAGGCAATTTTCAAAACTATAGATGCAGAAATAGGAGGGCGAGAAAGCATATCGGCCACTTTATTGCTGGTGCCCTTCTTGTATTTTATTACCAAGTTAAACTGTTGAAGGAATCCCATCCATCTGAATTGGCGTGCTTGCTGAATCTTGATCTGCGACTAGAGGTACTACAAGGGCTGGTGATCTGTTTGAATGATGGCCACCTTACTGATCAAATAGTGCTTCAACTTCTTCACGCTTTGAACTAAGGCATACAACTCCTTGTCCTATTTGGGAGAGTTCACAACAGCTTGGGAGAATGTCTCTGAATGGTAACATACATGTTTTCTTTGTTATATCAATACTTCTCCCATGGCATATCCACTGACATCTATCTCGATCTCAAAGGGCTACTGGAGGTCAGGTAAGGCCAAAACTGGCATGGTACTGATCTTCTCTTTCAGTGCATCAAAGGATTTCTGCTGCTTTCCTCCCCACTGAAAGGTTTGCTTCACACTTATCAATGCATGTAAAGGGGATGCAATGACGGATAAGTTAGAAACGAACCTTCTCTGGTATTTTATTGCACCCAAAAAGCTACAAACCTCTATAATGTTGGTGGGTTTAGGCCACTTTACAATCACATAAATTTTAGAAGGATCTATTTTCAATTGTCCACCACTGACAATGTGACCCAAGTAAACCTTAGCTTTGTTGATGCAGACTAGGCTGGAGCTCTAGATCAGATAATATCTACAAGTGGGTATGTGTTTAACCTATTTTGAGGTGCAGTTAGTTGGATGAGTAAGAGACAGTCTATAGTGGTCCTTTACACTACAGAGGCAGAATACATGGCAACGACTCATGCAAGCAAGGAAGCAATTCGGTTACAGAGATTGTGTTCAAGTATGGGGTTGGTACAATGAGCTATAAGGATAGACTGTGACAGCCAAAGTGCAATTTTCTTGGCAAAGAACCTTGCTTATCATTCAAAGACAAAGCACATTGATGTTCAATATCACTTTGTGATGGATATGGTTTAGAGCAAAATGATTTTGCTGGTAAAGGTGGACACTTTGAAGAATATTGCAGATGCATTGACAAAGTCTGTGAGCACTGAGAAGTTCTCTTGGTGTAGAGAAACAATGGGTGTTAGTCTCCCCTGTATGTTGTACTGGGCGCAACAGGGGGGATGGTTTCCCCCCCTGTCAGGGGGATGGATGCCCCCCCTGTCGGGGGGTATGCAGGGCGGCGGTAGCCCCCTTGCATGGGGTCTGGGGTAGCACCTCGGGATTTTTTTTTGGACCCTACATTAGGTGGGTGGACCTACCTATGGTTTTGTGCATGGATTTCACACACGGTTTTGGGAATGATGGTTTTTTGTGCATGGTATTTTGTAGATCTGGTCAAGGGAACTACAGTTATGTTCTAATCCAGGGTTAATGGATTAGGGTTTATGGATGCTTCGACATGTATATATATGTATTGTAACCTTGAAATGAATATAATGAAAGATCAATCTGGTAGTCCCGGTTTTGGGATCCAGGGGAAATCTCTGTGTATATATGTTTTATGTTTTATCTTGTCGCCATTGTTTATTCTCTTCTTTTAAGAATTCGTTTGCAGGTAATTTCTATACGGCGTTAAAACCTTCAGATTCCCGACCCCTTTCCTCTTTTACATTAGAAGTGCTTCTACTTCCTAGAGGCAATATTGAAATCCATATATTCAAAGGAAGTTTCTCTTGTTTGAACTTTTAGAATTCTTTTTAGATATTTTATTGAAAAAAGTATTCAATGTTTTTACCCTTGTGTTGTAACTAGAAAATTGTTTTGGTGCTTTGCAGAAATGATATTCTATTTGACAAACATATTAACAATATATTGCAATGCATACTTATTTTTATATTGATTAGGTCCTCAAGTTTATGCTCAAAAATAAAAGTTCATAGAATGGAATGGAAACTATATGGTTGGATAAATCTCGGCGATCTAAATCCAATGCAACTCGCTTCATCGAAAACGGAGTTCGGATGCTCCCTGAAATGAGTTATAATAAGTTTGCTAAATAAGAAAAATAAGTACCCAGTCAGCAAGTTCAAGTCTCTTCAGCAAATTGGGAGGCGCCAAGTGTCACTCTATCGCTGGTCCAGCAAATCATCCCATCACATCGTATCGGCATAAGTTTTCTGTTAAAAATCAGCCCCGGGTCCTCCCGATATGCGATATGCGATATCGCATGGATCACATCGCAAAATCGCATCACAACAGGAAGTCTTATTAAGAATCACCTTGCCCGCACCAATAGCGAAACGCTGATGGAACTGGATGCCAAAAGAGAATAGGTTGCAATGTATGGAATGTTCGGGTCCAATAATTCATCGCAGTTCGCACAAGTTTTTAAGGAATTCCCCGGTCCCGCGCCGATTGCGACAAGCCAATATATACAGGACGCAAAATTGTTATGAACCGTGGTGCATAAATCGTTAAGTCCGCCATCGCAAATCACTCATCGCAGTTTTTGAAAGGAGTTGCTATGTCCGTGTCTCCACCAATGCCAATTGCGATTGCGATTCCCGCACCGCTGGGAAGTATGGCTCTGGTGGCCGAAATGTGGCAAATTTAGCAAATTTCAAGCCGGATTTGATGGTTAGTGGCCAGAAAAGGGGAATTTGTTGAGAAAATTGTGGCAGAACTGGGAGAGGTCATAACGTCTTTAGTTCTTGTCCAAATTAGTTGTAAAAAAGAGTAAATTCTAGCAGTTTTGGCTATTTTGAACTCATTGAGACAGGTTTTAGAGGCATTTGAGCATTGTAAACACACTTTTGTTGTAATTTTGAGCATAATAGAGGCCCAAGCATTGGAAGTTGGACCAAGAAGATGTAGCCTAGGAGGGGTGCACTCCTCATCAAATCTTTGTGTTGTGTGTTGTATTTTGATGTTCTTTGTTGTTATTTTGCTGATGTTCAACATATGTTTTATGTTAAATTGTTTATAACATTTACATAAGAAACTCTCATGGGAATCCATTAATTAAGCAAAAATGGTGAATCCTTAAGCACTTGACAAGAAAATTATAAGCATCTTGGGTTTTATTCTGAATGGGGAATTAGCACAGCATTACTAATCTTCTCGATTTCAGATCAAGTTGGTATCAGGGCACTAGTTTTTACTTACTAGATTTGCTTGTGCAAAGAAGGAGTATTGTTTGCAATTTTTGTGTCGTGCTAACAAGGTTAAAACTAAAAAGAGGTGAAGGAAAGTTGGTTGGAAGCCCTAAATTTGGGTCAAGGGGAAGAAGAGTAAGGTTTCCACAATCTCCAATGCTAGTTCAGCCTCAAGTTGTAGTTGAGACTCCATAGATCATGTCTCATGAAGGAGAACCTACAAACATGACAGAAGATGAGAATACCTTCAAAAAGGATTTCTTTGATATGACAGAGATGTTGAAGTTCCTCTATGAAGAGAGGAATCGCAGGTTGCAAGGAGAAAGTTCCAAACCTCCCAAAGGATAAGGCTCTTCAGGAGGAGGTAATGGAAAATGAGGTAATGGGAATGAAGACAAACCTCCACCCTTTCCACCATATTCTTCATATTCTTCTTCACAAGAATCTTCACACTCTTCCACTATTACAACCCTTACTCATACTCATCATCATCCTTCAAAAGGAACTAGTAAATGACCTTTTCTAAAACTTGATGTTAAATTCGAGTTGTCCATGTATAATGGTGAAGTGAATGCAAAGAAGCTTGATAATTGGATTCGTCAGTTGGAGGTCTATTGCAGGATTCAAAACCTTCAAGAGGATGATATCAAAATTCATTTGGCTTCATTGAGAATGGAGGGTGAAACACTCATTTGGTGGGAAGCAAGGACTCAAGACGAGATCAAAAAGCATGGTAAGATCTCTATTACTTGGTCTGATTTCATTGCTGCTATAAAAATACAATTCTACGCTTTAGCTCATATGAAAAAAGCTATCATGAATTGGAAAAATTTCAGACAGTTAATTGGTCAAAATGTGCAAGAGTATACTCAGGAGTTTAAGAGAAGAGCTCTTATGCTAGGAGTAGACTTGCAGTCACAAGATACTTTGCTGAAATACATAGGAGGTTTGCATAGCTATCTTCGACACGCCATTCTTATGTTTAATCCCACGAATATTGATGAGGTCCATGTTCAAGATAAACACCTCGAAGAAAGAGGGAAAAATGTACAAGAAGAAGGTAAGAAGAAGTGATTCCAGAGTGGTTAAAAAGGAAAGCAGAAGAAAAATGCTTTTGTTAAGAAAGAAGGGGAGAAACTCGTGTGCAAGAATTGTTCCAAAGAGGGCCATGATGAAGCGCATTGTTGGAAGCTTCATCCTGAATTAAGACCAAAGAAATTTAAGAATAAAGGGAAACATAAGATAAACGATGTTGTACAATAAGACTTGGGTTCCGACTCAGGTGATGAAACAAAGATTGCAACCACAGTCACTAAAGGAAAAGTCGTGGCAAAAACAAGAAAAGAGGAATCCGTGGAAAGCACTACCACAACAAATAACTACAATAATGCTTCAAGTGAAGAAAACAAAATTGAGTTGTTCCATATCAGAGTTATTTCCAAACACACCAATATTGATACGATGTTTGACAGTGGATCCCAGGAAAATTTAATTTCTACAAACTTGGTCAAGAAGTTGAATTTGGAAATCGTGCCTCATCATAAACCATATCTGTTGGGTTGGATAACCAAGGATGCAAATCTTCAGGTCACAAGGAAATGTGTTTTCAGGTTTGCTATTACTGCCAATTTCGTTGATGAAGTCGAATTAGATGTAGTGCTGCTGGATATTTCTGGAATTGTGTTGGGAAGCCCATATCTGTATGAACGGAAAGTCGTTTTCCATAGATTTGAGAAAAAATATCATTTGTTCAAAGATGGAGTGGAATATATTGTGAGATCCATCGTAGAAAGCTTAATCTGTTTTTAGCAAGCACAGGGCAAATGAAGTGACTGGTAAATTTGCGTAAGAATATCGTGCTCCTTATGATCAAGCAGAAGAATGACATGAAGCGTGAATCCTTTGCGGGCTGTAACGTGACGCTGAAAGCCAAATTGGTTGATGTGGTCAATCAATATGGAGATGTGTTTCAATAACCAAAGGTATTGCCGCCAAAAAGGGGAATTAAGCACGAAATTCAGCTATAGCAAGACTGTCCACTCCCAAATATCAGTATGTATAGAATGTCAATTCTGGAAGGTTTATAAATTAAGAAACAAGTCCAAGAGTTGTTAGATAAAGGTGTAATTCGACCCTCTACTTTGCCATGTGGTTCACCAATTGTTTTGGTACCCAAGAAAGATGGAACATGGCGCATGTGTGTAGATTATCGAGCTTTTAATAAAATTACCATAAAGAATCGATACGAACTACCCAGAATAGATGATTTTCTAGATCATTTGAAGAATGCAAAATATTTCACTAAATTAGACTTGAGAAGTGGATATCATCAAGTTATAATAACTGAGGAGGATATTTGGAAGACTAATTTTAAAACCAAACAAGGATTGTTTGAGTGGCTGGTTATGCCTTTCGGTCTTTGCAACGCTCCAACTACATTCATGAGAGTTATGAATGATGTTTTAAGATCCTTTCTTGATGAGTTTGTAATTGTCTATTTAGATGATATTTTGATATTCATCAAATCATGAGAAGAGCATGTCAAGCATGTGAGGAAAGTGTTGGATGTCTTGAAAAAAGAACAGTTATTTCTGAAGATGTCTAAATGTGAATTCGGGAAAACTTCCTTAGTGTATTTGGCCACATAGTTGGAGGAGGTGAGTTGAAGATTTACCCCTCTAAAGTTTCAGTCCTTGTGAATTGGCCAATACCCAAATCAGTGACAGAAGTAAGGAATTTTATGGGAGCAGCGAAGTACTGGAGGAAGTTCATTGCCAATTTCTCTTCCATAGCAACTCCACTACATGCTTTGATCAGCGTGAAGGTTGTCTTCCAGTGGGGAGGCAAACAACAAAAAGCATTCGATGCTTTAAAACAAAAGATCAGTTCAGCCCTAGTTTTAACATTTCTGGATTTGAAACAACCATTTGAAATACAAACATATGCAAGTGATTATGCCTGGGTGCAGTTCTTTTACAACATGGTAAGACCATTTCATTTCATTCTGAGATTTTTAATGGTGTTGTTATTAACTATCATACATATGATAAAGAGATTTACTCATCGGTGCAAAGTGTGAATAAATGGAAGCATTACTTAATGGGAAAAGAAACCATTATTCACACCAATCATCAAACTTTGTAATATCTGCAATATCAAACAAAATTGCAGCAATCAAGGCAGTTTCATTGGATGGGATTCTTACAAAAATTCCACTTGGTAATCAGGTACAAGAAAGGTATTTATAATAGAGTTGCTGATATTCTTTCTAGATTGGTTGTTAATGTAGCCATTTTACTCAAGAATCATTTTGTTTCTCCTGAAAGTTATGCTCAACAATACGCACATGACGCTGAATTTCAAGAGGTATATTAAAACTTGAGTCAAGGCCACCAAGTTGAGGAATTAGACTACCATGTACATGATTATCTATTGTATCATTTGGGAAAACTTTGTGTTCCCCAGGGAGAGAGAGTAAATGTCACAAGGGAAGCACACACTTCTCTTATTGTTGGACATTTCAGTGTAAGTAAAGCAGTGGCAAATCTTCAGAGGTATTTTTACTGGCCTCGTATGCTTAAAAATGTGTCATGTTTTATCAGAGGTTGTTCATTGTGTGTAGTCAATAAGCCTAGTAATAGGAAACTAGGATTGTACATACCACTTCCAGTGCCTTCACGTCCATGGGAGAGTGTTTCTATGGATTTTGTAGGAGGTCTTCGTTTATCAAGAAAATGTCATGATTATTTGTATGTAGTTGTGGATAGGTTCAACAAGATGTGCATATTAATGCCTTGTAAAAAACAAATTACAACTGAACAAACAGCTCACTTTTCTTTCAAAATGTATGGGTTCATTCTGGATTACCTACCTCTATTGTAAGTGACCGTGATTCCCGATTTGTTGGGAATTTTTGGTCAAATTTATGGAACTTGATGGACACCAAGTTGAAGAAAAGTACAACTTTCCATCCGCAAATAGATGGTCAAACTAAAGTGGTTAACAGGAAAATTATTCATTTGCTAAGATCATATTGCAGCAAACATCCTAAGTTGTGGGATGAACAGTGGCATTATTTTCAGCATGCTTACAACCGAACAAAACACTCTTCTACTCTAACTTCGCCTTTTGAGGCATGTCTTGGTTATTTGCCTAAATGGCCTTTGGATTTCATCTTTGAGAAAGATGTAGCTATAGATGGACATAACGACATAGACAAAGCAATGAAATTCATTGAGAAAATTTAGTTGATTCACCAAACAGTTCAAGAACAACTAGAAAAGAGTCAAGGCAAGTAGGTGGATCATCAGTTTCAAGTAGGTGATGAAGTTTGGCTTTACATTAGCAAGGAAAGGCTTCAAGGTGAAGGTAAAAAGATGAAACCAATCCATTATGGTCCATTTAAAATTATGGAAAATATTGGTAATAATGTGTTGTAGCGGCTGCAACACCCTCCAAAATTTTGGCCCGCATCCAATTTCGGAGCCTCCTTTGAGAGTTTTACTTGATGTTTTCACGCACTCAGGTTCACCCCATGAGCTCATGTGATTTTTTGCACCCACCTTTCTTGATCATTCAGCATATAGATTTTGTATGTTGGTAACAATTTCATGCTTGCGACCATGTTATGGTCATACACAAGGCCTCTACTTTGTATGTACATGTTGTGTTCGCTATGTAAACATCTATCGTGCACACATACAGACTTGTATACAATGTCGCGCAAGCGTCGTCATGGTCATCCAATGATCAATCACAACTGTCGCGCTTGTCGACTTGCACTGTCGGTCAGTCATTTTGAACGTGTATCTGGATGGTTTGAGTCGTCTCGTCATCAAGTCATGTAAGTGTGTGTTTGCAAGTTCATGTATGCACCTTTTCACTTACTCACACACTTAGTCATTTTGCTGAAGTTCTAACGATCGGATCTCCCTTTAACAGCCGGACCTTCACCCCACAATCAACTCGATTGACTATCACCTAGAACAATGTATAAGTACCAAGAAAGTCATTTCAAGCTACGCTGCCTGCAAGTTGATCAATCTACCCTCTTACTGGTCAACCAGAAAGTTTGACCCGACAGTCACCCCGGGACTGACTCCCCTCAAAAATTTCACAGAGGCTGTAGACCATGCTCGCTTCGATGACTTAGAAAATTGCGCAGATAGGCCGGATAGACACCTAGTGCCCATCCCTGTCTCCCTCAGAAAATTGCACAGTTTCTCCAACCATCCCATCAATTAGCCGGCCAACTGCTCACCCGAAAAATTGCGCAGATTTCATGAGCAAGCCCTCTACTACCCAACAGTCTGCTCAGCTTAGAAACTGTGCAGAAGTGATCAGCAAGCTAGAATCCCAACAATAACACAGTTTTTCCCCCAGCAGCCCTTTTCCAGTTCCCTCCAGGAATTGCGCATATTTTGCTGCCAAGGTCCCAGTAGCCCACTGCTAGTTCCCTCCAAGAATTGCACATATTTTGTTGCCAAGGTCCAAGTAACCCGCTGCTAGTTCCCTCCAAGAATTGTGTAGTTTTTGTTGCCAAGGTCCTAACAGCCTGCTACTAGTTGCCTCCAAGAATTGTGTAGTTTTTGCTACCATGCACACGCTGCCCGCTTTTTCCAGAAATTGCGAAGATTTTGTCTGCCCAGCTTTCCTGCAACCCGAACTGCTCCACCCAAAAATTGTGTAGATTTCTTGTCTAGCCGAGCCAGAGCCCACAGACAGTCACTGTCGATCCGGATTGTCAGTCACCATCTCTTAGTGACTTCTACACAGTTTTCACCAACAGTGCCCGGAGCCTCAATCCCAACTCGAAGCTTGCCTTGCATAGTTTCATAACCTTGACTTCTCTCCTGGTCTCCTGCATCCGAAATGATCATGCATCATGGTAGACTAGAAGGTTTATGGATTTGATGTCATCTTGTCATGAGTGATTGCAGATACTGGTACACAAACAAACATGGCGCGACGATGGATGGGATGAACAAGGCAAGTACATGTAGAAGGGCATGTTCCCGAATGAACAAACAAATGATGCATGCAAAGAGATGTGCTCACAAACAGACGATCACGCATAGATGTGTTCATGGACGGACAGACGAACATGCACTTTTCGCGAACAGACGAACCTTTCAAGCATGCAAACATACAAGCAAAGAGCAACGTGTGAATGCAACATCAAGCGAACCCAATGACCATCGAAGACTCCACACACCTTGTCATGTGGAGGTGAAGTTGTGACACACCATGAGGAAATCCACCACCCAGAAACATTGCAGCTCGAGATGCAGACCAGCAGAAACATGAATGTACCAGCACTGTCATGTCGAGTCTTTTCATGAGTCATGTCGTCCACATCTATACTGTGGGCCATACTGCCAATCAATGTAACGTGGAAGTCCAAGAGACCCACTTGTCATATGAAGAGTCATGTAAAGTTGAAAGGTCATGGAAGTCAAACAGTCATGAGGGAATTCGAACAACCACAAGGGTCAGTTTCACCCTTGGCTATAAATACCCCCTCATTTGTACATGCAAAGGACTTTTCACCTTGGCTCCTCCCACATACCCTTGAGAGCCTATAATAGTTTCTTTGAGGAGTAAGTAGTGGCTCCAACACCCCACCCATGGGGTTAGTGATGTATGATGTATCAATGTGTCTTGGAACTTTCGCTTAATTCAGAAGCCTGCTAACAGGCCAACATGTTTTCACACGTGTTGTAACTGTTTGTAAGATTCATCTTGAACACTTGTAATGCATGTTTCCTTAACTTGTATTTAACACTTGGATTCATTCAACTATTCTAATACATATATATTAATTAAAATGTGTTATATATGCCGTTAACGATGTCCTTCCCGTGTTGGTCACCTCTCGTACATGAGATAAAACCTTTCACTTAAACTCTTTATAACAATCGTCGCACTCGCGTGGATTTTCCGTTGAGTGTTGTACGTACTATCTTACCTTGTGTGTTGTGAATGCTGCATCCATGTGGATTCCTCCTCCGGAAGCTGTGCACGTCCTGTTTTGTTGTGTGTTCCTAACAGAGTTGGTTTTCCTCCCATCTGACTTGGGACTCACTCTCACCCTTCCTCTCTCTGATGAAAGAACCTTGACACAAGTAACACTATCAATCACTAGGCATGCGAACCTCACTACTCAAAGACAAAGCAAACCACTCTCCTATGCTGACAAGCAAGAGCTAAGGCAAACATTTAAGATAATGGCAACCAAGCCATCATACCAGATGTGACTCCCACACCAAACGGTGTGAGGTCTAGTTGGGACTTCATATCGAGGTGATCCCATGAATGTTGGCGGGTCTAGCACCGTCAACATTTCTGGCGCTAGAGGGAGGGCCGCTAGTTGTTTATGGCTAAACGTCCTCTCACACTCATTCATCAACCATATGGTCAAGGCAGTAGCTCGCACTCTCCCTCACCTATGCATGACTCTGTTGTTGGCTACTTCTCACCTCCATAGACTGAACACGAAATTCCATATCATCACCTTCGCTTTGTCTGTCCCATCACCCGCTAGTTTGCGAAAGCATTCAGACTGATCCCAAGAATACAACATCTTCCATACGCATCAAGGAATCCAAAAACCACTCCCACAGGGGTTGTTGTATCATTAGTGGAAGAAGCAGTTCTTTCCACACTTGAAGGTCTAGAAAAAGCTGTTGAAGACGGAAAGGAGCCTCCGATCTTCCGATAGCGAGAAAGAGACACCCTCACAATCTTAGGCTTAGACTCTGGTACAGGAGGCGGAGGGGAAGGCAACGGAGGAGGCAAAGGCAAAGACGAATGAGCAGACTCAGAGCTGGAACTGTCAGATTCTGAGGAAGAAGAGGAGGACGAAGAAGAAGAAGAGATGGCTGACCAAAATCTGGAATGGATGACTCAGGGACCATTGGCTCTCCCGGGTGCTTTGCAAAAGATGCCAAAGTGGGCGGAGAGAATGAGCATCAAGTTCAACCCTGACAACACATTGAAGGTAGAAGACCATTTGGACAACTTCTACCTACAGTTGCAGACCCTTGAGGTACGGTACAATGATGTAGCATGTAGATTGTTTCCATGTAACTTAGATGGTTGCGCAGCTGCATGGTATCAAAGCCTTCCGGCCAACTCCATATAGAACTAGGGTGCTTTCAAATGCATGTTTCTTGAAAAATTCGCTGATGACAAGATGCCAACCATGTTACTCAAAGAATTGGGAAGCCTGAAGATGGAGGGGAAAGAAAAGGTAAAAGACTTCAATCAGAGGTTTACATGCATATTGAACAAGTTTTAAGCGGAGACAAAACCTCATGACTCCATCATTGTTGAATACTACACGTCCGCACTACTGACCAGAATTATGTAGTTCGTCAAGCGAGTTGCGAAACCAATATTACTGGAGAACTGTGAAGAGGCTATTGTTGTTGAGAAAGACTTGTGGGCGATTGGAGTCATCAAGGATTATGAACCAAAAAAGGACTCTAAAGATGTGAGTAGGAAGTCCCAGGTGATGACGAGCAAAGGTAGAGACAAGGAAACAAGTGATATTAAAACCCTCACTCGTGTCGTCAAGAACTTGACAATATAAGTGTCTGAGCTTTGTTGGGCATGGGATCCCCCACAACAGGTTTTGTGGCTTAAAGCCCGAGTTTTGGTCAATGTAATGTAAAGACTCTGCGAAGTATGGACGCGAAGCACAAAAGTTTAGGATGAGTCATAGGGTTGTCTGCCCTAAGAATTGTAAAATAATGTAAAGTTGTGTTAGCCTACCCATGGTCCGCGGACCATGGGATTGTATAAATAGAGCGAGGCTCTAAGTGTAAAGTTAGTTTTTGGGGCAAGTAAGAAAGGAATAGACAGATGCGAAGGCATGGTTAGAGGACATACGTGGAATTGAAGTGTATTGGGTCGTAGTAGTAGGTAGAGGCTTTGCAGCTGAGTGCGCAGAGGCCTAGTAGAGTCTGCAGCTGAGTGCGCAGGGCGGAGTCGGGTCTGTATTGAACTGAACTTGAAAAGGATTATTAATAAAGATAAGTTTGATTTGGCATATTGTGTGTCTATTTCGTGGATTTGTATTTTGATGTTATGTATTAATTGTATCTATTTATTTATATGCGTGCACTTGGTAAACATTGATATGAATGATTATGTAAGAAAATCCTCTAAGTAATTAGTGAACAGAACCTAAGTAAGGAAGATTTTGGTACTTAACACTGGTCGCACTGCGGCTAGAGCTGTGCGAAGGATGCAAAGGGCTCACTGGTGCGCGTAGCCCAGTAAGCGCTAAGGTTGAATCCCCAGGGTGTGGAAACTTGGTTCTAGCACCCTCCCATACTACTTCGGGTGAGACCCCAGTCTGCGCTCCGCGAACTGTTGTCGAAAGGGCCAGTAGTACCGTGATTTTCTTGCCTAAATCACTTCCGAACCTGGGTTAGGCCCCACTAATCCAACAAGCTTAAACAACAGAAAACAGACACCTCTGCAAGAAACCATCTGCCCAAACAGAGACAAGGAAGCATGTTGTTAGGCAGCAACCATCTCCCTGCAAAAACTGTGCAGAGCTCTGTGTTCTAGCTTGATCAGTGCGCAAATCCCAAATTTTGTTCATTTCAAGAATATGGTCACCTAGAGAATTCTTGTTAAGACTAGAAGCGAGTCGCGGGCTCTATATGTAGTCGCACATTTGACATGAACAACAGTATGCAGGAACAACCGAGAGATACAGATAATGACAAATATGTTGCACCTGATGAGGCATCAAGTTCTGTGCATGTGGTAAACATGTATCAATGCATGCAATAAACACTGAAGACGAACACCGAGAAACAGCCCCAAAAACAAAATGATCATTACAATCTCAGGAGTAAAGGAGCTCCCCTTATAGTTGGGGAAGCGTAGGAAAATATGAGACTGCTGATGACCAGTCGTCCCAAAGCAGAAAACACAGCGGCGAACAAGAGTATGTCCATGAGCAGCAAACTGCAGAATACTTCGCTGACAACACGAACATCAGTCTTACCCTAGACACCTTAGTGAGTCTCCCCCCTTTGGATTACAACATTGTGGATGACATGAAGAAAACTTGCACGAACATCAGTTTGTTCGAGTTAACTAGGATCCAGAGTTAGTGGGACATCCTGCTGTGCGCATTAGTACAAACAACAATGGATAGTGCAACCTCTACCAGCAAGGGAGCAAGCACACCTCCTGGATAACTTTCAACTATGCTAAACACACTCCAAATGGAAGAAGAAAACTCAAGTTTCCCTCCATTCCTTCTCTCATCCGAAATATTCAACCTTAATGTTCACAACGGTTTGGTTGATTCTGGTGTGACAACCAACATCATGCCGCTCTCCATTTCCAAGAAGATCAATGCACAATGGAGCAAGACATTTGCGCAAATCATCCAACTTGATCGAACATCTGTACCAACCATTGGTGAACTTCGAGATGTGATCATCCGATTATCTCATGATGGTCAAGTCCACCAATGCATCAACATTGTTGTTGTGGACATATCGGAAGCATACGGTTTCCTACTCAGCAGAGACTAATCCAGCAAGCTGAACGTATATTTTGCTACGGACTGGTCGCACATGTGGCTTCCATACAAGCATAAAAAAATCAAATCCAGGTGTTATCCAAGAGGTATATGAGGCACAATGTCACTCCCATTAATGGTGAAAATGAACCATTGGCCTTCGCAGAACTCATGTTTGGCAACTGCCTCTTGGAAACAACATTGGGGTGCTATCCTGCATGACCAACTCCAACCCCACCAGACATGTAGTTGGGTCTCCTTCCTTGCCCAACTGATGGTAATGAAGCATGTACAATACATTGTACCACTAGTAGCAGTAGTAGTGTAAACAACAGTAGCAGTAATGCAAGCACGTCGAACGGTCCGTGTACAGACGAGTTGTGGACCATGTATAATGATGGATCAAAGACACAGGATGGCTCAGGAGCCAAGTATGTCTTGAACGACCCAAACTACATGAAACATATGATTTTGAGTTGCTTGGAGTTCGAGTGCACAAACAACGTTGTTGAGTATGAAGCACTCGTGTTGGTCTTACAAAAAGCCATTATCCTCAACGTGGTCGCGCTCAAAGTGGTAGGTGATTCAGAGATAGTAGTACGATAGGTACGTAACACCATTCACTATTTATCACCGCATCTCAAAAGTTACCAACAAGAGGTATGGCGACTGATCTCTAACTTCCAAGCATTTAATATCACTGTTGTACCACGTATGCATAATGCAGCTGCCAATTCTCTGGCAAACACAGCCTCTAGGATGTCACCGATTAGGGATAGATTTACTATTGAAATTTTGTATAGACCATCTATCCCGGATAACATAACTAACTTACGCATGTTTGATGATGATCAACAGATATTGCATTTCATGGCCAATGTTGACACCTTCAAGGATGCATCGATAGATGAAGACGAGAATCAGTGATCTCTGCAAGAAGAAGCTGGTAGCAAGAAAGGCCACCTCATCCCTAAGGGAGTGGCATCATTGGAAAAGATTTATGACTTACAAGAATGCTTTTAGGGGCCGAGGAACAACAAAACCCACAGTTCCACCATGATGCACGAGTTGATCAACTTGGGAATAGAACAACATATGAAGTTCATCAATCTCGGTACATGTTGCACGTAGCAAGAGTGACAAGACTTTGTCCGCTTGTTCAAATAGTACCGAGATGTGTTCATGTGGACGTACGATGATCTAAAAATTTATGATACGCGAATAATCCAACACATCATTCCGATCAAAGAAAGGGTAAAGCCATATCAATAGAAACTGAGGAAAGTACATCCGTCACTTGAACCCCTCATCCAAAAAGAGCTCACCAAGTTGTTGGATGCACAGATGATATACAAAGTTTGTCATTCTACTTGGGTTTCAAGCCTTGTTCCTGTACGCAAGAAGTCAAGGGAAATCCACTTGTGTTTTGATTTACAGAATGTGAACGACACCTCGGACAAAGACAACTACCCCGTGCCATCTATGGACCACATTATGCAAACAATATTTTGGGGACAGATGTTTTCCTTACTCGATGGTTTTTCAGGATATAATCAGGTTTTGGTTGCAAAACCTGACAGACTCAAGACTACCTTCCGTACCAAGTGGGATACGTTCGTATACAAACAATGTCGTTTGGGCTTGTAAATGTAGGCACAACCTTTCAGTGCACCATGGACATCGCCTTTCGCAGGCTCATCGGATAGAGCATAGTGGTATACCTCGATGATGTGATTGTGTTTTCAAGGAAACGTCAGGACCACATATGCCATCTGAAGAAAATTTTTGACGATGCTGAAAATATAGGATTTCCTTGAATCCCAAAAAAAGCGTATTCACAGTGTCTGAGGGAAACTTTCTTGGACACATCATTTCCAAAAGCGGGATCAAGGTTGATCCGGACCAGGTCCAGACTATTACACAGATCCCTCACCTAGCCAATGAGAAATCCATGCAGTGCTTCTTGGGCAAGATAAACTTCCTCCAGAAGTTCATCTCGGATTATGCGTAAATAGTAAAACCCATGCAAGACATGATCAAGAAGGATGCAGTCTACAACTGGGGCAAGAGGGAGAAGTACACATTCACCCGTATCAAGCAGGCTATTGCAGAAGCACCTGCACTCTACAGCTCAGAATTCAAAAAGGACTCCCTTCTATCCACCTTCACCTCCGATAATTCGCTTGTTGTAGTACTCACTCAGAAGGATGAGATGAATGACGAATGTCCCATCTCCTTCATGAGTGGAAGCATGCAGGGACCCGAACTCAACTACCTCATCATTGACAAGCAAGCATATGCAGTTTACAAGGTGGTGAAACACTTCAGGCCCTACATGTTGAAGAACCACTGCATACTCTACGTCCCTCACCCAGCAGTCTGCACATTGCTTGTACAACAAGAACTGGGGGAATGACGTGCAAAATGGATGACAATTTTGCAAGAATATGATCTTGACATCAAGCCAGTTCACGCGGTCAAAGGGCATGGGCTTTACAAACTTGCAGCTGAAGCAGTACATGCACCGAAGGAGGAAGAAGAGCTCGCCGCCTAGGAGCAGGAAGTTGATATGTATGATGTAGTGTGAGAAACACCCACTAAAGACAGAACCTCTTGGTATGCAGATGTGCGCAAATGCCTTGAGCATGACACAGTACCCTCTCACTTTTCCATCAGACAGAAGAGAGAATTGCGCCTCAAAGATTTAGCATATCAGTAGGTGCACGGAGTGCTTTACAGGAAGCACAACAACAGAGTTTTTCTCAGGTGCTTGGAGGCACGTGAATTAGAGAAGGTACTACAATATATGCATGACAGACCTACCAGGGGTCACTTTGTTGGAAACACCACTGCACACAACTTTATGCGATTTGATTTCTATTGGCCCACATTATTCAAGGATGCATATGCTTATGCCCGAAAGTGCCTGGTCTGTCAGTGATGTGCCCACAGAACACAAAGGTCAGCAGCCCCACTACACCCTATTGCAATGACCGAACTGTTCCAACAATGGGGCCTGGACATCATTGGGGAAATTTTCCCACATTCATAAAAAAAACACCGCTACATTATGACTGTAATTGATTACTTCACACAGTGGACAGAAGCAGTTCCACTCAAACAAGTGAACGACCAGGAGGTCATCATCTTCCTCCAATAGAACATCATCTCACACTTCGGCGTTCCGGTATCACTTGTTTTTTATAATGCAACGTACTTTTCGTCTTTGAAACTTTATGATTTTGCATTACAAAATGGTATTGTGCTGAAACACTCATCCAACTACTACCCACAAGGAAATGATCTCGCAGAATCCACGAACAAAAGCCTTATCCACATAATAAAAAATATTGTTTACTCTGAACAACGCAACTTACATTCCGCCCTAATGAATGCATTATGGGTTGACCATGTAGCATCGAAACCTCTCTGAATACCTCACCGTACTTCTTGGTCTATGGTGAAGAAGTCATCCTTCCACCCAATATCTACTTGCTTGCACTTCAGCTATCCCAATAATCCCAAGGTAAGCCTTACCAGCTAGTCCAATGTAGGATGGATACACTCCACGAGCTTCAGGAAGAAAAGATGAAAGCAAAAGAAAAATTTACACTCCACCGGAATCGTATCAAGAGATGGTTTAATAAGAAGCTTGTAGGGAAAGCTAACTTCGGTGTTGGTGACTTGGTCTTGAAATGGGATAAATCCCATGAAGACAAAGGCAAGCATACAAAGTTTCAGTCCCTGTGGATTGGTCATACACAATCCATGAGAAGCTTGGACCACACACATACTGTCTGAAATCACTTGACGGGAGGATTGACAACCTTCCTATCAATGGCCAAGATCTCAAACACTACTTCTAGTAGGCCAGGCCGTGCCCTGCGCCATGTACATAGTCTGCTTGCTACTTGTTGTTTTCATTTTGTTTCCCTTGCTTACTATTTTTGTTTTCATTTTGTTTGGTTTGCTTAATACCTTACTATTTTTGTTTTCCAGAAATAAGTGCTGCCATCTACTGAGTTCTGGATTTTGAATGAGTATGTGGCTGAGATATGAAGAGACTTGTGACGCTGCAGCACTTTGCCAGTCTTGTGTCCATCTTCTTTGTGCTTAGTTATAACCTTCTGCCGATGAAGTCTTGACAAAAAATACGAGCCGTCTACAAGGGGATTTTGGTCCAACCATGAACCTGTGTACACACTGGGAAGCCCCATGCATGTACTCATCCTTCTTCTCTATGTGTTCAAGCTCATCCAACTAGTAGAAACAAAGAAGGGGAAACCTAAATGAGAAATCCTATGTCAAAGGTCTTACATTCTTCTCTAAAGGAACAACCTCTTATGCTCTCAATAAGTCGGGATCCCTCTTCCACCCCAAAAATATATAATTGCCAATGCACAATCCTCCTGAAAAAATACAAAGATGAAAGAAGAGAAAGGCTTCATGTGCAGAGAGGTGAAGCATGCAACTCCACTGGGGTACTGACCAGGCTCGCTGGCAGTGGAGAAATGTGTGTGTTCTTGCGTGACTCTACCAGGGTACTGTCCAGGCCTGCTGATAGTGGAGCAACACTAGAGATGAAAACTTATACTCTTAAAATATTCGCGAGCCAAACTACCCTTCCCATTTTCGAAACACTACGATCAAGCTGAACTTTTGTTGTGTTTGACTGAGTTGGAAAAAGGTGAACCATGTCTATCCATGGGGTAAGTGGGGAAGTCGAAGTAACCCGCACAATGACTCAATACTCCCCTAAAGACCAAGGCCTTGTGTTGTCAATGAACCAAAACAGAGAAGCTGGAGTTCTACCAGTGTGTCGCCAAGTGTTGTAGCGGCTGCAACACCCTCCAAAATTTTGGCCCGCATCCAATTTCAGAGCCTCCTTTGAGATTTTTACTTGATGTTTTCACACTCGGGTTCACCCCGTGGGCTCATGTGAGTCTTTGCACCCACCTTGCTTGATCATTCAACAGACAATTTTTGCATGTTGGTAACAATGTCACGCTTGCGACCATGTTCTGGTCATACACAAGGTCTCCGCTTCATGTGTACATGTTGTGTTCATTATGTAAACATTCATCACGCACACACATGGAGTCATATACATTGTTGGGAAATCATCGTTGCGGTCATCCAACGATCAATCACACGCATAGTGCTTGTCGACTTGCACCGTCAATCAGTCATGTTGAACATGTGTGTCTGGATGGTTTGAGTCGTCTCATCGTCAAGTCATGTAAGTGTGTGTCTACAAGCTCGCGTAAGCACCTTTTTACTCGCTCACACACTTAGTTGTTTTGCTAAAGTTCTGACGACTGAATATCCCTCTAACAGTGAGACCTTCACCCCGCCATCAACTCAATTGACTGTCACCCAGAACAGTGCAGAAGCACCAAGCAAGTCATATCAAGCTACGCTTCCTGTAAGCTGATCAATCAACCCTCTTGCTGGTCAACCAGAGAGTTTGACCCGACAATCACATCGCGATTGACTCCCCACAAAAATTGCGCAGAGGCTGTAGACCATGCCCACTTTGCTGACTGAGAAAATTTCGCAAACAGGCTGGATAGACACCTAGTTCCCATCCATGTCTCCCCCAGAAAATTGCGCAGTTTCTCCAACCAGCCCACTAGTTAGCCGACCGGCTACTCACCCGAAAAACTATGAAGATTTCATGATCAAGCCCTCTACTGCCCAGCAATCCGCTCAACTCAAAAACTGCGCAGAAGTGATCAACAAGCTAGCCTCCCAGTAGCAATGCAGTTTTTCCCACCAGCGGCTCGCTACCAGTTCCCTCGAGAAATTACTCAGATTTTGCTGCCAAGGTCCCAGCAGCCCACTGCCAGTTCCCTCCAGGAATTGTGCAGATTTTTCTGCCAAGGTCCCAGTAGCCTGCTGCCAGTTCCCTCCAGGAATTACGTAGTTTTTGCTGCCTGGGTCCCAGTAGCTTGCTGCTAGTTCCCTCCAGGAATTACACAATTTTTTATGCCAGGCTATCACTGCCCACTCCTTCTAGAAATTGAACAGATTTTGTCTGCCCAGCTTTCCCGCAGCCTAGACTGCTCCTCCCAAAAATTGTGCAGATTTGTCCTTTAGTCGAGCCAAACCCTACAGACAGTCACCGTCAATCTGGATTGCCCGTCACCATCTCCCAGTTATTTCTGTGCAGTTCTCATCAGCAGTGCCTGGAGCCTCCATCCCAGCTCGAAGCTTGCCTTGCGCAATTTCATAACTTTGTCTTCTCTCCCTGTCTCCTGCATCCGAAACAATCATGCATCATGGTAGACTAGGAGGTTTATGGATTTGATGTCATCTTGTCATGAATGACTGCAGATATAGGTACACAAACAAACATGGCACGACGACGGATGGGATGAACAAAGGGAGTACATGCAGAAGGGCATGTTCGCGAATGGACGAACAAATGATGCATGTAAAGAGATGTGGTCATGAACGGACGATCATGCACAGATGTGTTCGCGGATGGATGGATGAACGAACATGCGAAGATGTGTTCACGAACGGATGAACATGCACTTTTTGTGAAGAGACGAACCTGTAAAGCATGCCAACTTACAAGCAAGGAGCAATGTGTGAATTCAACATCAAGCAAACCCAACAACACTTGAAGACTCTATGCACCTTGCCATGCAGAGGTGAATCTACAACACACCATGACGACATCCACCACCCAGAAACACTGCAGCTCAACATTCACACCAGAAACAACACGAATGTACCAGCATTGTCATGTCAAGTCTTGTCATGAGCCATGTCGTCCACATCTATAATATGGGTCACACTGTCAATCAATGTAATGTAACGTGGAAGTCCAAGAGACCCACTTGTCATATGAAGAGTCATGTAAAGTTGAAAGGTTGTGGAAGTCAAACAGTCATGAGGGAAGTCAAACAACCACAAGGGTCAGTTTCACCCTTCACTATAAATACCCCCTCATTTGTACATGCTGAGGACTTTTCACCTTGGCTCCTCCCACATAGCCTTGAGAGTCTGTAATATTTTCTTTGAGGAGTAAGTAGTGGCTCTAACGCCCCACCCATGGGGTTGGTGATGTATGGTGTATCGATTTGTCTTGGAACTTTTGCTTAATTCAGAAGCTTGCTAACAAGCCAGTATGTTTTCACACATGTGTTGTAATTGTTTGTAAGAGTAATCTTGAACACTTGTAATGCATGTTGCTTTAACCTGTGGTTAACACTTGGATTCATTCAACTATTCTAATACATATATATTAATGAAAATGTGTTGTATATGTTTTTAACGTCATCCTTATCATGTTGGTCACATCCCAAACATGAGACAAAAACTTTCACGCAAACTTGCTATAACAACCATCGCACTCACGTGGATTTCTCGCTGAGCGTTGTACGTGCTATCTTCCCTTATGTGTTATGACTACCACATCCATGTGGATTCCTCCTCTGGAAGAGGTTTACGTACTGTTGTGTTGTGTGTTCCTAACATATTTGGGTTTCCTCCCATCCGACTTTGGGCTCACTCTCACCCTTCCTCTCTCCAATGAAAGAACCTTGACACAAGTAACATTATCAATCACCAGGCACATGAACCTCACTACTCGAAGACAAAACATACCACTCTCTTGTGTTGAAAAGCAAGAGCTGAGACAAAAATTTAAGATAATGGCAACTGGTCCATCATACCAGATGCGACTCCCACACCAAATGGTGTCAGGTCTAGTTGGGACTTCATACTAGGATGATCCCCTGAATGTCGGCGGGTCCAGCACCGTCAACATAATGCTTTCAAGCTTGATTTTCCTTCATATATGAAAATTTATTCCATTGTTAATATTGAAAATTTGAGATTGTATGAGCCTCCTTCGATTGAAGATCAAGGAGAAAGTGTACATATTTCATCAATTGAAGATTTTTCTCTAGAATTTCTTGATGAGCTTTAGCAAGACACCATATTTGACAGAAGAACGACATCATCAAAGAGGGGAAATGTTGATTATATTCGAGTGGGTCTAAAAGGTACAAATCCATCAAAGGCCAAATGGATTGAAGAAGGTAAGGTGAGGGAACAATACCCTCATCTATTCAATAACTGAATATAATCTTTTGGGGTCCAAAAGCTTCCAGTGGGGAGGAGTGATTAGGTGCTCAAGTTTATGCTCAAAAATCAAAGTTCATAGAATGGAATGGAAAATGTATGGTTGGATAGATCTTGGTGATATGAATCCAACGCAACTCGTTTCATTGAAAAAGGAGTTCAGCTGCTCCCAGAAATGAGTTCTGATCAGTTTGCTAAACAGTTAACAAGTTCAAGTCTCTTCATCCAATCGAGAGGCGCCAAGTGTCACTCTGTCATTCGTCCTGTAAATCAGCCCATCGCATCGCATCAACATAAGTTTTCTGTTAAAATTGGCCACCGGTCCCGCCGAGATGCGATATGTGATATCACATGGATCGAATCGCAAAATCGCATTATAACAGGAAGTCTTGTTAAGAATCCCCCTGCCCGCGCTGATAGCAAAACTCCGATGGAACTAGATGCGAAAAGAGAATAGGTTGCAATGTATGGATTGTTCGGCTCTGACAATTCATCGCAGTTCGCACTTCGTAGTGGCAAACGACAAGTTGTTAAGGAATTCCCCAGTTCCGTGCCGATTGCGACAAGCCGATATATATCGGACGCAAAATTGTTATGAACCCTAGTGTATAAATCGTTAAGTTTGCCATTGCAAATCACTCATCGCAGTTTTTGAAAGGTGTTGTTCCGTCTGTCTCTCCACCAACATCGATTGCGATTGCGATTTCTAAACCCGCTGGGATGTATGGCTCCAATGGCTGAAATGTGGTAAATTTGGTGGATTTCAGGATGAATTTGATGATTAGTGGCCATTAAAGGGGAATTTGGTTAGAAAATTTTGGGAGAACTGGGAGAGGTCATAACTTCTTCAGTTCTTATCCAAATTAGGTGCAAAAAAAGGCTAAATTATAGTAGTTTTGGCTATTCTGAACTCATTGAGACATGTTTAAGAGGCATTTGAACATTGTAAACACAATTTTGTTGTAATTTTGAGCATAATAGAGAGGCCCAAGCATTGGAAGCTAGACTAAGGAGACGTAGCCTAGGAGGGGTGACTCCTCATCAAATATCTGTGTTGTGTGTTGTATTTTGATGTTCTTTGTTGTTGTTCAACATGTGTTTTATGCTAAATTATTTATAACATTTACATAAGAAAATCTCATGGGAATCAGTTAATTAAACAAAAATGGTGAATCCTTAAGCACTTTATAAGCATCTTGGGTTTTATTTTGAATGGGGAATTAACACAACATTATTAATCTGCTCCATTTCAGATTAGATATTTTCCCACATTTCTAGCAATAAATATAAAAGATGAAGGTGCATGTCATGCTATCTTGGGATTTTGTGCCCTGATGGTCCTTCAGATTGGCTAGTTGTTGCATTTGATTATTTAAAGCAATTATTTTTTTTAGAAAAATTATTCAAGAAGGATTTGAAAGAACCTTGGAAGGTTCCTTAAGAGTTTACTCAAGTTTGCCCTAATTTAGTGAAAAATTATGAAGCGTGAAAAGTGAGGCCCTAGTATGTAGGCTATAGTCCCATGGAAGGAGCTTTCATTCTTTTTAACAGTACTTGCTGGGAGAAAAAGGAGTAGGTGACCTAGGGAAAATATAGGTATGTCCAAGTCTCCTTTCATGAGCTAGAGGGAAATCAACCAATTTTATTTTGTTGACCATATGTTTCCTACAATATCTGGATAGAAGAAAAGGCAGAAAATGCCTCTCGAATGCACACATTTATTTCAACTCATAGTCGTATTCCTAATTCATGGTAGTGGTCACCCTTCTATCATGTTGGTAGCCTGGCAGGCTTTTTTTCCTTTGTACCTCTAAAAAATACAAGCTTTGTTTGATAATTTCCAAATTAAACAAATTAGTCTTCTAGGATGAAAATATAAAGCAAGTACCATCCATCTTTCTAACAAGCCATTTTGTCTCAACAAATCTAAGGTAAACAAACTTAGTTTCACTCTAAAATAAACAAACATTTTCAATCTATTGTACTATTAAAACTTCACTCGTCCACCCATGATTTATATTTATTACTAAATAATACACTACTTGTTACCTGCTTAGGATTGTTTCATATTTCTTGACTTTGATCCAAAAGCATTCATCATATTTAGTTCATTTATGGTGTTAATATGTCTATTAATCTCTATAAAGAGAAATGTTATTAGAGTGTTAGAATCTATCAACACATACATTCTTATACATTGTTATTAAAAGATTTTAAATTATGTTTTTCTATTGACAATGATGTGAAATCCCTCATGTAGCTAGTATGTAAGGCTATGGTCCCATGGAAGGAGTTTGAATTTTTTTTAATAGTACCTGCTAGGAGAAAAGGAGTAAGTGACCAAGGGAAAATGTACCTATGTACACATATCCTTCCTTGAGTTGAAGGGAAACCAACCAATTTCATTTTGTTGACCATATGTTTCCTACAAGCTATAGAAAGCAAATATCTCATTAAACCATTCTTTACTTGGAATTTTCATGCTTATTTGATGCTTTAAATCACACACATATAAAATCAAAAAAAAAAAAATTATGTATGTCTGAGGAACCACAACACTAAATCCATTGTATGCTCAAGTATATCATCCTCCATGAATAATGACTAGGCATGCCATGCACAAATATTAGAGTTGATTCATAATTGAAAGGACTTTCATACTATATTTAATCTCTAAATTGGATCTAACATCCATTACTACATCGAAATTTCACATATCTACTTCCAAAATTGAGTTCCATCTCAAAGACCTCTGGTCTAATTTAAGGACTATAATAAGCTCTCATATTTATATCTAGGTTTCCTAGGACTAACTTCAAAATGGCATGACATATAGTGTTTGGCATCTTTGGATTTGGTTATGTTGTCATTCATGCTAAAGCTTCAACAAATGCTTATATGTATGACTCTACATTGAAAAGGTGCATTATTCTTCCATTTTGTAACTACATTAGGTGTGGCTCCATTGAATGTTAGTGTACATCCGTTAGTATAACTTGGAATATTGGCCTGGTTGGAATCTCCCTCAAAATTATACGATATTTACACTTGAAACAATCAATATCAACACAACCAAAAATTAGAAAGAAGCCCATTACATCTGACTCTAAATTTTGATAATGGCATCTGATGGACTTTGGGAGAAGGTGTCCTTAAGTTTTTCAAATTGGTTTTGCACTTACATTTGTTTATCTATTCATTTGTTTTTAGCATCCATTCAATTTCAAAGCATGTGAAAGCTTGTTAATCCAACAACAAAAGTTTGTGCTCTTATGAATTTTCTATGAAGAAACAAAATTGTTAAACACTGAAACTCGATTTTTCCATAAAACACTCTCTTTAATTTTGATTTTTCATAAATTCCAAAGGGACCAATTTAGAAATAGGAGCTCATGGATTTATTTCAAAAGTAACATTTTTCTCTTTTAATTTGATTTTACAAGGGGCTAATTTAGGAATGTAATGCATATTCTTCATCTAAGATCTTGGAGGGAACGTGTGAGAAATTTGTTAGCAAGGATACTCTGCATCATCCTCCCCTCATTTAAAACTTTGAATTTTCTGGTTCAAAATCACTTGCTCTAGCTACTTGGCTATATTTAAGTAAATCAATATTTGTGATACAAATGTTGTAGGTGTTATAATTCAGTTAGTTGGAAGTAGATGAAAGCTCATTATGAGTTTTAATTTGGATATTAGACTCAATAGCAATTTCATTATTCAATCATTTAAGGAACGAAAAAGAACTTGGCACAAAATGCATATTGAGATTAACCATTCAAATTTAAAAGATAGCATGTTAATGATGAAGCATTCAATAATATATCCTCTTAATTGTAGATACAATTATTTTAGCAATGAAACGACCTTGCAATTATAATCAATGATATTCTTAAAGTGAAAATTTGTGTTTTAGTGTATTTTATAATTGATAGAACCCAAAAAACTAGATCTATTTGATATGATCAAATTCTATTCATTTTTATTTTCAATATAGTGAGCTTATGGATTGTGTTTACACATTAATTATATATTAAATGCTACTCTTTCCTAAGCCACTGCTTTATGGCGTTTCCTTTGCAACATATGCTACAATTGCTAGTTTTAAATCTCTTAAATATTAAGAAGATTAAATTTTTGATAGCTTAATTTTTTTATTATAAAATTCATAAAATTCTACAAAAATATTTGAGATTTAAAAAAATAAATTTATTTTAAAAATTTGATAAATATAAAATTAAAATAAATTTATATCATTATTATTTTATTTTATTTTTAATAAAATATTTGAATGGGAAAAACTTAAATACCAATCACAAATATTAGTAATTTTAACAAATTTAAATCTATATTTTAATAACTTAGATAAAATTTCGGATACAAACAAATGACGTACATGAATTTTTTCAATTGATCTTTATTTATTCTCTAATAGTCTTAGGTCTAAAAACGGTATCAATGGTTGCAAATATAATTAAATGTCATTATTTTTGAGTTTTTATTTTTTCTACGATAGATTTAAAATATTATATTAATTAATTTTTCAATAAATATTAATTATTTTAAAATAAGTAAATAAAGTTGTCCTTTAGATTTATAATAATTTAAATGTATTTTAATTTTAAATTTTATGAGAATTATATTTTGGTAGTTTTTTTAGTTTTAGAAATTTAATATATTTTAAGAATTTGATAAATATAAAGTTAAGATAAATTTATATTGTTATTTTATTTTTTTATTAATGGATTTTTTTAATAAAATATTTGAATGGAGAAAAATTTAACCAACGATTGTAATAAATATTAATAATTTTAATAAAAGAAATCTATAATTTAATAACTTTTTATTAATAATATATTTTAGATAAATAATTTAATTTTGTTAAAATTATTTGTTTAAAAATATTTATACATATACACATCAAAATAATTTAATTATTTTATTGATTTAGAAGCATGTTAAAAAATAAAATTAGCAAGTGGGCAGAAGAAAGAGATAAGTGTGCTAAAGGGCAAGCAGGTTTTAGACCTAAACATTTCACAGTGGATAACTGTATAACTTTAAGGCACATCATTGAAAAAGTTTGAGAAAAAAATGAAGAAGTCTTTTGTTGCTTTGTTGATTTCAGAAAAACGTTTGACACGATTCCTAGGGATAAGCTTTGGCATAGAATGGAGGAACTTGGGGTTCCTAAACATTTGAGAGCACATGTGCATAGGCTGTATGAAGAGGTGAAAGTCAAAATTAGAACTTCAACAGGCATTTCTGAAAGCTTTAGAAGCGATATGGGGGTCAAGCAAGATTTCCCATTATCTCCTACCCTTTTTGGTTTATATATCAACAAGATTGAGGAGTGGTTGATTTCACAAGGGGTTAATGGTATCTATTTGGGCAAGTTTGTTATAAGACTTCTTTTGTATGCAGATGGCCTTATTCTGATTGCTAAATTAGCTCTTGGTTTGCAAGAGCACTTACTATCCCTTGAACATTTTTGTAGAATTGTGGGGATGCAAGTCAATATCAACAAAATGAAAGTTGTGGTTTTCTCTAAAAAAAGAAAACATAACCAACATAAGTTCTACTTTGAAGGCAACATTCTGGAAGAAGTTGCGGATTACAAATACCTCGGAATTGATTTCAACAAAAATCTAAGTTGGGATGGTTGTAGAAAGAAAAGAACTTTGGGTGGTTGTAAAGCATTTTATGCTTTTCAAAATAGGTGTAGAGAGGCAAAGTTATGGGACTGGAAAACCATTCAAACTCTTTTTGGGCTTCTAGTGATTCCGGTGATTCTCTATGGTTGTGAACTCTGTGCCAGCAATACATCCAACATGCAGTGGAGACAAATTGAGAAAATTCAAAAGCGTTTGATTACAAACAAATTCAAGATTAGAAGTGTAGTTCCTTATGCTATCTTGTTAAGTGAAACAGGGGCTGCTCCTATTGAAGCAATTGCTATGGTGCGAGTCATAAGGTATTTAAAAAAATTGAGCAAATGGAAGAGGGTAGATGGCCTAAGGTTGTCTTTAATGACATATTGTGCAACGGAAAAATAACTTGGATGCAAGAAAATAACAAATGGTTTAGTAAATGAGGTATTTGCTTGAACACGTGTCCCATAAAAAACAAAGAGATAAAAGCTTTTGTTATGGATAAGTTCCACCAGTGTACCTGGGATAAGGAGCTAGGAAGAAAGAAAAAGTATTATATTGAAGTGTTTAATCCCACTCATAGTCATCAACCAAAAGCATACATTGAGACCAATATTTCTTAGAGAGCCAAAAGTCTTATTGCTTAATTAAGGACTAATTCTCATCAACTCCGTTGTGAAACAGGGTGTTGGAAAAGGCCAAAAGAAGTGCGGGAGGAAAGAGTATGCATTTTTTGTTCCTCTGGAAAAGTGGAAATAGAAAAGAATTTCATTTTAGAATGTGAGACCTTCAAGGACAACATAGAAAGTTATGCAGATATGCTAGGAGCTAGCTCTTGGGATAATCTATTTAGCGAGGGGTTTATCGAGAAGTTGGGACCATTTATTGTGAAGCTTCACATAAAAAATGCCAAATATATCAAGCATATGAAGAAGCAATCTATCCTGTGAGTTATTTTTAACCTTGTAAACGTTAAAATAATTTATTTCTCCTTTCTTTCTTTCTATATTAAATTTATTAAATTATATATTTTTTTCCACAGAAAAAATCGGTAACCTTTTATTTATAAAAATGAAAAGTTACACTTAGCATATGCATTGAAGCATTATCAGAAGATGCCCATTGGGCTCATGTGCTTTTGCACACAATGCGACGTAGCGAGGCTACCTTGCATTCAAAAATAAAGAAAGAAAAAGAAAAAGAAAAGGGAAGAGAGAAAGAGGAGAAAAGCATCACGTTTTTCTCCCTTTCTTCTTCTCGACCTTGCGCCATTCTCCCTGAGATGGCTCACAAGTGGCAAGGACAATCTGATTTTCGACATGGAGAGTTCCAGTGTCCTTGTCCGAATCTGATGTTTCTGAAGTGTGTTGTCTTTTAATTCCTCCACTGCCTGGGTCCACAACATTCCTGTCTGATTGTTTCGTTGGACGGTGTGGATCCATGAGAACAGTCATGTCCACTGTTTGCACCTCAAGTTCCTATGTAGGTTGTTTGCTTTCTGATGGAGCTGGTTCCTCTTCTTCTTCTGACTCATCCTCCTCTGACTCAGGAGGGGAAACTACCAACCTTTCCTCTGCTCCCTGTTCGGTTTCTTTTTGTTGTTTGTTTTCTTAACCTCTGGGCATGTATTTTGAAGATGACCAGTCATTCTGCAATTCCTGCATCTGAACGCAGTATTCTCGTAGTCAAGTGATTGCAACCAGTTTTGTTGCTTATAGATCAGCATGATGTTCTTTGGTAAACCTTTGCTTAGATCCACTTCTACATAGATCCGAGCAAAGGTGGAGATTCTATTTTCTAGCCTTTCCGTGTCTATTTTAATATATTGTCCAAGGCTGTTTCCGATGCTTTCTAAAACCTATTCGTTCCAGAAGTGAAGAGGTAGGTTGTGAAGTCTCACCCATACTGGTAATCTGGAAACTGTCATGGTGTTGGGGTCAAAATCTGGAAACCATGGGGTGATAAACAACCCCGTGGACCCCCAGAACCAAGGCCCCTCTCTGATTATTATATCTCTTTCCTTTGAGGTTTGAAATTTAACAATAAAAAACCCCTTGGAACAGAGGTGTATTTCACATTCCAGAGACCATTGAGTAAATATCCAGTGAAAGAGGTCCATGGGTTTAGGCCAGAAGCAATTGAAGCGGCATATTAGTGCCTGGGCTTCATATGTCTTTGTGTGCTCCTCTGTTGCTGTACTGTTGATTTTTAGTGCTGGGGTTTGTTCTTGAAGTTCTACTATGTAGGGTCTCGGTGTATTTCCAGCCTGTTCTGGAGGTGAGCCCGCCGCTTTTTTCCCTTGAAGGATGTTTTTGTAGGAGGGGCCTCCATTTGATTGCTGATGACTGTTGGGCGTATTCCTTTTGTCTCCCCCTGCAGATCTTGGGATGCTCTGAGCCGCACCCCCTCGCAGACGCAAGTTTAGGGTAATGGTCATCTCTGGTTTAATGGAGTAGTCCTTTAAGAGCCTGCAGTCCTGAAGGGAGCGGAGCCCATTGACCAGATATTGGACCGGTACAAGATACCCCAACAATCCCCATATTTTATGCTTGAGTTGAAGGATAGAGGAATCATCGCTTACCCAGACTGTATGAGAGTTACCCACAGGAGGTCTGATAAAAATTTGAAAAGGAGAAGAGTGCGGCAGGATCTGGTTCTTACCTATTGCTGGAGAAGGGAGCACTTCCTGCTTATGCCGATCCCTCCTCTTTGCCTCTTCATTCTTCTGATTCAGCATTTGGGTCTGCATGACAGGCTTGGGTGCCTCTGCTCTTGCCTCCATTTTCCCCATCATCTGATAAAGAGGCTTGCCTGAGCGGTCGAGGCCATTCTCGCCGGTACACAACGCGCGGAAGTTCTCAGCCGTCTTCGGCCCCACATCCGCATAGAGCTCCATCCCGATTTCGCCCTCTTCCTCATAGATTTGCCCGGGAAAACCAGATCGATCAGCGTAGGAAGGTTGGAATGGGGCCAGGAGATCGACTGGCCGCATAGCCTTCTCGCCATCGCGAGCAGCCCTACCCTGTTTGACTGATCCTCCTGCGTCGATATGAACTGCGGCTCGAGGGAGGGAAAGGTCTGATCGATGCTTCGCAACACTGATCCCTTGCAGCGCAGAACTATTACGGCTCAGAATCCTGGCTTCCTGGCCGGCGGCGGCACCATACTTACCCTCTGTAACCCTAGCCATCGCGCCGTCCTCTAACACTTGACTTCATTTATTAAATTATATTATTTAATACTTTTTTAATATAATAAAATTTCATATTTAAAATATATATAAAATTAAAATCACCTACTAAAACATATTTAAAACTAATACCAATTTTAAAACTAGTATCAAGTTATAATTATACTTTTTGTACTTGCTTTCTAACAAATAAATCCAAGTTCAAGTCCTTTGACTGTAACTAAAACTCAACATGACTATGAAAGTCAAAACTCAACATGTAGTGTGAAAGCGAGGTTTGAAGGGAACCTTGCAACTTGGAAGCATGACAATGACGGCTAAGAACTTCTTATGCATATGATTTTCTCTTTATTGGAATATGTGATGTGATGCTCAATAATTACTTTGAGCATTTTCCTAGTGACTTAAAAAGCACATTAAGCACATTGGTCACAATACACTAGGTTATCACTTCAATTAACATCAATAATATGAACTTGTTAAACAACTTGACTTGGAATGTGTTATGATTAATTGTGTAGGTTTGCTTCTTTGAATCATAAACTTTCCCGCACTATCACCACACAATCAAAATATTGTTGCACATTATTGTTGCCTCAGACTTGTTGAAGATAATGAAAGAACTAAATTTGGTCCCTGCTGCTTTTGCAAAATTTGATTTAGCTCCCAAATTGCAATTTAAGACATCTGGTCTATTGAAAATATGATGAAATCGCCGAAACATGGTTATTATTAAAAGAATCTCCATTAATAAATAGGATAATAAGATAAGAATAAGTGCGGCATAATAACTTGTACTGGTCACTTAGTAAATTAAGGGATAATAAAAATATAAATATTTTGTCAATAATTTATATTATTTTAAAAATATAATGCATTATAAAATATTATATAATTTTTAATCAAACAAAAAAAATCAAAAACAGTTTTCATTATATTACTTCAACAAGATTGCATAACTAGCATTTTTTGTCATTTAGTTTAATAAAATATTTTAATGTCATGATGTATTCTATTTACTCCAAACAATAATAAAATTGTAAAATGAGCTATATGAATATTTGTTTCTTTTTCTTTATAATTTTTGAATATAATTAAACATTTTTTGGTAGATAAAGGTTATATATATAGTTGACATTGAAGAGAATGATAACAAGTTAATAATTATTCATTTAATATTGAATGATGACAATTTTTTTATATAATGTTTATATTATAGTACACATGTCATGTCATTAGAGTATAGATTGATATAATGAGAGTTGTACAAATTGCACACATGTTATTTTTACATATTTTTTAAACTATTTTTTTGTAAATTAAAAAATAAAACTCATAAAAATTGTCTATTCAATATTTTACACCAATGAAAAAATGACATTTTTGAATTTAATTACAAACCATTGGTGTTTATGGTACATAATAATTAATATATAATGTTATTTTTCAAATTATTTATATTTATTGTACATAGTAATTAGTGATATAGTACATAGTAATTAATAATAGAGTAAACAAAAGTCAATTTTTGCTATCATTACACAATACAGAATAAGAAATCATATTTGAGATAAATAGAAATAAATTTTATTTCGTAATGTTAAAATTTAAATAGATTTTAAAAAAATTAATCAATGAAAAATTAAATACGTTATATCCTACCAGCGACAAATATAACAATAAAAATACAAGCAATATTATATTAATTAAGATATACTCACTTATACATCATGATATACCATGTATTGATGTATATCTCAATATATACAATATTATTTGTATAACTTTCCTCCCCACTTTGATTTGACTCAAGACTCCAAAGGAAATTCATTCTCAACTTTGAGACACTCAATTCCACTTTGCGCATCCTTTCTGGTTGCTATCTGCTATTGCCATATGTAAATGGCATCGATAAAGCAAAGTCGTGCTTTGCTAAATGTTGACATAGGTTCTCAATAACCACCTGATGCATAAGACATTAAAATAAATTAAAAATAACTTCATAAATAAAAATTTAAAGTAAAAAATTAATAAAAAAATAAAACTATATTTCATTAAAAATAATGTAACTAAGTTTTTATTTATTTATAAAGTATATCACATTTTCTTTTTATAATTTCTGACAATTGATTTTTGTTAATTGCTAATTTTTTTTATATTCATATATCTTTCGAGCACAATGTTATTGTGGTAAAATGACCACTAATTTCGAGGAAACAATACAAAAGAGAACCGACCCAGTTATTAACACAGATACATTCCCAATGAGTAAACTATGTGGGTAATCCCGATAACAAAAAATAATAATACTTGACGTAGTGGATTTTCCAACAAGACAAAATATCTATAGATACTGACATAACATAATTTACAATCTAATAACAACTAACATACTTAAAAGTAGATGATAGTATCTAAACAAAAGACTTCCACTCACTACCAATCCCAAAAGACAATAACCAAATTAGAGATGGACTTATTCGTGTAATATGATCACTCGATAATGTGGAGAGGAGTTTGCATTAGCCATGTTGAGGGGTGGAACATTGATAACAACTTCCTCATTCTGATGAGTGTTGAAGTCAATATCCAAGTCTGAGACTATGAAGCGCTCCACTCTATTCAGTCTAACCACTATATCATCCATATCGTAGTGGATGTCCCCCGAAATCCTCTTCAACTCCTCCTGACCAGAAAATAGTTTGTAATTATCAACTTGTTTGTCTCGAAGCACCATATTAAGAAGAGTCTCCATCTGTCAGTGTGTTGATATAGAATGCAGGAAATACAATCTTCTCTTTCTCAAATTTCCTAGGTCTAGAACCCATTTGGAGTTACCACTGCAAATTTCTAAGTCTGAGTGATACATCCAGTCCCCAAACTCCTTTACTTCCAGAGTGAGTATCTCCTTTCTCACTTCCATGGAAGCGGAATCAAAGAAATTTGCAACCGACTGTCACCCGAACAACCGATGGTGTCTAGAAGAAGACACCCATGGAGCACCTCCCCTGCGACTGGGTAATCTTTGGCGAGGGGCCATATGAACTTGAAATTTGTAAATGACCCAGACAATGGATGTTTGGAATGATTGACTTAACTAGCTGCAACATCCAGCTGGAGAGTGGGACACTTTTGAGACACAATAGTTCAATTTAAGGGTAACAGACTGATTGAATTTACCCACTGCCACCACAGACCACAAGTCATCAAGAAACTTTTGAAGGAGTGGTTTCTGACCAAATGAGACACAAAGACCGTTACCGACTGAAACTGTAGATTGACATACTTCACTAGAAACCATTAAGGCTTGAGTAGGCTATATGTCACCTTGTAATATCATAAATGACCCAGGGAACACGAGAAGGTAGACGAATTTAAAACCAAAAGGAGAAAGGTCCACTATACCATACTCCATACTCCATACACCAATACAAGAAAATTAAATGAAATCCCATAGGAGTCAAGGGACTGAGGAGTTGTCGATGGAAGGATAACAACCAGTTCAAAGGAGGGTCTAGACCTTGTCTTGTGCATGAAAAACACAAAAAACATGGACTAGCTATATGAAACCACCTATGGCATGCAGGTAAACTTCTAAACTTAGAACGACTGAGTATGGAGTACATTGGCAACCAACATTGAAACATGAATTGGCCTAACCCTTAGATTATCACGTAAAAATAGGAGTGTGGACAAACTTCCCTAAACAGTAAAACAAGCAATTGATAGATTAATACGTGAACAAAGACATTGCACCAGAAAGTTTCCAAAGACAATGAAAACTCTTATTTGCCACCCTGAAACACTAACAAAGCTATAATATATAGCTACGAAAAAATATAAGGTTTACCTGATAAGAGCCATACTCTCTACAATTTCTAGGACAATTTCCAACTGTGTTGCTCCCCAAGGACTCTACCATTTGAAGACAATGTATCATGGTGAAGTAATAAATAAACTTTCTCTGGATGTCACAAAAATTCTTTTCAATATCTAATCTGCCATAGGATATATGATCCATACCTAAAACAAAAAAGAAAATGGAGTGTCTGAAACCCTTGGCAAGCTCAATAACAAGAACTTCCATCCTCGTGCATTTAATTTGAAGGGACCTGAAAATTAAATTGTCCTAACTTGAAACGATGGTATGGCACGCGTGTCCCATGCAAGACTAAGTGGAGAGCATGGCTTGTTCTCCAAAGTCCGCCTCCACCTTCACGATACAAACAATTCACATTCCACTCATTACCTTGTCCAAAACCCTGCTGCTAGAAAATCGTTTCTCGCTCATTTCCAGTGTTCTATGGCCGATAAGACACCCATCGTGGAATCAAGTACATCACATTATCCACCAAGCACATAACATCGTACACCTTAACTTATTTTCCAGCTTTGATTTGGTTAGCTTTATCCACATGCAAAAAATTCACAGTTATCCAAATTTAAAAGGAGTAGTCTACCTAGGCAGATGAATTGCCCGGGAATGTCCGCCGGTTGGGAAAACTTCCGACTTCGACCACCAGCAAACGTAATTCCAAAAGTAGGATCATGGATTCGATGCGATGTTAGCCTCCGTCTTCCAGCCGCTCATTAATGCATATTTCCTAACCTATTCGTTATTTAATGTGTCTAATACAGTACAAGATAGTACTTGATGCCATGACATGCCATCCATTTGGTATCCGTGTATGTCATGCGAGCATCCAAACGACCTCCCGACCTCCTTTTGGTATCGTGTATGTCATCGGAGCATGGCGGAAGTGATGCCATGCATGATACCATGTTCCTTGATTTTAAATTGAGCGTGGGAAAATGAAATCTTGAAAAATAACAGTGCCTTCTTCAAAAACAATAAACAATATGTTTTTGTTTCTTTTTGTGTTTGCATCAGCGTTTCGTTATGCCAGGCAGATAGTTTCAGACTACTCTGTAAATTCATAGAATGGTGATCTGTAAATTCATAGAATTTTGACGCTGATCCACAAATATCCAGAGGCATTGCAGGATTACTGCATCGTAGACACAAGACTTCTATTTTTTTGATCGAAGTGCCATGCTTGAATCCCACTCAAGCTTCCTCACAACACTTCATGACATCAACCTTGTGCACGCCACCAACACCTGGAGTGAACTTCATATTGAAAAACATAAAGAGCATGCCCGGCCTCAACACGCTTGGAATCATCATGGCTCGTGTAGACATGGCTGTGGGAGGGATGGAAGCTCCGCACATCCATCCCAGAGCCGCTGAAATTGTGTACTTGTTGCAAGGATCCCTTCGCATGTGTTTTTAATCAACTGTCTGTATATTCAATTCCATGTATGTTGCATATTTGTGCCTCAACGGTCCATGTGGGTAGCTTTTGTGGCATGGTAAGTTTTGGACTTTTGAAAAATAATAGGCAGCTGGAAATTTACATGGAGTAAAACTTTACTTTGGAAGACAAAGCTAAAGGTAGGAATAGATTACATTTCAGCGAGTGATTTTTGTCCATAGGTTGTTTTTGTTTCTGACATTTGTGCATTAGATTACAGACTGAAAAAGGGATTTTTTTTAATGCAATATGACCATTTTAAGATAGAGAGTGTCAGTGTATTGTCCCCTCAATTTCTTCATAAGTGAGAGAATTTTCTCCTTAGGAACAAATCTACAATTTTCTTAAAAAAAACTTTTATTTTTATCAAATGGGGCTAGCATGCAATACAATCCACATGATAAAACTAAAAATAATATTCAAGGACTTCTAACTCATTAATATTTATAGTCGTACATCTAGTCCTAGGAAGAATCAAAAGGAGAATTGCTTATTTGAGTCTTTTCATAAGGATTCTTCAAAAAAATATTTAAAATAGTCTTATATATCAAAAATAGTGTATATTGAGTTAAAAGCAAATATTTGAAACATTAATTATGGTTGTCAAGAATATATTTGATTTGAGATATTACAATATAGTAACAATGTTTTTTGTTGAGCGGTTGTGATAGGTATTTATGGTTATATAGTTGTTTGGAATTAAGAAAGTTCCATGTCTTTCCAAGTTTGAATAAGCAACTATAAGTGCAAAACAAATACTTATCAAAATTGCTCAGTGAAAAAACATGGAATATGGCACAAGGGTGATTGGATGAAAGAGAGATTTGGTTCAGCCCAATCTATGGTCAGGTGGTACGTGGGAGTCCCTGACTTGGTTCACATTTTCATATGTTAATAAGAGGTATTATCTATTGTCATCTATGAGCATATGTATTGATTATGATGATGATATTATGGTTGAGTTTCCATGGTTTATATGTTGGTTATATGATGTATATTGTTTATGGATCTTGACATGTTTGATGAATATGTGATTGGTTATTGAATGCATGACCTAATCGATGTTTTTGCAGCTAATATGAGAGGGAATTAGACCTTCTTGACGATTCTCATAAGTATGAGACCCCTATGTTCAAATGTGTATTTATGACCTATATATTATATGTTCACCATGTGTTTGACGAAATGTTTGTTATGGTTGGGCTTGGTTAGGTCAAGTCCTTGATCAAGTTTTGTGTTAGAAGTGTCGTCTTTGTGTCATTTTTTGTTTTGGAAAGTCTCATCGTGTTTTGGGTAGTGGCCGAGATCTTAGCCTTGAAAAAATGGCTTAAATCTCTTGGTCTCTAGCACAAAACTGGCTGAAAAAGACTGTAGTCTCTCCCTTGCAGGCTTGTGGGAGTGACTTGAGGCCTATAGTAGCACACATTCAAGTTTTTGCATGTGAATGGGGGTTTTCCAATGAAAGGGAAAGTTGCTTCAACGGTTGGTTAGCACTTGGAGGTTCTGTAGCACGTGTGGAAGGTCAGATTGGTCTTGTCATGTGAGTTCCACTTCCTTAACTGTACTTGGGAGTTGAATCATATCATCGTAACTCTTCGTCACATGTTTACCCCGGTGGACCGATTAGCTTGGGTAAATGTGTGAGGAGGGTGTTACAATAACTATCACCCACTTGCACTCAAGTACATATGAATTGTCTCAACACATAATGTGTTAGTACTACCGTCTTGAAACAAGATCATTACTTCATGCGATCTTATAGACACATACTCATATCATGCAATTAATCAAACATTCAAACAACATGTTAACATACCATGTTAGATAAACCAAATAGACATCATATTCAAACTCAAACCTCAATGTATCTCAGGGGAGGCTACGACATATGGACAATCAATCCAGATTAGTATGACACAACATCACAAATATATCAACTCATACCTGAATATAATAACCATAATCATCTACATAGGCCAATTCAGATTAGCATGATACATATAACATCAAGATCTTAAATACAATGACCATAATCATCATGCATATGACTGCAATGCATATAACAACAAATTATTATTGTTCATGACTATCTGATCAGGTGCATATGACCACATTGATTAACTAGCATCAATTGTAACCATAACAATAATAGAATGAAAGATATGTACATAACCATAATGCTTATAACAACCATTAACCAACATACTTGCATGACCAACAAATTAACTTGTTTGACGATTTTCTCTTACCCTGAGGTCTAATGTTGCAATCTCGCTCTAATCAAATGCTTCTCCTGCTCTATCTCAGCCAACACATCATCATCATAACATACCAAATACATCATGATGACACAAACTACAACAATGACTATCACAATGCATGCATAACAATCACATAGACAACTAACATGCATGCATTATAGACACATTCTGCCCATTGAGTCCAAGTGTTTGAACCTAGAAGTTCTGATATCACTATGTGGTATCAGATATCACCCAAAGAGAACGAAAATTTTCTCTGATACCACTATGTAATGCCCTCCTCCAACATTTACCCAAGTTAACCGTCTATCAAGGTAAACATGTGACAAAGATTTACTATGATATGACCTGACATCTTAGATACAATTAAGAAAGTGGGGCCAACAACTAGAAACTTATTGACCTTCCTCAGGAGCTACAAGACCCCAGGAGCCAAACAACCACTCTAGGTGCCCAAACCCTGATTTGACATTCCTTTTTTAGTGATATAGACTCCTAGTCACATGCATAAACCTGCAAGCCAACGACTGTAACCCTCCAGTCACATGGATAACACTATATCTAGGCAAATACATTCCTAATTTCTCTGTTTTGTGCCTGCAACCGTGACATCAGTGCCACCTTTTCAAGGCTATACTCTAGATCACTACCCAGAACTTGATGAGACTTTCCAAAATAATAAATGACGCAAAGTCAAATCCTCTAACACAAAACTTGATCAATGACTTGACCTAACCAAGCCTAACCATGACAGACATTCCGTCAAACACATGGAAAACATGTACTCTACAGGTCATGACTACATATCAGAACATAGGGGTCTGATACTTATATGAGAGTCATCAAGAAGGTCTAATGCCCTCTCATAATAGCTGCAATAACACTTGTTAGTCCATGCATTCATCAACCATTCATATATTCATCAAACATGTCAAGAGCCATAAACAATATACATAATATAACCAACATATAACCAACTAATAAACAACATATAAACCAAAAAATGAGCAACATATAAACAATAAGAACTAAACCATAATATCACCATCAAAATCAATACATATATAGATGAACCACAATAGAAAAATATCTCTTATTAACATATGATATTGCCAACCAAGTTAGGGACTTCAACGTACCACCCGACCATAGATTGGGCTAAACTAGTCTCTCTTTCAGCCAATCACACCTGCGCCATATTCCAAGCATGAATGTGGGATCTCGTGGAATAATCCAACCAAAACCAAACCAGGGCTTCTAGAGGCCAAACCATTCAACCCTCAACTAGTGATTCCACCTCACAGGCATACATCACTAACCATCACCAAATTGGTCTTTATCCAAGTTGTCCATGACTCTAGAGCATTTGTTCCAACCTGACTCCAAGACTAGTAACTCAACCCAAAGTGGTCGCAGGGCTCCAAAGCATTTGTCCAACCAAGGCTCCAGGACTAGTAACTCAACCCACCAAGGGATCCAAAGCATTTGTCCAACCAAGCCTTCCAGGACTAGTAACTCAACACAAGTTGTTCTAGGGCTTCCAGAGCATTTGTCCAACCAAGGCTCCAGGAACTAATAACTCAACCCACAACCATAAGGAACATGAGCACCAATCAGAAAAAAATGGGAAAACCCACAACACCATGGCTATCTAAGAAATGACAAGGCTAAGAAAAACCACTGTCAATCTAGGCAATCCTCCATGCCAATGACAACACGTAACCAAGAAACCACATGCATGTGCCTTGCATGCCAAAATTAGCGAGGAAATCATACATGCAACTCAATAACTGCAAAGCAATCCAGTTTTAGTTGTTGATCTTGTTGTCCCCTTGTGCTTTCCTTCTTTATCTTTGCTTTCTTTTCCAGATCCAATGAAAATTAGAGTGCTCCAAGAATTCTCTAAGTGTGCAAGAGTATGAGAGAGAGAGAGAATAGAATGTGACTATCAAAGACAAAACTGACAAAAGCCTCAACCAACAAAAGCCATGAATTGATCCTCATAAGCCTTTTTATTATTGAGGCCTCTATTTTCTTCAATGCCCTCCTCATGAAAATATGTGACCTTTCACCTTCTTTTTCTCCTATTTTCCATTATTTTCATAAATAAATGCCAATTCTTGCCTCTTTGCCTTTGCCAATCTCCTTAGCCATAATAAACCGAAATGGACACACACTAGAATGTTTTTCCCACCATTCAACTTGGAATACGTGTCCCATGACATTGGTATTATATTTTTTTTACTTGCAAGGGTTGTTATAAAGATTTTTCAGGTTCTTTGGAGCCCTATTTTGTAGATTTCATGAGAAAACGAGTTGTTGATGTGTCATTTAATGCACAATCAACGAAGAGGTCAAAACAAGTTATTCTTTAGAAAATTCGTGGCATAGAGATAACTTTTATCATATCTAGGTTGATCTTTGATCCAAAAGTCCAAGAAAATATATTTGATGTGATTTTCAACTTGATCTACAAAGATCCCATGACCAAACTTGTAGCAATTAAACTTTGAATCTGTTGTTGCTTTAGAGCTCTATAAATAGTGTAATTTCTATGATGAAGATGGAGGCAATTACGTTCAACATTGTTGTTATTATCAATTTCTATTGTAAACTTTATTTTCACATTTCAAGTAATATGAGCTCTGTTCATGGCATATTTGTGATTGTGTTGGCGATTCTAGTTTAGTGATCTGAGTTCTTAACATCTCACACTCACTAGGAGGTCCCCTTGAGGATGTGTGAGAGATAATATAACTATATTTTATTTCTTAGATTTAATTTCTTTTCGCTTTGCAAGTAGATCTATTCATTACATTTGAATGCTCTATATTATTTCAAGGTTTTGTTTTTAGGATTCCTTTAACTCATTTCTCCTTGTTTCGCTACAGGTCATGTGCTTGATAATAAATCAAAAATACCAAAAGATTTACTTTGATTGTCTTTTTTTAAGCACAATATTAGATCTATGATTGGTTACGGTTTAGATTACGCACACTACTAATCTTCAAAGACTTTATTGTATTTGAATTTCCATCAAACAATCATTTCTTTCTTTTGGTCACTACTTTCTAGAATAGATTCAATTTCAAATAGATTAAATTTGCTTTCACAGTTTGGTAGTATAAATTCTCTTTCAAAGTTTCTTAGACTAAATTTGCTTCTAAGCTTTATAGATCAGAATAGAATTATTTTGAAAGATTCATAGAATAATTTTTCTTTCCAAGTTAATTAGTTTAGGTTTCCTTTAAAAAGCATAATAGAGTAAATTGTTTTTTTTGAAGAACATATTTCATTTTCTTATTTCATAGAATATATTTTGAAGTTTTCACAATAACATAGTTTGTTTTGAATACATTTAATTTTGAGTTTAATTTTGGTCTTTGAGACAAAACACATGCCTAAGCTTACTAAGATCTTGTCATAAATAGGATTCATTTTTATCTTGCATTCTTGCCTTAGGATAGTTTTCTTGTGAAAGTTAATTGCCTAGTAGCACATATAGTGCAAATACACTTCACAAGAATGCGAACCTCGGGTTTGACAATTTAATGACAATTAATTCAACTAACAATTAAATTACCCAATAATTTCTCTACAAGATACATAAGCTATGTGTTCCTAAAGGTGAACTATTATAGATGATTTTTAGAGAGACTCATACCTATAAGATTGCAGGGCATTTTGATATAGGGAAGACAATGACCAACTTGCAAAGGTATGTGTATTGGCCCAAGATGCAAGAGAAGGTAACTAGATTCATAAAATGACACATGCTTTGTTGTATCAACAAGCTTAGCAACATGAAACAGGGTTCATAGCATCCCTTACCTATACCCACTCATCCTTGGGAAAGAATTTCAATGGACTTTGTGGGAGGTTTACCAACAACTAGGAAGGGACATGACTACATGTGCATGGTAGTTGACATGTTCAACAAGATGTGTGTTCTGATGCCTTATAAAAAGGCTATCAGTGGGTAAGAAGCAACAAACTTGTATTTTGGACATGTCTGGGTGCACTTTGAGATACCAAGGAGCATCATTTTAGACAGAGACATGAGATTTCTTAGTGCATTTTGGACTACACTTTGGGAGAATATGATTAAAAAGTTGAAGAGGTTTATAAAATTTTATCCACAGAAAGATGGCAAAAAAAAGTAGTCAACAATACTTTGGTGTAGATTTTGAGGGGATACAAATAGACACATCTGAAGACATGGGATGAAAATATGGTATATATACAATTACCCACATTGATAAAAATTGAAGATACATTAAAAAAGCATGTTGAACACACTTTTTTAATGTATCTTCATTTTTTGTCAATGTGGGTCTCCTCAGAAGCATGCATAATGGGTACTCGTTGGATGTAGAATTTAATTATTCATTCAACGAGTGTCTACACTTGAAATTTGAGTAAACCTGTAAGGAGATAAGCCAAAAATACAATTAAAAAAATAGTTTTCTTCTTTTCCCTCCAAAATTCATAACTCTTATTTTATTATTTTAACTATTATTTTATTATTTTTTCCTTAGGAGACCACTTTTAGGCTGAAGTTTCCTTTAATGTTATGGGAGCAATCTTGATGTAGGGAGGAAGGCCTGTATGCTACTATTTTTAAGTATTTCATGGAGCAGTTCTTATATACACTACCTATGACAAAGGAGCTCTATGCCTTGGTGCAAGTTGTGAAGAAGTGGAAGCACTATCTGATAGGAAATGAGACAATAATTCACACAGATCACCAGCCACAACAGTACTTTTAGGCCCAGAGTAAGCTATAACAAACTAGAAATTACAAGTGGATGGGCTTTCTATGGAAATTTCATTTAGTGATTAAGTACAAGAAGGGCAATAAAATAAGTTGGCCAACATGCTTTCAAGGCCACCTACATCAAATATTACATCTTTGGGAACTCTGATGCACATGGAGCCATTCACCCATGATGTATATAGAGAGGCATATTCAAAGGATGAGGACTTCAGGGAGGTGTTTCAGTAGTTGTAGAGTTAGAGTCATGTGCATGATGATGATAACAACTTTGACTTCCATCTCTAAGATGAATGCTCTATAGGTTAGATAAGCTATGTGTTCCTAAAGGTGATTTATTGTAGTTGATTGGAGAGGCTCATACCTCTAAGGTTACATGGCACTTTGGTGTAGGAAGACAATGGTCAACTTGTAGAGGTATGTGTATTGGCCAAAGATGCAAGAGAAGGTAGGTAGGTTCGTAAGAGGATGCACACTTTGTTGTACCAACAAGCCTAACAACATGAAAATGATCTATATCATACCTTACTTGTACCCACTTGTCCTTGGGAAAGCATTTCCATGGACTTTGTGGAAGGTTTACCAACATTTGAGAAGGTACATGACTACTTATTCATGGTAATAGACAGACTCAACAAGATATGTGTTTCAAAGCCCTATAAAAAGACCATCAGTGGGTAAGAAACAACACACTTGTATTTTGGATATCAAGGAGCACTTGTCTCAGTGCACTTTGGGATATCAAGGAGCATCATTTTAGATATGGACACAAGATTTTTTAGTGCATTTTGGACAACATTGTGGGAGACAATGAACACAATGTTGAAGAGGTTTACAACATTTCATCCACAGAAAGATGGGCAAAAAAAAGTAGTCAACAAGACTTTGGTGCAGCTTCTGAGGGGATACAACTAGACACATATGAATACTTAAGATGAAAATCTAGTATATATACAACATTCTTACAACAGAGCAGTCCACACTTCTACTAAAAATTCCCCATTTGAAACTTGTTTTAGATATTTGTCACCTTTAGATTTGGACATTGCATATGGGTAACAAGGAAGAGTGAGGGAAGATCTTATTGGAGACACTTTGAGGGCTAAATTTTTTATAAAGAAGATTAGGCATATGCATTTGCAAGTACAAGAGACATTATAGAAGTCACAAGAGGAATATAAGGTCATGCATAATCAACATAGAATAAATAAATTGTTCAAGGTGGGAGACATAGCAAGGCTACAGTTGAACAAGGAGAGGCTACAGGGTCCTAGTAAGAAAATAAAGGCTCTGCGATACAACCCCTTTGAGATACTAGAAAATATGGGTGATAATACCTATCGACTTAGTTTACCACCATATATGTGCATTTACTTAGTTGTGAATGTAGATAATTTGAAACACTATGAGCCTTCCATTGTAGATTAGGAAGAGGAATAGGTCCTACTTTCTATGGAGGATTTGACACCAGATGCTCAGGTAGAGTTGATAGAAGATAAAATTTTGCAGAAGAGGTCCAGAACTACAAGATAGGGACAACATGACCTTTGGAAGATTAGGTTGAAAGGATAACTTCTAGGCAAAGCTAAATGGTACACTTGAGAGAAGGTAGAGGAAAATTTTCCTCACCTCATTCAGTAGAATCTTTTAGGGACCAAAATCCTTCGAAATGGGGAGGTGTGATCTAGATTGAATCATTATATTGTTTGTCATCCATCTCAATGCTTCTAGAGTGGAAAAAGTGTAGGAATCAACTCACAAAGACCATTTTTATTGGCGGGACCCAATTTGGAAAAACATGGTATGAAGCCTTCTCGGAGCGTTTTGAGGCATAAAATGATGATTTTTTTGGGGTAAAACTTGCCACTTTGTCACAACACATTTTGTAACTATTCTACACTCAAAGACCTTCCCAACAATGCAATAATTGCATTAATCGAATTTAATATGCAAAATTTACGTCACTTAGAAGTTGACCATCATGTTTTCACCACCATAATTCGAGAGGAAGCCATCTCAGCCCCCATTGTTCATTTAAAAGGGGCTAGCCATGTGATTATGATGAATAAGACTCTAGAAGAGTCCATATTGTAACTCTAGTTAGGAGTTGAAGTGGTTAAAAGTAACCACTAGTAGGCTATCAAGTTGTGTTATTACTAGGCCACTAGGAGGAAAAGGGGTTCCATTCTTTCAAGTGCATTTGTTCCATATATGAGAAAAAACATCCAAGAGGGATAGGAGATAGAGCACACACAGAGGATTTCTGCACTGTAGTAGCCCACAAGCCACAGACCATACTTCTTTGTACTTGCAACCATATTTATATTTATAGAAAGAGAGCAGAACAACCTCACCTTCCAGTTGGGTTTTTCTCCCTAAATGTTTTTCCAGGTCATATCTTGTATAAAATGTGTGTGTGAAATTTTATTTCACTATTCTCTATTTTCTGCATATTTATAATTCACATGCATATGTTATTAACAGTAATCTACAAATCTATAAATCTAAAGAGATATAAAACTGTAATAGTGTAGATTTTGGATTTTCAAGTATAATTTTATCAGATCTATTGTGAAGAACTATCTAGTAGAATATCCATAAAACTTTATGGATTAACAGGGGTTGTGACTCTCCCATGCTATTGCAACTCTCAGTGTAGCACACAATTTCTATAGCTCCAACTATAGCGTACCATTGTTGCAACTCCAACTTTTCCACTCGCAAGGATAACCATGCTACAACACGCCCATGGCCCACTGCAGTTGTTGAAACTCTTGAATTTCCACTCTAGATTTCACCTTGCTATAACGCCTGTTGTTACAACTCACTTGTAGGTTATTTTCACTATGTTTTCAATACAATAGAAATTTAACGATTGAGAGTTGTATGAATCTGATATCTTGATTTCTACACTTTATTTATATGTTATTTGTGTGTCATTCATTGCACCATAAGCATGTGCTACTGTATAAAGTGTTACAAAAAACAAGAATATTATTAAATTGGAGCAAGTCGCTTCATAGTTGCTGGTGTGTTTAATCTCTCGTTAGAGTGTTTACTTTCATGCAAGTGTGATTTACATTCCTACAATTTACATTTCTATAAGAGTGCTTTATTTTAATGCCAAACTGTGGTATGTTTTAATTAGTGGTGACATGTGAAAGCATTCTTATCTTGCCACTATAACAACATTTAGAATACTACAACTTTAAGACACATAATAGATTGCACTAGCATATATAGTGCACGGTAGTTCATAAGTTCCAAAAAAATCCCATATGAGCAAACTTTTGCTTGTCTTTGTTGAACTCTCACAAATGATAGAAATAATTTAGGATAACTTGTGAGATGCTTATTATTCACAAGAATGTACATATAAATACATTGTACTGACCCTTGGTTTCACATTCCAAGAGGCTTCTTGGACTTCCAATAGTTGTTGAAATTCGTACACACCACCCTTACGGATTAGGTATCCAAAATTCCTCCCTTAATATAAAGGGATGTATATGAGTCAAAGAAAAGAGCTTAAAAAGAAAAATGAAAAAATGCATGACAACCAATGACTAGATGCGCTCATTAAAATGGTGGTTTTTGAGGAATACCACAAACCTAATGAGGTGGGAGAACTTGAGGTCTCAACTGGTGGTGGTTTAAGGCTAACCACCAAATTAAATTAAAGTTTGATGTAGTTCCCAGAAAAATTCCAAATTTGGCTAGAAGTTGAAGTCTTCTACTAATGGAAGTGTTCTTTTATGTTGGTTTAAAGTTAGCAGAAATTGAAGTCTTCTGCAAGTGGGGGTTTAAGGAAGGCCACCAACCAAAATCATGCTTATGGGGCATGACTCTGTCTCTGACTACAAATATGAATCTAGGTATGGCGAAATCTAGCTCCACGCTCAAGTAGTAGGCTTAGGTTGTGGCGAAATCTTGCTTGATTTGGCGGTGAATTTAGTAACTAACCATCAACTCCCCACTATCAAGGACATGTAAGAAGATGAATAAATCTCAATTATAGGAGTGCCAATACTCGAGAACAACTTATGAAGTATGACGGAAATATCTTCTTGGATGTTGAATCCCGTTGCCAAGAAGTGATTCATCCAAGGTGAATTTTCATTATTGTAGGAGGCTTGTTTCTGGAACATCTATTTGAATGGTGAGTATTTTTACCACAATGCTCACATGGGCGAAGATCAAAACACTAATATTTCACATGGCCAACTCGATTACAATGTTGGCACCTACAAATCTATGGTTGTGGAAGAGGAGCAAGTGAAATTGAGTTTCCCTGAAGAAACCCACCACTTTGAAACTAAATTAGCTTAGAATAGTCTTGAATATAAAAGGAAATATCCTTGTCATATCGAAGACCAATTATGTTCTTGTTGTTAACAACTTTTTCCCAAGGTATAATGATTAACTTATGAAATGCAAGTTGAACTTATGCATCTTTATGCAAAACTGCTCCTAAAACGGGCACTTGATGGGGATCAACCTCAACCTCACTAATCTAATTAGTTTTTGGATGCCGATGAGAGTCTATCTCAAACTCAATAATGAGTTCAGAATGATGACTATGTTGATGTAGCTCATCTTGTTGTAGTTGAGATTTGAGTTGTAGAAACTCGATTTTCTCTTGTGCATATTATAAGCAGATTCTAATATTAACAAGAGTGCTTTTGCTGATTTTCACTGTGTCATGAATAATAGACAATGTTAGAGTATTCAACAACTCTAATGCATCATCAATTCTTTCCATTTTTCCAGAAAAAATAAAAGTCTCAAAGGATTTTAACTAAAAATGCACCACTATCAATCAAAAATCTTTTAGTATAGAAGTAAAGCAATCAAAGGCTAAGATGCATGCATCTGAGAAGCTAATAGAGATAGTGCAAGAAAGATGTGCAACAATAAAACTATGACTTTTCAACTTGTATAAGTAAAAATGAGCTCTCTTAACAACAAGTCAATGCAATTTAATATTTGCAACTTGTGTAAGGCTCAGGAATAGTCCAAATATTGAAATTTAGAGCACCAAGAAAATTTTGATTGAAACCTAATGGGAGGCCAAGTATCTGTGCAAAATTTGGTCTCATAATCTATTATACTAAGAAAGTAGTCCACAATAACTGAACCATCCCTCAATAGATTTCATGCACTAAACCTTGATAGCTGCTTGTGGTTATGTGAAAGTTGTTCTGAATAATCTTGCTGCAAATGTTCCTAAGGCTGCGGTGCTTCTTGTTCCAAAACAAACTCTATCTAATTGACACATCACATTCTAGAGGTACCCAATTCATCCCATCAGGATCAACTTGGCGAAAATATTTGAGGGGATAGACATACAAACTTTCAAATATATATTAATATTCACAAAACTAAAAACATTGCAAAAACTGGGCGAGTCCATCACTCGGGAATTTAAAACAAAAGGCAGTCTACACTGTAACTGGATACATCCATCTGCACATAAGAATTATTTTATTACAGCCAAATTGTTCTAAGGTCGAGGCTATCATGGACCAGAGCCCCATACTCTGGGAACAAAATTGAGGTCACCAAGCTTCTCCTTCATTTATTTTCGAAGATGGCAACATTTATCGGACGTTATCTTTACACTAATACACTAATTGATGGAACCTCGACTTCCTGAAGTACATAAGGCTTCGGTTGTTGTTGCACCAGACCTGACCATACGTTAAGACGGTCCAACCACAAAGGATGGAGCTTTCAATCCTTAATGTCCCTCACTGCGTTGCACAGCTTGACGTCGTTGTGGTATTATATAAAGGAATTCTTTATACTATCCTGCGTGAATAGTAAATCTCGAGTATCTGCGACATCTTATTTTGGAGAACTTGCTGGATTCGACATGGTTCTTTTGGGAAACGAGAGAGCATTCTTTCTTTGGGAAATGAGACAGCGTTCCTGGAATTTCCCATGATATCCATCAGTTCCATCGAAACCCTGCATAGGAACTGAATCGTAAATCTAAATGACATAACTGATTGCGAAGACGACAAAGCTAACAAGCAGAGGGACAAGTGAGGCGCAGATGGGCAGCACTGACAATCTCTGAGCGGCCAGGCTCTAATAAAAGGTATGTTCTCATTTGATAAAAGAAGAAAATGTTCCAGGAATCTTGGATCGCTCGCACAATAATAGGTTGATGAAGACCACAAAACTAGTGGTTGGGGAAGGCACACGTAGTGGCTCACAAACAATTAGTCAGGGCAAGAATACACCTACCTCACACCATTTTAAACTCCAGATAAAATTTAGGTTCCAAGAGATTTCTTGGACTTCCAACAACGGTTGGAATTCTTACTTGCCAACTCTTACCAATTAGGTGTCCAGCAATATTCGGAAGCAATTAGAAGGATAATTAAAAAGCCCCTACCACATCATTTTTAATAATTTCAAAATATAATAGTTCAGGTTAAAACAAACCTAATCACCTTATTATTACTGGTCACCAGGGTTGGAATTTGGATTTCTCTTTACCCGTCATACAATTTTTTTTTGACGTTTTGGGTCCTTATGCTCCCCGTCAAGAAACGTTATATTAAAAATTTTGCCCTTCAAGAGTGATGTTCTCATAATAAATTAACCCTTCACTAATAAAGTTTTGATTAAAAAATTACCATTCAATAAATAATTATGTTGAAAATTTTTATATATTTATCGTAAGAAAAAAAACCAAAATTTGAAAAAACTCAATTGTGGAGGTTTCAATAAAAAGTGTTGAACATTTGAAATTTGCTCATTTAAATTATATAATCAGTCCAAGGTGACCTATTGAAAAGGTACAAATCAATGTTGAATTAAATATTAAATCCTCCAAAACGTTCTCTAAAGATATTTTGAAATAAAATTGACTAGAACCATCAAAATTGCAATGCATTCTCTCCATTAACAATAAAGACAAAGAATGACTCAGAGTCCTTGAGTTATAACCAAAACTCCTAAAACCTTCAAGGATTCTGGACCAGGTCCAAATTTAATTCTGAAGAATAGGTTTTAGGGTTAAGATTTTGAAGTTGGCTGTGATACTGTGTAAGGATCCAATGTTGAGTTCTTGGACTAACCATAATTCTACATAATAGTTTTACCCCATAGTAAATTTTTTGAACTGAACAGAAATTCGCTTGTGACTTCATTGATTTAATTGTTCATGTTCTTTGATTATATTACTATGAACATAATTGGTAATATTGTTTTTGCATAGGTTGGGTGTGTCACTAGATCAGACCAGGGGTCCATTTGTTTGAGTTTTATTACCATGTGGAATTGTCAAGAGTCCTGTCTCAGGCTCATGGTGGACAAAGGGAAATTCTGTCACTGAATAGTTTTTAGAGAGGTTCATGAGGGAGTGGTTATTAGTCAGGGAGGCAAAAGCATGGGACTTTGATTTCCTAGTGATAACTAAGGATGAGTCAAAACACCCACAAAGATGCTTCCTTCTCCCAAAGTAGAGAAGCAACGCTCAGATGCCAAGTCATCGTCCATAAATTCATGACAAATTCACATGTGGTTTCCAATAGGTGGAAATCTCATTCCAAGGTCATGTGTAGGGTCTCGAAAGTGAAATGTTTTTCCCAAAGGCTGCAATTTTTCATCCAAAAGGTGCTAGATCATATCCATATCTATGTACATTCACATGGCTCTTAGTGTGTTCTGTAAATCCAAATACTTTGAATAGACCATCATATATGGCATGATTATTTCAGTGGCCTAAGAAGTCCTCTATAATGTCAAAGACTACCCTGATTATTTCAGTGGCCTAAGAAGTCCTCTCTAATGTCAAAGACTACCCTAGTTTCAGAGTTTATAGCAAACAACCAATCAACATTTTGGAATGAGTGTACAACTTTTTATCTTTTCCCAAACCATTTACAAACAAGTGCCTTAGTATCCGCCGATACAATATTATAAGAAAACGTTAGTGCATTTCGGTAAATTATACAGTTCATTTTCTTTTCTTTTTGAAAGCACTCAAGAAGACAGGGAGAACAGGACAATATTTTTTTGTCGTTATTCAATAAGTTTGCACAAATTCTAGCTGGAAATTCAAAAGGATTAGCTTATATTTTTATTTTCAATTCTGACTTTTATAACTAAAACAAATATCCTTTGAAATACATGATTTTTGAACTTACACGTCTAAACGTAAAGAGATAATTATGCCATGACACGCACAACCAACAGAACACTCCAACAGATTGAGATTGAGTTCGTTCCCCCGTTGCAGATCGATATTTAGACCCCTTTGATTCTTGTGTTAATTCTCATACGATATAATTTTTATAACTCTGTAAGTCCTAAACAACTCTATTGATAAAAAACAGAGAGACAGGTTAACTTAGAAAAATATTTATATCAACCTTTCCTTGACCATCACAAATGCACGCAAATGCAATTTATTAACAGAGAGAAATTTTATTTAATAACAGGGGATAAACAAAATCATATCAATTTATTTACAATGTGTAAAATAGTTGGGTGCACGGTTTGTTCAAAATCATATAATTTTTATAACTCTGTCGGTCCTAAACAACTCTATTGATAAAAAACAGAGAGACAGGTTAACTTAGGAAAAAATTTATATCAAAATTTCCTTGACCATCACAAATGCACGCAAATGCAATTTATTAACAGAGAGAAATTTTATTTAATAACAGGGGAATCGGGATAAACAAAATCATATCAATTTATTTACAATGTGTAAAATAGTTGGGTGCACGGTTTGTTCAAAATCACATCATATCAGACGGTAGACCCACAGTGTTTGAAATCACTAACCTGAACTTTGAAGAACAATTTGTAATTTCCTCGCAGTTTCCTTGGAGGCTGGAGCAAATCTTGAGCTGGGCGCCACTGCCAGGCGTAAGTTTGAATCGGCGTTGTGAGAGAGTGTGAAACAAGCCCACCGCCACGGACCACATTCGGGTAAAAGACAGGGAGACCGGAGACCATGCAGACTTGCAGTGCATGCACAGATCTCCGAAATCATCCAGGGAAAGATTTCAAAGTTTCCCAGAGAAAAATCTTCAGCTAAAAGAGAATTGCCCATTTAAAAAAAAAAAACTAAATCTCTGACTGAGAAAAAATGGCTATTGCCATTGACTGCTCACACATGCTAATTTCGTTCCTCCCACATACTAATTTGACAGCCTCCGCCCTCTTGAAATTTCCACAATTGCCAAGAGTTTCACGCAAAAGGAAGGAAACCTGCAGGCTGTGAAATAAGGGAAATTGGAATGACGTTTTTAAAAAAAATTCCAACCCGTTACCCTAGGTATAAGAACGTTTTGGAAAAAATTCAAAACGTCAAAAAAACATTTTTAACTCTCTTGAGCACGTCAGTCAAAACGGGCATGGATAAATTCTAGCCGTCAAATACGTTTAAAAAGGCTTATGACGGGCAAAATGCCCGTCAAATTCCATCCCTGCTGGTCACTATACCACGGAAAATTGAACCACATTTATCCATGGAGAGGACTAACGAATCCATTAAAAGGAAGAGAGCAATACATATCAATATAATAAATAACCAACTTTGTCCATGGAACTTAAAAGCATATGAAATGGCATTTACAAGTGCAAATGTCTAATGCATATCTTAAATAGAAAAAGATCTTAAATAGAAAAAGATACATTGGAAAAATGATAAATAGAAAAATAACTTAAACAGAAAAATAACTTAAACAAGAGAATGAAATAGGAATTAACGGTTTATATAAGGGGTGAGAAAGGAAAATCATTCTACTAGAAAAATAAAAATAAAAAATCAATCTAACCTAGAAAAGGACAATAAAGATGCTCATCAAAATTAATGGAGAAGCATGGTGTTGGTGAGAAGGGGCCATTATGTTTGTTAATCTTGCTTTAGTGGATAGTTATGTAGATAAGTGTATGATTATACATAATCCTATCGTAACTTTCGCATGTATACTATTTCCCACAGACAGTAAGTGCATTTCCCCTACTATAGGGATGACCCTAATCCGGAAGTGTCCATCATTAATTAAGTTGCAAAATGGTGACGGATCCTCACTTATGAGGTGTTTATGGCTTGACTAGTGGTTTAGTGGGCCACATTTATTGAGGTAGTTGTCTCTAGACAATATATAATAGAACCTTGTACAACATTTATATATAATGTAGCATTTAAAGTGGAGTATTTTCCCTTAAGGTTTTTTGCACTCTATATGTGGTCTAGCCTTGTCCTTTTAATGATTTGCATCTTGATTATAGTTAGTTTAGTTTTATGTGATTGATTTTTTGTTTGCGGCATGCATTGCTTATGATTTCTAGCTCTATTATGCGAGAATTTACAGTTGCTACCCTATTAATGATGATAAAAATGTAATGTTGAGCTTGATGATGCCTTTCAAAAAATGGTGGCTAAGATAGCTAGGTTGGGATATCACAAGCGGAAGTCAAAGGCTAAATCTCTCCTGATATCCAAGGTTAATGAATCCCTAGTGGAAGAGGGAACGATGGGAATGGACCTCTCCGTGAGAGAAAAGTGTGCCTCAATTGAGAAAAGTGACTTAATTCAAAGAAGAGATTCCTTAATAGAAAGAAATAGTGACTTATCTTCTTATTTAAATATTGTGCGGAAAATGGTTAGGGTATGTCGATTGATCCTGACAAGATTATGGATCCTTGTCGGTATATCTCAATAGATTAATTTCTTCTTTTTCTTCCTTAAATTAATACAACAATGATGGAAAGTTAAGGAAGATGGATATAATAAATCTATTTATCTTCTAGCTCCTTTTCTCCAATTGTTGAACTATAGGATGAATCTTCACGTTCGAACTATTGAAATCCTCTCACACATACAAACAATTAATACCTTACTCACTCCAACAAAATTTCATATTATAAAGATAGATTCAATTAAAGTTAACCACCTACAAATAGTCAAATACTTTCACCAATTCTATTCATAAACAAGATGCATAGCAATAAATACAAATTGATATATAATTATGTAGGGGGAAGATATATCTACATTATATAAATATGATGTTTATAGCAAGATATGATATATTTTCATGTTGCTAGTGACATCATTCACCCACTTTTGTGTTCCTCCTACCTTGACATAATTCTATCTTGAACTCACTTCATATATTTATAAGCTATACAAATGTGAAGCCAAATGTGGCTATAGAGAACCCTAATAATCTATACCAAATTTGTAGAGAACAATCTAGGGTTTCTCTAGAGTAGATGACATTAAAGCATTATCCTATGTATCCCATTCAAATCTTATACATTTCATTCTTTTGATAGAAATTTAGTGCATTTTGAAGATGCCCAATTGTTGTTTTTTAACATGATCTGGGCACCTATAGGTTTCTTCTATTAAGAGAATTTTGAGATATAAAATGAGCCTCCTAAAAGATACAATAAAATATTATGAGTTAGTCATTTTATGGGGAGATGTATTTACAACTCACTCTTTGCATTACAATCCATGTAACTAGAATTAACTTAAATTGAAAAGTTGTTGAAAATAAAATTAAAAAAATAAATAATATTAATGTAAGTAAAACGAAGATGTCGCTATAAATAAAAAGTGAGTTTTTGTGATCATTATTCTTAAATAAGTAATGCCTTTGATTTATGTACTTAAACAATTAAGAGCTTAAAATAAAAAATAACTATTAATTTATAACTTTTTAATTAATCCTAATTATGTGATTAATCCAAAAGACATTTATTTATATATTATAGATTATTAATTAAAATTAAAATGACTTAATACCTTAAATAATTAAAACATTATATAAAAATTCCCCAAACATGGTGTTGGAACTAATGCCAAGGGATAGGGGGTAGCCCACTACCTCGTCACCTCCCATTGCATTTAAGAGGGGGATGACGTGGCTATCCCACCCCATGCATTCACACATGTAAACATTTACATTCCTTTGCATTAAGATGACATTTCTCATTCTTGACTTGAACTCTTGGCCCTTTTGTCATGGCTTTGTGTTATTCTATAATTTCAGTGATGTTTCCCATACGCAAGTGGGATATTTCCACAACTGCACTACCTTTGTGGAAGTTCTGGCGCATGGAGGTCCAAGTCCTGTAGTGAGCCCTGGGGTTTTGGAAGCGGTCGCAGTTAGGGTCAAAGCTGGAATGAGTGGCATATGGAGAAGAAACACATATTTCCTGTAACACTTCAATACCCGGTGGGTGGATAGTCATGGGGTAAATCTTTTTATGTCCAATCCTCGAGGAATTTTCGTCCATTTGTATTTGCATAGTGAAATCTGGTTTATGGTCTGTAGGGTGTCTTGGTGATGTGATTGTATGGTTGTATGGTTGATTGACCTACTTGGAGCTACTCCCTGTACGCCCTTCCTCTACCATTGTTCTAGCTAATACTATTGCTAGACCAACTTGGAAGTTGAGCGTTAATTTCTCTCTGACTCTGTCCTGGTTTCTTTCGTTTTTCCTCACTGGCATGTCCCTCTACTGGGGGGTTTCTATCACTATGCCTATCATTCCTTTGAGCGGTATGACCCATTAGCATATGTGCTCTTGCTGGGGCTTGGAGGTCGAGGTGTTTAGGGAAAACTTCAAGCTTAGACACAAGCTAAGACAACTGCAACTATTTTCCATTCCTCTAGTTCTCTAGAAACCCAAGAGGAATCTGTTAGTTAAAAACCTTATCCACTAATGATCACCAAGCCTACTTTGACTATGAAATCCAAACTAAAGGAGCTAACTAGGCTGCAGACCTTGGCCATACTAGGGGAAGATAAACCAATATCTCAATTTTTTTCACCCTCCATTAGCAAATGAAGGTGCTCTTGAGAAGTGTTCTCAAAGAAAAGTATGAGAACCACAATGAAATTATAGCATGCCTTAATGAAATCTAGCCGGTCTAATGCCACCAACACTCTTTCTTAGTTAGCCTTGATGCTCACTTGAATCACATAGAAGGTCACCTACAATGTGGCATCAAGCCTGTAGCTATAGTCGGCACAAGCACCAAGATTTGGCCCCAGAAACATCATTTGATAATGATGTTAGCCTAGCCTTTTGACTCATGTTTTTTACTTTTAGTAAATTAGTTTCTTTTAGTAGATGTATAACTAGCTATAACTAGCAATTGATATTTTGTATTTATATCATAGTGCATATTAGAAATTTGGATGCAAGATAAAAATAAATTTTGGATGATTTTAGATGATGAACAATTGATCTCAATGTTCGCAAATTTAGTTTCCTTTTTTACAAACCATGACAATGTCCTGTTTTAACAATAAACTCTAATTTTGTATAAAAATTATTTTGAAACAATAAAAACTTTGACTAACAAAAATATATATATATATATAAATTTTATACCTCACATAAAATTTATATTATATTATTTCATATTAAATATGATATAATATGCTTATATTATATTATATAATATAATATGTGATATATTACATATAGGATATTATATATAATATGTAGTCTTCTATTAACGTAACATATTATATTATATTATATTACATTACATATACTATAATATAATTATAAATTTGAATTTAATTATTTTTATTATTTAAATATGATTATATTAGTGTGTATATTTAAAAATAAAATATTTTGAAGTTATTTTATTTTATAAATTATATTTACATTTTATTGAAAATTTAATGTGTAAACAAAATATTATTATAATTAATTATATTTTATATCGAAATAGTGTTCTTTATATGTGATTGCTTTTATAAAATTAATGTTGATAAATAAATATTTTTTTTTTTTATATATTAAAATTAATTTTAAATTAAAAAAACGATGACAGTCATAAAATTACACATTAAAGCATGTGCACAAGCCAATTACCGAATTGAATTTATGATCAACTCAAAATACCTTTTTCATCTACAAATATGATATTCATCGAGGTTGATGAACAATTCAAATAAATAATAACAAAATAAAAGTATAACAATCTTTTTTTTGGATTTTTAATTTTCAATAACATTTTTAATATGTATTAAGGGGTCACAGAAGGGGAGGGGTTATATATAATTTTGATGAAAATTTGGTAACCTTATACTCTTAGGGATTAGGGCTAATGGCCAAAATCAAGTAGAGATGTATGACTTTGCTAAATTTAATATTGGCTAAATATATGCATCTTCCAAATATCATGATCCTAAGAAATTCTCTCATTACAATTCAACATTTGCATAAAAGTTCTTGACCAAGGAAAAACCACCTTAAACTTAAGCTTTTATTACAAAGAGTATCCGAATTTAGATGACTTCTTGCAAAAATATTTCTAACATGTCCTTGACATCAGAACTTTGAGACGGATAGTCAAGCCAATTACGCTTCTCTTCTCACAATGGGGCAAACGTAAATTAACAGAGCTTAAGGGTGGAAAAGTATACCTTGGCCCCTCTTTTCCTTCTTCTAAGCATAATCTCATGGTTTGGGAACTAAGTCATAACCAATTATCCCGTTGTATCAAAACATACAATAGTATGTAAGCAATAAAATGTGGGAGCTTCTAGTTTGGTGTCGTGGCATTCATGCAACTCGTAACTTAATTGGCATTCCTACACACTTTGCGTACATGGAGTTGGCGGCTAGCGATTGTTTCTATGGAGTCTATATTTATGAATTATAATGGCAACACTCAAAGCAAAGCATGTGGTATGACCTCTCTAATGTTTAATTAATGGTTCTTTGTCAACCCAAAGTTCGTAGATTTTCCCTCCCATGGAAATTTAGGTTTTATTAGTGGTGGAGGAGTTTCGTGCAATCCTACAAGCGCCCTAAGGAGGTCTTTATGTCTCCACCAGGATGCTTGCATAGTTGGATTGATTGCAACATTTTCAGGTGCAGGGAACATATCAACAATGGTCCTTGCTTTTGGCACCTAAGGAGGGTTTTGTCAAACATAATTTGATACAACTAGGATTCCATAATGATCAACTTTTATCCAACCTCTTCACTCAAGCTTTCTCCTTCGTATGTAGGCTTCTCCTTCCTGCTTGGAAAAATTGTTTCTCCTTTTATCCAACCTCTTCACTCAAGCTTCCCCCTTTGTATGTAGGCTTCTCCTTCCTGCTTGGAAAAATTGTTTCTCCTTTCCAATTAATTGTTATTTTCCCCTCTGGACGTCTCAAAGAACTCCCTTGTTATTCGAAGTTTCAGCCATTGGCCCTCTACATCTTTGATTCCTTTTGACACCTGTATTGTTTCTTCTTGAGGATATTTTCCTCTGCTCTAGTGTTTTGTGGGTCATATTGGCTACCTGGGTTGGAATCCCCTGAGGTTCTACAGGTTTCAATGGGTGGCCTATCTCAAGGTCGTCGAAGGTGGTTCCATTTAACCCCAAGCTATCTATTATGTGTTTTCTACTTCCGTGTCATTGTCATCCCTTGCTCATGTCCTGATTTCCCTGCTCTCAAGCTACAAAGGTTATTGCAGAAGACACAAAGGAATTATTGGTTACCTTATCTCTATTGGGCCATAATGTGGGCTAGCGGAAGCAAAAATCCTGGAGTTGGGGGCAGAAATTGGTGTAACAACTACATCCAACAGTTTGAGTCCCTCCAATTGGAAATTCTGAAGGCTAATTGGAAACTACAAGAGAAATTGAGGACCACAATCAATCTAATGGAGGATATTCTAGACTTGAAATGTAAGCTCGCCTGTTAAACAGATGTGATGGACACTCTTAGTCAGCAAATTGAAGGTTTGCAAATTCAACTCCTTGTCAAGAAAATTGAAGGTCTGCAAGTTCAAATCCCTGCCAAGTAAAGTCAAAATTCGGAAGCAAGCGCTTCTAGTAGACATGTAGGATGATCACTTCCCGACCTCAACTGGTTTACGAAAGAGGATACCCACTCCATTTTTTGATGTAATCTCAATGCAAATGTGCTCTTTTGCTTGGTTTGTTTTATAAGCTTTACTTTTTTGGTCATAACATATCAATAACCTCTCTAGATAATCTTTTTGTGATATCAATATTTTCATCCCAGAGAATCAACTCTCAAATATATTTATATAACTCATTTTCCAAATGTTTGCATTGTCCAAGCACAAATTTTATATAAATCCTACCATTTTTGTAAATTAAAATAATAATAATAATAAATATTACATACATATAAAAACCACTTATACTAAACGACTCTCAAATGTATACATATAACTCATTTTCCAAATATCTGCGTTGTCCAGGCACAAATTTTGTATAAATCCTACTCATTTTTGTAAATTAAAAAAATAATAATATTAAATATTACATACATATAAAAACCACCTATACTCAGCGTGCACTATAATTCATGCAACGTATAAACACGTCAATGCTATGATTAATTAATGAATACTGGATTTAAGACCTCTGTGGTTTATATCTTTTAATTTAGAAGCCGGAGAACCCACAATATTAACCATTTCTTTTATCAACGTTTCAAATCCCAATCGGGATAAAAGAAATGGTTAATTAATGAATAATTTCCATTCATCATGAGTTTTGTTATGACTAAGGGAAAAAAATATGAAGAAAATCCACGGTCCATGGTAATTATGTGTGAACTACAAGTAGGTCATTGTGGCTGCATGACAATAAGAATCAAGATACTAAAATAAAACTCGTCTTTCAACTGTCATTTGTGAAAGGAAATTTCATCATTAAGAAACACTTCCTTCAAGAAATTTTAAGATAAAAGACATTACGTGGAAATTTTTATTTTATTAGAGAAATTTCAATAAACTTGATTGCTAATTTCATAGGAAAGAACTATAAAATACATAGAATTTTTCAAGGTTGGAATTGAAATGTTTCATGTCTATGCTTGGATTTTCTGATTCTCTACTTAATCTTTTTGATATAGGTGTATCTAACCTAGTTAAGTGTTTATTTAGGGAGTTAGTTTATAAAACTAGGATTTAATTAATTAATGGACTTTTCCTAGAGTTTTTAGGAGAGAATGATAATTCATGCAAATAGGGCAGAGTATTGGGGAAGGTTTGAGAAGATTATGGATTAGTTAGCTTTTATCTAGGGACAAGGGATTGGATGAGAGACTTTAGGGATCAAAAGAGATATTTGGGAGTTAATTTAGGGATCTAGAACCTACCTTGGGTTCTAATCCATTTGCATAAATTAAGGTGAGCCATGAGGCATGTAATATGTAGAAATGTGTGAGTGAGTGTGAGGAGTGAGAGGGAAATCATTGGGAAAATTCACCTGTAATTATTTTGTTTATTAATTAATCATTTTCTGGGTTTTTATGTGTATATGCTTGGTGTGTGATCTTCAATTTAGTTTTATTAGACTTTGTGTGATGACCCTATGGTTAGATGTTATTTTACTTGGGTCAAAATTTTGGTATCAGAGCAAAAGGTTGGGTTTGCGAAAGAGATGCGACGAAATGGTAAGTACGTGTTGTTGTGTTGCTGTGTGTTGAGCACTTTATTGTTGGGTATTGACTACATTTGCAACGTGGAGCCAGGATGTTGTTCTGTTGTAGCACGTTGTCCATTTTCCCATCGCCCAGTATCCAAAACAATTGTGCTACCACAAAATCATCATTTTCATGGCCATGCTTATTTAATCCTAGGAGCTGCAGAGTTTCTTTAGAAAGAGCTCCCTTTTGTACTATCAACCTTCTAGGAGAAATCGACGAGGAGCCAACATTCTTCTGCACAAATCGTTGAAGCCAGGATGATTGCAGATGGGGATTTCTTTTGGATTCTTTCTGTTACAAAGACATATTGACAAACTAGAAGAAGTAAGAGTCATAACTCTTCGTGGAATTCTCTTGTTGCAGAAGATCAACGCTCGAAGGATAGTTAGAACTGTGATTGTGGTTGCCACCATTTTTGAAGAATCGAAGACTTGTGCAATTGTTGTGCGAAGATGTTGGAGATACGATTTGTGTTGAGCGTGGAGAAAGCACTGTCTATCATGGGCTTGGAGGAGGCCACAGTACGAGGTTAGATTCCTGCAGTGGATGATCTGGTGAACATTGTCAGATATCTGAAGCGAAATTCTGATGATAAAGAACCTCCTTCTTCTTCTGACTTCAAAATGTTTAGTTTGTGGGCATGAGAGTTTGTGACGTGTCTTCTATTGAATATTGATCTTTTGTTGGAGCATTGTTCGATGTTAGAAAGTGTTGTTCAAATTATGCGCACTGTGTAGAAAACTGACAACGTGTTGATGGAGATCTGATGCATTTCTGCCACACAACTAGATTGTGTGATGTGATGAGATCGACTAAAGAGTCATGGTTCGACTATTTACAATTGCCTGTGAGTGTAGAAGAATTTAGTTCTGGCGTTGCCTATTTAGTTGCCATCACAAGAGTTTTCTATGATGGTAAGATTGCGTGAACACACTCCATTGGCTGGTTCGGAATTATTTAAAAGTATACCATCTTTTTGTTGGAAATACTAATCTCAACCATCGCCTTAAACACACTGACAACCACCATACTTACCCAGTCAACTTTTGTAGGTTGCAATTTTGTTTGTAGGCGGAAGGACTGAAGTTCTGAGCAGAAGTACAATGCTAACCATTCTGCAACACATCAGATAGTTAAAGCACTTAATACTTAGTTGGTAAAATGTATATGCAAGCATTTACTGTGCAACTCTTAGTTGCAGTCCACAACCTCTGCAAGTTCAGAAAAACCCTCATTTTGTATAATCGCCCATCCCGTGTCTTAAATATTTTCTTTGTCATGAATTAATGAGTCAAAGTCGTATGGTTGGATAAATATGGATATAAAAGTCTTTTGTATAGTTGAGAAAGAGAGAGGGTGAAAGCCTGTGAGGTAGTGAAGAGAAAATCATGGAGCAATTTATGGTGGGTGTGTGAAGACAAGTTTTACGGAGTTTTACAAATAGTTACTCTGCAACCCTAGTGAAGCGTAAATCGCAGTAAGATTCTTTTCATGTTTTTACTTTGAGCAGCATGAGTAGATTTACCGCAACCATTTGGTTTTTACTTTGTCTTTCTGCGCGTTTAATTTCTGTTTCAATTAAGCCTCTTTCTAGTTGCGATTTGATTGCCGCAACTGGAGATTGGACTTGCCGCAACTGCTCTTGAGTCAAACTCCTCTCGTCTCACCCCTGTAAAATTTTCTAACATGGTATCAGAGAGGGTTAAACTTTGTTAGTGCAAAAACAAGTGTTTTTACTAGCAATTAAAAATTGTTTTGAGGGTAGAATTTTTGAAGTGTATTTACCAACAGGTAGAAAGTTTTTTTTTACACTCGGCAACATCAAGCACAAGCTTGACTAATCCTTAGATATCTTATTTTAATGGAAAAAGTTATGATTATTGGGCTATTACAATGAAGACCCTATTTTCTTCTGAAGACATTTGGGATTTGGTGGAGAATGGTTTTCAAGAACCAGCAGATATAGGAGCATACAATGCCTTGTCTCAAGCAGAAAGGGATTTGTTGAGGGACGACAGGAAGAAAGATGCAAAGCCCTCTTCTACATTTTTCAAGCAGTTCATGAAAGTATTTTCCCAAGGGTTGCAGCAACAACGAAGTCCAAGCAAGCATGGGACACCCTCCAAACAACCTACCAAGGCATGGCAAAAGTGAAGACAACAAAATTGAAAATGTTGAGAAGAGACTTTGAAACACTTTGTATGAAAGAGTCTGAGAATGTAGACTCATTTTTTACACATGTAATTGGACTGGTTACTCAAATCAGGTCTCATGGTGAGACACTTGAGGAAAGGAGAATAGTTGAGAAAGTTTTGAGAAGTCTGTCAGTAAGGTTTGGTGACATTGTCGTGGCCATAGAAGAGACAAAGTATCTCTCACAATTCTCAGTGGATGGGCTTCATGCATCACTGATTTCTCATGAACATAGACTTAATAGAGCAACAAGATCATCATTGGAGCATGCCTTCAAAACACAAGTTTCATTTGGTCAAGGTAGAGGCAGAGGAAGATCATATGCTAGAGGAAGAGGAAGAATCCCACACAAAGGTGGAAGAAGCAGCCCTTCAAGCTCAAATGGAAGGGGCAACAATCAAAATCCAAGTCAAGGCCCAAGCCAAAATCAAGCACAAGGTTAGAGGTATGATAAATCTCAAGTCCAATGTCATTATTGTAAGAAGTATGGTCATTATGAAAATGAATGTAGAAACAAGCAATATGACATTAGTAACAAACCAAGTGTAAATTTCACAAAAGAAAATAAGAACCATGATAGCATGTTTTTAGCTTGTAATGTAGCACAAGAAAAACAAAGTGATATATGGTATCTAGATTCAAGGTGTAACAACCACATGTTAGGAAACATAGAAATGTTTTCCAATCTAGATGAAAGTATGAAATCTGAAGTGACATTGGGGACTGATAGCAAAGTCTTTGTCATGGGCAAAGGAAGAGTTAATATCCTAAAAAAGAAGGGGGAGAAGAAATACATCTTAGATGTTTACTTTGTCTCTGGTTTGAAGCATAGCCTCATAACGATTGAACAACTCATGCAAAAGGGCTACAATGTCTTTTTCAAAAATGATGAGTGCACAATTTGGGATAGGCCTCCAAGCAGACAACTGATTGCAAAGGTTAAGATGAAAAACAATAGAATGTTTCCCCTAAAGGTAAGATCAGATTTGAAGGAAGAAGGTGCACAAGCACAACTTTCAATGAACTCACAAGAGAATGAAAAAAAAGTTGCAGCTGTTACACAAGTGAACTTTCAAGTAGAGGTCAAAGATGAAAATTGGTTATGGCATTTGAAATTTGGTCATCTCAACTTTGGAGGTTTGAATTTGCAGCATAGAAAAGACATGGTGAAGGGGTTGCCACTTATAGAAAAACTGGACAGCTTATGTGAAGGACGTATCTTGGGAAAACAACATAGAGAGACATTTCCAGAAGGAATGTTAGTAAGGGCAAAGGCACATTTGGAGATTGTCCATTCAGATTTATGTGGACCAATGCAAACACCATCAATTGGTGGTATCCATTATTTATTGACCTTCATAAATGACTACACAAGGAAGACATGGGTCTATCTCCTAAAACAGAAAAGTGAAGTGTTTGAGCGCTTTTTCCAATACAAGGCTCTTGTTGAGAAGCAAAGTGGATACTACATCAAAGTCCTTAGGACTGACAGAGGTGGTGAATACATCTCAAGTGATTTCCTACGTTTTTGTAGGGAGCATGGAATTCACAAGCAATTTACAACAAGGTATACACCTCAACAAAATGGTGTCGCGGAAAGGAAGAATAGGACTATTATGGAAATGGCAAAGAGTATTTTGAAGGAAAAGAATTTTACAAATGATTATTGCGCTGAAGCTGTCGCTTGTGCAGCATATATCTTGAATAGATGTCCAACCAAAAGTGTCAAGAATGTGGTTCCTAAAGAGGCATGGAGTGAAAGAAATCATAGTGTCACTCACATGAGAGTCTTTGGATGTGTGGTTTATGCACATGTCCCGGATGTGTTGAGGAAGAAGTTGGACAGCAAGGGGGAGACATGCGTATTTGTTGGATACAGTGATGAATCCAAGGCATACAAGCTCTATAATCCATCAACCAAAAGGGTCATAATCAGCAGAGATGTGAAATTCATAGAAGAGGAAGCATGGGATGGAAGTTTAGAGAAGACAGTCAATGTCAAAGCATGTATACCACATGACGACAAAGAGGAATTGACAACAACAAGAAATTCCTCAACAGTGACTCCCTCTACTCCTATTCAAGAGCAACAAAGCAAGAATCAAGTAACACCGTCAACAAATAAAGGACAATGTCACACAGTCAAGAAAGTGCTTCTCCATACACGCCACAAAGCGCAACACCAAGTAACATGTCAAGCCCATCTTCAGCAAGCATAAGAAGACCAAAATTTAGAAATTTAAATGAGTATCTTGTCTTTAAGGTTTCTGCGAGTTTCATTATTGTTCAGATTATCTTCCGGATACATCGCATAAGGATTCTTTTTCATCGACGTTTCGAACCAGCAACGGTGGTTCATCTTCAGGATGTGAGAGAATATTGAAAGACTGGTCTTATTTTTCCACTTATATATATGGAGATGCTTAGCCGACAGATATAATTGATTTAATTATTCTTTTTCCCTTTAGGTTTATGGTTAATTATATTTGTTTTAATTATCTAATTATCTAATTCTTTTTTAATTTAATTTTGATTAATTATTTTTATTTTAATTAATTTAATTTACTTTTAATTAATTATCTCTATTTTAATTATTAATTTTAATTACAATTGTTGTAGTTATATTTAATTATTGATAATTAGTTTTAATTATTTATTTTAATTAATCTAATATTTATATGATTTTCTAATTATCTAGTTATATAATTATTTTAATTTAATTTTGATTATTTTTATTTTAATTAATTATTTCTATTTTATTTTTTCTGATTATGATTCTTTTAATTGATTAATTTCAATTTCAGTGGTTGTAATTATATTTAATTACTGATAATTAGTTTTAATTTTTATTTATTTTAATTAATCTTATTTTAATTAATTATTTAATCTTAATTATTTATTTGTTTTAATTATTATGTTTATAATTATTTTAATTATTAATTTTAATTGTTGTAATTATATAGATTATATAATTGTTTTTAATGGTATATATTTTAATTATTGGTTTATTTTAATTATTTATTATTTATTAATTATTAATTTTAATTGTTTAATTGTATTTAATTTATACTTTTTAATTGTTATAATTATATTTATCAATTTATAATTATAACAATTAAAAAGTATAAAATAAATACGATTTAAACAATTATAATTAATAATTAATTAAAATAAACAAATAATTAAAATATATACCATTAAAAACAATTATATAATCAATATAATTACAACAATTAAAATTAATAATTAAAATAATTATAAACATAATAATTAAAACAAATAAATAATTAAGTTTAAATAATTAATTAAAAAAAGATTAATTAAAATAAATAAATAATTAAAACTAATTATCAGTAATTAAATATAATTACAACAAATGAAATTGAAATTAATAAATTAAAAGAATCATAATTAGAAAAATTAAAATAAAAATAATCAAAATTAAATTAAAATAATTATATAACTAGATAATTAGAAAATCATATAAATATTAGATTAATTAAAATAAATAATTAAAACTAATTACCAATAATTAAATATAACTACAACAATTGAAATTAAAATTATTAATAATTAAAAGAATTATAATTAGAATAATTAAAATATAGATAATTAATTAAAATTAAAATAATTAATCAAAATTAAATTAAAAAAGAATTAGATAATTAAAACAAATATAATTAACCATAAACCTAAAGGGAAAAAGAATAATTAAATCAATTATATCTGTCGGTTAAGCATCTCCATATATATAAGTGGAAAAATAAGACTAGTCTTTCAATATTCTCTCACATCCTGAAGATGAACCACCGTTGCTGGTTCGAAACGTCGATGAAAAAGAATCCTTATGCGATGTATCCGGAAGATAATCCAAACAATTTAAATGAGATTTATGAACAAGATAAAGTTGATAGTAGCCCTGGTCTAAATTCCTTATTTGCATTATTTTGTCACGTAGATGACCCATCCAATTTGAGGACGTAGTCAAAGAAGAAAAATGGGTTGCAGCAATGGAGGAAGAAATAGAAGCAATAGAAAAGAATGACACATGGGAGTTAGTGAACCTTCCGCAAGGAAAATAAATCGTTGGAGTGAAGTGGGTCTATAAGACCAAGAGCAATGTCGACGGGAAGATTGAAAGGCATAAAGCAAGGCTGGTTGTCAAAGGATACAAGCAACAACATAGAAGAGATTATGTAGAGATGTTTGGGCCAATTGCGAGGATGAAGACAATGCGTACAATTGTGGCGATTACCACAGAATACAAATGGAAAGTGTATCAAATGGATGTAAAATCAACGTTCTTGAATGGAGTGATGAAAGAGGAAGTGTATGTTGCGCAACCGCCTGGTTATGAGGTAGAAGGCCAAGAAGACAAAGTGTATCGATTGAGGAAAACTCTTTATGGGCTGAAGCAAGCATTGCGTGCATGGTATAGCATGAAAGATGCTTACTTGTTGGACAATGGTTTCGACAAATGTGACGATGAGACTACTCTCTACATCAAAGAGAGTGATGGTAAGATTCTTATTGTTGTCTTATATGTAGATGATTTGATTTTTACAGGCAATGATGATTTCCTCATCGCTGATTTCAAAGAAGTCATGAAGAGTGAATTTGAAATGATTGACTTGGAGTTGTTAAAGGATTTTTTGGGCATAGAAGTGAAGCAAACATAAAATGGAATTTTTATGCCTCAAGCAAAGTATGTAGCAGACATTTTGGAGAGGTTTAATATGCAGAAAAGCAAGCTCGCACCAACTCCAATTGTCATGGGGTTGAAGTTGAGCAAAGAAGATTCATGGAGACACACTATGCTAGATATAATGTATGCAATGAGTTTGGTGTTGAGGTTCATGGAGACACACAAGGAAACACATTGACAAGCATCGAAAAGGGTTCTAAGGTATGTCAATGGGACAAAACAATATGGTATTTTGTATGCTGCAACATATGATTTTACGCTGGTTGGTTACATTGACAATGATTGGGCAGGAATTGTCGATGACAGAAAAAACACGTCAGGATATGTTTTTCATTTGGGTTCCGGAGCCATTTCATGGGCCTCCAAGAAGCAACCAATAGTGTCACTATCAAAGAAGATTCATGGAGACCACTACGCTGGATATAATGTACATAGTGAGTTGGTGTCAAGGTTCAAGGAGACACACAAGGAAACACATTAGCAAGCATCGAAAAGGATTCTAAGGTATGTCAATGGGACAAAGGAATATGGTATTTTGTATGCCGCAACAAATGATTTTAGGTTGGTTGGTTACACTGACAGTGATTGGGCAGGAAGTGTCGATGACAGAAAGAGCACGTCAAGGTATGTTTTGCATTTCGGTTCTGGAGCCATTTCATGGGCCTCCCAGAAGCAGTCAATAGTGTCGTTGTCAACAACAAAAGTTGAATATGTTGCCGCAACAGCAGCAGCGTGTCAAGCAGTTTGGATGAGAAGAATGTTGAGGGATCTTCGCCACAACCAAGAGGGAATGACGACTATTTTCTGTGACAATACTTCTGCAATTGCATTGTTAAAGAGTTATGTTTTTCACAAGAGGACCAAGCATATTGATGCAAAATATAATTTTATTAGAGAATTGATTAACAATAGAGAAATTGTGTTGCACTGCCTGCAAGTCACAGGAACAATGTACTGGGATTTTCACAAAGTCATTGGCACGTGAAAGTTTTGTTTATCTCAGAGACTGTTTGGGGATTATAAATGGTGGCAGTGGTGATTAAGGGGGGGTGTTGGAAAATTAATCCCAACCACTGCGTTAAACACACTAACAACAACCATACTTGTCAGATGGATTTTTGCAGGTTGTGATTTTGTTTGCATGCGGGAGCACTGAAGTTCTGAGCAGAAGTACAACGCTGACCATTCCGCAACACATCAGATAGTTAAAGCACCTAATACATAGTTGGTAAAATGTATATTCAAGCATTTACTGTGCAACTCTTAGTTGCAGTCCGCAACCTCTGCAAGTTCAAAAAACCCTCATTTTGCATAATCGCCCATCTCGTGTCTTAAATATTTTCTGTTTCATGAATTAATGAGTCAAAGTTGTATGGTTGGATAAATATGAATATAAAAGTCTTTTGTATAGTTGAGTGAGAGAGAGGGTGAAAGTCTGTGAGGTAGTGAAGAGAAAATCATGGAGCGTGAAAACAAGTTTTACAGACAATTACTCTGCAACCCCAGTGCAGCGTAAATTGCAGTAAGATTTTTTGTGTTTTTACTTGAAGCAACAACCTCCAATTTATCATGCGCATGTATTTACATATGTTTTATAATATAATCCAAATTTTGGCTGGTTGCGATATGGCTTTAAACCTTCATTATTAGATTTACCGCAACCATTTGGTTTTTACTTTGTTTTGCTGTGCCTTTAATTTTTGTTTCAATTAAGCTTCTGTTTAATTGTGATTTATGTGCCGCAACTGGAGATTTGACTTGCCGCAACTGTTCTTGAGTCAACTGTTCTAACGCTTTTTGACTATACATCTCTCATTTTGTTCCACATTGTGCTTGTATTCTTAACAACATACAAAAATCATAATTCCACAAGTGGTAGATCGTGACAAAGAGTTTATTGGAAACACATGAATTTCGAAGGATTAAAAGGCCTATCATTATTCAAGATTCCAATGACGTCGAGAAATTTCCAAAAGATCAAACAAACCATTTAAGAAAAACAAAGAGAAGGGCAGCGGATTGAAGGTTCGAGAACATATTCGTGGCACTTCCCAAAAGAAAATGTTGCGTGGAATTGTGGTCCACTTTTATATTGACGTGAGATCCATAAAGCTATTTTATTATTTTCATAAAGATAAAATTTCATAAGTGATTTTTTTCATGCTTAATGGTGGAATATAATTCATAAGTGGATATTAAAGGAGGAGAGAGAAAAAGTTCTTTGAATTATATTAAAGTGGATTTATGGTGGGATAATTAATGTACTAGTATATAGATTGAAGTAAAAGACTATATGTAATGATTGCAAAAGAGTTTAGTAAATAGTGTTAAGGTCAAATTTAAATGTTTTTTTATTTTTTTCTTTTTTTGATAAAGTCAAAGTTGAAGAGTGAATTTGTCAAGTCAAGTGGTCAAAAGTCTAATTAAAGTTTGATAAATCATATTGTATAAAAGGGTTCATTTTTTATTGTACTTGACACTCGGGGTCATTAATAAAGAATTGATGTCAAATGAGAAGTTTGGAGTCAAAGAGTCATAAAGTCAAGCCAAAAGTTTGAGTCATTGATTGTAATGGGTGTATGATTGGCAGAACCCAACACCCAAAGTTTGGTTAAAGTGTTGTAAGGACAATTTGAAGAGTTGTTGTAGTTGTTGTTTGTAGCAAAAGAAGTGGAGGAGCAAATGAGTGCTCATAAAGAAGGTTCAAGTGAAGTGAACCATTGGCCAAGTTCAGAGGAGATAACTTGGTAAAATGTTAGTTCGACTACAACTTACAATGAACAAGGTGAAATTCACGAAAGAAGATGAAGATGGATCGAGAAAAAAGTCATAGTAATAACATAACAGTTAGCATTGGTGATGACGAGAAAGAAATTGTTGAATTAAATACATGACTTGATGTGTTAATAGAGTTGTTACAAAGACAGAGACACAGATGGGTAAAGCGAACAATTAAATGGCCAATTAAACAGTTGATGGAAAAAAGACTGAAGCACAAACTCAAAATTTTAGAAGTAGAGAAACTCCAAATATATATATATATATATTTGTGAACCAGAGCAAGGATCATTGCTTGGTGATGAGGATGATGAATGTATGGATATGTACACCAGTAAGTAAATTGAAGAAGACGAGGAAGAGTTAGTGGAAAACTTGAAGGATTGTATGCTACATAAGGGATTCAGGGAGTCATAAGAGAGACCTCTAAGTCTCATGATTTTGAAACTAATATTTATTTTGTGTTTGTAGGTAGTGGAAAATTACAAGAAACCGAGAGTAACCTGGAAATTAAGAAAGCTCAAGAGCCATTGGAGAAAGCTATGCAAATCTACAAAGGCATAGATATGGAGGTTGTTGCTGCAGAAATGGATTTTTTAGAGAATTGGTTGGACAATCCAAAAAACAATTGTGAAGGAAATGAAATGACAATGGACTACAACAATCTCATAGAGGATGTGGATGAGGTTTCAATGAAGAAAATATAGCTGCAAAGTGGCAACAATAAGGATGACTTCAAGGAGAAGAAGCAGAGAATGATATAAGATGAGTGGTATCCTAGTGAATTCATGGAGGACAACAATCATTTTCAACAAAGAATGGGTGATTTTTACCAGCAAGAAGACAAGTTGGACGTGGAAATTGAAGAGACTAGAAGATTGATGGTGAAAGTGTCACAAAAGAGACATTGCAGGAAGGAAAAAAGATAGCAGAAGCTTGTTGATGACAACAGAACAAGCATACATCAACAAGGAGAAGGGAGAATTGCAACATAAAGTTTGGAAGCGTGGAGGACAAGAAAAGACAGCCACAAAACATCAACAACATAATAGAATAAATGATCAACGAAAAACTAGAGTTGTTTGGGATCCAGGATGATTTTTATCATCTTATGAAGACTGACTGTCGAGAGACCATGAATTCTTTTTACCTAGGGAGTATGATGCAGGTGCATCTAACCTCGGTTTAGTGTTTTCTTAGGGAGTTAGTTTAGAAAGCTAGGATTTAATTAATTAGTATATTTTTCCTATAGTTTTTAGGAGAGAATGATAATGATAATTTTTGTAAATAGAAGAAGATTCGAGAGTATTGGGAATGGTTTGAGAAGATTATGGATTAGTTAGCTCTTATCTAGGGATAAGAGATTGGATGAGAGATTTTAGGGATCAAAAGAGATATTTTGGGAGTTAGTATAGGGATCTAGAACCTACCTTGGGTTCTAAACCATTTGTATAAATTGAGGTGAGCCATGAGGCATGTAGTCTATATAAATGTGTGAGCGAGTGTAAGAAATGAGAGGCCCATCATTGGGACAGTTCTCCTGTAATTATTTTGTTTATTAATTAATCATTTTTGAGTTTTTATGTGCACATGCTTGGTGTGTGATCTTCAATTTAATTTTATTAGACTTTATGTAATGAACATATGGTTAGATATTATTTTGCCTGCGTCACTTTGGAGTTCTTGATATCATATGATTTTGAAGGCTGTAGTTCAAATATTTCATGTCTATGTGCGCATTCTCAGATTTCTATACTCAGTCTTTTGATTTCTTACTGCCATATAAATCTTTTATTGTCATTGTGACCTAATCCCAATAAATTACACACTATCTTTTTATGCTAAGATTCTATGTGATCAGAAACTCATACAAAAAAATAATGTTAGCGTTGTTTAGGTGGTCACTGCATTCACAGCCTACACGATGCATTTCAATTGAAGAATGCACATAGTACCGTGTAAGTTACTATGCAGTTAGCCTGAACAGGTTTTAGAATATTTAAACATTGAAAACAGTATAAAATATAATACAGGCTGATGTTGAAAAATAAATTTCCATATTTGTGTAACTTGTAAGTTAACTTGTTTATGGCAGTGCAAGATAAAGATTGTTTGATTTGTAAAATTAGTCTATTTCATGGCTTGAGTTTTTTACCACCAAAACTTATATACATTTTAAAATTCATTTAAAAAAAAAATCCCTAAAAATTATATTGCCATATTCTGTCATCTAATTAGTTAAACTGCCCATCACTATTACCAATACCAAAACCCGATGAAACTGGGTAAACTAATAACAAAACTCGATGAAACTGGCCATTGAAGATAATGGGAAAAAAAACAAAATTCATATAACAAACAGAAGCAGAGATCGGATCGCTGATTTGCTTATAAATCCACAAATTAGTGCTTGTGTATGGCAAAAGACTTGAATGCGCAAAGATGTCGTAATCAAAATGCATGGATTGATGCTTTTTGACACTAACCTTGAACCTTTTTCAATGACGGGATTAGAATCTTGCTTCTATTTTGGTGTGCAGTTTTTTCAACTTGGCAGCCAGCATGGCGTTCCATTCAATGTTTATCCATTGCAACCATTGTTCGCCATTGATTTTCCTATCTCACTTTTTCCATCCATTCTTGTAAGGGATTACTCCAGAGGGATGATCCGTCAGGAAGGGTGAGTTTGAGCATTTAATAAGGGAAAAAACATCAAAGTCATTGTAAAATAAAATATTATAGTCTCTTTATACATAATTGATTTCCTTCCTTCAATGTTTATCCATTCCAACCATTGTTGGCCATAGATTTTCCTATTTCACCTTTGCCATCCATTCTTGTGGATTGCTCTAGAGGGACGATGGGCAAAGAAGTGTAAGTTTTGGCATTTCCTTAAGGAAAATTAACATCAAGTCTTTGTAAAATAAAACATCATAGTCTCTTTATGCAGAATTGATGTCCCATTTAACAAATCTATTGTTCTGAAATATTTATAGAGGATTGCAAACATGACTAAATCTCTAAACAGTACATTTGAGAGGTCTTGTTATTCACGATATACATATCTTGGGAGACATGAGGCCTTTTACTATCATATGTACTCGTAAGTACCATCTCGTACAACACAAACTCACCTGATAGACTCATAGGCTAATAACTACAGAACAAATGGATGCTTAAACTTATAATAGAATGAAATACCATGAACCTTGAAGTTATGAAGGAGAGTTCTCAGCAAAGACTAGTCTGCCGTTTTATAATCTTGATGCCCAAGCCAGCTCTCATCAGGCCCTCTCTTATAGCCTTTCAATCTTTCATGGAGTTACAATTTCTTTTTGCTGAAGACAATTTAATGCTGTCATGCCCTAAAATTGGTGATCTCTGTCATGTCGCCCATTGGTGGTGTTGCTACGGTAGGTGTACTGGCAGTGCCGCTAGCTCTTGCAACGGAACTGTTATGTTGAAAATCCTGAATGTAACCCGGGCGAGAAGCAACAGGAATTTCCTCTACATCACCAGTCAGCATTGCGACCACTCTAGACATCGGTGGACGCATTGTAGGCACCGCTTGAGTGCAAAGAAGGGCCACTTCAATCACTCTGAGGACTTCTTCGTTTGAGCGTGTTGATTCTATCTCAGGATCCATCAAATCGAGAGGCCTTCCTTGCTCATAAAGATGCCATGTCTGCAATGCCAACAGGCAGTTAGTAATGGCTGGTGTTAAATTGCATTGATCACATATTTGAAGTTCAGAGTGTACACACCCATTCAAGAAGATAAACCATCTTTTGTGGCAAGCTTGTCTCTGTGTTTCTCCTACCACTCACAAGCTCCAATGCAACTACCCCAAAGCTGAACACGTCTGCCTTTTCTGTAAGATGACCCCGCATAGCATATTCTGGTGACAGATATCCACTTCAAAACAGAAATATATAGTGAGTGGTATTATATTACACATTGCAAAGTGCTTTTCGGAGAGCTATGTGCTCGTCCCATAATACATGACAGTATAGTTTTGTTTTCTTGGAAAATAATTTTGATTGTAGTAGGAAAAACTATGACCCGTTGTACTTTAATGAGTTTAGTCAATGTAATTTTAAACCATGATCATTAGAAATAATGATAAATTAGTTATGTGTTCCAATGTTCACTAGTGATAAATATGTTTATTTTAGAACTTTAATTTAATTATCAATAATTGTTGGATAGAGGGTAGAGATTTAATTTCTAGAGAATATGTTGGAATATTTATAGTAGTATTATAGATCAAAAGTTAATATTTTTTATAAATTTAATAAAAAATTAATTAATTAAAAAAATCATATCAATAAGTGTTACAATAATAATAAGTAGTATTGTAACAAAAGCTATTTATTAGTATAAATTCAAGTACGAGTAAAGAGAGATCAATTTTTTCCGTGCAAACATCTTTTAGAGTGTAAAATTTGGAAAATAAAAATTCTCATGATAGATCCCAATGAATGTGTAGTGATTATCTATCTCTCTATATATATGATGTGTAATTTTTCATTGTTTAAATCGTATTCTTGAATGCTATATAGAGTATATTGTGCACATTAAAATGGTTTTTTGATATTAATACATTGTTAAGTATAAATAGTAAAATATTTTATTGATAATTCACATTGAATTTTTTTGTTATTATGAATGAATTACACATATCCCTCTTATTATTCCAATGAGGAAGTGCTTGATATTTTTTATTTTATCTTTTAACTTCAATTATTTTTTTCCTTGGGATATTGAAGATTTTATTATATACAACATTAAAATATTTTCTTTTCGGGTAGATTTTCAAATAGTTTATTAAAATCTTGTGTTGAAATATTTTTGAAAAGTATAATATTTAAACATCTTACTCACTCATATTTTTTTACTTCTTATCTTATTTTAAAGTTATATGAAATTATATTATCTCATATGGATAACTTACTAAACCAGCATATATGAAATTATATTATCTTATATAGACAACTTACTAAAGCCCTCATATTGGGTTGTAGAATGAGCCCCTAAGATCGACAGGTTAATCAACTTCACATTGATCAAAGCTGAACTTACACAGCCCATACTAAGCTGTAGACTAAGCCTCAACAAATTAAAAATTTCTATAGTAAAGTGAGATGAATCTCCATGATTAAAAATGATTTTACCTTATATATTAATTATTTTTATTATCAATAATAATATATATATATATATATATATTATTTTTTTTTTTTAATTTGACATAAATATTTTCAGGTTTATAACTACAATAATTTAACAAAATACCAAAATTATAATAAACAAAAAAACCTATGTTCACTTTTAAAATAATAAAAATTTAATATCAACATAAAATAATATAATAAAGTTAACCTAATAAAAAAATTAATATCAAAATAAACTAATTTATTTATTTATTATAGAAGTGATCAAGCTGCAGACTACTTAGTTCTTTTGAAGAAAAATGATATTTTCTGATAGCTAATGCAATTTCACATGATAATTAAGAAACCAAAATCCAAACTTCCTTACACTGTACCCGCAACTCTGGTGGTGACATGAGTTTTCTTCTCATTGTATAGCTTAGCCAAGCCAAAATCTCCTATCTTAGGGTTGAGAGAATTATCCAACAGAATGTTGCTGGCTTTGATGTCTCGATGAATTATCCGAGTACTGGACTCCTCGTGAAGGTAAGCAAGTCCACGTGCGGTGCCAATACAAACATTGTATCGAATAGGCCAATCCAGCTGTAGCTGATGTTTATTATTACCTGCAACATACATAGCACCAGCCTATTTTTTACCATCCAGTGAATAGAAAACGAAATGTACAATTCAGAAAAACTAATTTAGTTATATATAGCACTAGGCTATTTGTTACTATCTCGCAAGTAGAAAAACGAAATCTTCAATTCAGAAGACTAATGTGTGTGTCTATATATATAATTATATAATTACCAAATAAAGCTTTTTCAAGACTGTTGTTTTCCAAGTACTCATAGACCAAGAGTCGATCATCTGCTTCTAGACAACATCCATACAACTTTACAAGGTTCCTATGTTTCACCGCAGATATTACAGCTACTTCATTTATGAATTCGCGTTTTCCTTGTCTAGATTCAGCAGAGAGTTGCTTCACTGCCACCATTTTACCATCTGAAAGAATGCCCTATTTTAATGCCACAATTTAGAATGTCAGTGGTCAAACAAACTTAAGAGAAAACACAAATAATACAGGAAGAAATAATAACTGCTTACATAATTCACTTGTATTGTAAACCGTCTTTGAAAAAAGAATGCAACAGATGGAAAGAGTATTAACAAACCTTATAAACTGCACCATATCCTCCCTCGCCTAACTTATTCTCTCGATCAAAATCTCCAGTTGCAGTTCTCATATCCGCATAGCTGAAAATTTTCATCTTTGAACGGATAATTTTTATTGCTGACAAAAAGAAGAAGTCAACATTAAGATGTAACACGTCAATCGTTGCTCCTTGCAACTAAATTGAACCAGAAAATGTTAGGAGAAAACATTGAAGCATCCCCTGCAAGAGTCCTCAAATCTTGTCATTACCTTCGTCTTCCTCAACATTGGTTGCTGCTAGCTTTTGGGCTCTCCTCCGAAGGAAAATAACCAAAAATATGCATATCAAAACTGCAACAATTCCAATTATGGTTCCAATCATTATCCCTGTCTTTCTTTTGTCTGTCGAGGGTGGTACAGTGACACCAACAGGGGAGGTGGGAGGCACCCCATCAGCTACACACATTCAAAAATCATAAGTGACAATGCAAGCTGAAACAGACAACGCCTTTCCAGTTTCACGATAGAAAAATAATTTGACAGTTAATATAAGAAACATTTTAATACAACCATCTTGAGCCTGGTGCAACATGCCCATCCTTGGTAGAATGGTGTCCTGTGCAGAAATTTCTAATTTAATGAAACACACTACCTTTTATACTTACCACGCGTAGCACTTATAGCTGATACTAAGGGTCCATAGACTCCTTGGTTTGGAATACAGCAAGTTCCCTTTCCAGCCCAGAAAAAATGAATTTCAAGAAAGTTTGCTGTTACACTGATATTGTAGAAAGGTTTAGGAACAGCTACATTGGAGCCTCCTGCCTCCTTTCGGATGTCAAAATCTGTTAATACTTTCTTCCCCTGCACCATCATTTTCCCAGGAACAAATAAAAAATTTGCTCAAGGCAAAAGATCAGATAACCACAATTTGTTATTAAAAAAGGACGCAATAAAAATATTTCATCGTATATTACAGCAATAACACTTTCAAGATCAATCGTTAACGATACCTGAACATAAACATCAAAAATGCGTCTTCCAACACTATACCAGAGTGGTGTATCTAAAATCACTGTCTCTGCAAACTGTAAATTTACTGTATAGAGTCCATTCACGAGTCCTAAACCATAATATCGAAGTGAACTGGGAGATAATCGTGCTGACTGATACAGTTCTGTATCTAATGTCTTTGTAAATTGAGACTGACTGCTCGCTATATAGGTTGGATTGTTAGAGTCCATAAAATATCCAGTGTCGCTTACTCCCCAGTTTTCTGTACTGCTGACATAGAATGAGGCAGCATTGAGTGTTTCGTTCTCCTGCTCATAAACAACTCCCATAGCAGAAGTCTTTGGTATGCCTCCACAATTTATGGCAAAGGAAGAATCTAAAAAAATGACGACCCAACATGTGAATTTTATTGTTTTATATTTAAACAATACTGAGATGTGCATTAATGTCAAAAAAACTATTCTCTGAGCCATCGCAAATACATGTGATGAAATTTATATTTCAGGACTCGAGAAAATGCAATCAGGTCATTTTTAGCTATGCATAAGCATTTAAAATTCAAATGTGTGCCTTTATAATTTACTCAGTCCATTTTTAGATGCACTTATGTTTTTAAAATCAAATGTATACTTTTTGTGGTTCACTCAGATATGAGTATATAGTAAAAACTGATGTGGATAATTATTAATATTTGGTCATAAATAAGATAACAAAATAAAATCCAACCAAATTACAAATTGCAATATTCAAATTAGTATAGAAAACCATATGAATGAAATATGAAAATTTAAACTATCCAAAAATAGATTTCCTCTAATGATCTCATGACCATAAGTTATGACAGATATGCCAACAGGTTGCAAGTCTCGTTGGACAGAAAGACAAATTGTGAAACAGCCTTATGCTAGACAAATAAATGAAATACGTTACTCATATGCACCGTTAGGTTATAGTTTGTTTCGAAACGAGTTTGTAATCTTTGGGGTGCCATAAATGGTTCTTATAATATTATTTAAGAAATCATTTCGCAACTGTTTCGAACCTAAGCCACAAGAACTAACATATATTATTAGAAGTAATGCTTCCTCTGAGCCATCTTAGTATTGTATTTTAAATATTATATTATTAATGTTTGGCTTGGTAAAGTCATTTTAGGTTTATAGTTTTGTGCCAAGCACAATTTTGTAAAGGTGGTATTGTTGCTTTTTGAATTTGTATCTAATGTGTACAAAGTCCTTATCATATAATGCAACCTCTAGGGAATGAAGAGGGAGGTAGTTGACACCTCACCCACCATTTTCTGCACTTTAGGTTGGCTTTACTTCAATCAAGGGGGCTTCCCTAAGATAAGATTGCTAAATAGTAAGCAATGATGGCTCAAAGTGAAATGAAGAATAGTTTCAACAACAAAAATATTACAGTATGGAAAGACGAGAAGATGATGGTAGATCAAACCCATTGCTTATCCATTTGACATGGAGTCAAAGGATCAAACTATGAAAGATGTTGTTTACATATGATGAACACATGAAGAGATGAAATAAACAAAGTATAACCTTTCTTAATGTGTTAATATGAAATGTGAAACATGCATGGAGAATCATTTGAAAGAGTACCTCAAAATATAGCTTGTAGGCATGCTTATCAAATGAAAATGGTAAATTCCAACCAACTCAAGCTAGGAAATTTGACCATCACAAAGACATTTCCATCACATAAGCATCAAAGGCATTGAAAGGGGAATGAACCACCGTCAAAACACAACTAATACGTAAGTTGCAATAACTTAAATGAAGAATAAAAGTACAATCTTCCCATTTATTAGCTCTTCAAAGAATATCCTCTTGCAAGTATTTCCATTGACTAACATTTAACAATTGAATTCCAATACATACACCTCATAAGATAGAAACTTTAGCTCTAACATTACTTTCTAGATCTTCAAATAAGCTCAAGGGGGGAAATGATTGAGATTTATGCAAAAACAAAATGAAATATAGACTTAAATAGAAACACAGAGCTACAACGAAAACTGAACTTCAATTCACTAATAAGAAATACTCAAATTGTTTACATGCAGAATGGAAACAATCTAGCTTGGGCGATGGTAGCTTATATCTGAGAAGAGATTTGATGGCTACATGTCTACTGAAGTGTGTTACAATGAGGCTTAGAGGCCCTTTTATTATTGAGAAACAATGGAAAACACTAAACATCCAAAAACCTAACCCTAGGAGATGAAGCACCAAAAGTGTGAGCCTCGTTGGGATTAGTTGGAAGGCCAACTTCTCGGGGTGGTAAGCCGGCCACATGATCTCCATTTGGCATGCACGATACCTTGTTAGAAAGATCTATCTGAGGACAACAAATTTTGCTAGCAAGCCCCTACCCATGGGTGTAGGGGTTGGTGAGTTTTTCAAGAAAAGGTTGTTTGGAGCCTCAAAACGGCTCCGGAAGTTCATGCCCGAAAAACTACCAAAAATAGAAAATTGTGCTAGAATTAAGGAAACTGAAAGGAAACAGTGTTGGGGGTCCAAGCGAAATAGGCGGGTGGCCACTAATATCCAACTCGACCAGAAAACCCCAAATCCAACCATGCAAATGAAGGAGAGAGAACCTTTATATAGGCTTAAGTTCAACTCTCTTATACAATAATAATACTATTTGTTCTCCAAGGAAAATATTAGAAAATACTGAAAATATTTACAATAAAATCTTATGTGGAAAAATTATGATAAAAATTCCAATAGAAAATATTGAATACAAGTATCTACATGAATTTAATGGCATGTGTCATCTTCCTCAATCTTCTAGCTCATGCAAACTGCCATTTGTCTTCTCCATGTGCAAGGGCACCCTCCAAGAGTAACCACCATAAATAAAATAATAAAATGCCAAGTCAAAGCGGTTAGGCTAATTTTCAAAAATAGTGTGAAAAATCCAAGTGCAAAACTCCAAAGGTAAGGTTAGTCTCTAGACAATATATGAGTGTGAATGCCAAGTGTCTTGACTAGGGTGCTTCTTATAGAAGCCCTTTGACCAAAAACCATATAAAATTGTCTCCTTTAAACTTGTGGGCCTTAGGAACTTGTGCTTTGTGTCCACATTAAATCCATCACCATAATAAACTGTTCTATGCATGCATGTTCCTTTAGAAAGAGATCATTACATAAATTTTGAGGTCTAAAATGGGTCTCTTAAAGAATATTATAAAATAATAGTGGACATAATAAAACAACACTAAATTACATCATCAAATTTTAGAGAAAAAAGAAAAAATTACTTTTTCAACTCATATTTTCAACTTATCTCCCTTCGATTTTACTCAAATTTCAAGCAGGAGCACTCATTGGATGCAAAATTTAATTCCTCATCCAAGGAGTACCCATGTTGCATACTTTCGATGGACCCTGCTACACGAAAAATGAGAAATACATGAAAAACGTGATTGCAACATGGGTACTTCTTGGATGGGGAATTAAGTTCCACATCTAACGAGTGCTCCCACTCAAATTTTGAGTAAAACCATAGGGAGATAAATTGAAAATACGACTAAAAAAGTAGTTGTTCTTGTTGTTTTTTTTTTTTAATCCTTTTACTTTTTTACTCCAAAAATGATGAATCAATCCCCCATGGTTGACATCATCATCTTGAATCCTATTGGTTCTTATAAAGTTGATTTTGGTTGTACGTTTTTGTTTTGAGACCCATTTTTTACTTCAAAATTTCTCTAATTAGTGCACCATAGATATTTGTGCACTTTAGACAAGTCAACCATGAAGTAACATCAAAAGAACTAAGACGAAGGTCACTGTCACCTCGCTAACCCTCCTCTACACTTTATGTTGGCTCTTCTCAAACTAAGGGGGCTTACCTAAGATAGGATTGCTAAATATTAGGAATGATAGCTCAAGGTGAACTAAAGAGTAACTTCAGCAAAACAAATGTTGTAGCATGGAAAAACAAGAAAATGATGGTAGATCAAGCCTAGTGCCTATCCATTGGGAATGGAGTCAAGGAAACAAACTAAGAATGATTATTTTTACATATGATCAAGGCATGAAAGAGCTGGAAAAAAAAAATCCTACAATCTTTCTTAATGTGTTAATAGGAAACATAAAATGTACTTGGAGAACATATTGAACGAGAACATCAAAAGATAGCTTATAGATGTGCTTATCAAATGAAAATGGTAAATTACAGCCAACTTGAATTAGGAAATTTTGCCATCACAATGGCATTTCCATAAAGTAAACATTAAATGTATTGAAAGGGGAATGAACCACCATCAAGGCACTTCTAATAGGTAAGTTACAACAACTCAAATGAAGAAGACAACTACAATCTTACCATGTATTTAGCTGTTCAAAGCATATCCTTTTGCAAGCATTTTCATCAGCAACATTTAACAATTGAAGCCACCTCATAGGAGAAAAACCTTAGCTCTAACATTATCTTCTAGATCTCCAACTAAGATCAAGAGGAAAAATCCCCAAATCCAACCATGCAAATGAAGGAGAGTGTAAACCCTTATATAGGTTTAATCTCAATTATTTTTACAATAACATACTAGTTTGTTTATTTTGTTTTCCAAGGAAAACATTAGAAAACAATAAAAATATTTTACAATAAAAGTCTAAGAGGGAAAATTAAGAAAAAAAATCCCATAGAAAATACTAAATACAAGCTTCTAAATGAATTTGATGCCACATGTTATCTTCCTCAATCTTATAGCTCAGAAAAGGTGCATGCAAACTATCACTTGTCTTCTCCATGTCCAAGGCCATTCTCCAAGACTAACTACCTTAAATAGTACAATAAAATTCCAAGTCAAAGTGGTAGGATGAATTTCCAAAAATAATGTGAAAATGCTAAGTGTAAAACTCCTATGATTAGGATTCTCTCCAACAAATGAGTGTGAATTTCAAGTGTCGTAACTAAGGTGCCTCTTCTACAAACCTTTTGACAAAAAACAATATAAAATGTCCTCTTTAAACTTGTGCACCCTAGGAACTTGTGCTTTGTGTCTACATTAAATCCACCACCATAATAAAATATTCCATGAATGCATATGCCCTTAAAGAGAGAGACATTAGAAAAATTTGAAGTCTAAAATGGGTCTCCTAAGGAATATTATAAAATAATAGTGGAAATAATAAAAACAAAAAACTATTTTTTCAACTCATATTTTCGACTTATCTTCCTATGGTTTTACTCAAATTTCAAACGCGAGCACTCGTTGGATGCAAAATTTAATTCCTCATCTAAAGAGTAACCATGTTACATACTTTCGATGGACTCTACTACAAGAAAAATAAGAAATACATGAAAAACGTGCTTGCAATCATGTTTTTCATGTATTTCTTATTTTCCGTGTAATACGGCCCATCGAAGGTATGCAACATGGGAACTCCTTGGATGAGGAATTAAATTATGCATCCAACGAGTGCTTCTACTTGAAATTTGAGTAAAATAGTAGGGAGATAAGTTGAAAATAAGAGTTGAAAAAATAGTTTTTTTAATTTTTTTTACCTTTTACTCCAAAAGTGAATGGTGAATCATCTCCCATGGTTGACATCATCATCTTGAATCCTATTGGTTCTTATAAAGTTGATTGTACATTTTTGTTTTGAGGCCTATTTTAGACCTCAAAATTTCTCTAAATGTTAGTGTACCCTTTATATTGTGCAATTTGACAAAGTCAACTATGAAGAAACTGCCATAGGGAGTGCACCATGTTGCACATAGTGTTCTCATTAATGAAAACAAGTGTCATTGATGTCAAAGGGGATGTCCAAGACAACAACAGTGTCATCCATAAGTCAAAGAAAGCAGTATGACATCTAGATAACTCACATGCCCTCATTAGGTGAAGTCAAAAGAGCTATGTTGTTTATTGAGTTTTTTTAGAAGGTTATGATCCCCTAATGATCCTATGAAAAACATGGTTGGGTAGTCCTTGTTGAGACCTTTCCAACAATATATACCACTTTGAAAAACTCCTCCTGGATGAGAATTTATGGCCATTTGAAAATCAACACTTGTAAAGGACCAAAACTATAGGGAAAAAAAAACCCAACATCAATATGTTAAACAACGTGCAACTCCTGAGTGGAACCCTCACTAATTAATTAAATCCACAATGGATGGTGACAAGACATGCATGAATTTTAACATAGTTGAAGAATATGCACCTTGCTCTGATCGAACACTAGATGTACACCAACATGTGTGCTAGTTAACTCAGAGTGGTCCTGCCATAGAAGCCAATCCTGTGATGACACATGGCAGCGTTTGGTTGGTGTTTTGGCAATGAAATGGCCACCTGCATAGTCAACAAGGATGACACGTGGCAGTGTTTGGTTGGATGACGTTTCCTCCCCACACAATCATCCATGACGTAGCATCAAAGATGACATGTGGCATAATTCCGTTGGATAATTTGGCAATGACATGGCCCTCTACACAATTAGTAGTGAAGATGATGTAGCGTTTTCTGGTTGGATGAGGTGATGTTACCAAGATGATGTGGCACCTCTAGGGACTGCCACATGGCAGGTCCAAATGGCAGTTTGTGATTCGTCAAACATCCAAAAACAGATGACATGTGGCATCCCTTATGAGCTACCACATATCATGATGACATCATCAAGTGAATGACCATGGACCCCTAGGCTAGGGTCACATGGCAAAGTCATATGATCGAAAGACACTAAACACAAACTTCACATCAACATTATGGAACAAAGGAACGACGGTCACCCCTGAGCTCGACTGGGGCCACACTCATGCATATATATATATATATATATATATATATATATATATATATATATAGGTATTATTTGGAGCAGAATATTTGGAAAAACACCTTAGTGTAATAGTTCATTGGAACCGAGATGAAAAGATCTACAAGATGGGATAATGAAAAGTGACCTTTAGGGGCTTGAGAGATCATAGAGGCAAATTTACAATTTTTCGGTATTAAAAATGTGACTCAAATAAAATAAATTGAAGGAGTCACTTAATAAAGTAAAAAGGAGAAGTCTCTAGAAGGGAAATAAAATAATAAAATAAAAGTGCTTCTAGAAGGTTGGAGAGCTATCCATCAGGCCTTTAAAAGGAAGGGAAGCAAATCATTTTGGAAATCTTGGATTTAAGTATTTTTCTATGGAGAGATTTTCAGAATATGGTTCTCGGCTTCAAGAAGCCCCAAGATGAAAACCTTTGAGTTCTTTGTGTGAGTTCGACGAAACCCCAACCCACTGTTGAGGAGATTTCATTCAGAAATCTCATTGGACTTCATCAACATCATTATGAGCAGATCTATGGATTGGAGTGTGGATCATCTAGATCTCCAATTTGGGCGTCATTTTCAATTGCCATTTTGGAGGCTAGGTTCAACATTGCAGTAAATTATTTGGTGGCCATCATTATCTCATATATTTCCAACTATTTTGTATTGGAACGTATTCTTATTCTAGCTAATATAATAAATCTCATTTTAGCTATAGTTGCAACATTTCTGGTTATTCCTCGTGTTACAATATTTTTATTAAAATGTCAAAGAGAAGAACAATGTATTTATGGGATTTATTGCAAATCTAAATAAGTTGCTAGCAATATTTATCATATTGAATTCTACAAATTTTATGGTGTTTTCGAATGTATTCCCTGGAAAAATATTGTCCAAATAAAATCCTTGTGATTTCAACAAAAATATCCAATCAGGATATTACATCTACAGAAGAAAAGGAACGTAACCCAAGTCTCAATATTCTCAAATTCCTCAAGGCATTAGAGAACCAATGCAAGGGCCTGATGACATGGTAGGGTAGTGATGATGTGTCAACATAGGATAAGATATGGACAAGTGAATAGAGATTCAATTAAAATTAGGCTAGGTTACAACAAACCTAGGTGATAGAATAATCCAAGTCATCAAGTTGTTGGAGATCTCAAGCAAAGGTGGTCAATTCGATCGTTATCCTAGGAAAGTCAAGTCAACTAGTTGTTATAATGAATAACATAGTTTTTTGAAGCGTCAAAGTGGAATGCTAAGCCTAATGGACCAATGAAGTTAATGAAGGTACATCTACTAGCTATTAGATAGTCAAAAAGTCATCATTTGTACCAAGTCAAACTTTTACCCAAGCAAGTGGAATTGTAGTGGACCAAGTCCAAGTTCAAGAAGGGCATTGGTGAGGAACATTGGGCTTCTAGTGGGTACTATTCTTCATCCTTAGTCTTTAGGGCCATGGGTAAAGGGAACATTGGACCAATTTGGTAACTGTGATCTAATATGATCCCTTTAGTGGGAAAACTCATTGATGCAATGTAATATTTTTATAAAATATTACCGAGTCTCCAACATGCGGATGACTAGTGACATATTTTAGAGGAGTCCAACTAGTCATTAACTAGCCATCAATTTTTTTTTATAAAAGGCTAGTCTCCTCCGTAGCAAAATGTTGTTATTTTTTGTGAGATAAGTGCCATTAATAAAAGAATTTCATTTGCAAACCTATATATTTGTACATTGTGTGAGTTGGATTTTACTATCTCTCTTTTTTCTTGGTTTTTTTCTAGTAGATGGTTTAATCTAATATTTTCTCCATTAAGTAAGGTCACATAGAAGCTAGAGGTTTGATCCATTGAGGGGCAATAGAGCCACATGGAGGAGGAAAATTAGGGAGAAATATCGCTTTTTGTCTTGTTGCAGGTGGGTGGCTCCAACAAAAGCTAAACCATTCCAATAGGATGCTTCAACTAAAGAGGGGCTTGTATATCACCACATAGTTGAATTGAAGGGTAAAGAACATCATGCTAGGGGTTTTTCCTAACTGGGTCTGAAAAGTGGAGAAGATCTTAAGTCATAAGTGGGAGCGAATTCTCTCTAAAACCAATCTCACTTCCCTAATATATAGTAGCAAGGCCAACTTAGATAGATGTGTGTTTCATAGGTCAACTCATGAGGTAAAGTTATTGTGGCACAAGGTAAGAATTTGCGACAACCAACTTACGTTTTCAAAAATCCAAAACTTTTCATTTTCTATTCTAGTGTAGGTTTCTTTTGTTGGATGGTGTTGTCATTGATGTCAACCCTGGGGTTTGACTTTGACTAAAACACGATTCATTGATGTCAAACAATTAGTTAACGCTTATTAATAATTGTTTGGATTACATCAAGTTGGAAGCTCCACTATTGGATGGTTGGAAACCCTAAGTTCTAGGTTTGGGTTCCTTGGTCAATGGATATACCCCAAACTCATGAGAGGTTTTTGATGTGGAAAATCAATAATTTTGTCCTGGAGATCATTCCTAATGGATTCTCCTCGTTGAGATGTTTCTGGTGGTATGTGGTACATCCTGAGAGGCCTCTTGGTTTTAGAGATATTCAAGTTTAAAGATGAAAACCCCAGTTTCTGGGCTAAGGCCCCATGGGGTGGTGACATGGCATACTTTTATTGGTTGTTGGGCATTAGACATCAAGCGTGAGAAATTTTTATCATGTTCATGGAAAAATCACCTTAAGAAAGCCCATCACAAGTATCTTGCACCCATAAGGTTCCTACATTCCATTAATGGCTAAAGTGTCTTATTGCTTAGGGCATAATGAAACCAATTAATAGTGTTTATTTAAAAGGATCAACATTTCAAAGTTGTCTTAGGTCTCAAGTTTCCTCCAATGATTACCTTTAAGAAACCCCTCTTATGCCTGCACATGTGTCTATAAAAGGAAGACGTTATCTCCTTCAAATAGCATGAACCTCACACAAAATATCCTTAGATTTGCTCTGAACTTTTTTGGCCTCTTGAGGTAAACCGTAGAGATATTTTTAGGGATATGGTTTTGTTAATTTTCTTCTTTTTGTTTCGGCATTTCGTTGGGGCAAAATTTCTTGCAGGTAGATTGAATTAAGCACTCTCTATGGAATCGTTTGATTGACCTATTCCAAGACTGCTTCAGAACCTCAGACCTGGTTTTTCTCCATAGAAATTTTGGTCTACTATTTTGGTTTGGGTTTCCATTTCTGTAACAAGGGTTTCTTTATATATATTTTCTTGGGTTATGGTGATGCGTATGGGCATTGCATTATTGTAGGTGAAGGATGTGTTTGGTCTTCATTAGCGTTCCCTTACCATACCTCGGTGCCTAAGGAATTGTTGTTTCATACCTTGGCACTTATCAAACAAGACCTCGGCCTTCATCTAATGACCCTCGTCCCTCACTCATTTTGTTTCAAACCTTGGCAAACAAGACCTCGACCTTCATCTAATAAGCCTCAGCCCTTAGAACAAACTTGTTTTAGGTCTCGGACTATAAGTTTAGGGCTTAAAAAGAAGCTCCAGGACCTCGGCACATTACATCTTGGACAACAGACTAATCAAATGCGAGTTTGAAATTTTGCATACTAATTTTGAAGGAAGAGGCAAGTGAACTAAAGAACTAGTGGTTCTTCTCATTTCGGGTGATTGTTCTTGATTGAGTAAGTTTGTGTTCATACATGTTTGAAGACCTCCAAGATAGCTGACCCTTCAAGTAAGCAGATTCAAACTATTCTGAGTAATGATTAGCTTCATCAATATTATTGTAGTAGTCAAAAAGGGTGATCTGCAATAGTGTTAAGGATTATTGTTAGGGTCAATTTATAAATATACATATACACATACTACAATACTTCATCTGACCTAAAGCAGTGTGTTAGAGTGCCTTAAGCAAGGAATTGAAGGTTGCTCTCCTTAAGATGAAGTTGGTATACATGTTCAAGACCTAGTTACAAATAGTAGTGTACAAGATGCTAATTATTTCATCCTCAGATTGCAACAGTTAGGGTTTTTTTGAACATTATCCTACAGGAAGCTTAATAAGGATCTTGACATCTATTAACAAGGGTCTTCAGTGTAAGTCTATCAGTGCCCTCTATATTTATAAGACAAGTGATCTACCTCACATAACAACAGCTTTGATGACTTTAAAGTGGCATGACTTGAAAATATTGATGGTATTGTTGTGGCTTGACATGACATGTAACAATGACTAATATATCACAACGTGTTTGTGAAATCATCCTTGAATATTGATAATAACAACAATTATGGTTAGTGATATATAGCAGTGGTAGTGTTTGATTCATTGATGTGATAGTGATAATAACTCTATGATACAACTGTGATTAGAAAGTGTAGTGATTTTCATTTGTGAAAGTTGACTACAGTGATCTTGTAAAGGACATTGACATGACTCTTTTGTACAGCGGTGATATGATGCCTTGACTTGACTTGGGAAGGAAATGACAGTGATCCTATGCATGATTAAAAAGTGAGACAGGAACAACTGAGTGAGTTTGATGACAATAGTTTTAGAAGTACATGACTTAGATGAACAATAACAACAGTGGGAGATTCATTGGTTTGCAATAAGAGTTTGGGTTTCATAGTTTTATCTAAACTATTATAAGACATATGCTAGTAGCCCTCCTTGGGAAAAGTTTGAGACAATTGCTAGCGGGTCATAGGGATGACCTATGGCATCTTGGTTTGAGCTATCATTAGACTTCAGTGCCCGGTACTTGCAACAACATTAGCAACTTGGCACAGTGGTTTGGAGAGACTGCCTTATGAGCCTTTGAACGCATATTCATTTGTGAACAGTGCAGTACAGTTACACTGACCATTGGATGTCACATGAGTACAGGATTAGATTGCACAATGATTGTGTTGTGATTTGGTATAGCTAGGATTGACAGTAAATTCTTAGTTTGATGTGTAGATTGTGCAGTAGTTTGGTTTGGCATTGTGATTAAGCAGAGGCAGGAGAACAATGTTTACAGTACAATAGTGCAATGGTCAGATTGAGCAGTGTTATGCAGTCAGGGTACCAAGACTTAACAGTGATAGACATACTGAACAGAGCAGCAATATCTTCGTTACAGTTTTATTATATTGATTCAGAGCACAGGGGGATCTAGTCTGAAAATTGTGAAACATGGTCCATCACCTCGTTAGGGTCGCAGGGTGGTACAAGGAAAGTGATTGGAGTCCCCTTTAGGTTGTGGCCTGAGAACACTTCAGGGCGGCAAGGTGGTACTAGGGTAGGTTGTAGCCTGCACAGGGTGTTGGAGTGTTCTTTCAGTGGGACTTGATAAATCACATGATGTTGGAGCGTCCATCAAGTAGCAACTGGTAAACAGAGTGTTGGAGCACTTGTCAGGTTGGGGTCTGACATCCAAGGCATTGGGGTGTCCTTCTAGTTGCATCTAGTTAACAGGGCGTAGGAGTGTCCTACAGGTTGCAGCTTGTAAATCAGGGGGTTGGAGAGCCTCCTTCAGTGGAAGCTGAAAACTTGATGTAATTATTCTTTTGAAGAAGAAGACAAATATTAAAAAGTGTTCAGTGGTTTTTGACGCGGAGGGGGTTTTCCACCTAAAAATCTTTGTCCATTGTCTTGATTATTGTGCATTGTTGAATGGTATTGTTTACTACTTTTGCTATCTGATATTGTTTCATGTTAAATACTGCTGAAGATTAACTAATGCTCTAAAAAGATTAATAAGTTGTTAATTTCTAAGAAATACTGATTCACCCCCCTTTTAGTATTTCCAACATCTTTACTCGCTGATTTTAATTTTTTTTATCAATAATAGCAAGTTTGTTCGCCTTTGGATATTAAAGATAAAAGTTAGATCTAATCCTAGGCTTTGATACATTGATTTTGGGACTATTTTTGCTTGTATCAATTTTTTTCTTGAAAATATGCATTTTTCCTTGCCATTACACAGATATTTGCAATCTTTAGGAGGCTTCAAACACTATATAGGTAAGTATCTTGACTTAGGACTCCATTCATTAGTTCTATTTTGAAATATATTTTTTATTTTGTTGTTATAGAGCCATATAATAATTCTTTTTATCCATTCCTATAATAAATTTCTTCCTGGAAATTTTCTAGGCATTAGAGAACTTTTGAGGTCTAAAGTGAGCCTCCTAAGAAAAATGTACACCCAAAATAAACTTTTTAAGAACCAAAAGAATTCAAGATGATGGTGTCAACCATGGGGGATGATTCACCATTTTTGGTGTAAAAAAGTAAAAAGATTAAAAAATAATAAAACAACTTTTTCAACTTGCATATTCAACTTATCTCCCTAATGTTTTACTCAAGTTTTGAGCGGGAGTACTCGTTGGATGCAAAATTTAATTCCTCATTCAATGAGTACCCATGTTGCATACTTTTGATGGACCCTACTATACAAAAAATGAGAAATACATGAAAAACATGATTGCAACCACGTTTTTCATGTATTTTTCATTCTTCGTGTAGCAGGGTCCATCGAAATTATGCAACATGGGTACTCTTTAGATGAGGAATGAAATTTTTCATCCAATGAGTGTTTCCGCTCGAAATTTGAGTAAACCCATAGGGAGATAAGTTGAAAATACGAGTTGAAAAAGTAGTTTTTTCCCCCCTCTGAAATTTGATGATGTACTCTAATCTTATTTTATTATTTCCACTATTATATTATAATTTCCTTAGGAGGCTCATTTTAGACCTCAAAACTCCCCTAATGCATAACACCCAAAGGCACTGTGTTCCAAAACTGCAGTAATACAATTTTCATCTTGTTGGAAATTGCAATTTATTGTTGTTCAAAGGCTTGGAAGTGATCTTTTAAGATCCATCTAACACCTTCCAACCTCCCCACACCTAAATCAATGATCTAGTAGTGCTTAGGCATCAATTGGGTGGCCTTCCAAGGGGAATCAGTTGTATTGACAATTTACTTTAGAATTTGCAATATGTAGTTATAGGGCAGTAAGATGATTTGTTCTAGAACCCCCATAACCAGGGGTTGAAACACAAAAATAGCTATTGGATATGGTTTGTACATTTTCTCTACACCATTTTCTACTACTTATATGTTATATTTAACACAATTGTGTATAGTGTTTTGTTGGTTTTAGTTTTCTGCTGCAAATTTACATATAGAAAATCAGCAAGGCAACCCCTAATTATCTCCTCCACCTCACCTTTTGACTCCATTTAAGCGACTGACCTTACTTAGATTGGTTGGGGTATTCAGTAGGCATTCTCCTTTGGCCTTTTAGGAGAAAGTTGGGCGTAAAGAGTGGGGGTTTCGGCCAGGGTGACATTGGGCCCTGTTACCATTTTGCTTAGCAGGTTGTTGAGGATCTTGTACAACTTGCTATGGATGGCACACACAGGATAAAGTCCCACTCTCACCTCAGCCTAAGTCCCCATTCTTTAAGTCCAACTCCTACCAAAAAGGGTTATGGGAGGCTTTTCGTGAATGACTCCAGCCAATCATTACAAGACAATGCCTTATAATGCAATCAAATGGCTAAAGTTGAGAAGTTTCACTGTTATCCTGCTATTCTACTATAACTATCTGCATAAAATCTTTTAAAAATCAAGAAGTACATCAAATAATATAGAATATAACAAATAAATAATTAAAATTGATGTACATGAAATATACTTACCAGATATATGTTTATTTCTATGATTTTTCACCTAGTTAGATGGGTTACTATATAAAATTGCTTTATGTCCTGCCTTGACAGGTCTGTAAGTTCTGCAATAACACTAACAACAAGCAAGAAACACTCAAACTTCACTAAATATAGCATGTAAATAGTCAAATTTGGTGCACAAAAAATATCCTAACCGAATATATAATTTTCTTAGTGAATAAATGGTTGGTTAGGAGGCTTGTTGTGTAAAACAACTAGATGCCCTGTTTTTACATGACTTTAATTTCTGTAAAAAGATGCAGAAATCAGCAAGCCAACCCCTTAAGAACACACCCAAAAGTTCCTAGACAATTTTAGATCTTGGATCTAGGGTGGAGAGGTTAGAAGGTAGAATAATGACCATTTACGTCACTTCTAAGCCTTTAGACATGAAATAAAATGAATTTCTAGCAAGCTGGAAAATCAAATTATGAGGTTTTGGGTTTGAAAACCCCTGGGTACACAATCTAGAGCTTTATTTCAGCAACTGTGATATTCCCACTTAGCATTATTGCTAAGTGAAATATCAATTTTGATAAATATTGTCTTAATTCATGTTTGCATTTAGGAAATGTGGGTTTAGAGGCCCCACATTGATTTTTATTAAAAGCAAGTCCCATACATTAGAGGTGGAGGACAATATAGAGCCCCTAGTGGAGCGTGGGGGCCACACATGGAGAATTGCGGCCCACATGGAGAATACGCATGCCTTGGAGGGAAATTCGGTAGGAGGAAATTGAGATCGGCCCACATGAGCAAGTTGGAGGCATTTTGACAAAAAGGAAGGGAAGACACTCACTTGGTTATTCATTCGTCTATTCAGAAATCTTGTCTTTGACATAGCATGCTTGAGCTGAAGCCAAGTCTGCAAGTGCTATTTAGCACACGAGTGTTTCCAAGTGGAAATCTCAACCCTTGCTTTGATGGACTTTGAGTGCCAGCCCAAGGAGGGAGTTCCATCCATTTTTTATTGTTCCAACAGTGGGAGTGCGAGTTTGTGGGGAGGAGACACTAGCAGCAGCATAGGGACTGCGTAGTGCTTGGAGGAGGCACACTTGGGAGTTGAGGAGTGAAGGGAGTTTGGGCCTGAGATTTGAGGAGGAGCCCAGGAGATTATTTGCTTGGAGATTGAAGCTATTTTTGGGGGTATTTGCAGCAGGATTGATAGGTGGGTCGAATTTCCCAGCAATACAACCATAGAGGGAAAAGAGGCTGAAATTCCAATGTCAGCCATAACCCAATTCCTTCGTGGGTTATTCTGGGTATTTGGTGGAGAGGCCAAGGTTAATTTCCTAGAATTTTATGAGCATCGGAGGAGTCCCTAGCAGTAGATCTTCACACCTAGCAGTGTATTTTTGGGCAATTCAGTGCAGGGCTAGGAGATGGAGCATCAACATACCGGAGGGGAACCTCTTATTTTTCATTTGGGGCTTAGCTAGCTTGCCTTGAGCAAGCCCAGGTGCACTCTTTCCAGCACCTCATTGTACCCTCTTCATATTCTAATAAAATGGCTCAGTAGCATAGTTTTTGGTGCATATTAAAGGTCTGATTCATGTGTTTAATTTTTGTGGCTTTTTGTCTATGTATGATTTGTTATTTACTGTAAAAATTCCCTAGGTATATTACAGTGGTATCAGAGCTCATAGACTTGGCTTAGCCTGTGGGAGAAGCGCAATCTATGACACCAGAAGACAAGAAGAACATCACTTACCGGAGGCAAAGGTACAGGAGTAGGGAAAGGGAGTTTGAGATTACTCCTGATTTAGAGGCACGTGGGAAGACAGTCTTTGTAGCAGAGAGGGGGGAACCAAGCAGTAAGGAAGAAGCAGCATTTGATAGCCAATTTAAGGCTTTGAATGACTTGGCTAGGGGACAGAAAGAGATGTTGGAGGAGATCAAGCAACAAAACAGGGACAAGGGCCTCCACAATGAATTCCTTTTTGGGGAGACATCAGGAGCCTCACAGCAGTACAACCATCCTTCATCGGCCACTCACCCAACATGCTAACTGGGCCATCCAGAACCATGTTGCCTGCTTTCTTACCATCAAGACCCAGTGAGCATGGGGGACCAGATGATCAAATGCCCATGGGGGATTTCATTAGGGAATGGAAAGCAATGGGGGGAGATTTCGAAGTGACCTTGTCAGTTAAAGATTATTGTCAGCTCAAATAGAATGAGAAGGGAAGGTACAATGGGGGGTAGAATTCACAAAACTCAGAGCTACAATACACTGTTGGGAGGATGTATTTCCCCACATATGATGATTCTTCCAAGTTGTTCTAGTGAAGAAGAAGGATGGGTCCCTATGGATGTGCATTGACTACAGGGCCCTAAGAAGACCATGAAGAAACGCTACCCTATCCCACGCATAGATGAGTTGATGGACAAGCTAAGGGGAGCGAAATTATTCACCAAGATTGATCTACACTCACGATACCACCAGATCAGGACGAGGGACCAGGATGTACCTAAGACCGCTTTCAGGTGCCACTATGGGCACTTCGAGTTCCTGGTTATGCCTTTTGGTCTAACCAACGCACCAGCCACTTTCCAGTCCTGCATGAACCACGTGTTTCGTGGGCAGCTACGGAAGTTTGTGTTGGTGTTCTTTGATGACATCTTGATCTAGAGCCGGACATGGGAGGAGCACTTGCAACACTTAGAGGCAGTGTTGCGCATTTTGGAGCAGTAGTTCTATGCGAAATTGTTTAAGTGCAAGTTTGGCTTGACAAAGATGCTCTACCTAGGGCACGTCCTTGGGGAGAAGGTGTGAGGGTCCATGAGGAGAAGATCAGGGCCGTCCGGGATTGGACAGAGCCCCAAAATGTGACAAAATTGAGGGGATTTGTGGGCATCTGCACTTACTACAGGAAGTTCATAAGGGCTTCTCTCAATTGGCAGCTCCCCTCACTGATTTGATGAAGAAGGGGGCCTTTGAGTGGACAGCTACAGCGCAGGAGGCTTTTGATCGCCTCAAACAGCTCATGAGCAGTTGTCCTGTATTGGCACTTCCAGATTTCACCTAGCCCTTTTTGTCGGAGTGTGATACATCTGGAGAGAGTATAGGCGTAGTTTTGATGCAGGGAGGACACCCCATAGCCTTCGAGAGTCAGAAACTATTGCCCCATGAGAGGTTGTACTCTATTTATGACAAGGATATGCTAGCCATCATGCATGCACTAGCCAAGTTCAAAGAGTGCTTGGTGGGAATCGGTTCAGGGTCAAGACCAACCACAACAGCCTCATGTTTCTCTTGGAGCGGAAGTAGTTGCAAGAGAGGCCACAAAAGTGGGTGAGCAAGCTCCAAGCGTACGACTTTAAGATTCAGTATGTCAAAGAGAAGCACAACGTGGTGGAAAATGCGTTGTCCAGGAGACTGGATACCCTTTCTCTGATGAGCATTGCCCCAGATTGGAGACCGCAGTTACTAGTGGAGTACACCAAGGACTGATTTGCATGTGAGGTCCTTGATGGGGCGGTGACAGACGACCAATATAGGTTGATGAATGAGGTTATTTACTTCAGAGATCGGATTTACTTGGTGCCTAACTTCCAACTGAGGGAGAAGATTTTACAGGTTGCCCATGACTCACCAGTAGCATGGCACTAGGGGTTCACAAAGGCGTATAGGGCCATTAGGGAGCGTTTTGCTTGGAGGGGCCTAAAAGATGACGTTCTGAGGCATGTTAGGGAGTGTGACACAGTCAGAGGAACAAGGTGTTGATTGCTATAGCATTAGATGTGCTCTAGCCTCGAGATTTTGCAAAGAGGCTAAGACACATGCATTCTCCAAGACCCATAAATTGTTTGGGAAAATTCCACCTAGAGATGGTTTAATTAAACTAATTAATCATTTTTAATGTATTCATAAGTCTAAACTTAGAAAATGTGATTAATTAAAGGGTATTAATTAAATTTGGTGCGAATCTTCTAGAAGAAGACAAGGATCAACTCCCAGTTAATCTTAGCCCTTGATTATGATTTAATCTTGGCTATTGGTTTTACAATGAGAGATTATAAGAAGGATCTTGATGGGCACTTGAAGCACATATTGAGATAGTGAGATCAAAGATCGAATTTCTCAAGAGTAGCAGCGTTGAGTTGCCGGAGCGAGATCGAGTGATCTTCTTGCAGTGAGGGGTAAGGATAGTAGTCCGGATGAGATTTTTCCAGATCTGGAGAGTGCAAAGCAGAGAGGGCATAGAGCATTTCAGTGAGGCAGCACGGTGCCATGAAGAGGCAGTGCAAAGCTTCAGAGGGAGTTTGAAATCCAGCTAGGTGAGTCGAGATCCCGTGCCAGAAGTTGGGGTGTGAGACCAGAGGGCCAGAAGGTTGAATTTCCAGATAGCAGGAGATTAACAAAGGAGGTGACGCAGAGCCTAGCCAGTGTGACGAAGATCTATGTAGGAGTGACGTAGAAGTTGCGTAGAGGCAACGTGGGGCCAACCAACCAGCCCCTGATTAGTGTCGGATCTCCCGAATCAGTGTGAGATTTTTCTCACTAACTCTTTGTCGGCATTTCTCTGTATCGGATAGCCAGTTTGGGCATCCAACAATTTGTACTCAGATTTACTACTGCATAATAATTAAAACCCTCAGCGGTTGCACCGGTTTTCCCACATTGGGTTTTTCCGGGGACATTTTCCAAAAACAATTGTTTTGATGTGTTTGTTTATTTCTCTCTAGTGCAGTATTTAGGTTCAACAGTATTTTAGTTTGTGTGGGCTGCAGTGTATGTATTTCAGTGTTTGTCGTAGAAAACTGCAAGTAACTTGTCTAAGTAATTTAACAAGTAGGTGAAATATTATCAGTTTGTTGCAGTAGGAATCAGGTAACCAATTTTTCACTTGGTATCAAAGGACAGATCGTGAGCAGAAGGGATCAATTGCAGAAAGGAAGAAGGGAGTTCGAAATTACTGCAGAGGCAGCAATTCGAAACCCCAGAGGCAGCGCAGTCCTTGGGCCAAGGAGGTCGAAGTTTTGAGGGAAGATCGATTTCTCTAAGTGAGTCGACAGAGAAATTCGATTTCCAGATCGAAGCCTTCCAGAGGCAAAAGGGAGCAGCATATTTTACTTGCAGAGCAAATCTTCAGCTGGGACGCAGATATTTTGCAGCAATTGCTGGCAGAATAGCGTCAGAAGGAGAGAATAGCACATACTAAGGGAATTTCTTCCTCAAAGGACTTTTAGCCAAGAAGTTCAATTTTTTCTAGCAGAGTAATAGTAGCCGTGTGTGAGATTTCTCACTCCAGAAGGGAGTGCGAATAGTTGGGCAGAAGCTACGCAGAGGAGAAGAGGGAGCAATTCGACTTTTTTCAAGAGAGATGACATCAGCTGGATTGAGAGATCAAGATCGGTTGGACGGAGCTTCCAACTATGTGATCTGGAAGGCTAGGATCCCCTGCCTTCTAGATGAGCATGAACTCAAAACTTATGTCGATAGTGTGGTAGCTGTACCTGCCGATGCAGATCCACTCAAGAAGTATAAGAAGGAGATGGCGAAAGCTAAGAGGTTGATTCTCGATGGGGTTCAATATCATGTGGTATCTCACATAGCTGGCAAAGATACTCCTTGACAGATGTGGGAGGCACTAGCTACGTTGTATGAAGGATCTACCGAGTAGTGGAAGATTTATCTTGAGGAGAAGCTAAGATGCACGAGGATGTAAAAAGGGAAGCGTATAGACCCCTTCCTTACTAGGATTCAGGATGTCCGGGACCAACTGGCTTCAGTAGGGTCAGTGCTCCAGCCTATAAATTTTGTACGATTAGCTCTTAATTGTGTTTCCAAAGAATGGCAAGTTTTCATCCAGAGTATCTTGGGTAGAGACAAACTGCCAAATTGGGAATGTGTGTGGGTTGATCTACACCAGGAGGAAATGAGGCGAGATTTGGTGAAGAACACCATCAGTGGTACTAGTAGCGGCAGTGGGACGAAGCAAGGAAAGGAGGAGGAATATGTGGCCCTCGCATCTAAGGGGTATCAGCAGCAGCACATGAAGAAGAAGGACGTTTCAAAGATCAAGTGCTTCAGGTGTGGTGAGCTTGGCCACTACAGCACTCGGTGTCCTCTCAGAAAAAATGACAAAGAGGAGACGCAGGATTAGCAGGCTGCATCCACTGAGATCAACAAGCTATCCTCCACATTGGAGGAAGAGTTTGCGATGATCACCGAGTTACCTCCAGGGGTTAGGTGGGGTGATTTGGAGTTGTAGCCGTAGAGAGCTACATGATGGGCAGGATTCCTTAGGAGCTCCACCTCATGAATCAATACCTTGCTAAGGGAGCCCAATACACGCAATAGAAAGATGGATTAGTGGCAGTTGGTGCAATTAGATTTGAGAGTGACAGATGCAGTAGCTAGTAGCAGGTCAGAGACTAAGCAACATAGAGGAGAGTTGGTAGCAGTGCAGTTGGCACAATTGTTAAAATTGGCAACCAGGGCAAAACTTCATGTGGGTCATCTTATTCATGGCTGATAATATTTTTATTAGATTCCTCTCGTCAAGAGGTGTAGGATTGATATAAAGATCATCCGATTCCGATAAGTATTCATGGAGATATGAATTTATTTTGATTATGGAATTATTATCAAGCCGACCTACAACTCATGTAGGCTCCGAAGCCCAACAGTCGCATCTATTCACCCACCAACGTTGTGTATAAATATAAGAGGACTTTTCCTCATTTGGACTCACTCATCTCATCACATCTCTCTCTCTCTACTGCGCAGAAATGAGTCTCTTCTCTACTGCGCTGAAATGGGTCTCTCTTTCACACATGTGAAGCTGGAAGCTGTTGAATTTGAAGCTGCAACTGCAGAAGTAAAGATTGACTTGTGTGGCCTAGAAGATCTCCTCTTTGGAACTGCGCTGTAGGTTCATCTGAACCTCCTCTGAAAGCCGCAACTTTTGGTGGTGGAATGAAGTCAATCCGATGAACGGTTTGCAAGATATCGACTGCCCTAGTTTGAAGCCGGAAACAGCTGAAACTGAAGCTGCAACTGCAAAAGTAAAGATTGACCTGCGTGGCCTAGAATATCTCCTCATCTGAACTGTGCTGTAGGTTCATCTGAACCTCCTTTGGAAGCCAAAACTTTTGGTGGTGGAATGAAGTCAATTCGACAGTCGGTTTGTGAGATATCGTCTGCCCTAGTTTGATAATGAAGCCGCTAATGCTGACGCTGCTGATCTAGGGTTTGCTACTGCTGATATGAATCAGATTTATTGTAATATTTCTCTCTGCTGAATTATTGAAGATAAAAGAAGATTTGATCAAAGGGTTTCCCCACACATTGTGGGGTTTGTCCCTGGCTAGCCGCCACATCTTGTGTCTCTTGTCTTGGCTTGTTTTCTGTCGATCATTGAATGTTCTATCTGCACTTTACTTTATGTACATGTGATTGCTAATCGGTGGAATATAATAAGAAAAAGAAGTAAACTGTTATAAGCATAGAACATACCATAACTTAACATGGTATCAGAGCTGAGGTGAAGACAAAGCCCGAGCAAGAGCAAGAGCAATCATTGAAGAGAAGATTGGCAAGGCTATCCTAAAAGAACTATGGGGTCCTCAACACTCTTTCATGCCGAAGACAAGCTCCGTGAGAAAGCTGACTATCACGGATGGAAGATGTCTATCGATCTAACCCTTGAGAACCAAGGAGTGTTGGAGGCAATATTATTGAGCCTCCATCAAATGCATCCGCTACTGCCTGGAACAAATGGAAAAATGGAGAAGTCAAAACAATAGAAGATCATCCGGGACTCTATCAACAAGCACTTGGTGGCCTACATCTCTGAACTGGACACCTCCAAGGAAATCTACAATAGACTGGTGAGTTTATTTAAAGTTAATGATGCAAATCAAGTTTTGTTTCTTAGAAATAAGCTGAGGTAAATCAAGAAGAGTAAGGATGAAAGTATGCAAGCATACTTCTTAAGAATCACCGAGATCAAGAACGATCTCCTATCTATTGGGGAAATTATTACTGACAGAGAAATGGCACTCACAACTCTTGGAGGATTACCATCCGAATGGTACGTCTTCAAGACTACTCTTTTGAACTATAATGTAATTCCTGGTTTCGAGGAATTAATGGCTAGATGCATTGAAGAAGAAACAAGGGAAGAAGTGCAAGAAATGCCCATGCCTAAAGGTCCTCCCGCTGCCTTTTCTTCTCATGCAAAGAGAAGAAAGGACTCACACCGGGACGATGATCAAAATCCCTCTGATGGCAAATCAAAGGAATGACAAATTCAACAGCAAAGGTAAGAGGAGAGCTGGAGATCGAGGAAGAGGACAACCATTCAAGAAGGCTAGAAAGTCTAGGATGTATTAAATGCACCTGACCTCAAAAGGAACCTAGTGTCCATCTTGGCAATGGAAGACAGAGGCTACAAGGTAACCTTTAGCAATGGCAAGGTATGTATATGGAAAAATAATGTTAAAGATGCCTTTACTCTTGGGTTTAGTGTTGATTCATTATATCAGGTCGATGGAAGTCCGCTAGGTGTCATGTCTTTTGACACAACTCTTTAGTCTGAACTTTGGCATCGGAGGTTTTCCCACCTTCATTACAAAGCTCTACCCGATGTAAGACAGATGGTAACAGGGATGCCCGAATTCCAAGTAGAGAAAGAAGGTGTATGTCCGGGATGTGCCAAAGGAAAGCTCAAAAGGGGACCATTCCCCTCAAGCCAAAGCAAGACCTCCGATATATTACAGTTGGTTCACTCAGGCATACCTGAGGTTGGCATTAAGAGGGAGACTACTACACCACATACTCCTGAGCAGAATGGTGTGGTGGGAAGGAAGAACCGCACGATTGTGGAAGCTGTCTGGGCCATGCTACATGATTAAAGACTTCCAAAGTTTCTATGGGCTAAAACTACAAACACTGCCGTATATGTACAAAATTCGATGCCCTCATCAAGCATTGGGTTCCAAGACTCCTGAAGAAAAGTTCACTGGTAAGAAACCTGATGTTTCTCATTTCAGAATTTTTGGAAGCCCTGTATATTTTCATGTGCCGAAAGAGAAAAGAAATAAATTGGGTGCATCTGGAAAGAAGGGAATTTTCATGGGCTATGGTGAAAATACTAAAGGCTATAGAATCTATGTAGCCGGTCAAAGGGAAGTCGTAATTACTCATGATCTCACCTTTGACGAAGATATGGCTCTCAGCAAGGTGAACAATCTTCCGACTTTGAGGAGCTCTCAAGAAGTCGACAGCAGGGAACCGAAAGAAAAGGCTGATGAATCAATGCCTGATGTAGAAGAACCCATGGATCCGATTGATCCTCCTCCACATGAGACTTCCTCTTCTAGGAAGAGGCCTTCATGGCTTAGGGGCCTAGTTGATGATGCTGAAGGACATGCTGCACCTCGAGGAACCTTTTGTCAAAGTAAGAAACCTAATAGGTATCAGGGATACCTGACCATCATGAGCACGATCATACAAAATGAACCTTCATCATTCTCAGATGTCGTCAAGCATTAACTATGGAAGGGTGCTATGACCATAGAATATGAGTCTATTATGGAGAATGATGTCTGGGAAGTAGTTCCCAGACCCCAGGGCAAGACAGTTGTTACTTCCAAATGGATTTACAAGATATAGCATGCAGCAGATGGAAGTATGGAAAAGTATAAGGCTCGTTTTGTTGCTCATGGTTTTTCCCAGAAGGAAGGTATAGATTATGATGTGATATTTGCACCTGTTGCCAGATATACGACCATCCGCTCGATCATAGCCCTTGCCACTTCACAAGGATGGAACCTACATCAGACGGATGTCAAGACTGCGTTCTTGCACAGTTTGATCAAAGAAGAGGTCTACGTGGAGCAACCCGAAGGATTTGAGATTTATGATTGAAAATCTCATGTATGCAGGTTGAAGAAGGCTCTCTATGGGCTGAAGCAAGCACCCCAAGCATGGTATGAGAGGATCGATAGCTACTTGATGAAGTTGGGATTCACTAGGAGTGAAGCCGATCCTAATCTTTACTTTAAGGTTGAAGATGACAAGCCTATCATACTGGTGTTGCATGTGGATGACCTCTTTCTAACAGGTGCAAACCCTCTCATTCACAAATGTAAGAGGGAGATGGCTTCTGAATTTGAAATGAAGGACCAAGGACTTGAAGTGTGGCAGAAGCCAAGGGAAATTTTCCTATCTCAAGGAAAATATGTGGTAAAGATATTGGAAAGATTCGGTATGATGGACTGCAAGCCTGTGACTACCTCGAGGATCTTAACTTTTAGAAGTTATATGGTAGTGATGTCGGACCAGACTTGGGAAATGCCTCTGAGTTTCAAAAACTCATTTGCATTGATGTTCTTGGTGAACCTCCGTCCGAACATATGTTTTGCAGTTAGCATTGTGAGCTCATATTTGGTTGAGCCTCACTGGATTGATGCCAGGAATCTTCTGAGATGTCTTCAGGACACAATCTCTCATGGATTAAGATACACTGCCGGAGATGTTAGACTACTTGGATATATTGATGTTGATTGGGCAGGCAGTGTGGTGGACCGTAAGAGCACTTCCGGTTACTGTTTCACCTTGGGATCTGCTTCAATATCCTAGTTGAGTAGGAAGCAGAAGTCGGTGGCTTTGAGCACCGCCGAAGCAAGATATATTGTTGCTAGCATAACCTCGTGTGAGGCAGTCTGGTTGCGAAAGCTCTTCAGTGAGCTGTTTGGATTTACATTGGATACCACTGTGATTCTCTGTAACAACTAGAGGTGGGATTCGATTATTGAGGAATCCCGTATTCGTCAATTGCTCCAGCAGATAGACATCATCTGGGATATGGTAAGTCGATGAGCAAGGAAGCTCCATCACATTAAGATGATGTACAGGTTGATACACCTTGTCAAAGCCCCGAGGAAAGATCTAATCTGTGATTTTCCCAAACAACTTGGAGTCGGCAAGAAACCCTTGTACAAGGGTCCTGCATGTTGCATACATTGAGCTCTGGGAGCTCTGAGGGCTTGCGGTTCCTACTGAAGCAACATATGACCACAGGGTGACTCACCCTCCCCTGGTGGTGCACACTGGAACAAGATGATTCGCTCTCTTGTGGGACACGATGATTCGCTCTCTTGTGGAACAGGATGATTCGCTCTCCTGTGTAGCAGGATGATTAGTTCTCCTGTGAGGCCTGGATTGATGTGTTTTCCATGGCAGCCTGGATTGATGTGTTCTCCACGGCGATTGTAGCAGGATTGATGTGTTCTCCTGTGAGGACAGGATTGATTAGTTCTCCTGTCGAGGCATCCTACCCATGCAGTCTGGGACTCATGGGAAGTACCTCTCATCTGATCAATGAGCAGGGAAATGAAGTTAGGGACCATAGTAGTACCGATGGACGCATCATTGTATCTACCGTACTCCCTACGCTAGGATGACCTCCATTGATCTGGGATCAATGATACTGGTCTGGGACCAGTGGTAGGAGTTGTACCATACTATGACGCTGACTTCGGGTCGGTTGAGACTGGTCTGGGACCAATGGTACATACTCTGAGACTGACTTCGTGTCAGTGAAGTACTGGTCTGGGACCAGTGAGAGTGGTACATACTATGACGCTGACTTCGGGTCGGTTGAGACTGGTCTGGGACCAGTGGTACACTCTCTGAGATTGCGATACTGGTCTGGGACCAGTGGTAGGAGTTGTACCATACTATGACGCTGACTTCGGGTCGGTTGAGACTGGTCTGGGACCAGTGGTACATACTCCGAGACTGACTTCGTGTCAGTGTAGTACTGGTCTGGGACCAGTGAGAGTGGTACATACTATGACGCTGACTTCAGGTCGGTTGAGACTGGTCTGGGACCAGTGGTACACTCTCTGAGACTGCAATACTGGTCTGGGACCAGTGGTAGGAGTGGTACTTACTATGAAGCTGACTTCGGGTCGGCTGAGACTGGTCTGGGACCAGTGGTACGCACTCTGAGACTGACTTTGAGTCAGTGGAGGATGATACTGGTCTAGGACCAGTGGAGTTGTACTCACTATGATGCTGACTTCGGGTTGGTTGAGACTGGTCTGGGACCAGTGGTACATACTCTGAGACTGACTTTGAGTCAGTATGATACATCCTCGATCATTTCTTCTTCTTCATAATTCGGACAAAAGCAGAGCAGAACAGAACAATGCAAGAGCAGAGCAGAACAGAGCAAAACAGTACAGATCAGTGCAGGGTAGAACAAGACAAAGCAGAACAGGCAGAATAGAGCAGAGCAGGGCAAGGGTCAGGCTATACAGGGCAGTGCATTTGATGGATTAATAGTAACGACCGATAGACAGATTGCAGATGAAGTTCTCCATGGTTGAGAGGGAGTGTTAAAATTGGCAACTAGGGCAAAACTTCATGTGGGTCATCTTATTCATGGCTAATAATATTTTTATTAGATTCCTCTCGTCGAGAGGTGTAGGATTGATATAAAGATCATCCGATTCCGATAAGTATTCATGGAGATATGAATTTATTTTGATTATGGAATCATTATCAAGCCGACCTACAACTCATGTAGGCTCAGAAGCCCAACAGTCGCATCTATTCACCAACCAACGTTGTGTATAAATATAAGAGGACTTTTCCTCATTTGGACTCACTCATCTCATCACATCTCTCTCTCTCTACTGCGCAGAAATGAGTCTCTTCTCTACTGCGCTGAAATGGGTCTCTCTTTCACACATGTGAAGCCGGAAGCTGTTGAATTTGAAGCTGCAATTGCATAAGTAAAGATTGACTTGCGTGGCCTAGAAGATCTCCTCTTTGGAACTGCGCTGTAGGTTCATCTGAACCTCCTCTGAAAGCCGCAACTTTTGGTGGTGGAATGAAGTCAATCCGATGAACGGTTTGCAAGATATCGACTGCCCTAGTTTGAAGCCGGAAACTGCTGAAACTGAAGCTGCAACTGCAGAAGTAAAGATTGACTTGCGTGGCCTAGAATATCTCCTCATCTGAACTGCGCTGTAGGTTCATCTGAACCTCCTCTGGAAGCCGAAACTTTTGGTGGTGGAATGAAGTCAATCCGACGGTCGGTTTGTGAGATATCGTCTGCCCTAGTTTGATAATGAAGCCGCTAATGCTGATGCTGCTGATCTAGGGTTTGCTACTGCTGATATGAATCAGATTTATTGTACTATTTCTCTCTGCTGAATTATTGAAGATAAAAGAAGATTTGATCAAAGGGTTTCCCCACACATTGTGGGGTTTGTCCCTGGCTAGCCGCCACATCTTGTGTCTCTTGTCTTGGCTTGTTTTCTGTCGATCGTTTAATGTTCTATCTGCACTTTACTTTATGTACATGTGATTGCTAATCAGTGGAATATAATAAGAAAAAGAAGTAAACTGTTATAAGCATAGAACATACCATAACTTAACAACAATGCAGAGTCAGCAACAACGCAGAGGCTTCAGTGACAACACATAGTCTAGTAGCAGTCAGGACTCTGGTGAAAGATGCATCATAGTGACCACAGTCGGTTCAGTATTTTGGATGCTTTTCCGTTGTTGTTGTTGCAGTTGCAGCAACAACAGTTGGAGAGGGTTGCAGTGCAGATGCAGTGTTGGCAACAGTTCAACAGGGCCAGTAGCAACATGGATGCAACAATCAGAGTTGCGTAGTAGTTGATGGGCAGCAGAGCCAGACATCAATAGCGCAGCAATAGATGGTGCAAAGACAGAGTGATGCTTCAGTGGGTTGCAACACTATAGCACATTCATCACTAAGAGTGAGTGTTGATTTTGTGGCATCAAATGTGCTCTAGCCTCGAGATTTTGTAGAGAGGCTAAGACACACGCATTCTCCAAGACCCAGAAATCGTTTGGGAAAATTCCACCTAGAGATGGCTTAATTGAAATAATTAATCATTTTTAATGTATTCCTAAGTCTAAACTTAGGAAATGTGATTAGTTAAAGGGTATTAATTAAATCTAGTGCGAATTTTCTAGAAGAAGACGAGGATCAACTCCTAGTTAATCTTACCCCTTGATTATGATTTAATCTTGGCCGTTGGTGCTCCAACAAGAGATTATAAGAAGGAGCTTGATGGGCACTTGAAGCACATATCGAGATAGTGAGATCAGAGATCGAATTTCTCAAGAGTAGTAGCATTGAGGTTCCTAAGTGAGATCGAGTGATCTTCTTGCGGTGAGGGGTAGGGAAAGTAGTCCGAAGGAGAGTTTCCAGACCCGGAGAGTGCAAAGTAGAGAGGGCATAGAGCAGTTTAGTGAGGCAACACAGTGCCACGTAGAGGCAACGCAAAGCTTTAGAGGGAGTTCAAAATCTAGCTGGGAGAGTCAAGATCTAGTGCCAGAAGCCGGGGTGTGTGACCGTAGGGCCAGAAGGTCAATTTCCAGATAGCAGGAGATCAACAGATGAGGTGATGCAGAGCCTATCTAGTGTGATGCAGATCTGCGTAGGATTGACATAGAAGCTGCGTAGAGGCAACGTGGGGCGAGCCAGCCAGCCCCTGATCAGTGTCAGATCTTCCGAATCAGTGTGTGATTTTTCTCACTAACTCTTTTCCATCATTTCTCTGTATTGGATAGCCAGTTTGGGCATCCAACGATTTAAAAATTAAAACCCTCAGCGGTTGCACCGGTTTTCCCACATTGGGTTTTTCGAGGACATTGTCCAAAAACAACTGTGTTGATGTGTGTGTTTATTTCTCTCCAGTGCAGTATTTAGTTTCCGCAATATTTTAGTTTGTGTAGGTTGCAATGTATGTATTTCAGTATTTGCTGTAGAAAACTACAAGTAATTTAACAAGTAGGTGAAATATTATCAGTTTGCTGCAGTAGGAATCGGGTAACCAATTTTTCACACAAGGGTGAGAATTCACACCCTGCCGGGTTGCTACAACCTCTTCCTATCCCTGAGGGGAAATGGGAGTGTGTCAATGGACTTCATTACCGGGTTGCCCACAGTACGAGGCAAAGACTGCATTTACATGGTGGTTGATCGGTTGACGAAGTTTGCACATTTCTTTGCCATCTTATCCTGGTACTCGGCCTCACAGGTGGCTGAATTGTTTTTCAGGGAGGTGTTTCGGCTACATGGTCTTTCGAAGACCATTGTTAGTGACCAGGACAACAGGTTCATGGGGGGATTTTGGCAGGAGCTATTCCAACTGGTGGGCACTGAGCTCACTTCGAGCACTAGTTATCACCCCCAGACAAACGGGCAGACGAAGATAGTTAACAAATGGCTAGAGGGTTACTTGCGTAACTATGTGATGGGCCATCAACGAGCATGGATACGGTGGTTACACTTGGGAGAGTACTACTACAACACCACGTACCACATGTCCATAGGTATGTCTCCATTCCGAGCTCTATACGGTTACGATGCATTGTCTTTTGCTGACGTGATGTTTAGAGATAGCAAGGCCCCTAGGGCCAAGGATTGGATACAGGAGAGCCAAGACATTTTGCGGGCTCTCAAAGACAACATGCGGACAACCCAGAACCAGCAGAAACTTTATGCAGACAGGGGCAGAGTTGAGAGACAGTTTGAGGTAGGGGATTTGGTCTTCTTGAGGCTTCAACCATATAGGCAGTCATCGCTCAAGCAGAAGGGGGCCGAGAAGCTCAAGCCTTGTTTTTATGGGCCATACCAAGTCACTCGCAGAGTTGGGGAGGTAGCATATGAGCTGGAGCTACCCCCGGGTAGTTGGGTGCACAACATTTTTCATGTGTCTTGCCTGAAAAAGGCATTTGGGCAGCAGGTGACAGTAGCAACAGAGCTACCCCCTATGGATGATGAGGGGCACTTAGTTCTGGAGCCGGAGGTTATTTTGGACACAAGGGAGAGGCATTTGAGGAACAGGGTCATTAAGGAGTTTCTGATCAGATGGAGGAGCCTACCAGATGAGGATGCCACTTGGAAGGGGAGAAAATACTTTAGCGTCCTTCATTATAGTTGCTTGAGGACAAGCAACGTCTTGGCGGGGAGGACTGTGATATTCCCACTTAGCATTATTGCTAAGTGAAATATCAATTTTGATAAATTTTGTCTTAATTCATGTTTGCACTTAGGAAATGTGGGTTTAGAGGCACCATATTGATTTTTGATTAAAAGAAAATCCCAAAGATTAGAGGTGGAGGAGAATATAGAGCCCCTAAGCGTGGGGGCCACACATGGAGAATTGCGGCCCACATGATCACGTTGGAGGCATTTTAACAAACACGAAGGGAAGGCACTCACTTGGTCATTCATTCATCTATTCAAAAATCTTGTCTTTGACATAGCACGCTTGAGTTGAAGCCAAGTCTGCAAGTGCTGTTTAGCACACGAATGTTTTCGAGCGGAAATCTCAACCCTTGCTTCAGTGGACTTCGAGTGCCAGCCCAAGGAGGGAATTCCATCCTTTTTTAATTGTTCCAGTAGTGGGAGTGCGAGTTTGTGAGGAGGAGTCACTAGCAGCAACGTAGGGAGTCAGGGACTGCGTAGTGCTTGGAGGAGGCACACTTGGGAGTTGAGGAGTGAAGGGAGTTTGGGCCCGAGATTTGAGGAGGATCTAGGGAGACTATTTGCTTGGAGATTGCAACTATTTTTGGGGCCATTTGCATTAGGATCGATAGGTGGGTCGAATTTCCCAATAGTACAGCCATAGAGGGAAAAAAGGGTCGAAATTCTAAAGTTATCCATAACCCAACTCCTTCATGGGTTATTCTGGGTATTTGGTGGAGAGGCCAGGGTTAATTTCCCAAAATTTTGAGCACCGGAGGAGGCCCTAGCAGCAGATCTTCACACCCAGCAGCGTATTAATGGGTAGTTCAGGGCAGAGCCAAGAGATAGAGCAGCAACATCCCAAAGGGGAACTTCTTATTGTTCATTTGGGGCTTAGCTAGCTTGCCTTGAGCAAGCCCAGGTGCACTCTTTCCAGCACCTCATTGTACCGTCTTCATGTTCTAATAAAATGACTCAATAGTGCAATTTTTGGTGCATATTCATGGTCTGATTTGTGTGTTTAATTTTTGTGGCTTTTTGTCTATGTATGCTTTGTTATTTATTGTCAAAATTCCCTAGGAATATTACAACTATTCAATAAACTTTTAAACGTTGAAATAGGTAGGACTAAAACACATGTTTTAAGAAAAAAAATTGGACAAACAAAGATGAGATAAAACAAGGCAAATAAGATATACTTATTTGTAAATAGTGCCTTGTTGGATGAAAATCACCAAGTAAAGGTCTACTATAGCTATATTTTGCTGCAAATCTGCACACATGAACTAAATATACATGTGTAAGATGTGGCAATATAAACTCAAAAAAATAGATATCAATTCCTTGGCTATGATAAAATTCAAGCTCTTTTTCTACAAAGACTACCAGTTATATATGAGAAGAAAATTGCAACAAACTAGTAATAAAAGTCAAAATGAAGTCCCTAGGGGTCATCTTGATTGACAATCGATATGATATTAAGTCTTCGTGAAGTATGTGGTTCGAGGTTCAAATTCGCCTGACTAGTCGTGTGGGATGTGGGTTGGGACGTGCATCGGTTCACCTAGAGGTCTAGTGCTAGCAGTCGGAATCAAACCCCTGTCACGCGAGTATGAGCTGTGAAAATTCTGACACCCAGAATCCTACTATAGCAACTGATAATATTTCTTCTATTTGTTAAATTAATTAAACAAACTATTTGCAGTTTCCTACGGCAAATATTGAAACATATGCACTGCAGCCTCCACAAAACAAATACTATGGAAAAAATAAATGCTGAAAATTAGAGAAATTCTAGCACACACATGAAAAATATTTACACAATTATTTTTGGACAATTGTCCCTGGAAAAACCCAATGTGGGAAAACTGGTGCAGCAAATGAGGATTTCTTTATTAATTCTTCAGCAGAAATTCAAGTACAAGAATTCGGACAACAAAACAAAGGAAAAACATTGAGAAATTTTGTGATAAATTTCTCACTCTCCACGGTGACTCCCTGACCCCAAGATGAACCCTCAATCCATACGTTGGTGTCTCTGCGTCACCCTCTGCGCAATGCTCTAGTGGACCATGTCTCTCCTCACGCTTTCTTCTAAAATTCGTCTTGCACTTCCCGGACCACTACTGATACAATTCACCCTCTGGCTCTATCTCCTCTGCAAAACTTCAGCCACTGAGAAAATCGATCTGCTTGGGCAACTGAGTTGAGTAACTGCTGGTGTGTGTTCCCCAAGCTCCATCGAGTTTCTTCTTATAATCTCTTGTTGAGACATCAATGACCAAGATTAAAACATAATCGATGGCTAAGATTAACTAGAACTTGATCAATGTCTTTTTCTAGAAGATTCTCACCATGATTTAATTAATACCCTTTAATTAATCATATTCCCTAAGTTAAGACTTAGAAAACATTAAAAAATTGATTAATTATTTTAATTAAGTCATCTCTAGGTGGAATTTCCAGAAACGGTTTATGGGTTTTGGAGAATACATGTATTCTAGCCTCTCCACCAAATTTCATGGCTAGAACATATCCAATGCTACAAAAACTCACTCCCTCTTAGTGAGAAATGTGTTCTAGCGCTGCAACCCACTAGAGCAACAACCTGTCTCTGCACCACTTTCTGTCACGCTGCTGATGTCTGGCTACTATTGCTCACCAACTACTGCCCAAATTTGATATGCACTGCATCTGTGTTGTTGCTGACCCTGTTGTATTGCTACCAAAGACTGTATCTACACTGCAACTCCCTCTCATCTGTTGCTGCTGCAACTGAGAATCCATCTATTTCTACTACTGAAACGAGTTCTCCACCATACCCATTTGTTCCCTAAACTAGATGAACTTAGCTCTCCCTAGAGTTTTCGTGAGTATGTCTACTACCTAATCTCCTATGGGAACATACTGCGGCTAAATTGCCCCACAATGAACGCAGTCTCTGATGAAATGACATCTGATATCAATGTGCTTCGACCTATCATGAAATACTAGATTCTCAAAGAGTTTTATGCAACTCTGATTATCCCAATAAACATTGGTCTCTCCCATCTTCTTCCTGAACAAACTCACGAGCAGTTTCCTAAGCCATATAGCTTCACACGTAGCTGTGCTGGCTACCATATATTCAACTTTTGCTGAGCTCAGTGCTACTGACTTCTGCTTCTTGCTGCACCAAGGGATCATCCTTGATCCAACACTAAAGCTGTACTTGGAGGTAATTTTCCTATCCACTGAACTACCGTCCAATCTGTATCTGTGAATCTGCATAATCTGACGTCATATCCTCGAGTATATTTCAACCCATATCCGACTGTTCCACGCACATATCTAAGAATGTGCCTTGTTGTTGCCCAATGTACCCTTTTCGGTTCTACCATGAACTGATTAAGGGTATTGATAGCGAAACAAATGTCTGGGCTAGTGTTACCCAGATACATGAGTGACCCAAAGAGACAACGTGAGGAGAGACGCAGTCCACTAGAGCACTGTACAGAGGGTGATGCAGAGATACCAGCGTATGGACAAAGGGTCCATCTTGGGGTCAAGGAGTCGCTGTGGAGAAAAATTTATCACAAAATTTCTCTCAATATTTTCCATCTGTTTTATTGTCCAAATTCTTGTACTTGAATTTATACGGAAGAATTAATAAAGAAACCCTCATCTGTTGCACCGGTTTTCTCACATTGGGTTTTTCTAGGGACAATTGTCCAAAAATAACTATGTAAATATTTTTCATGTGTGTGCTAGAATTTCTCTAATTTTCCAGCATTTATTTTTTCCACAGTATTTGTTTTGTGAAGGCTGCAGCGTATATGTTTCAATATTTGCCATAGGAAACTACAAATAGTTTGTTTAATAAATTTAACAAATAAAAGAAATATTATCAGTTGCTGCAATAGGATTCCGGGTTTCAGAATTTTCACATGGTATCAGAGCACAAGTTGGAAGCCCTTGGGTACACAACCTAAAGCTTTATTTCAGTTAATAAACTTTTAAATGCTGAAATAGGTATAACTAAGCCACATGTTTTAAGAAAAAAACTTGACAAACAAATATGAGATAAAACAAGGCAAATAAGATACACTTGTAAAGTAGTGTCTTGTTGAGTGCTTGTTGGATGAAAATCACCAAGGAAAGGTCTACTATAGCTATATTTTCTTGCAAATCTGCACACATGAATTAAATATACATGTGTATAATGTGGCAATATAAACTCAAAAAAATAGTTATCAATTCCTTGGCTATGATAAAATTCAAGCTCTTTTTCTACAAAGACTACTAGCTATATATGATAAGAAAATTGCATCAAACTAGTAATAAAAATCAAAATGAAGTCCCTAGGGGGGCACTCTATTGATGAAGTATGTGGTTCGAGGTTCAAATCCTCTTGACTAATTGTGTGGGCCGTGGGTTGGGATTGTTGGAAAATGAGAAAGGTAGAAATATTTTCTTATCTTGATAATTACTTGTGACATTTATTTATCTTCTTTTAGTTCTTCTTCAATTTCTTTATGTCTTCTTTTATCTTTTTACCATCAAGCAACTACCAAAACATAAACATAAAGATCAAGGACACAGGATGTAGGCTTTGAGTAGGGAAAAACCCGTCTCCTATGGGAAAACCCAAAAATTCTCTTCTCTTCCTTTAGAACCCAATCAAATGAGACAACCAAGACCCTTGACCAAGACCAAGACCTCAAAGCCCTCCTCCAATCCACCAAGTTAGCCTCCCAAGATAGTCCTTACAGTCAACTTCTTCAATACTGCATCAACTAAAAATTTCAGCCCTACTGCATCAGAATTTCAGCCTTACTACAATCCCGCAACTTTGGCCCCTTTGTGCAACCTAGAAGCTCGCTCATGTGACAGAAAAGAAGAGAATTTTCGGCTTCTTCTTGCTTGACAAGTCTCTCCTTCTCCTTCATTATGATTATCTTTCTTCTAGGCACTTCACACTTATTTTCTTCCTCTTACAACTGCAGATCAAACTTGACGATTGAGTGGGCAAATGAGGTTGAGTTCCTTCTTATATATAGTGGTTGGATCACCCCTTTTTAGGCCGACTTGTCTTCTCTTGGGGCCGACTTGGTGGAAGAGGCACAAATTACATTCTTTTGACTCAATTACAAATTTCTTTCTTGATATACAAAGCCCAAGAACGGTCTATTACATGATGTCAAGGACTAAAACTCATGATACAAACCTTAGAAGCACACAATGGGTGCTTTGACCTAGAAACAAAATAAACAAAACATGAAATTCATGCTTGTAAATAATTTTTTTTTTTACAAATAATTTTTTTCTTTCTTTCTTTTGACAAATGCATTACATCACGATTCAAATACAATTATGAAGACAGATACTAATTACATTTTTCAACACTCCCTCTTAACTAGGGAGGTATTCATAATTGTTCAATCGATACAAGGTTGACCTAAATTTGAAATGTTCCAAGAAGAGTACAACAACATATGCAATGTTAGGGATACCCTAACTGCCAAGGTATCAAACACATCAAAGATCCAAGTGTCAATGGCACTACTTCAAGGATCCATCAACTTAAGGATCCAAGTGTCATTTCCAAGACCCTATTACAAGGATCTAAGACACTATCAGGAACTAAGGTGTCACCAAGGCATCTTGCCATTATAGGTACTATTATCCACCACTTTGTGGGTGATATCCATAGGAGAAAATTTTCTCCTAGATGGTCCTCAACCGACAACTAGCAACCCCTTGCAGCCACTAGATAGCACAACGTTCCATTATCTTCACTACCTAAGCTAGCCATGTGGTCCCTCACCCATCTGTTATGATCGTATGTTTGAAGGTGGGCCTCCCAACCACGAAGGTATGGCTTTTCATTGTGAAGTTGGGTATTTTTGTTTACTTATCATGGACACTTTTGGGCATGGATTGGTGGGCCGATTTGGCAAAAAGAGAGGGTTTGGTTTGTACTATTGTCTCTTCTATCCGTTTTCATGGTAAGCCTTGTATCCTAGTCCTGTGGGATCTCCTTTATTGGCCATTAGCTTTAGGGGTGGCACTAAATAGGAAACCCTAATTTTGGTTGTGTGGTCCCGCTTCTCGACACCATATCCATATTTCCCATCCGGGTCCACATTTTTCCTTGGGTCCACAAGGAGTTAGGCTCCTTTACCCTTTGTCCACACTTTGGGTCAAGCTTTTAAATATGCTCTAGAGGTTGATGCAGCTAAAAGAAAAAGAAAAAGCATAATTTGGCTACTCTAAGCAGGAAATGTGTTATGAAATCAGCTCAAGAAAAGATAGAAAAGATAAATCCACGCCTTAGAATTCAGCCTCTTCGAGGGGGCAACCTCCTTTACATTACATAAATGAACAATTCTTGGATGATACAAATGAAAATACCTCCTTTCTATATATAGGAGTCTAAGTGGTCCCAATACAATCAAAGCCTACATAACAATAATATTGTAGGGCACAACAGTAACAATGGTGGGCTTCTATGTGGCATAATAGTAACAATATGGGCACTACATGGGTACATCAATATAATAAGTGGGTTATACTAATAACAATAAGGGGTTACACTAGTAGTATAGGGGCCTAACATGCCCATCTCCTTCAAAAAGCGTTGTCCTCAACGCTTGAGTAGTTCTTGATGCTTCTATATAAAATTCTTGTCCTCCCATGTGGAATATTCAGCGGGTAAGTTCTTCCACTTGATGAGATACTCTGAAATTGATCGATTTCGTAGCTGTCGGGTTCTTGTTTCTATGACTGCTCCAGGTTCCAATATGATTTTTCCTTCCTCTTCAATTTCTGGCAATATTGCTTGAATTGGGATCTTTTGCAACTTTTGAATAAGTCGCCATACTTCTTCGTTCTTCTTCCATTCATCCGTTGCTTCGTTTATCCAATTTGGTTGGATAATATAAATAGCACAAAACAATGCTTCCACATCCTCATCCTTGAAGCGTCTTCCCATTCGGTAAGGTCGCCATTTTTTAAGTGCATGTAGTATTGCCAACATTTCCTTCTCATAAATAGCTTGCTTGAGATGTAGCAGTAAAAATACCCAATCACTCACATCAAAACATTTTTCACTACGATGTTGATCTACCTGTTGTTTCATTTGATTTTGCACTGAAGTGGCGTTATCCTTTAAAAGTTGGAGAACTTGCTGTTGATGCTCGATATGATCTTTCTCTACTTGAACCTTTTTCTTCTTGATATGTCCTTCTATCTTTTGAGGAGTGGTAATTTCTTCCAGTCCTTTACAAGATATGGTCGGATTCATTTCTTGATGCTCGATGTGATCTTTCATTTCTTGAACATTTTTCTTCTTGATGTGTCCTTCTATCTTGATAGTTTGAGGAGTGGTAATTTCATCCATTGAATTACAAGATATGGTTGGATTCATTTCTTCTTTCTCGATGTGATCTTTCAATTCTTGCACCTTTTTCTTCTTGATATGTCCTTCTATCTTGAGAGTTTGAGGAGTGGTAATTCTTGCCAAGGCTTTACAAGATATGGTCTGATTCATTTCTTCTTTATCTAGGGTGGTGTCCTGATGTATATCCTCTTCTTTTGATGTTTCTTGATCCTTTTCTTCCTCCTCTTCATATTCTATGTAAAATAATTTCTTCTCAGCACACCTATGACCTTTAGTGCATTTGCTATCACAATTGTAACAAAGCCCTTTTTCTCTTTTTTCTTCCAATTGTTGTGGTGTAACCCTTGTAGGTTGTGGAAGGCTGGGAGAAACAACACTTCCATCTTTATAGTTGTGAGGGGTATGCTTCCTGGTTTCCATAATTTTGCTTTCCATTATGTCACAAAGCCTTTTTACTCTTTCCAATTGTTGTGTTGTTGCTGTAAAGAAGGTGTTGCTCTTTATATCCTCATAATGTGCTATCATTTCCTCCGTGAAAATTGACCACGTAACAAGTTTTTTACGAGAACAAAGCCCTTTGTACCATAAAAATTGATCTGGTTCTAAATACGAAGATGCAATACATACCTTTTGTAACAATTGTACACCATGTATATCAAAATATTGCTCCATCTGAAGTATCCAATTTACCGGATCCTTGCCATCAAACTTCCTCATCTTGCTTTTTCTTGATTTTAGAAGCTCTACCTTGAAACAACTATAACTCTGTACTTTCAAATCTTTAAGTTCTGAACTTGTGACCTGTAGTAGCCCTCTGTGTCCTCTTTCCAATGCCACAAGTCTGATCCAAATTGGATTCTCCAAGAAAACGTTATGCACAATCTCCCGCAGTGACCTGATTATAGACTGGTTCAGTAGATCGAACTTGTATGAAGTGCCACGTGTCACTGTTTCAACCTTTGACTCTGAAAAATATATAAACAGAAACTACATTCCGTTCTCTTTCTGTACCTTCTTATGAAATTTCAATCCGATGCTCAGAAAGAAAGTTATGACGATTTTCCCCAGGTCACCTGTTTTGAGTGTAATTCAGGAGTCTGCAAAAAGACCAACTTCCGCAGATCATATCTCCGAAAATATCGCGCGAAAAGATCTGAAATTTGGACCCAAGGTTCAGCGCCAATTCTTCTCAAATGGGTTTTTTTTGCAACTTCTGAGATGTCACAGAAAAAAAGTTATAGCGAAAATGCCACGATGACCTGTTTGGAGCAGCGAAACCCTAGAATCCAAAGCTCTGATACCAAATGTTATGAAACCAGCTCAAGAAAAGATAGAAAAGATAAATCCACGCCTTAGAATTCAGCCTCTTCGAGGGGACAACCTCCTTTACATTACATAAATGAACAATTCTTGGATGATACAAATGAAAATACCTCCTTTCTATATATAGGAGTCTAAGTGGTCCCAATACAATCAAAGCCTACATAACAATAATATTGTAGGGCACAACAGTAACAATGGTGGGCTTCTATGTGGCATAATAGTAACAATATGGGCACTACATGGGTACATCAATATAATAAGTGGGTTATACTAATAACAATAAGGGGTTACACTAGTAGTATAGGGGCCTAACAAAATGTACCATAAAATGCAAAAGATGGTTGGTACATACACCTTTAGCACGTGGGAAAAAGCCAAAACATGAGCTCTATCCGTATTACGACCATGACCTGGTTCCAACGGAACCTCATATCGACCCCTTTCATCATTAAGGAAGAAATGATTGTCCCAACCCCTAGTGAGCGATGAACTACCCCACCTTAAGGGGGGTATCCACTGCTACATCTTACACATCATGATCTCATCCCCTCGAGCCCCAAGTAGTTACAAAAGAAGAATCAATAAAAGGCAAAAGGCATATGAAGAAGGGTGGAAAATAAAGGTCGGGGTAACTCCCTCCCACGATGTGCCACGATCACTCCATATTGCATTCATACAACTAAGTGTGGGCTTCCCTTATTATGGCTACCCTTGTACTGTGGCATGTGGATTGGAACCTTCCCCTGATTTCCCATTCTATTCCATATTATATCACATGCAACTTGCCATTTGATGGATGTACCATGGACATGTCACCCCCTTGGAGATTGAAACCACCTAATAAATAAAGTCCTTGATTAACCCTCTTCTTGAACTTGGAGACATTTGTATGTTCTAAAGTCGACTATGGAAGGGTGTCACTTTGTGTTAGGATATTCCGACACATAGGATATAGTTAAGTTCAACTTGGTCTAGTTTAGAGTTAGGTATAGAGTTAGGTAAAGTGTGTTTCTTTACCGTTGTACATTTTGTAACTTACAATCCGACGGTCACGATATGTAGTGATCCGACGGTTCACTCTCACCTCGGTATTACCGACACTTGATCCGTGGCTTGACACTCGATTGGTCCATGAGTTCTATTTAAAGCGCATGGAGGGTCATTGTTCGGGTAATCCGTGCATGAGAGAAGCTTATGTAAATTTTCATTCTTTGATTAATAAATTGCCTGTAGTACCCACGTTGGGACAGGCCGTGGACTGTTTCCCTCCTTGCACTTTGAGGGTTTTAACCACGTCAAAAATACTAGTGTATTGATTTGAGATCTGGTTGTGAGCGGTGTCCTTTTGGTGTTCTTTCTGAGGAACTTACCCTGTAAATTCCTACATGGTATCATAGCTATTTGAGGGCCGCGTCTGTTGGTGATCCAAATTTGAAGCCGGTAAAACTGCATGCGGCTGTCGGTTCCTAGATCTGCTGTTTCTGACTGCTTTCGGGCCGAGAGGACTGCTCTGTTGCGTTCGGAGCATCTGTTCCAGTGAGGAACCCCTTTCGTTTCACGCGAAAAGGTTTCCGGTAGCCCTAGCTGCGTCATTTTTCAGATCGGGAGGTATACAGTGTTTTTTTGCAGTTTACTGTTATTTTCTCTCTGCTTATTTCGGTCTTAGTTTATTTAGCCTTTTTTTTAACCGGATCTATACCTTTCATTTCTGCGTATGCTCTTTGCCCTGCGACTCTGTGCGATCTGGGCAAATCAGAAACAGAAAGGAAGGATTTTTCTCATGCGTATGCTCTTTTCCCTGCACCTTAGTGTGATCTCGGAAAATCAGAAACATTGAGAAAAATATTTGGTTTTTCGGCTAAAGCTAACTTTGAGATTTTTTTAAAATTTTTAGTTTTTTGGCTAAAGCTAACTTCGAGCCGCAAGGTTCGTTTTTCTTTGCATATTCGTGTTGGGTTTTGTGTTTTGCGTTTTGTAGGGAAAAATAGCTTTTTCAAGGCAAGCACGCAAACCAAGGCCCCCCCCCTTCTCTCTCTCTCTCTCTCTCTCAAATTTTTTGTATAGATCAATTGGTTCAAAGCTATTTTAAGAGAGTAGAGGTCTTGGGTTCAAGTCTCCATTTTGTGGGGGCGGATTTTTTTTCATTCCCGCACATTCGCGCACTTTGCCGGCAACGTCAACAATTTGTTTTTCAAAAAGCCATAACTTCTTCATCCGGAAGCCTTTTTCAGAGCCGTTTTTTTTAAAACCGCCTATTTTTTCGAGATCTATCCATTGGAACACTTACTTTCAGCATTTTCAGCTTCAGTTTTTTTTAAAATGGAAAGTCCATGCCAAGTCATTCTTGACAGCACTAACTACTTCCAATGGGTAGCCTACATGGAAGATTTACTTAGAAGCAAAGGTCTCTTCAGAATAGCCACAGGCCAAGAGAAGAAACCAAAAGATGAAGACAAGGCTGCAAAATGGGAAAATAGACAAGATCAAGCACGTGGTTTGATAGGGATGTCTATTTCTCCTGATCTTAGATTCTACATTGCAGAACTTGAGACTCCTCATGAAGCATTAGAAAAACTCGCTAAAATTTTTGGGATTAAAAATGAAATTAGAGCCCATCAACTTGAAAATGAGTTGCTTACTTTGGATCCTAATAATTTTTCTTGCATTGAAGATTTCTTGTCCAAATTCAAGAACCTTAGATATCTCTTGGAAGGTGTTAAAGTTAAGAAAGAAGATGGTAACCTTATTTATTCCATCCTTACTAAGTTGGGACCAGCCTACTCTGTATTTGTTTCCACCTTTCATTCTACAAGGGAAGCTTTCATTTGTCAAGGAAAAGACTACAAGGCCCCTTCCTTTGACTCCTTTTGTGATTCCTTAATAAGAGAACAAGAAAAACTCTTACACCTTGGTCTTCTTAGTCTTGGAAACTCTTCCACGAAAGCGTTAGCCGCCCAGCAGCAACCAAATTCAAAGAATCCTAAGAAGTCATATCCTCAAAAGAATGGTCCCAAACCATCTCAGCCTCAAAATGAAAGATCATTTCAGCAAAATGATAAGACCAATAAAAACAAATGGAAGAAGACTGATAGACATTGTAACTTTTGCAATCGAGATGGCCACTTAGAATCTAAATGCTTTAAGAAGATGGAAGCCTTGGAAGCCGCAATGAAGAAACATAACATCCATGTGGAGCCTACTTCAACTTCAACTTCCGGAATGGCACTTTCTGCATGTCATTGTCAATCATCTCAGTCTAGTTATGCATTAAATGTATCTTCTTCTTCTTCTCATTCTCATGAGTGGCTCATTGATTCTAGAGCCTCTTGTCACATGGCCCAAAACCAAGCCATGTTTTCTTCTTTAAATGATTGTAACACCAAAAATATATATGTTGGTGATGATAGATCTCTTAATGTTGTAGGGACTGGAACTGTTCATCTAGACAATGGTCAGTTTAATGATGTATTATGTGTTCCAACCTTATCCTGCAACCTTCTATCTGTCTATCAGATAACTCATTCAGGTGAAGGTAAAATTGTTGAATTTTCACCTCATGATGTTGTAATCAAGGATCTAAAAGATCCTAAACAGATTCTAGCTACTGGTCTTGCTGATGATTCCAAAAGGTTGTATAAGTTTCACAACTTTGGGTCATCAAATCTTCCCTCAGTATTTGTTGCTCATAATGATGAAATGAGCAAACTTTGGCATGAGCGATTTGGTCACTTAAACTATCGCTCCCTTCAGCATCTATGTAAAGAAAATATGGTGACAGGTCTTCCTATGGTATCTTGCAGAGATGGTGTTTGTTCCGGATGTGTACTCGGAAAACATCATCGGGACAGTTTTGACAAACGTGCCTCTTGGCACGCCTCAGCCCCTTTACAGCTTGTGCATAGTGATTTATGTGGTCCTCTTCCTGTTGCTTCATTCTCTGGCTGCAAGTACTTCTTAACTTTCATTGATGATTTCTCCAGATGCACTTGGGTATACTTCTTAAAACTCAAGAGTGAAGTATTTAACACCTTTTTGGCCTTCAAAGCCTTTGTTGAAAAACAATCTGGACATCAAATTCTTAAGCTAAGAACTGATAATGGTGGAGAATATGTTAAAAACACATTCATCAACTTTTGCACCGAAAATGGAATTCAAATGCAACATACTGTTCCATACACTCCACAACAAAATGGTGTAGCTGAAAGGAAAAATCGCACCTTAAAGGAAATGGCTAATTGTATGCTACAATCTAAAGGACTCAGTCTTAGTTTTTGGGCCGAAGCAATTAATTGTGCAAATTATATAATCAATCGCACTCCTACTAAGGTTCTAGAGAATATCACTCCAGAAGAAGCTTGGAGTTCCATTAAACCAGATGTAAGTCACTTTCGTGTGTTTGGAAGTGAAGCATGGGCCCATATTCCAGATGAAAAGCATAAAGCTTTAGAACCTAAGAGTGAGAAATGTACTTTTTTTGGATATTCTAAAGATGTAAAAGGTTATAGACTTATTCCATTTAAGTCCAAAAATGTTATCATTAGAAGAGATGTAAAATTTGATGAAAATAAATCGGCCTGCGAGCCTAGTCCGGCGGATGTGCCACCTCTTTCTATCTCTTCTACTTTTGAAAACATTTCTTCTTCAGATGATGAAAGCGAGGATGATAATCCTCCCCCACCTTCTCAGGATCCTCAACTTCCAAGATGGGTCCGTGCTACTCGGGATGCAGCAGGTGATCTTGCCGGTGATCCTACAGATCAGCGACGTACACGTTCTTAGTTTGAAAGAGCCTCTTCTTTACTGGCTCAAGCTCCAGTAAATCATGATCCTGACACTTTTGCAGAAGCTTCAGGCCATCCACATTGGGAAGCAGCTATGAATGAAGAATATCATTCATTGAAGACAAATGATACATGGGATCTTGTTCCTCTACCAAAGGGACGCAAACTTGTTAGATGTAAATGGGTTTACAGAACCAAGTATGGACCAGATGGGAAAGTTGACAAACATAAAGCTCGTCTCGTTGCTAAGGGATTTTCACAGGTTGAAGGCATTGACTACACTGAAACCTTCTCCCCTGTTGCCAAAATGAACTCTATCCGCCTTGTTCTTTCCCTTGCTGCCTCTTTAAAATGGGAAGTCCATCAGATGGATGTTAAATCTGCCTTCTTGCATGGGGACTTGCAGGAAGAAATCTATATGGAACAACCCATTGGCTTCATACAAACAGACTCCAGCCTTGTTTGTCGACTTAAGAAATCCCTTTATGGCCTCAAGCAAGCTCCTCGGGCTTGGTATGCCAAAATGGATAGCTTTCTTTTAGAATCTGGCTTTTCTAGGTGTCATTCTGACAATACTGTCTACACCAAGAAAGTGGGCAACTCTCTTATCATCCTTGTTCTTTATGTTGATGATCTTATTCTTACTGGTAGTGATCCCAACCTTATAAACCATGTGAAGTCCAGCCTTAAAAAGAAATTTGAAATGACAGACTTAGGACACTTACACTATTTTCTCGGTCTTCAAGTCTTGCAATCCCAGGAGGGTATTTTCCTTTCCCAGTCCAAGTATGCTTGTGATATTCTTCGTCATTTTCACATGGAAGACTGTAAGCCAGCCCCTTCTCCCTTTCAGTCTGGAGTCAAACTTTCAGTCTCTTGTACTTCTCCTGAAGTTGATGCTACCTTATACCGTCAACTTGTCGGAAAACTCTTGTATTTAACCCATACTCATCCTGATCTTTCCTTTGCTGTTGGCCTTGTTGCTCGTTTTATGCAAAACCCCCGTGAAAGTCATTGGAAAGCAGCTAAAAGAATACTTCGTTATGTTCGAGGTACAGTACAGTTTGGGATTCATTACAGTGCCAAAGCAGCTCCTCTGTTAGTTGGTTTCACTGATTCTGACTGGGCTGGTGACCCTGATGATCGGAAGTCTACTGCTGGTTATGTCTTCACTCTTGGTTCAGGACCTATTACATGGGCTTGTAAGAAACAGGCTGCCATTTCTCTTTCGTCAGCAGAAGCAGAGTATCGTGGTGCCGTGGAAGCTAGTAAGGAAGCCTTGTGGCTTCGTCAGATCCTATCAGAGTTTGGCTTTGAGCAGCAGCATCCAACCACACTTTGGTGTGATAATCAAAGTGCCATTCAGCTATGCAAAGATCCAGTCCAGCATCAACGCAGCAAACACATTGAACTACACATGCACTTCATCAGAAAGCTCATTCATGACCATGTTCTTGAAGTGCAATATTGTCCAACAGATGATCAGGTTGCAGACATCTTCACAAAGGCTCTCACAGAGGCGAAGTTCACTAAACTTCGATATATGCTTGGAGTTCAGGAAGTTGTCACTAAGGGGGGATAGGCTCTAGTGCCTCCTTCCTTCTCCTATTGTGTCATATTTGTAAATCCTTCAATCCTATCCCAAGTTGTTCTTAAGGGGGGATGTTAGGATATTCCGACACATAGGATATAGTTAAGTTCAACTTGGTCTAGTTTAGAGTTAGGTATAGAGTTAGGTAAAGTGTGTTTCTTTACCGTTGTACATTTTGTAACTTACAATCCGACGGTCACGATATGTAGTGATCCGACGGTTCACTCTCACCTCGGTATTACCGACACTTGATCCGTGGCTTGACACCTGATTGGTCCATGAGTTCTATTTAAAGCGCATGGAGGGTCATTGTTCGGGTAATCCGTGCATGAGAGAAGCTTATGTAAATTTTCATTCTTTGATTAATAAATTGCCTGTAGTACCCACGTTGGGACAGGCCGTGGACTGTTTCCTTCCTTGCACTTTGAGGGTTTTAACCACGTCAAAAATACTGGTGTATTGATTTGAGATCTGGTTGTGAGCAGTGTCCTTTTGGTGTTCTTTCTGAGGAACTTACCCTGTAAATTCCTACACCTTGAAGAGTCCATTTGGTTCCATGATTTGTAAGCTTATTTACTCAATTGCATTAATGATCTATTGTACTTGAAGGTGAGGGGATGCATCGGATGTTATACAAGATTACAGGTGGGTCTCCATTTGGGGTTTGGTCTCCTTATATAGGGTCCAAGCCATTCAGAGGGTCATATTGGCACTTGTAGGGTGAAAATTGAGAGCCTTGGGCCTCCACCATAGCAGAGAGCATATTGCCACTTCATGGATCCACCAACATTGTACATTGATTGCTCGTGTTCCACTTTTTTGGATGAGGATGATGCACTTGGACCACCATGCCTAACTGGCTTCACACTTGCACCATACACTTGGCAGATGTTCCAGGGCCCAAATGAGGATGTGTCTCACCATGGGAGAAAAAGGGAGGGCTTATATCATCATTCTAGCCCTTACAGTTGGTATACTGGCATTATCGATCCACTTGGAGACCTATGAGGATGTCATTGTGCCCCCCATACCACTTGGGGACACCACATTTGATTTGCTTGGATATCAAGGGGCCAACCCCTTGGTCACTATGTTTGGGGCCTATTCTCTCATCTTGACACATTTTGGACTCCATTAGGCCTCTTCAAGGGCCCAATGAATCATTGTATTCACTACTTCGCCCTCTTGGGAGGCTTGTTTTGGTATTATGGAGCTATCGTGGTGGTCTTGTCACCAAGCCATGTCATTGCTGTACATTATTTTATTATTTGAGGCTCAAATAGGCTATTCGAACTCCCTTCTAGATTGTATAAATACATAAGAGGCTCACTCATTCCTCTCATCATCACTTGGATTCAATTAGTATCTCTTGTGATTTTCGCACTTGCTCTCTTAGACAAAATTTTTAGAGATTCTTGATGCACTATGATGTTTGGATTTTCGCTATTGTCTTTGGAGTTTCTTTCTATGCGAAGTTGATGAATGGATATACTCTCTCTTTCTCTTGTAAGTGAAATTTAATGCTATTCTTGTTATCTTACTTGTCTAATGCATGGTATTGCTATCATTATTCTTGTATGGGCTATAAATGATGTGAAATTCTTCTTGAAACCTTTAATAAGTGATTTAATGCATGCGTTTCTCGTAGAGGGAGTGGGTGAATGTTCCTAGAGGCACCTAATACGTCAAAAGCCTTGAAACTTCATCTCCTTTGCAAATTTGAAGTATAAATCCCTAATAACCGCGTTGCTGCACTTGGAAAAGCTAGCGAAGGTCAATTAGGGCTCCTTAGCATATGAAAATTCTCGATCTAGGTGTATCTTGACTCCATTAAATCCAAGAAGCAAGGCACTAATCCTCGCATCCCTTTGGTGGTCAAAATAACCCTTCTTTTCTTCACCTCTTCCAACATTAGGCCTAACCCTAGAAGGTCTATTAGGGCATCAAGCCAAATATTTTGCAGCCGTCAAAAACCCTTGTAGATCGGTCTAGAACTGCGTTGGGATCTCCTCAAAGGGTCCTTCAATTTTGAGCTCCATCCGACAGTGGAATCTCGAGATATCGCAAGCCCTAGCTCAAAGATCATTCCTCTCCCTAGGTTGCTTTGGGTTAGTATCCTCACTTGGATCATTGCATTTGAATTCCAAAAGAAAATTAGTCCTTTGATCCTATTCTCCTCGCTAACCAGGTTAAGCCCTTTAGTGTTGATCAACTTCATACCCTTGACCTAGTTTGGTCCACTTGGTTTCGTGGTGGTCCCACAATTTTATGACTGAAATTCCACAAGGATTGCATAGAAACCATTTCTCCTTTGGTATCCTTAACTCTATGATACCTCTTGTTAAGAGATATTCCCCAAACCTAGGCGTAGGTTTTCCCTCAACCCTTCCTAGAGAGCCAATCACCTTGCTTCCAAAGCAAGCAAACCAATTATTTAAGCCTCACTTGTGAATAGGCTTTAGGAATCACTCCTCATCCCATCATTGATCTATCCATCCTTCAGATTCCTCTCATACAAGGTATCCTCCCATCAGTGAAAGTCTGTAAAGAGCAGAGAGCTTTAGTTGAGGTGACAGTGGGCTATTGCTCCTTTGTTGCCCCTTTACCTAGTAGTTCCTCTATAGGACCCCCTCCTTGGACCCCTGCTAGTTTGAGCGGTAATAGGTACCATCAGCCTACAACCCTGGTATCAATACAAATACCATCCATGCCTTGACACCAAAACTATGGGATCCAGATATCTCAACAAGGGAAACATAAACGGAGGTCCACATGACCAAGATACCCTTCCACACTGGGATCTAGACATCATCAAGGCCAAACTATAACTAAGATCTCAACACCAACCAGGCCAACATGTCCTCCTGAGTACCATCTTATAGGTAGTTTATGGTACTCACCTCTCCCTCTTAACCAAATCAGAGATATCCAGTAATCCAAACATGCTTCAAACTTCTTAGGGAGAGATCAGCACATCAACTACTTGTTCATTCACCTAAACATATTGTAGCTTCATGGCCCTAATTATTTCCAATATACTGGTTCTTATTATCGATATGCTAGCACAATCTTTGAGGTCCTCAAGTATTTTGATGTTGCTTAGGTCATCTCCATATCCAAACAAATCTTGATAGAAGCATCCTTCTTCAATTTCTTTAGCAACACTAAACTCAGCTTTAGTACTTTCAAAACAATCGAATCTTATTCACATCACATCATCAATAGTGCCTTAGCTATTCTCCAATTCTTTTCCTTATCAATATTTTCCAAGATCATGTTCTTTCTCTTAATTATGGTGGATTTACACTTTTGTTCATCAAGCTCCCTCTTAACTTAAGGAGATCAACAACTTTATTCTTCCAGCTACACAAGCTTTTTCTTTTGCATCATCATATTATCGGAGAACTTCGACCTTCCAAAACCTCATTCCTTCATGTGACAATAAGGTCATCATTCAATTATTAACGTAAACTTCAAAGTCATCAGGGTTCTTGCAACTTCCTCTTTCCATCATGCTCATCATCATCATAAGGTCATCATTAAGTATGAGGTAGGCATACCTCTTTTTAACTATGTTCCTGCAAATCTCGACAACAAGTACAACCGAGCACACAAATACATATGTATAGGAGCATGAAATTAACTTTATCAATATAGGGTTAGCATGTTATCACAAAGAGAGCATCTAGGTTTATGAAAACTTAGATAATCAAATAATAGACCTAGATAGCAATCAACTAGGGCTACACTTTCATGCCCTAGATTCTTACAATAATCTTTGCTAGGGTTTTGTCACAAACCCTAGATACCATCATCAAAACTTTGATATTAAACATTAAATATACAACTAGACCAAGTTAGGGTTTCAACCATATAGAAACATATACACCTAAGGTTTCATTCCTAGGATCTTACATTAACTATTGTAAGGGTTTTGTCATAAACCCTAATTCATCAAACCCTAAGAAGCTAGGGTTTCATCATATGTTCTAGATATCATCGACAAACCCAAAAAGGCTAGGGTTTATATCATAAGCCCTAACAAACCCTAAAAATCAAAAGACTAGGGTTTTCACCGAAATGAACAAATAGCAAAAGATAGTTTTTACAAGGGTTGATTTAATATAAACACCCTAACAAAAAAAAAATTATGATTCTATACCAAAACCATAGATATGAGAGTAATATCATAAAGAAAATTTCAAAGACAAAATGATTGTACCTTATTTTATGATAAGGACTTGCTGCAAATCTTTTGATCTTAAACATACCTTGAGTTTCTCTCTTTACAAACCTTGAAGGGCTTTCTTTGTAACAAAGTTTCTAAAGTCTTTCTTTTGGAGGCTCCCTCTAAATCTAACCACAATCCTTTCTTCTTTAGAATATACTTGCAATCCTTCTTCCAAACAAAACACAAGGAAAGGATTATAATCAAGCATAAAAAATAAAGCCAAATATATATAGAGGGAATCAACAAAATAGCGAAGGAAATAAGGAATACTTATCTATTGTGAAAAGGTGGAAGATCCCTCTTGATCTTGCATCAATCTAGTTTTTTTTTGGGGGGGGTTTCATCTTATCAAAACAACTCAAGGATTTTTTTAACAAAACATATTAGATATATAAACCTTAGAAATCCAAAGAAAGAATGATCCCAGAGTTAAACATAAGAGAAACTTTACAAGGCCTAAAAACAATAGCCTATACTGTAAGCAAAGGATATACAAGGGATAATATCCCTAAAGACTTAATAGAATAAGTCTTTGACTTCAAAGTTCTCAGTTTTGGCGTTGTTTTGGTGGAATTTCATCAACTGCAATTGTAGCTTGGTCTCCTTCTCTCTTCTTTCTCATCCAATTTTCAGGACATTGGTTCTTATAGTGTCCCATCTTGTTATAATGGTGGCATCTTCATGATCCATCTCCATATGAGTTAGAGTGCCCAAGGATCTAACTTGATTACCAAGTCTATATTCATCATACTCTTCATAAGATCATCATATCTTACTTATTAAGTGCCTGCGACATTTACTGACAAGTACCACCAAACAAAATATACAAGTACGAAAGCATGAAGACAATTTCATTAATCTATGGAATCTTTAGAGGAAAATTTCCTAGGGTTTCCAAATCCAAACCCTAAGTTTCATGATGTTACCTTTTGAAACATCAACTCTAGGGTTTGAATCTCAAATCCAATTCTACCCTCACTAGGGATTGCTATTTCTCCCTACACTACCTACAAACCCTAGAGACCAAAAGCTAGGGTTTCTATGAGGGAACAAAATAGAATAGGGTTAGGTTTTTTGAATAGGGATCTCTAATTTAATATCCATCTAGGGTTTATAATCCTAGATATTCAAAAATATTCAAATATAAGACTACAAACCCTAGACTTAAAAACATATAGAAAAACCCTAATGCATATTTATATATAGACCTTTAAACAAAAACTTCACAAATGAATATGTTATGTTATATGTACCTTGTAGTAGCCTTACTTACCCTTTCTTGAAAGTGACTACTTCCCAAGTTATACTTCCTTTAGTTCTTCCTTCAAGATATTCTTAATAGGATCTTTGATTTTATCTTAGCTATTCGGATTCCTTGAAATGATGACAAATGATGCGTAAAGAGTGTTTTCTCGACACCTACACTTTCTTCATCCTTCTAGCTTAGGTTTTCGGTCTTTCAAGACTTCCTTCCTTCATTCAATATTTCTAGAGTCCAAAACTTCTTCTTCTTTCTCCTTAAATCCTTTCTTGAACCCTTAGTAAGTGATCTTCAAGCTGCCTTTTTCTTCTTCTACTTCACCTTAGCTCTAATACCATGTTGGAAAACTAGAAAGGCAGAAAATTTCTTATCTTCATAATTACTTGTGATTTTAGGTATCTTCTTTTAGTTCTTCTTCAATTTATTTATGCCTTCTTTTATCTTCTTATCATCAAGCAACTACAAAAATATAAACATGAAGATCAAGGACACAGTATGTAGGCTCTCAACTCGGGCAAAACCCCTCTCCCTAGGGGAAAATCCAAAAATTCTCCTCTTCCTTTAGAACCAAATCAAATGAGACAACCAAGACCCTTGACCAAGACAAAGACCTCCTCCAATCCACCAAGGCAACCTCCCAAGATAGTCCTTCCAATCAGCTTCTTTAATATGGCATCAACCAAAAATTTCAATCTTACTGTAGTCTTGCAACTTTGGCCCCCTCTTGCAACCTAGAAGCTCACTCGTGTGACTGCAAAAAAAAAAGAAGAGAATTTTTGGATTCTTCTTGCTTGACAAGTGTCTCCTTCTCCTTCTCTAAGATTATCCTTCTTCTTCTAGGTACTTCGCACTTCTTTTCTTCCTCTTGAAATCGCTGATTAAACTTGATGATTGAGTGAGAAAATGAGGTCAAGCTCCTTCTTATATATAGTGGTTGGATCATCCCTTTTTAGGTCGTCTTGGTGGAGGCACAAATTACATTTTTTTGACTCAATTACAAATTTCTTTCTTCATATACAAAGCCCAAGAAGGGTCTATTACATGATGACAAGGACTAAGACACATGATACAAACCCTAAAAGCACACAATGGGCGGTTTGACTTAGAAACAAAATAAACAAAGCATGAAACCTATCCTCATAAATAATTTTTCTTTTACAAATAATTTTTTTTTTCTTTCTTTTCACAAATACAATACAACACGAATCAAATACAATTATGAAGACTGATACTAGTTACATTTTTCAACAGAGACGTGCATGGGTTCACCTAGAGGTATAGTAGTAGCGATCAGAATCGAACCTATGTCACGCGAGTACGCGACTGGCCCAATTGTTGATTCTTCTGGATACAAATATAAAAAAGAAATAGTTTTAGGAACTTTTAAAATAATGAGATGGTTGAAAAGTGAGGCTTCATATTTTCATATTTACCTTACCAAATTATTGAGTCTCGATCACAACCCTTCCTCTATCAGTTTTCCCTTTTAAGGCTAGAGAATGAGGAGTTGTGGGTGACACTATCCCACACTCTTAGCCTTGGATTATCTGCAAGAAAAACTAACTCACTAAGAGGATGTATTCATTGGAGATGCTCCAATTAAAATAACAATGGTAGTGCTAATATGTAATATCCCCAATTTTGATTTTTCATTGGAGGGGATTAACGAAGTTTATTGGGGAGGTGCTAAGTATAGCACAATTTGTAATCTGGGCATTGGAGACATTTTTGGCGTACGGAACTTAGAAGAAATGGAAAATTGCAGCTCTAGTGGAATGTGGGGGCCACAAAAGAAGGAAATTCAACCCAATGGAGCAATTAACACTTCCTAGAGGAGAGAGAAAGAGAATGGGTGCGAACTAGTGGAGAGTGGGGGCCACCAAGGAGGAGAGGGCCAACAATTACAAATACAACATAGAGACTCTCATTTGGATACCTTTGGTCATTTTACAATTCAACAATAGTTCTCTTTATGAAAATTTCACAACTGAAATCCTCTTGCAGCAACTGGAATTTATTTTTCTAATTGTTAATTATTTTAACATTTATCTTCTAGAACAAATATCAAATAAATCACACTGCAACTTTCACAAATAAAATACTGTAGAAATAATAGCGCTGGAAAATGAGGAAATACTACCACACACATAAAATAAAAAAATTGACATCGTTATTTTTGGACAATTGTCCCCGGAAAAACCAATGCAAGAAAACCGGTGCAACAGTGAAATTCTAAGTACAATCTATGGATATCCGACTGGCAATCCAAACAGCAAGAAAATCTGGCCAAAATTATTTAAGGGAATTACCCTTCTTCCAAAAGCAACCCCGACGCAACTTTCCTTTAGAAACTCGTCCTCCTGGAACCCTCACGTTGGCCTCTACATAGTGCTTACGCTAGCCCTATGACGTCTGGCCTGAAGTTGCCTCTGATGAAGTCGCTCTGCTTGAATATGCTGAGGAAATCGCCTCTCTAGTACTCTAGAACCTCTGCCCGGCCTTTGGAACTGAAAACGATTTTCCTCCAACAAAATCGAATTGCTACTCTGAAGCAACTACGCAGTCTTCTATGCTGCCTCACTGGGAATAATTCGGCCTCCTTGCTGTTACCTCTCTGGATTTGGAAAACTTCCTCTCGATCACCATCTCTGCTTCGATCTCTGGCTGTTCGACAGCTAACTACTTCTCTCTGGAAATCGAGCTACCAAGGAAATCGAATTGTCGGTGTATTCTCCATCACCACATTGATCTCTTCTTATAATCCAATGTTGGAGCACCAACAACCCAAATTAAAACTTAATCAATGGATAGTATCATCTCTGGATTGATCCTTGCAAGTTTCTAGATGATTCTCACCTTATTTCAATTAATATTGATTAATTAACCATATTCCCTAAGTTTAGAGTTAGGAAATATTTAAAAATCGGTTAATAATATAATTGAGACACTTCTAGGCAGAATTTCCAGAAATGATTTCTGGGTTTTGGATATTTCATGTATTCTAGCCTCTCCACCAAATTTCGTGGCTAGAACACATCCGATGCTACAAAAACTAACACTCCCTCTTAGCGAGGAATGTGTTCTAGTGTTGCACACCCTGCCACAACACTCTGTCTCTGTATCATCTCCTATCACACTGCTCATGTATCGTTGTTGTTGCCCAATGATGGAACCTTTTAATAGAGCTCGTCTCAACTCCTCCTTCTACACATCGGCCCACATCATGTCCCACTTTGGTAGCCTATCTCTGCCCAATATGCTTTGGACAAAGACTTGCCAATCCTCTGAGACATTGTTGAGTGTCAATCGCACGAGCTCCATGGGTTGAGGTGTTGCCCCAACAACTCACAGCTGGTCTCGTACCTCCTGAATCTTGGTAAGGAAGGGATCTATGCCTTCCCCCATCAGCATTTGAATGCATCTCCGCTTCTCCTTAAGAAACATCTGTCGTTGCTAGGAAGGTCTTTGGTATAATGTGGAGAAAGCATCCCACATCTGTTTGGCAGTATCTTTGCCATCTATGTGTGAGACTATATAATCCCTCACTCCATCTAGGATCAACCGCTTCGCCCGCGCCATCTCCTTCTTGTATTCTTTCTACTGATCTGCATCCTAGGGAACTGCCACTACATTATCAATGTAGGCTTTTAGACCATATTCATCTAGAAGGAAGGACATCCTAGCCTTCCAAATGCCATAGTTGGAAGCTCCATCCAACCTATCCTAATCTCTAAGCCCTGCAGTGGCCAACTCTGGAAATGTTGAAAAATCCCTCTTTCTTTCTGCTTGGCTGCTGCTTTGCTACTTGCACTCCTTTTTGGAGCGAGAAGATTTGCTCACAACAACCGCCAATCTACAAGGAAAAATCAAACTTCTGAGACTCAAAGTTCCTTGACGAAAATTTTCCCTCTATGTGTGCTTTTCTCTTTTTCACCCAACACTGGTTTTGTTCTAGCGAACTGCTGCAAAACCCTCTGCATCCAGCCAAAAAGCCGCCCAACAAAAAATCTAAGCTGCTCCCTCTACCTCTCGAATCACTCGATCTGGAGAATCGAATTTTTCTGCCTCTCTGCTCAGAAAAATCGAAGTTCCTCAAGAAACTCGGCCTACCTAGCAAAGGACTGTGTTGCTCCTGGGAATTTCGGCCTGTTCTCTTGCTAAACAATGAAATTCCTTCTTTCACCTCTGAGCTCCCCAACTAATCAAGTGCGCTTTGAAACCATGTGAAAATTTCACAACTGAAATCGTGTTGCAGCAACTGGAATTTATTTTTCTAATTGTTAATTATTTTAACAATTTATCTGCTATGACAAATATCAAATAAATCACACTGCAACCTTCAGAAATAAAATATTGTGGAAATAATAGCACTAGAAACTGAGGAAATACTACCACACACATAAAATAAAATAAATTGACACCATTATTTTTGGACAAATGTCCCCGGAAAAACCCAATGAGGGAAACTCGGCGCAACAGCTAAGGGTTTTATTATTATGCAGTAGTGAAATTCTAAGTACAATCTATGGATGCCCAACTGGCAATCCAAACACAAAGAAAATCTGGTCAAAATTATTTAAGGGAATTACCCTTCTTCCACAAGCAACCCCAACACAACTTTCCTTTAGAAACTCATCCTCCTGGAACCCTCACATTGGCCTCTACGCAGTGCTTATGCTAGCCCTATGACGTCTGGCCTGAAAATGCCTCTGATGAAGTCGTTTTTCTTGTCTCTGCTGAGGAAATCACTTCTCTAGCACTTTGGAACCTCTGCCCGACCTTTGGAACTGAAAACAATTTTTCCTCCAGTTAAATCGAATTGCTCTTCTGAAGCAACCACGTTGCCTCACTGGGAATAATTCAGCCTCTTTGTTGCTACCTCTCCGGATCTAGAAAGCTTCCTTCAGATCACTGTCTCTACCTCGATCTCTAGCTCTTCGACAGTTGACTACTGCTCTCTGGAAATCGATTTGCCAAGGAAATCAAACTGTTGGTGTATTCTCCACCACCACATCGATCTCTTCTTATAATCCACTGTTGGAGCACCAACGACCAAGATTAAAACTTAATCAATGGCTAGGATCATCTCTTCGTTCCATGTGAGTTTCTAGATGATTCTCACCTTATCTCAATTATTAATTAACCTGTAATGTTCATTTTTCTGGTGTTCCTTATGGCATGGTTATGATGGACTTTCAGAGTTGGGGACAGACAAGTCACAGGTGCAGGTTGGTGTCATCAGTGTGCCCAGGGGCTTTTGGAGGGGTTTTGAAGAGTTTCTATGGGGTCCGATGACATTCACTAGGTATATTCCATCATTCGCACAGTTTGTCTTTCATTTTGGTGCATTCTGGCAACTTTCAAAAAACAGAGTTGTTATTGGGCCTAACTAAATTAATTACGCTTAAGGTGGAATTTCGGGAGGAATACTTGACAGAACACCTTAGTGTAATATCTCGTCAAAACCGGAACGAGAAGTTCTACAGGATGGGATGGTTAGATGTGAGTTTTAGTGACTTGAGGCGACATGGCGGCCAATTTACCCTTTTCCCGCATTAAAAAGAATATTTTAATTGAAATAAATGAGGGAAAAGTGATCCATGATTAAAATAATAATAAAATAGGGGTTTCTAGAGGGGTCCATCAAATCTATAAAAGAGGAGTCGTCTATTGGAGGACATCTTGGATTTGACATTTCCTCTGGTATGAGAGGTTGAGAACCCAGTTCTCTACTTCAGCGATAGCCTCACAGCGGAAACCCTTGAGTGTTGAGAGAGATTGGGTGAGTACCCATCTCCCCTTGGTGAATTCACCATGAATTCACAGGAGAGCTTAAAAGTGGCAGTTCAGTTCAATTTTGGAGGTCGGTGCAGCGCAACAGATTATCTTGGAGGCCAACTTTTCATCTCGGTTATTTTGGTTGTATATGCATGTAACCCCAGTTTATCCATTATAATAAGAATTGAGAATTTTCCTAGTCATTGTGTTATTGGATTGTATTGCTCTATTTGTTTTATTTTACATGGCAATATTATGTTAATAGATGTTTATTTTAGGGTGAAATTTTGGGTTGAGTAAATTTTGACATAATTAGCATAATACCTGTTTGGCATATTATAGTAGTATTAGAGTTTTGCATCTTGCCAGCCTGAGGGTTTATTACAGAGCAATCTTGGAGTAAATCAAGGGTTTCAGGAGAACTAGTTTTCAGAAAATTTCCAATGCCAAAGATAGATCAAAAATAGCTGAAGATTTCTTCTTGCAGGGCATATGAAATTATCTCTCATTTAAATATTCAACAATTTTGCTTCAAATTGCTGAAGCAATAATTGACCCTGAGATTGTCGCCTATGTATTAATTTTTTAAATAACATATAAAGGACCGCGTCCAATAGGGTGAGAGCCGCCATCAAATTACTAGTCAAAATCGCAATTTGAAAAGGAGCGAAGGAGGTTTAAGCCAGTATATTCGAAACATTAAGGGGTCGAGACTCTCTATTGGAGGAAGCCGTGGATTTTTTTTTTTGAAAGGGCCAAATCAAAATTTTATGATGGTGATGGTTTTATAAAGTTCATGGTTTAATTTTGATTACCGTCATTTGGCATAAGTGGGGCCATGGCTCATCATCATAAAGTAAATGGGAGTCATGAAAATCCTTTCAAGGCTGACTCTATAGTTGGGAAAATTAATTATATTAAGGGACAGACTGTTATCGTCGAAGTCGAGTTCTCCTGGGTGGCCTGGAGCCAAGGTCACATTTCGTGGATACGAGCCACCATCCCTGGACAATCTTTCCCATGGTCAAGCAAATCAGTGGGCCAATCCATATTTGTCTACACATGAGTATTGACACAGTAATCTCCGGTGCCAGAGGAAGTAAAAACCATTAAAATTCTGAGGTTTCTTTGATAATATGTTGCCCATTGATCACGTGGAAAGCTTGATTGAATGCAATGCAATTAATGTAAGGCGGAGAGGCAACCATTGTTATCGCCGGATCCACCTGTGCCTTTTAATGTTTGTGTATCGAGAATGATGCTTGTAAAATCCGATTGAAGTGACTTGTGTGCAAGAAGGACAACGTAACTTCTGGTGCATTTACACTCGAAAGCATGGGCCGAGAGCCTCACTTCAACCAGAACGAGACCGAAATTCTCAGATTGTTCCACAATCCAAATTGCACTTAAATCAATTTCCAAGAGGGCATATTTATCTCTGTTGGCCAAGTTAATTCTTCCAGAAGGCTGAATTTCCCTTAGAATTTCAAATTGCATTTTAGAAGCCAGGTTGGAGAAGCTATCTGTCTAAAGAGTTCATGGTTTGATTGGTTGCTTTTTTTTCAAGGGGTCGAGTTTCTCAGGAATAAGTCGACATTTATGAAGTTTGTTGTTAGCATTGAACTACACACCCAGCAGTTTAAGGAGACATTTAAGGAGCGATTTAGCAGAGAAGGACATGCTTTTGTGTTGGCAGCCTCTGTATGAAATACTACAATCATTAATCACCAATTCAAAGCTAGTGTATAATGCTAACTAGTGCGTGCGTACCTGAAAGGTGGAAAAATTAAGTGCCAAGCGTTGGCTCAATTGGTTGTAATCTGTGTTTCACATACTGTGCATGGAAGATCTCGTAAAGAGATTTGACTGCACTATGCATGGGTGCCTAGCATGCGCATGAAGTTACAGGTGTTACAATTAGGAGCTATGATCTAAAATTGTCTTTGCAAGGAGCATATAGTTGGGTTGGATCATGCATTAACAAGTTCTTTTCTTCAATTCTTAACTGAAATCAACATCAGTTTTGGGCGTGAACAAGTGCATGGGTCCCTATAGCCAAAGCTAGTGGTCGAAGTATTTTTGAAGAATCAAATCCAGAGGCTGAGTTTGGTTGTTGCAGGGTGACTACTCCTATTCGTTGTCATTGAATGTTGTTGGGCATGGGCTATATTGAGAGGTTGTAAGAGGAATGAGCCGGAAGCTGATATTTCCTACCCAGATAAATTATTATGCCCGGAACTACTTGCTGGAATACGTACAAGGTTCACTCTTTCCTGTATGCCAACTATACAAATGAAGTTGTTTTGTTGGGTGTTAGATGTTAATTTCTGGGTCTGATACGAATAATATAATATGTTGGGTTTGTCATTGAAGTCTGTTCAGTACATATTGAGTGTTGTATCCAGTGTTGCAGGGAACGTTCCCCGATCAAAACCCCAATCCGTGATTCGTATGGATGCGTGAGGGAAGCACCATACTAAGCGTGTTTTGGAAAAACCGAAACATGTTTCGGGCTGATAAACACTCTTCCTGGAAATTTCAGAAGCGTGTGACCAAAACGCGTTCGGTTTTTCCGAAACGCACTTTGTACGACGCTTCGACCATATGAAGTGTCACGCTTCGGAGTACGAAGCGTACAGATCACGAGCGATTCGGTATAGCGTCCTCCATTTCCACCGAGCGGCCAAAAAAACGTTGTTTTATTTTTTTTTATTTTTATTTTTTTATTTTTGGCATTTTGCTTTGTTGGGGGTGGGTCCACCTTGGGTTAGGGTGAGGAATGAAGGGATTTAACCCCCCATTCATCTCTCATTTTCTCACTTTGAGTTTATGAGTGCTTGGAGAAGAGAAGAGAGAAGAGGAGAAGAGAAAAGAAGAGAGGAGAGCTTGGAAGAGTGAAGGAAGAGGATCTAGGAGAAAGAGGGGGAGCTTGGAGGACTTCCATCTACAAGAGTTAAAGAAGTGCGTGCAAACCCCAAACTCCCTTATTTTTTTGACATTTTTTTTTGTATTTTTCTCCTCCCTCTCCTACTCTTTCCCATTGTTTCTACTTGCTCATTTAATTGCAAGTTGTCCACCACCTATATCCATATTCCAAGATGGTGTTCTTTTGGCTTCTATGTATCATTCCACTTTTGGTTTTAATGATGGCAAGGGGAAGTAGGAATAGAAGGGAAGAAACACAAGAGGATAGTGGTCCCAATATGAGTGACCCAATGTATGATGAGAAGGAAAGGTCTGAAGAGGAAGGGAATAAAGTTGAACCTGAAGGGGAAACTGAAACATTAGAGGGGAAAGCTGCATTAACACCCTTGTGGAACTATGTGACCAAACTTGAAGGGGAAAAGGGTGGTGGAAGCTACAAATTTTTGTGCCCTCATGGTTTTCATGGAGGAAAACCATTTAGTGGTTCATATACCCGTGTGAAGAGGCATCTTTGTGGGGTGATGGACAGTGATGATAAAAAAGGGTGCTGCGGGGATACAATTTGCCCAAACAATTCAGCTGAACAAAGAAGAAAATACATCCAAATAGAGGAGGTTGCACAACAAAAAAGAAAGAAACAAAAACTCATTCTGAATCAAGTGCAACCTCTAGATTTGGTAGCTTATCTCCTCATGGTACTTCTGGAAGCTCTAGAGGTAAAAAAAACAATAGGGGATTTCCTTAATGTTGCTGGGAGGGATGATGTGGATGGAAAGATAATCCGATTTCTTTGTGCTTGTGGTGTACCATTCAATGTGCTTCGCTCTCCTATTGGCATGAAATGGTAAAGGCCATCAATGAAGCCCCAAAAGGATACAGGTCCCCCAACTATGAGAAAGCTAGAACAATGTTATTAGAAAGAGAAAAAGCAAAGGTTCAAAGAGCTTTGACACGGTTTACAAATGAGTGGGTAGATTGTGGGGTATCCATTGTATCAGATGGGTGGACAAATATTAGAAACCAACATTTGATAAATGTTCTTGGTGTTTCTGCTAGTGGTGCAGTTTTTATTACATGTCATGACTCCTCCTCCATCAGTGCATTTTCCCAAAACATTGTAGATCTCCTATTGCAATCAATCAAAGATGTTGGTCCGAATAATGTGGTTCAAGTGATCACAGATAATGCAGCAAATTGTAAGGCAGCAGGAAAAATTATTGAGCGTACTCATTCACACATCTTTTGGTTTGGGTGCCTAGTTCACACATTGAACCTTTTGATGCATGATATTGTGAAGCATAAAGAATGTGGGTGGATTAATGATCTTTATAGGAGAGGGAAGCAACTCATTAAATTCATCACAAGGCATATAAGGGTAAACTACTTCTATGGCACTTATTCCAAGTTGCAGTTGCTTAAACTTGCAAAGACAAGATTTTCCAGTTATTACCTCACCTTTAGGCGGCTAGTGAAGGTGAGACAAGCTTTAACTAATATGGTGTGTGTTGAAACATGGGATCAAATTAACACTGATAGAGATGGTGCTAATGCAACCAAGGACACTATTCTTGACATGTAATTTTGGTCACAGGTTAAATATGTTTTGCAATTCACCAAACCAATTTATTACATGATCAAGTTTGGAGATTCAGATCGACCAATAATTGGGGAGGTGTATGAGCAAATGGATAGCATGTTGGGGTAGATTAAAGACATTGTAGAGCCTAGAGATATCACCTTATACAATTATATTTGTGCAGAGGTGGAAAACCGATGGGAAATGATAAATGTTCCATTGCATGCATTAGCGTATGTTTTGACACCTAAATACTATCATCCATCATGGCTTTCAACACCAGCACCTGGGGGGGGAAGCAAGAGAAAACCACACTAAGATCAAGAGGTTCACAAAACATATATGATTGCATTGAGTAAATTAGTCCCTGATGAGGAGGACGTTGCCATGGTACGGAGACAGTTGAGCAACTATACGCTTAACACTAGTCCATTTTGGAGCATGCATGAAGTTAGAGATCAAGAGACTTTTTCTTCTCTTGAGTGGTGAAACATCCATGGAGGGGCTACTCCACTTCTACAGACTTTGGCATTGCGAGTGCTATCATAGGTGGTAAACACTTTTTCTGCAGAGAGGTGTTGGAGCTCTTATTCTTTCATCCACAATGTTAAAAGGAGCAAGTTGAGTTTAGACAGGGAAGAGAGCTTGGTTTATGTTCATTACAACTTGCGATTGTTGTCCCATTACTATGATGATGCAAAGACTAATAAAGACCTTAAGATTTGGGACAGGAATCTAGAGGAGCCCAATTTGGAGGATGGAGTGTTGCGATTAGAGCAATTAGAGGATGCTCTTATCTAGGTATGTCCATTGTGGTATGAATTTTGCTTATAAAGCATTTCTCTAATTCATGTTTTTAATTTTTTTTGTTAAATAGTGTTTTTTTTTTGTATGAATTTTTTGAGCAATTCCAGGATGATGATGGTCGTGTTGAGATGCCACCCCATCTGGTCCCTTGGTTCCTAGGTTCCATGGTTCAACACCAACAACAGTGGGTTCGTCTTCATCAGTTTCACTGCGACAACTTCCATAGGCACCATCTTCTTCATTGCCACCACGTGGAGGGCCGCCGCCACGTTCTCTTCGTGGTGGAAGGAGGAGAGATTAGTGGATATATTCACAATTTACTACTTTTGTCATAGATTAATCATTAGACTTGTAGACTTGTGAATTTGAACCTTTTTGTCTTGGCGATGACCAAGTGACCTATTTTGTAAACATTATTATTTGAATTTTGGACATGACAAATGTTGACAGTTGCTCACTTGCTAGATAAATCATAATATGTTCTATGTTTAATGTTTTATAATATGCTTAAATGTTTTATGTTTTATAATATGCTTAAAAATTTGATGTATGTTTGTAATTGCTAAAATATAGATGGTTGATGTTCAAATAATTAATTATTGATGTACATACTAGTAACTACAATAGAATCATGGATGCTATATCTATCTTGATTTATGCAAAAATATGCATGTTTTCATGACAACTAATTTGGTATTTGGGATGTTTGTTTTGAGTATAAATGCAAAAAAATAATATATATATATATAGCAGACACTTCGCTTCCTAGATTTTTGGAAAATGACGCTTCCGCGTCCCCGCTTCCAAAAAACGTCCCCGTTTCGTCCCCGCTTCGTGCAACATTGATTGTATCAGCCTTCTGAAACTAACCTGCAGTTATCCTTTAAAACAATGTACCCATTTACTTTTAGGAAATCATTGACATAACACTGAACAGTGAGCATTAGTGTGTCATGAGCATTGAGAGTAAATGCCCTGTGAGGTCAGTACATGTCTTAATGCTCAAAGAATCTATAGTTTTTCTCTAACATTGCTTCCGTAGTCTTGGATATGTTGCTAGTAGAGTATACTATCTTTCCTGCTATACATAAAGACCAATATAATTGTCCAGCGACTGTTGAGTTGAGGGGTTTTGTATGTATCTTGTCACTGAGTGTTGTTGAGAGGGTGTCTTGAGAACATTATTTTTATATATTCCTTGTATGTTGATGCCTTGTTGCTACTGATGGAGTATTTGAAGAACCTCTTAAATCAACAAAACCATACGTCAATGCACTGCAATTTGGACCAAAGACCAAAACAAAACAGCAAACCTTTCTTGAGAGGGGTATATGACATTCTTCAAAAAGAACAACCAAGAGATATGAAGAAGGGACAGGAAATGGGGCACAAAATCTTTGCACTTGGGATAGAATTGAAACACATAAGGATCACAGTGAAAGCCCATTTCAAACTAGATGAATTGGATGCACTCATTTCTGAGATATTGATGTGGGCCCTTAAACCTGCCATGCTAGACTTAATACAGTCCAAATTTTTTGAGTACCCTTGTGAAGGGGTCACACTTCCAGTTTCTTCTTCCCTTAGTAGCATCATGATGTTGACCACCCCTATAGCTCCTTACAATGATGATGTTATGAAGAAAGTCTTGAAGCTGATGGTAGAAACCTTGCGAGACTTGGGTAACTCCGTGGGTCCTACAGTTGAGAAGAAGCTTTAGGTTTTGGAAATTATGGCCATGAGCAGGACTTATGAAATCATGTTTGATCTAGAGTGTGATGACTTGATCCTGCAAATGTTCCAATGCTTTTTCAGCATTAGGAGACATCATCCTGACTTAGTCAAAACACACATGTACTCCATCTTGTCATCATGTATGAGGGGCCATCATGCCATTTGTCAAGAGTTGCAGTCTCGATTGCTGTCCATTTGGAGGAAAGAACAGTTGGTCTCACCTGTTGCTTATGAACTAGCCGAAATGGTGGTTGAGCATAACATTGGGTTGTTCAGAAGACAGTTGACCAAGGAGGAGTTGCTCAGGTTTGGTGGATCATGCAGCAAGTATGAGTTGAGAAAGAAGGGTCTTTGCTTCATCTGCAAGGAACCTTGGGGACCTGACCACTCATGCTTGAGTGACCCCGAGGAGATAACAGAGGTAGAGCACGAGGAGATTCCTTCTGACTTTCAAGGTGAGGATTCTTCTTTGGACGAGTCCGTAGGTTCATATGAGGATGCCTCTAAGGAGCATGAGTCATATGGAGTTGTTGACAGCAGGCCAGATTTATATTCAGGTGTGTATGGTGAGAAGTCAGTGGACTCTATGGGAGACATTCAAGATGATGAATCACTAGTGATGATTCAACATGCGCTGCATATGGTGGTGCATGATTCAACTAAGGAGGATGATGTGCACAATATGCCTGATGATCCTCTTGGGGAGAGCTAGTTGGAGGATCATATTGAACCCGTGATGGAGGAGGATGAGCAGCCACCACTGGGGTCATTCATTGATGAGGAGTAGATAGATGTACAGACAGCTAGTAGGGTGGCAGTGTTTACAGACACTTTCCCTCAGGAGGTGCTAGAGTCTGAGAGGACAATTTTGCAGGAGATTGGTGGGTTGGAGGAGTGTGGAGTTTCCTATCAGAGGAGGAAAACGATAGTGCATCCATCTTTGGGTCTACCCATTGATGAGGTGAAAATAGATGTAGTGACATCCAGCAAAGCTGCAACATTTTCCGGTAGCATCCCTCTCCAGTAGTACATAGACAAGGCTTGCAGCGTAGGTTGCCTACTTTTTCCCATCATAGGGGGGCAGGATTTCTTGAACAATTTTTTTTGATTGATCAGGCAGAGCATCAGGGGTTGAGCAGGGACCAGTATCAGCCTAATAAATGTTTTCCTTACACAGGTGTCCATGTGTTGGATTGGCGAGAGATCATTAGTTGGTACTTTATTGATGGAGTATCATTTTTAGTCAGAAGCATTGAACTGCAGGAGCCCTTAGAGGTGAGGGATATTACATGCTTTAGTTGGCAACAGGATTTAGGCTGGCCACTCATCAATATTTCAGCACAACATCAGCATGGTGAGATTGACCTTGGTCTATGCCAAGAGTTGGATTGGAGAGAGGTGATGAGCTAGTACGCGGTGGATGGAGCAACAATCATAGTTGGAGTTATAGCACAACAAGGGCCATGGAGCCTGGATACTTGTTCTGGGTGGCATTGGGATCTAGAAGCATTCGTTGATGACAGGTTCAGTCAAATATTGGTCTAGGATCCGGGCATTGAGGGGTCCATTCATGGTGGGTTGACACAGAGGCAGAGCATCACCCAGTGGTTCATATGGGATCAGAGAATTGGGTCTCAGTTGTTTTGGGCCACTAGATTGGTCTACAAGTTTGGATTGCTTGAGGGAAAGCAATCTTGCAGTGGAAGGATTTGTAATGTTCCTTTTTCTAGTGTTCCTTATGACATGGTTAGGATGGACTTTTAGAGTTGGGGCAGACAAGTCAAAGGTGCAGGTTGGTGTCATCAATAGGCCTAGGGGCTTTTGGAGGGGTTTTGAGGAGATTCTATGGGGTTTGATAGCATTTGCTTGGTCTATTCCATCATCTGCATAGTTTTCCTTTCGTTCCGGTGCATTCCGACAACTTTCAAAAAACAGAGTTATTATTGGGCCTGACTAAATTAATTACACTTATGGTGGCATTTCAGGAGGAATACTTGACAGAATGTGGAAATTTCTAAGTTTTACACATTAGAAATCCCCACTGCATTATCTAGTTTATTATCTCCTACTTGTTCATTCCATTAACAAGTTATTTATATAAATACTAAAATAAACACAAATGCAGCCTTCACACATATACAGATCAGCAACTGAAATAACTGAAACAATCACACAAGGGACACTGTTATTTTTGGACAATTGTCCCCGGAAAAACCCAATGCGAGAAAATCGGTGCAGCATATATGAGGGTTTTATTATTATGCAGTTTTCTGAATACAACTAGGGTGCCAGAAATGACTCACCTTTCAAAGATTTTCCTTGGCAGAAGTACCTCTCATCGGAGACAGATCTTCTAGCGGATCAGCAATCGGATGATTAATCCCACAGTAACTTCGACAATTCCTTAGCTAGACAACGAAAGTTGCTCCAAGCTTCTCTCTGGAACTGCATCACCCTCTACGACTCTACGTCTGTCTCTCAGCTCCTAGTTTGCCCCATGAAAATTCCTCAGCGCTGCCTCTTCAGCTCAGCATCAACTCTGCTAGCCTTTGTGCAGCCTCTGCTGCCTCAGCGTCAACCTCTTGGCCTTCTACATCAACCTTTCTAGGCTCTGCGCTATCTCTCTGACACTTTCTCTACCTCTCTAATATGTATTCTCGTTCTTCTGCCGAACTGCCCCTCACTGCACTAGATCACTAACTCGATTTCTCAACAAACCCTACCCCAGAAAATCGAATTCTTGATCAACTTGGTGTCTTGGTGTGTCTCCAACTAACCCTCAAGCCTCCTCTTATACTTTTCTTGTTGACGATTCAACGACAAAGATTAAGTCCCTAATCAAGGACTAAGATTAGATCTGGCTTGATCCTCGTTATTTAGAACTTTCTCACCCATATTATATTAATACACATTAATATTTTAATTTTCTTCAGTTTAGACTTAGGAACTCATTAAAAATATAAATTATTTTAATATCTCTTCATCTGGGTGGAATTTCTCCAAACGATATCTGGGTCTTGGAGATTTCATGCGCCTTAGCTTCTCTACCAATTTTCATGGCTAGAGCACATCCGAAGCTACCAAAAATCAACACTCCCTCTTAGTGAGGAATGTGCTCTAGTAATGCTTCACCACAGAAATATCACATTGATCCTCCACATCGGTACCTGTGCTGATGCTTGGCCTGCTGCCTCACATCCTCTACACTGCTTCTTCCTGTACTGCTGCCCATGACACTGCCACTGCCACTGCTACATTTGTACTGCAGCTCCCTCTCAACATGCTGCATCATGCTACCCATGGCACTGCCACTGTTAACTGTTGCACTACAACTCAATTACCGATAAGTAAGTAATTGACTTCTCCCAAACACCGACATCCTGGTCAGTCTGGAAGCCTCATGATGTTGAAGCTACCCCTGCTGCTATCAAGTGCTCCCTCTGCTGCCACTGCACTGTTGCAAACACCTCTGTGCCTCTCGCACTGCTGCAACTTCTGTTGCGTTGCTATAGACTTCTGCACATTAGCCTTGCCTTGTCACTCCACCACACCTTGCTCCACCCGACACTTGTCATCATGCTATTGTCGTTAAGGGCTCCCGTAGCCGGATGTGATCCAAGAGTTTAGCGACCTCAAGGATCCTACCCCTAGTATGTAGTCCTCCTGACTACAACTCAATGTCTCCCCACCTCTTCTCTAGAGGTGCATGAGAACTCATGGCACAATCGTCATAAGTCTCGACATCTTTCTCCGCCTTAGGTGGAGCTACTTTCGAATCGGAAGCTTCTCCCTTGCCTTTCTTCTTGGGACACTAGGATGCATAATGACCCAGCTCCCCACAACTGAAGCACTTGACCTTGGAGATATCCTTCTTCTTCCTTTTCCCTTGTTGTCTCGCAAATGCTAGAGCCTCATCCTCCTCTTTCTTGATTCGACCTCCCTTGCCACTAGTCCCCGCCTTGGTCATCCTCCTGATTTCTTCTTGGCGAAGAGCTGCCCACATCTCCTCCTAACTAGGAAGAGTAGCCCTGCCAAAAATACTTTGGACAAATATCTCCAACTCCTTGGAGATTGCGTTCAAGGCAGTCATGACCATAAACTCTAGATTCGGTGTAGACCCCATGGAAGAAAGCTGGTTGTGAATCTCCTGCAACCTGAGAAGGAATGGATCTATCTACTCCCCCTTATGCATCTAATATGACCGCAGCTAATTTTCCAATAGCATCTTCCGCTGCACGGAAGAGCCCTGGTATAAGGTGGTCAGGATGTCCCACATCTCCTTTGTTGTATTCTTCTCAACAATATGTGGTATGACATGATCTTTGACCATGTATATGACCATGCACTCCGCTCTTGCCATTGCATCCTCATACTTCTCATTCTTAGCTGTGTCAACTGGGAGAGCCATGGTTTTCAAGGCATAGTCCTTGATGCAAAGTCGATCCAGGATTGCCAGGATCTTGACCTTCCAGATGACAAAGTTGGAAGCCCTGTCCAATTTGTCTAGGTCCCTTAGTCCGTTCACTTCCATTTCAACTCCTTTTCTGGATTCCCTTTGAGTCTCGACTCCCCTCCTGGAAATCTCCCTCTAAGTCCTAATTTCCCTTCTGGAAATCCTTTGGCCAACTATCGAACTGCTCCTCTCCAATCCTCCTTGCAACTGCAACTTGGATCTTGATTCCTTGGCTAGAAATCCATCGAAGTAGTGACTCCCTCTACCTTGGTCCCACCTCCTTAGACATTGTTTTGCTTTCACAGAAACAGCGTCGCACTAGCTCCTCAAATCACAATCTACCTACGTTCCCCAAGCTTCAGCAACCAAAGAAACTGAGCCTTTCAGGCTTTGCACAATCCCGACAAGGCTAAATCTTCTCCTCCTGGCCACAACGTCAATCCTTCTTGGCTGAGAAAGATGATCGAGCAATGCGTAGGTCTGATTTGCCCCTCTCTGCCTCTGCGCTAACCCTCCTCCTGACTCGAAATGATGACGCAAGCTCTGCGTCACTTCCTCTCTTGTTGCTTCTGCTTTGGAACAGCGTTGTCTCTCGGGACCGCTGCTTCTGCTACAAATTCTTTAGATTTCTCCTGTGATCTGCAATGCTCTGATACCATGTGGAAATTTCTAAGTCTGACGCATTAGAAATCCCTACTAAATTATCTAGTTTATTATGTCCTACTTGTTCATTCCATTAACAAGTTATTTATATAAATACCGAAATAAACATAAATGCGGCCTTCACACATATACAAATCAACAACTGAAATAACTGATACAATCACACAAGGGACATCGTTATTTTTGGACAATCGTCCCCGGGAAAACCCAATGCGGGAAAACCGGTGCAGCAGATATGAGGGTTTTATTATTATGCAATTTTTTGAATACAACTAGGGTGCCAGAAATGGCTCACCTTTCAGAGATTTTCCTTGGCAGAAATACCTCTCCTCGGAGACAGATATTCTAGCTGATCAACAACTGGATGATTGATCCCACAGTAACTTCGACAGTTCCTTAGCTGGACTGCGAAAGCTGCTCCAAGCTTCTCTCTAGAACTACGTCACCCTTTATGGCCCTGCATCTGCCTCTCAGCTCCTAGTCTGGCCCACAAAAATTCCTCAGCGCTACCTCTTCAGCCCAGCGTCGGCTCTGCTAGCCTCTGCGTCAACCTCTCGGCCTTCTACATCAGCCTCTTGACCCTCTATGTCTTTTGCGCTGGCCTCCTCAGCCTATGCGTCAGCCTTCCTAGGCTCTGCACTGTCTCTCTGACACTTTCTCTGCCTCTCTGATATGTATTCTCGCCATTCTGCCGAACTGCCCCTCGCTGCAACAGATCACTAACTCGATTTCTCAGCAAACCCTGCCCCAAAAAATCGAATTGTTGATCAACTTGGTGTCTTGGTGTGTCTCTAACTGACCCTCAAGCCTCCTCTTATACTTGACCTATTGACGATTCAACGGTCGATATTAAGTCCCTAATCAACAGCTAAGATTAGATTTGGCTTGATCCTCGTTATTTAAAACTTTCTCACCCATATTATATTAATATACATTAATATTTAATTTTCCTAAGTTTAGACTTAGGAACTCATTAAAAATATTAATTATTTTAATATCTTTTCATCCGGGTGGAATTTCTCCAAACGATTTTTGGGTCTTGGAGATCTCATGTGCCATAGCCTCTCCACCAATTTTCATGGCTAGAGCACATCCTATGCTACCAAAAATCAACACAGAACACCTTAGTGTAATAGCTCGTCAAAACTGGAACGAGAAGATCTATAGGATGGGATGGTTAGATGTAGTTTTCAGTGACCTGAAGAGACATTGTGGCCAATTTACCCTTTTCCCGCATTAAAAACAATATTTTAATTGAAATAAAAGTGGGAAAATTGCTCCATGATTAAAATAATAATAAATTAGGAGGTTCTAGAGGGGTCCATCAGATCTATAAAAGAGGAGGCCATTAGAGGACATCTTGGATTTGACATTTCTTCTGGTATGAGAGGTTGAGAACCCGATTCTCTACTTCAGCAATAGCCCCAGGACGGAAACCCTCAGGTGATTGAGAGAGATTGGGCGAGCGTCCATCTCCCCTTGGTGAATTCATCTTGAATTCACAGGAGAGCTTAACAGTGGCAGTTTAGTTTAGTTTTGAAGGCCAATGCAGTGCAGCAGACTATCTTAGAGGCCAGCATTTCATCTCAACTATTTTGGTTGTATATGCATGTAACCCCAGTTTATGCATTATAATAAAAGCTGAGAATTTTTCTGTTCATTGTGTTATTGGATTATAGTGCTCTATTTGTTTTATTTTACATGGCAATACTCTGCAAATAGAATGTTGATTTTACGATGAAATTTTGGGTTGAGTAAATTTTGGCATAATTAGCATAATATCCTGTTTCGGACATTACATAACCATATTACCTAAGTTTAGACTTAGGAAATATTTAAAAATCGGTTAATAATCTACTTGAAACACTTCTAGGTGGAATTTCCATAAATGATTTCTGGGTTTTGGAGATCTCATGTATTCTAGCCTCTCCACCAAATTTCGTGGCTAGAACACATGTGATGCTACAAAAACTAACACTCTTGAGCTACTTAGCCAAGACAACCCAAGTTGTTTAGCACAAGGAATTTCCAAGCATGAATTCCACCCTTATTTCGAAGAACTTCGAGTGTCTCCCTATTGAGGCAATTTGAGGAGCTCAATTCATGGCTTCCATTGGACATAATTGTAGGAGTTTACTTAGTAATGCACATTTCTTGGGCACATAGGTATTCTCATGGAGCACACTGTGGGAGCAAGCATGGGTTAGAGGCTCCGGGATTTTGCAAGGAATTTTCTTATTGTTAGACTAGAGTTTGGACAATGATTCACCCGAGTGGATTGGAGGCTATTACCTGGCTCGATTTTTCTATCTTTTGGCAAGGGTGCCGCAACTATTTAACCAAGTGTTGGGCAAGGGTTTAGAGAAGTGGAGTCGGGAGAGATAAGCATTGAAGATAGGAGGTATTTCTTGTGAGAATTTTGAATCTACACATCAGAAATCCTACTGCAATCACTAGTTTATCATCTTCTACTTGTTCTTTACATTCAACAAGTTATTTAAATATTTAAACAATGATGAAAACACTATTGCGGCCTACACATACATACAGATGATGAATTGAAATAAACTGAGACAATCACACAAGGGACACCATTATTTTTGGACAATCGTCCCCGGAAAAACCCAATTCGAGAAAACTGGTGCAGCATATAGAGGGTTTGTATAATTAAGCAGATTTCTAAATACAACTAGGGTGCCAAATCCGGCTCACCCAACAGAGAATAAACCTGGCAGAAGTACCTCTATCCGAAGACAGATATTTTGGCAATTCCAACAACTAGATGATCAAACCCCACGGATGACAATTGTTGTTCCCAGTGCTAGGCAACGATGGTTGCTCCAAGATCTGTGTTGGAACTGCGTCACCTCCTCTAGGAGTTGTGTCACCCTCCTAGCGAGCCTCCCTTGCTCATAAGTCGATATTCTGAATTGTTGCTCTTTGTGCCCCATAGAAAAACCCCAGCGCTGCCTCTAAAGAACTGCGTCAGCCCCTCTAGCTTCTACGCCACCCTCTCTGGAGCTACAGTGTCTCTCCTGCTACTGCTCTGCTTCTCTGCTATGTATCTTCGGCCTTGGACTGAAGTCCCTTTGCCGAACTGCCCCTGTCACTGCAACTCAAATCACTTAGCTCGACTTTCTCAACAAACCACGCCCCAAAAAAATTGAACTCTTTGATCTCTTGCTGTATCTCCAACTGACCCTCAAGTCTCCTCTTATACTTTTCCTATTGATGAATCAATGGTCGAGATTAAGCCCATAATCAATGACTAAGATTAAAACAGACTTGATCCTCGTCACTTAGAAGTTTATCACCCATATTTTTATTAATACCCATTAATATTTTTATTTTCCTAAGTTTAGACTTAGGAACCCATTAAAAATATTAATTAATTTAATAACTCCTCATCCGGGTGGAATTTCTCCAAACGATTTCTGGGTTCTGGAGATCTCATGTATTCTAGCCCCTCCATCAAATTTCGGAGCTAGAGCACATCCAATGCTACCCAAAATCAACACTCCCTCTTAGCGAGGAATGTGCTCTAGCAACACTTCTCAATAGAAGTAATACACTGATCCACTGCATCGGTCCTCTGTGTTGTTGATGCTTGGCCTGATACCCTTCATCCACTACACTATCGCTTCTTGTACTGCTGCCCATGACTCTGCCACTGCCACTACTACATCTGTACTGCAGCTCCCTCTCAAAATGTTGCATCATGCCACTACTAACTGCTGCACTACAACTCAGTTACTGAGAAGTAACTAAAACTTCACCCAAAAACTAACATGCTGGTCAGTCTGGATGCCTCGTGATGCTAAAGCTACTTTTGCTGCTAATCTGTGTTGACCCTCTATTGCTACTACACTGCTGCAAACTGCTTTGTGCCTCTCGCACTGCTACAACATCCACTGCACTGCCTCAGACTTTGGCAATCTAGCTCTGCCACTGTCGCTCCATCACACCTTGCTCCAACTGACACCCATCATTTTGCTACTATTGTTAAGGGCTCCTGTAGCCGTATGTGATCCAAGAGTTTGGGCACCTCAAGGATCCTGCCCCCCATGTAGTCCTCTCGACTACAACTCTATGTCACCCCAAGTATTCTCTAGAGGCGCATGAGCTCTCATGGCACAATCATCATTCTCGCCTTCCTTGTCAACTTTCGCTGGGGTAGCCTTTGAGTCAGAATCCTCCCCATTGCCCTTCTTTTAGGGGCACTGAGTTGCATAATGTCTCAATGCCCTATAGTTGAAGAATCTGACCTTGGTTATGTCCTTCTTCTTTCTCTTCTGCTGCCCTTGTTGTCCCGATGATGCGAGAGTTGCATCCTCCTCCTCCTTCTTGACCTGGGCTCCCTTGTCGCTACTTCCTGTCTTGGTCATCCTCCTGAGCTCTTCTTGTCGAAGAGCTGCCCACATCTCCTCCCAACTGGGGAGAGTCACTTTGCCCAAGATAGTTTGGACAAAAGTCTCCCAGTCCTCGGTGACTGCATTTAGGGCAGTCCTAACCATCAACTCAAGATCTGGTGGACACCCCACGGAAGTCAACTGGTCATGAATCCCTTGCAACTTGAAAAGGAAGGGATTGATCTCTTCTCCCTTCTGCATCTGGTACTGTTTCAGCTGATTTTCTAATAGCATCTTCCATTGAACGGAAAAGCCCCGGTACAAGGTGGTCAGCGCCTCCCACATCTCCCTTGTTGTGTTCTTCTCAGTAATGTGTGGTACTACATGACCTTTGACCCCGTCTAGGATCACGCACTTGGCCTTAGCCTGGGCCTCATCATACTTCTTAAACGGATCAGAGTCGACTGACACAACAACTACATTCAAGGCATAGTCCTTGATGCGATGTTTGTTTAGGATTGCCAAGATCCTGGCCTTCCAGATGACAAAATTGGATGCTCCATCCAATCTGTCCTGATCCCTCAACCCATTCACTACCATCTCTGCTAAAAAATAGGACTGGTTCTCTTCTCCCTCTCCTGCTGTCAATCTAGCAAGACTTGGATCTGGATTTCTTTGGCGCAAGAAACCCTCTAAGGAACAAGCTCCTCTAGACTCCCTCTGAGTCCTGATTTCCTTCACGGAAATCCTCCTGCCAACTGTCGAATCACTTCCTCTCCAATCCTCCTTTGCTGCTGCAACCTAGATCTAGATTTCTTTGGCTAGAAATTTGTCAAGGCAGTGACTCCCTCTACCTCGGCTTTGTCTCCACAGACACTGTTTTGCACCTATAGAAACAGCGTCCCACTAGCTGCTCAAATCGAATTTGCTTTGCTCCTCCAGCTCCGACAACTGACTGATTCGAACCTTTCAAGCTCTGCGCTGGCCCCGAGAGCTGACACAGTCACTGCGTGGGCTCCTCTCTCGCTCTGCGTCACCCACTGCAGGCTCGAAATGCTAACACAGGCACTGCGTGAGCCTCACTCCTTTGGCTCTGCGTCACTCCTACAACTGCTCTTCTGCCTTTGAAACATCGTTGTCACTCGGGACAGCTGCTTCTCTGCAACAAATTCTTTGGATCTCTAGGTTGGTGTCTTTAGTCTCCTATGATCTGCAATGCTCTGATACCATGTGAGAATTTCTGAATCTACACATCAGAAATCCTACTGCAATCACTAGTTTATCATCTCCTACTTGTTATTTACATTCAGTAAGTTATTTAAATATTTAAACAGCGATGAAAACACTATTGCAGCCTACACATACATACATATCATGAACTGAAATAAACTGAGACAATCACACAAGGGACACTGTTATTTTTCGACAATCGTCCTTGGAAAACCAACGCAACATATAGAGGGTTTGTATTATTACGCAGATTCCTGAATACAACTAGGGTGCCAAATCTGGCTCACCCAACAGAGAATAAACATGGCAGAAGTACCTCTATCCAGAGACAGATATCTTGGCAATTCCAACAACTGGATGATCAAACCCCACAGATGAAAATTATTGTTCCCAGTGCTGGGCAGCGATGGCTGCTACAAGTTCTGCGCCGGAACTGCATCACTTCCTCTAGGAGTTGCGTCACCCTCCTAGTGAGCCTCCCTTGCTCAGAAGTTGATATGTTGAACTGCTACTCTCTCTGCCCCACAGAAAAACCCTAGCGCTGCCTCTAAGGAACTGCGTCAGCCCCTCTAGCTTCTGTGTCACCCTCTCTGGAGATGTGTTGTCTCTCCTGTTGCTACTCTGCCTCTCTGCTATGTATCATCGGCCTTGGATTGAAGTCCCTCTACCGAACTACCCCTCTCACTGCAACTCAAATCACTTAGCTCGACTTTCTCAGCAAACCACGCCCCAGAAAAATCGAACTCTTTGATCTTTTGGTGTATCTCCATCTAACCCTCAAGCCTCCTCTTGTACTTTTACTGTTGATGAATCAACAGCCGAGATTAAGTCTGTAATCAACGGCTAAGATTAAAACAAACTTGATCCTCATCACTTAGAAGTTTCTCACCCATATTCTTATTAATACCCATTAATACTTTTATTTTCCTAAGTTTAGATTTAGGAACCCATTAAAAATATTAATTATTTTAATAACTCCTCATCCGGGTGAAATTTCTCCAACGAATTTATGGGTTCTGGAGATCTCATGTATTCTAACCCCTCCACCAAATTTCGGAGCTAGAGCACATCTGATTCTACCCAAAATAAGCATTTCTCAGTGGAGAATTTAGTCAGAGCTGGGAGAAATTTCCCGTGGTAGATTTGGGCATAATTTAGTTGTATCAAAACCGTGGAGTGTTTTCTAGCCAGATTGGGCAATTCGCACTTGTTGGGGGTCACTAGGGGTTAGTGGATTCATCCTAAACCCTTTCTGGGATTTTGTGGGTTTATTCAGAGGAGACCGAGGTTAATTTTACAGAATTTTCCAGACAAAATTTGGGCTAGAAACCCACATTCTTATAGCAGGGCATATTACTAGTTAGCTGGGGAGTTCGCATCACTTTGTGGGTTCAATTTTCTCTTGGAATTGGGCCAAACCCTTTCTAGATATGATGAGTGGAGCTTGTGGCTGCAATTTCAGAGCATTCATAGCATTATTTTGAGGAGAACGTCCATTTCCACTTGGCGATTTGTAGCGTATTTTCTAGGTGGTGGGCATTACCAGTTTGGAGTCATTTCAGTAGTTGGATCAATGAGATTTTACTTGGGGTTTTCCTAGCTTGCATAGCAAGCCCAGGTTATACCATTCCTTACCATTTATGTAATCGGATTTCTATATTAATAAACTGGCTCAGTTTCTTGTGTATTTTGATGTGCATGCTTGGAGTTTTTTTATCGTTGTTGCTCACTTTTTCATGTCTCTGTTATTTGTTGTGAATTTCAATTTGGGATATTAGAGTGGTATACGACCATGATCTTGGCCAACTGTGGGCTAGCCAACAAGATCATGGAAAATTTGGGCATTTATGCACAGTGACAAGTGAAACCATAGACAAACCCATGGCTCAAGGAAGACTAAGTATGCAAAATTATGGGCTGGAATCCGTTGGAACAATGAGAGGTTGGCCCAGTTGAGGAAGGTGATTGATCATATCCATCCTCATTGTTACAACAGAGACACTAGAGATGTGCAGGTCATGGGGTGACAACCATTTACACCATGTGGGGAAAGTCGACAAAATCAGGGCATCAGACCACCTCTCAAAAGGAGTGGATACGATAGGAAAATTTAGAGGGTGAGACCAAGAGGTGCCTCTGCTAGTGGAGACCTGGCTTTAGATATCAAGAGCCTAAGGAGGATGTTGAGCATGAGGCAGAGGACACACAGGATTATGAGCATGTAGATCTACCTAGTGTGACATAAGAGTCACCATTGTTGGAGATCCCTTCGACAGCTCCTGCTGACACCTTGGTAGGGATGGTAGAGCATACCAGTGCGACCATCTATGTGATATTTTTAACTATTTCAGCAACTAGAAATTATTATTCTAACTTTAAATTAATTAGCAGTTTATTTGCTATGTCAAAAAACGAATAATTCATAGCTAATGTTTTCACCAAAATAAAATATTGCAGAAGATAAACTAGAAACTGAGAAAATACAAGCACATGCACACAAAATTATAACACCATTATTTTTGGAGAACAGTCCCCGTAAAAACCCAACTTGGGAAAATTGGTGTAGCAACTGAGTGTTTTTATTATTAAGCAACAATGAGAAAATTCTGAGTACAATAATTGTCGTGAAACTAGCAAATCTATCCAAGAGAAATGCTGGAAAAAATTTACTGTGGGATTTTACCCTCTCTTCAAGTAATCCCAGCACTGTATGGCCTTTGAAAGGCTAGCCATCCAAACCGGTATGCACAGGCTCTGCGTCATCACAGTGCTACCATCCAACCGCACTGCCTAAAACAGCTGCCAATCTAGTCGTCCTTCCTGCTGCTGACTCGGAAAAAAGCCTATCCAACCATTTGGAAAATCTTCCTGGCCTCTGGAACTGAAAACGTCCTCCCCTTCAGTTAAATCGAACTGCTAACTTGAGGCTCTGTGTTGCCTCTACATAGCCTCCTGGAGAAAATTTTCAGCCTTCTCTTTTTTACTCTCCGGAATTGGAAAACTTCCTCCGATCTCACTGTCTCTGCCCCTCTCTGGCTCGAAATCTTTCGGAATAATGTTGCTACTCTCTAGAAATTCGAACTGCCTAAGGTAATCGACCTCAAGTGTGTTCCTCCATCTACCCATCAACTTCTTCTTATAATCTCACTCTGGGACTCCAACAACCAAGATTAAAACTTAATCAATGATTGAGATTATTTCCTAGTCAATTCATGTGAGTTTCGAGAAAAATATCACCTTCCTCAATTAATTCCTGTTAATTAATCATTTTCCCTAAGTTAGACTTAGAAAAAATTTAAACACTCATTAATTAACTTAATTAAGGCAATTCTAGGTGAATTTTCCTGAAACCTTTACTGGGTTTTGGAGTCCTAGCATTTCTTAGCCTCTCTAACAACTGTCGAGACTAGAACACCATTTGATGCTACAAAAACTAACAATTTGTTGATGTGGTATCCACTGATGAGGTGTCCAAGGCCGTGTTTGAGTTGTCAGGTGATAGTAGCCCACAAATGATTGATGAGGTGTCAGGAGGCATATCCATTGATGAGGTGCTGATAGGCACAGAGGTACCCAGAGTTGTGCTAGATTTTACAGATGTTAGCCGCCCACAACAATTTCATCAGCTCCAGGCCGACCTCCTAGCATTAAAAAATAAGGCCATGATAGTCCGAGAGTCCATTCTGCAGCAGAACGAGGAGCTGGATGGCATGAGAGCAGTTTGTGCTGAGTCAGCGGCCAAGTTGACTCGCGTTGGGTAATGGTTGGATTCCCTAATGGTACATCTAGAGGAGTACAAATTGGAGCGGTGGTGCAACCCTCTTCAGGCATACATAGGTGGAGTTGGTCACATTGTTAGGTTACCTTTGCACATTGAAGAGAGAGAGGTAGAGTTACCTAGAAATATCACATGTGTTGATGAGGATTGTGAGATGAGGCAACATGAGTTGCGCAGGGCACAATGTTCCCAGGTGGGAATTGTTCCATGTATGGGAGTTCATGCATTCGATTCCTCTCTGAGGGTTGGATGGCAAGAGATATTGAGTTGGTATCCGGTGGAGTCGACTAAGTGCTTGGGTATATCCATGTCTAGGAGTATAGTCTACCAGGGGCCATGGGTTACTAGAGGAATCTAAGGACTAGAGTCTAGACTGTTTTTGGGATCCAGGTGGGATTCCCCACCACAGCATGGGCTTGGTTGATGAGGGTATTAGCGGTGTGATAGATCCACTGACTGAGAGTCCACACACTTTTAGATCGCCAACACCTTTAGTGACGAGTTGGATTGGAAGGGGAGAAGGTAAACTCCATCAGCTGTTTTGGTGTGTTGGTTGTACATAGGATCATAGGATGATCAACGCACTTTGGCAGGAGTTTGTTGGAGGAGGTGGCATTGGCAAGCCACCGGACAGTGCCTTGTATGGGGCCAAGGGTTCTCCCTAGTTATGTGGGGCACAGTGGTCACGGTGGAGTAGCACAGTGGTGGCATCACCATTGGTACATAGGGGGGTTCACCTCTCGTGTCTCTCAAGGGGGATTTGGAGGCAAGGCCCATGCAAAAGAGGGTATGGTGATGCAACAGTGGACGTGGCGATATCAGTAGCGTGGAGGCTGGCGTGTATTGTCTTAACTTTAGACCATGGCATCCAGTGGCATGTAGGAGCATACACCGTTGAGTAGTGGTTTGCAGGTGAGCAAGGAGGTGCATGGCGGTGTGCTGCAGTGCTTGGATTTACACCATGGAATAGGAGGGAGACTCACACCGCATTGGGGTTATTAGTGGAGTGATGGATGCATTGGTGTTAGGGTTGTGGCTCCCCCCCTTTGAATTACTTCCAGAGCTCGCTCCAAGCGAGAGCGACTTGGGAGCGCACTCCCGAAATTCGTTCTTGCTCCCGAAATTCGCTCCCTAGTATTTTTCATAGAAATTTTGTCACAAAGATGTTCCAAACGCAAAAAAAAATTCAAAGAAACAAGATTTTTTTAGTAGGGCAACCTAATGTTCAAGCTTATGGCCCTAGTATTGATATGCAATTCATGTTAATGTTAAATTCTTAAAGTAAAAGTAGAATTTTTAACATTACTATGAAATGACTCAAGATGTTTGAGAGTGGTTCCAACCTCATTGGATTTGATATGGAGAAAGTAGAATTTTAGATCTCACTCAAAATCCAACAAACTTATCAGTTTTTCAGGATTTCAGGATTGGGGGATTGCAATGTTTCCATTGGATTTTGTCATGTAGTAGGGTATGGGGTTTGTATTTAATCAAGAGTGCCAAGCCCTCTATGTACCTTCATGTTAGTGACATTAGTTGTCAAACTCCTCTATCATGACCCTACTAAAAATGTACCCATCACTCAAACAAAGTCTTGACTTAACATGCTACATTTTTTCTATCTTATTTTAATTGCTTAGAGGGTGATATTAATGACAAAGATCCCAAGATAAGCAATGATTTTGATGATATGTAGCTATTTGTTGTAGCGTGATTTTTTTGGATGCTAGAGGCCATCTAGAGCCTATTTGTTGATGTATTTTTAGTTCAGAGATGGATTACACTCGATGTTATCTTGGTTATCTGCACCCTTACATGTTATATAAATGAGAACTTGTAACATGTGGACGTGGTTGATGAATATTATAACTTCTAGATGATTGTGTTATATGGTGTAATGCATGTTTTTATGCTTTTTATATCTAATTCATCATTCTACATGCTTTTGTAGACATATGCATCAAAATATATAAAAATATATATTATATAAAAATTTGCTCCCAAACCGGGAGCTTCTGAAAATGTCGCTCCGCGCTCCTGCTTCCAAGTAACCTTGATTAGTGCATATGGTAAACCCGACAATACAGGGTGATACAGCAGTAGGAAGGAGAATCCAATAGTGTACATGGATAGGTTGTGATGTACAGTGGCATGTCGAGGAGTACGAGGATACTTGGCGTTGTGCAGTGGCATATGGTGCGGCACAGCGGCCCCTTGGAGAGTTGCCTCAAAGAAGACTTATGGACAGGGACATTAAGCATACCATTGGGTGCAACTCACCTAGGATAGATGAGGATGTTGTTGTGCATCTGGGGACACCATGTTCAGCAGAGATAGGTCTTCAATTGGGTTATCAGTGGATTTGAGGCAAAGAGGGGAACATCCCTAGGATTACTCTTCAATATCCCTGCAGACTCTTGATCATACCCTTGGAGACCTACCCACCCATCATTCTCTAGTGTTTCTTACAGCTGCTGAGCGTTTGGTTGCTGCCCCTTGATTCTCTCAATATAAGCAATAGGACATGGGAAGCTCACCCTAGGAAGTTGGATGAGATACAATATGTCGTGGGCAAGAGAGAGACTCTCCAGTTGAAACATTTGGTGGGTGCACAAGCCAACAGATACAGGGTTAGCGATGGCGTGGTTTGCTACCAAGGTAGCATATGTTCCACCCCTAGGCTCACACTTGGGGAGGTGATTGCGAGGGAGTTGCATGATGAACTTTCAACGAGACAGTTTGAGGCATTATATGAGCATGAAGTGTAGTGGATGATAGACCTTATTTATAGGCTGATGTTCAGACTCGAGGTAGTATCAGGGTGTGCTTTAGGGAGACAGGATAACAAATCTCATGGTGTGGTATGGCAGACGTAGGGCAGTTTTGCATGCACCAGATTGATTCATGACATGTGGAATCTATATCTTAATTACATGCAGGGAGAAAAGACACGGGATAGTTGGATTCGAGCAGTAGTCAGAACTATGCTGCAGTGGATATGGTTATGGGATCCATGGACTTAGTTGGTTGACAGGTCACTCCATTTCGTGATGAGCAGGATTAGGAGAGAGGGTGATCTAATTCACTTTGGGGTTGACACATGGGGGATCGTTGAGGCCTCCATTGTATGGCGAGGTAGATTTTTCTTGTTGTTGCTCACGATCGAGATTAGCGGTAGATGGGTAGATATTGACGTCATGGGGATGTCTGGGCTAGAAGAGCTTGGATTTCACCGATATTTCGCCATTGGGTTTTAGGTGAGGAGGATACAACGTGCGCACGATGGGCAATCTGTCATCGTCAGAGTGGCAAAGCGACAACATGGTGGCACCTTTTCTAGACTAGCATGGGATCCAAGCATCAAAGGACTTATCAGTCCAGCTACCTTTAAGGATGAGTCGGTTTCTACAGGGAAAGATTATTCAGATCTTCCATTGGGGTTTAGTGATTTGTTGTTGGTATGGGGGAATTCACTAGGATGGTAGGATGACCAACAAGAGGAGATCAGGGGAAGCTCATGCGGGACAATATTCATCTCCACAAGGGATGGGTTGTATCTTCAAGGTTTACCATTAGAGTGCATGAGATGGACTACTCAGTAGGGCGGCTTCATGGGGAGTTGGACAGAGTTTTACATTATTAGGATGCTCTACTTCTTGGTGGTAAGCATAGGGCTTCTAATTCCTATACCTAGCGGGATAGTGAGTGGAGCAAGGGGTGCTTCACGTTGATTAGGATGGCTTGGGATCCTAGTATCGAGGGAATGCTTAATGACAGGATAGTGCAGAGATCAGGGATGATCCAGTGGCATATTTGGGACCCTGGTATTGTTTGCTGTGTGTTGGGTCCCTATAATACTAGTGATTACCCCATTACTATTGTAGTTATACCCCTTATTTATATTTTTGTGCCCCTATTACCCCCATGTTGTTATTTCTGTGCCCCATGGAATCCCTCTATTGTTATTTTTGTGGCTTTATATTATTATTGTTAGGTCGGCTGGATTATATTGTGACTCCTTAGACTCCTATATATAGAAAGGAGGTTTTGTCATTTGAATCATCGAAGAATTTTTCATTTATGTAATGTAAAGGAGGTTTCCCCCTCGAAGAGGCTGAATTCTAAGGCATTGATCTATCTTTTCTATATTTTCTTGAGTTGGTTTCATAACATTTGGTATCAGAGCTTTAGATTCTAGGGTTTCGCGGCTCCAAACAGGTCATCGTGGCATTTTCGCTATAACTTTTTTTCTGTGACGTTTCAGAAGTCGCAAAAAAACCCATTTGAGAAGAAATCGCACTGAACCTTGGGTGCGAATTTCAGAGCTTTTCACACGATATTTGCGGAGATATGATCTGAGGAAGTTGGTCTTTTTGCAGACTCTTGAATTACATTCAAAACAGGTGACCTGGGGAAAATCGTCATAACTTTCTCTCTGGGGATCGGATTGAAATTTCGTAAGAAGGTACAGAAAGAGGACGGATTGTAGTTTCTTGTATGCATGTTTCAGATCCAAAGGTCGAAACAGTGACTCGTGGCACGTCGTACAAGTTTGCTCTACTGAACTAGTCTATAAGCAAGTCACTGTGGGAGATTTCACATAACTCTTTCTTGGAGAATCCAATTTGGGTCAGACTTGTGGCATTGGAAAGAGGACACAGAGGGCTACTACAGCTCACAAATTCAGAAGTAGATGATTGGAAAGTACAGAGATACATAAGAGGCAATATCGAGCTCCTACAAAGTGAAAAAAGGTGTGTAGATTTTCTTAAATTTTTGCTTAAGCTTGGTTTGAAAATTTATTTTGAAGGAATTCAAAGGGCATAGTAGAGCATTATTATTGGTAACTGATGCCCCGAGGAAAGAAAATGCAAACACCTAGTAAGGAACTTGAAAGCTCTAGCATGACTCATGAAGAAGAGGAAGAAATGCAACATGATATATCAAAATTACAAGACCAAGTGCAACAATTGTCCCTTGCACAAAAAGGAACAGAATCTAAGATGGATGGTTTAAAGAAAGATGTAGAAGCTAAGATGGATGGTTTAAAGAAAGGTGTAGAAGCTAAGATGGACTGTTTAAAGAAAGGCGTAGAAGCTAAGATAATTGACGTGGAAGCTAAGATGGATGATTTGAAGATAGATTTGAAGACAGACATGGACGAATTGAAGATAAATATGAAAAAGTTGCTACAAGAAATGGTACTTAAGGGTGAAAGGGTACTAAAGGAAACTCATGATGAGAACAAAAGAAATGTTAATCATGATTCCATAGACGCTAATGTTGGATTGAAGACTCACCATATTCCAAAAATCGATATGAGGAAGTTTGATGGCAAGGATACCGCCACATGGATATTACAGATGGAGCAGTTCTTCGATCTCAATAATGTGCAAAACACACAAAAGGTACATATGGCAACTGTATATTTGGAACCAAATCAGTTTGTATGGTATCAATGGCTTTGCTCTCGTAAACAATTTATCACTTGGGCAATTTTTACGGAAGAATTGATAGCACATTATGAAGATACAAAAGCAACACTTTTTTTAGCCAATTGATAAGTCTCAAACAAAAGGGTTCAGTAATGGAGCACATTGAGGAGTTCCAAAAATTGAACATAAGGGTAAAAGATATTCCAAAGGAGCATAGGATTGATGTGTTCATAGGGTCTTTAAAGGATAATATCCAACATGATGTTCGTCTTTGGGAACCTGATTCATTAGAGAAAGCATTCAGGTTAGCAAGAAAAATGGAAAGCAAAATTATGGCAACCAGGAAGCATACCACTCACAACTATAAAAACGGAAGTGTTGTTGCCCCTAGTCTTCCACAACCTATAAGGTTGACACCACAACAATTGGAAGAAAAAAGAGCAAAAGGGCTTTGTTACAGTTGTGATAGCAAATACACTAAAGGTCATAAGTGTGCTGAGAAGAAATTATTCTACATAGATTGTGAAGAGGAAGAAGAAAATGAGCAAGAAAAGTCAAAAGAAGAAGATATACTCCAGGAACAAAGCCTAGATGAAGAACAAATAAATCCGACCATATCTTGTAATGCATTGGCAGGAATTACCACTCCTCAAACCATCAAGATAGAAGGACAAATCAAGAAGAAAAAGGTAATAGTGTTGATTGATTCAGGAAGCACCCACAATTTTATTCATTGTAGGGTAGCAAAAGAATTGAATTGCTTCCTATATTCAGCACCAGAGTGTCAAGTGATGATTGCAAATGGAGGAACAATAAATTGCTTTGGAAGGTGCCATAATATCAAGCTATCCATGGGAGAATATGTATTGACTAGCCCAATGCTTTCCATTCCAATGGGAGGTGCTGATGTTGTACTAGGAGTCCAATGGCTACAATCCTTGGGTACAATAGCTTTTAATTTTCAAGAACTTTTCATCAAATTTTCTACGGAAGGAAAGGAAGTTGAATTAAGGGGTATTGCAGGGAAACCAAGAAAGATAATCAGCTCTAATGGTATGACAAAGCTTTTAAAAAAGGAGCAAAGAGGTGTAATTGCACAATTATGTTCGCTAGATGTTTCCACATCGGAATCATCTATTTCTCCAGATCTCCAAAAAGTCCTGGACAATCATTCCAAGGTATTTGAGACTCCCAAAGGTCTCCCACCTATGCGTGATCATGATCATGCTATCCATCTGATTCCAGGAAGTGTTCCTCCAAACATCAGGCCGTACAGATATCCCTATGTCCAAAAAAGTGAAATTGAACGTATGGTTGCAGAAATGCTAGAGGCTGGTATAATTCAACCAAGTCAAAGTTCTTTCTCTGCTCCAGTAGTATTGGTGCACAAGAAGGATGGATCATGGCGCATGTGTCCGGATTATAGGGAGCTCAACAAGCTCACTATTAAAGATAAGTTCCCCATTCCTGTCATTGATGAATTACTGGATGAATTGCATGGATCAATTTACTTCACCAAGTTGGATCTCCATTCGGGATATCATCAAATCAGGATTAAGATTGAAGACATTCCGAAAATGACATTTAGAACTCATGAGGGTCATTATGAATTTTTGGTCATGCCTTTTGGCCTTACCAATGCACCTTCAACATTTCAAGGTTTGATGAATTCAATTTTCAAACCATTCCTTAGAAATTTTGTGTTAGTATTTTTTGATGATATACTAATCTACAGCAAGTCTTGGAAGGATCATGTTGAACATGTTGACAAGGTGCTACAACTATTGGAGGAGAAACAATTATATGCAAAAAGATCCAAATGTTTCTTTGGAGTCCAGGAGGTGGAATATTTGGGTCATATTGTATCTCATGAAGGAGTTAAGGTAGACCCTCGCAAAATTAAAGCCATTAAGGAATGGAAAATCCCCACATCCATAAAGCATCTGCGAGGATTTCTTGGGTTGACAGGGTATTATCGCAAATTTGTTAAGAATTATGGGAGAATAGCAGCACCTCTAACAACATTATTGAAGAAAGATGCATTTTCATGGACTCCGGAAGCAACAAAGGCCTTTGAACATCTTAAAGAGGCAATGTGCTAAGCACCGGTCTTAGCTACACCAGACTTCACAAAAACCTTTATTATGGAATGTGATGCTTCAGGAAATGGAATTGGTGCTGTTCTAATGCAAGATGAAAGACCCATTGCTTTTGAAAGTCGTCCAATCAAGGGAAAGTTTTTAAGCAAAGCTATTTATGAGAAGGAAATGTTGAAAATACTCCATGCACTTAAGAAATGGCGACCCTACCTAATGGGAAGACACTTCAAGGTAAAAACGGATCATGATAGCCTTAAATACTTTTTAGAACAAAGATTGTCCTCTGAAGAGCAACAAAAGTGGGTCACAAAGATGTTGGGTTATGACTTTGAAATCATCTACAAAAAAGGGAAGCAAAATGTGGTGGCAGATGCACTCTCAAGAAAGGATGAGGATGTGGAAGCATTGTTGTGCGCCATTTCTATTATCCAACCAGATTGGATAAACGAAGCAAGGGAGGAATGGAAGAATGATGAAGAAGTGTGGGCACTTATTCGAAAGCTACAACAAGGTTCCAGTACGTCTGATACATTTAGCTGGAAAAACGATTCGTTATGGTACAAAGATCGCTTATACATTTGTAATAATTCCCAGCTAAAAAAAAAGATTCTTATGGAATTGCACACTTCTCCCTTAGGAGGGCACTCAGGATTTTTTAAAACTTACCACAGGGTTAAGAAGGAATTTTTTTGGGATGGCCTTAAATCAGATATTCAAAAGTTTGTGGCGGAATTTTTGGTTTGCCAACAAAATAAAGTTGAAACAATTAAGACACCGGGTCTATTACAACCTTTATCCATTCCAAGCCAACGTTGGGAGGAGGTTTCAATGGATTTTATCACAGGTTTACCCAAGTCTGAGGGAAAAAGTGTAATCATGGTGGTAATTGACAGACTTACCAAGTATGCACACTTTTGTGCATTATCACATCCATTTAAAGCCAGTACAGTTTCTACTGCATTTATGGAAACAATTCAAAAGCTACATGGAAACCCAAAGATTATTGTAAGTGACAGAGATCCCATTTTCACTGGCAATTTTTGGACAGAATTATTTTCTTGTCTTGGTACTCAATTAGCTCATAGCTCATCTTATCATCCTCAATCTGATGGGCAAACTGAGATAGTAAACAAATGTTTGGAAGGATATCTTCATTGCTTTGTATCTGATAAACAGACACAATGGGTCAAATGGTTGCCTCTGGCTGAATGGTGGTATAACACTTCCTTCCATACAGCAACAAAAATGACCCCATTTATGGCACTTTATGGGTATCAACCACCATCCATCACATCATATTTAAGAGAAAATTCTAAGGTTCAGGCAGTGGAACATCACATTGAACATCAACAACAAGTCCTCCAACTCTTAAAGGATAACCTCGTGTTGGCACAAAATAGAATGAAACAACAGGCAGATCAACATCGCAGTGAAAGAAGTTTTGATGTAGGTGATTGGGTATTCCTACGGCTACAACCATACAAGCAAATGTCCCTAAAGCAAGCTAAGAAGGATAATAAATTATCACCAAAGTATTATGGTCTATACAAGGTGTTGCAAAAGATTGGTACTATGGCATACAAATTGGAGCTTCCTGCGGCTTCTCGATTGCACCCAGTTTTCCATGTTTCATGTTTAAAGAAGGTTATAGGCGACAAGCTCCCAGTTCAAACAATATTGCCAGAACTTGACGAGGAAGGAAAAATTATATTGGAACCGGAAGCAGTCACAAAAACAAGAACTCGACAGCTACGAAATCGATCAATTTCAGAGTATCTTATCAAGTGGAAGAACTTATCTGCTGAAGATTCCACATGGGAGGATGAGAATTTTATGCAGAAGTATCCAGAACTACTCAAGCGTTGAGGACAACACTTTTTTGAAGGAGAGGGGCATGTTGGGTCCCTATAATACTAGTGATTACCCCATTACTATTGTAGTTATACCCCTTATTTATATTGTTGTGCCCCTATTACCCCCATGTTGTTATTTCTGTGCCCCATGGAATCCCTCTATTGTTATTTTTGTGGCTTTATATTATTATTGTTAGGTCGGCTGAATTATATTGTGACTCCTTAGACTCCTATATATAGAAAAGAGGTTTTGTCATTTGAATCATCGAAGAATTGTTCATTTATGTAATGTAAAGGAGGTTGCCCCCTCGAAGAGGCTGAATTCTAAGGCATTGATCTATCTTTTCTATATTTTCTTGAGATGGTTTCATAACACTATGACAGTGGGGATCAACAGTTAGAGAGAGCTCTTGTTCAGGCATTACTTGAGGACAAACAATTTTTGGTGGGGAGGACTACAATATCCCCGATTTTGTTTTTTCACTAGAGGGGATTAATAGAGTTTAATGGGGAGGTGCTAAGCATAGCATATCTTTGTAATATGGGCATTGGAGACACTTTTGGTGTATGGGACTTAGGAGAAATGGAAAATTACAGCTCTAGTGGAATGTGGGGGCCACGAAGAAAGGAAATTCGACCCAATGGAGCAATCCGCACTTCGTGGAGGAGAGAGAAAGAGAAAGGGTGCAAACTAGTGGAGAGTGCAGGCCACCAAGGAGGAGAGGGCCAACAATTATAAATAGAGCATGAAGACTCTCATTTGGAAATCTTTGGGCATTTTACAATTCAACACTAGTTCTCTTGAGCTACTTAGCCAAGACAACCCATGTTGTTCAGCACAAGGAATTTTCGAACGGGAATTCCACCCTCACTTCAGAGAACTTCGAGTGTCTCCCTAGTGAGGCAATTTGGGGAGCTCAATTCAGTGCTTCCAATGTACATCATTGCAGGAGTTTACTTGGCAATGCACATTTCTTAGGTGCAGAGGTATTTTTGTGGAGCACATTGTGGGAGTAAGCATGGATTAGAGGCTTCGAGCTTGTGCAGGGAATTTTCTTATTGTTAGACCAGAGTTTGGATAGTGATTTGCCAGGCTGGATTGGAGGCTATTACCTAGGTTGATTTTTCTATGTTTTGGCAGGGGCGCAAAAGCTATTTAACCAAGTGTTGCGCAAGGGTTTAGAGAAGTGGAGTCGGGAAAGATAAGGGTTGAATATAGGAGGTACTTCTCAGTGGAGAATTTAGTTGGAGCTGGGAGAAATTTTTCGTGGTAGATTTGGGCATAATTCAGTAGTATCAAAACTGTGGGGCGTTTTCTGGCCAGAATGGGCAATGCACACTTGTTGGGGGTCACCGGGGGTCGATGGATTTAGCCCAAACCCTTTTTGGGTTTTGCGGGTTTATTGAGAGAAAACTAGAGTTAATTTTACAGAATCTTCTGGGCAATATTTGGGCCATAAACCCACATTCTTATAGCAAGGCATATTGCGGGTTAGCTAAGAAGTTCACATCACTTTGTGGGTTCAGTTTTGGCTTGGAATTGGGCCAAACCATTTATGGGTACGAGGAGTGGAACCTGTGGCTGCTATTTCAGAGCATTCTGGGCATTATTTTGAGCAGAATGTCCATTTCCACTGGTCAGCTAGTAATAAATTTTCTGGCTACTGCACATTATCAATTTGGAGCCATTTCAGCAGTTGGATCAGCGAGATTTCACCTGGGGTTTTCTTAGCTAGCATATTAAGCCCAGGTTCTACCATTCCTTGCAATTTATGTACTCTGATTTCTATATTAATAAAATGTCTTGATTGTTTGTCTTAGTTTCTTGTGTATTTTGATGTGCATGCTTGGAATTTGTTTATCGTTTTTTCTTCCTTTTTCATGTCTCTGTTGTATGCTATAAATTTCAATTTGGGATATTACATAATAGAACACAATTCTGGATTGTGATTCCCCCTAGAGGGCTTACCCTTGTAAAAGTGTATTTTTAGCATCTATCTAAAGGAGAGGAGAAGGTTTGGGCTTTGATCCCCCCTTCTACGTGACTATTTGTCCCTTAATGGATTGATATCTTGGTCTTGTTATGGAAGAAATATACCTACAAAATAACCCTGTAAAAGCACAATAATAGAGGAAATAACTAAGAAAGAAGATCATATGAAAATCAACTCAACATATAAAATGTTTTTTGCAAAATGGTTTATTTATTGAATGGCATCAAATGATCTCAGAGTCAACAACAATTACTAGAAGAGAGGTTATCCCTTTATAAAACTTTTCCTAATGGTTATATAACAACTAATTCGGCTCTTCCTCTATTAATTATTATTAGCATTTTTAACTAGTCATCCACATGTTTGAGACTTAGGAACTTTTAATTAAAATATTACATTACAATTCATGAATTTTCCCACTAAGGGGTCGAATTGACTCAAATATTCCTTTGGAGGTCCAATGCCCCCTTTGCTTATGCCCTAAAAGTTGAATAATTGTCCAAGATGCTCCAATGTTCCACTTGATTTCCCAAAATAGCTAGTTGAAGGCTCCAATGACTAGTTGACTTGACTTATAACGGCTAGTAAACTTGACCTTGCTAACTTTTTGCTTAATCTCCTATGCCTTGATGAATTTTCCAATTCTACTCCCTGGGTTTGTTGTAACTTGGCCTGATTTCATTTGGATCTTTCTTTGTTTGAAAAAATTATGCCCATCATTGCCACATCATCACTTCTTGCCATGTCATTATGCCCTATGCTAGATCTCTAACACCCTTGGGAATTTGTAGATACTGATACATGGATTTTGTTCCTCTTGTTTTGTACACCAATTTTGACATATTGCACTTAATTCTATCAAGATTTTCTCTTGCTATGTCACATGGAAACTTGCCTTTCCATGTCATCACACCCAAGTGGATGATCTCTAATGCCCTTAAGGATTTGAAAAATCGAAAACATGGGTTTTGTTTCTCTCATTGAGTAAACCACTTTTCACATAATGCATGTGAAAATTTATCTAATGCTCCCCTTATTCTTCCCTTGGAAAATTTGTAACACCTATTGACCAGTTTTGATCAACCATAACTTGAACATGCCTTCTTTGATTAAACAAATTTCATGTGGCATGTCATCCTCTCAACAAACTAAACAATCTAAGACCGTGTTGACTTTTTCACTTTTGGGATAATTTTGCATTGGGTGGGAAAATTCCAATACGGAATCCTATTGGAACCATATTGCAGCAACTGGAAATTATTCTCCTAATTGTTAATTTAATTTAACAATTTATTTATTGTTTGCTACATCAAATACTGAATATATTACACTGCAATCTACAGAAATAAAACTGTGGAAAAATAAACACTCGAATAAATGCTAGAATATATACATAACATAACACAATTATTTTCGGACAAAAGTCCCCGGAAAAACCCAACTTGGGAAAACCGGTGCAGCAACTGACGGTTTTATTATTAAGCAACAATGAAATAATCTGAGTACAATTTGGATGCCGAATATTGGCAATCCTGCAGAGAAAACACTGGCAAAAATCTAGTGAGGAATTATTCTCACCCCACAGGCAAATTCGGGCTCTGACCATAGCTCCAAGTGAGTTGTCCAAACTGCCTTTGCGCCACCCTAGCATAGACCCTTTTGCACTCAGTCTGAATCAGCATCACCTCAAGTCATCTAGTTTGTTGTTGTCTAGGAAAATATCCCTCCTAGCCTCTAGAACCTCTGTCCATCTTCTGGCACTGGAACTCGTCTTTCCCCAACAAAATCGAAACTGCCTCTAGAGGCTACTGCGTTGCCCCAGCGTCAACCTCTTTGTGGCTCTTCTGCCTCTCTACAAATGCACTCATCGGATCTGGAATTCTTCCTCCAGCTTCATTGTCTATACCCCTCTCTCCTTCGATCTCTGACTCTCTTTCCAGCAACTGACTGCTGCTACTCTGGAAATCGATCTGCCATGAAATTCAACTTCTCAAGTGTATTCTCCATCACCATGTCGACCTCCTCTTATAATCCTCTATTGGAGCACCAATGGCCAAGATTAGAACTTAATCAATGGCTAGGATCATCTCTGGATCAATCTGTGTGAGTTTCTAGTTGATTCTCCCTTTATTTCAATTAATACTGATTAATTAAGCATATTCCCTAGGTTTAGACTTAGGAAACTTTTAAAAACTGGTTAAGAATCTAATTAAGTCATTTCTAGGTGGAATTTCCAGAAACAATTTCTGGGTTTTGGAGATTTCAAGTATTCTAGCCTCCACAAAATATCGTGGCTAGAACACATCTGATGCTACAAAAACTAACACTCCCTCTTAGCGAGAAATGTGTTGTGCTACTGCACCCCCTATAGCAACACCCTGTCTCTGCATCATCTCTTGTCATGCTGCGGATGTCTGGCCGTACTGCCCACCAACCACTGCGCAACTCTGATATACGTTGCATCTGTGCTACTGCTGACTCTGCTGAACTGCTATGAACACTACATCTGCACTGCAACTCCCTCTCATCTGTTGCTGCTGCAACTGCAACATCTGCAACGAAAAAGCATCCAAAATACTGAACCAACTGTGATCAGTATAATGCATCTGTCACTCGAGTCTCTGATTGCTGCTAGTATTTGCACTGTCACTGAAGAATCTGCTTTGTCGTTGAATCTGCACTGCTGCCAACTCTGCACTGCGCTCCCCAGCATCTGACCGCTACAAGTCTCTACAACTATCACTCTGGCATCTGACTGCATCAACTATCACTGATCCATCATGCTACTGAAAACAGTGTGCCCCTGTAGCAAGGTATTGATCCATGAGGTGGACTTATCTATTGATTTGGGGTAGCATCGAATGTGCTCTAGCCACGAAAATTGGTGGAGAGGCTATAGAGCATGAGATCTCCAAGACCCAGAAATAGTTTGGGCAGAATCTAACTAGTTTGGGAGATATTAAAATAATTAATATTTTTAATGGAGTTCCTAAGTCTAAACTTAGGAAAAATAAAATATTAATGCGAATTAAAATAAAACTGAGTTAGAATGGTCCAAAAGACATGGATCAAGCCAAATCTAATATTAGCCATTGATTAGAGATTTAATCTCAGCCATTGATGGACCAACGAGAAAAGTATAGGAGGAGGCTTGAGGGTCGTTTGGAGAACACACCGAGAGAGATCAGGAACTCAATTTTCTGGGGTAGGGTTTGCTAAGGAAATTGAGTGAAGTGATCTGATTTGCAGCTGAGGAGCAGTGAATACATAGCAGAGAGACAAAGTTAGTACCGGAAGGATCAGCGCAGAAGCCGGGAGAGGTTGACGCAAAGCCAACTAGAGGCCACGCAAAGGCAGCCAAGAGCTGCGCAAAGCCACTGAGGGCCAACGTGTGAGACGTAGAGGCTCTAGAGGCTGACGTAGAGCCCACAGAGGCTGACATTGGGCCAGATAGGCTGACGCTGGGTTGACGCTGAGCCAGAGAGGCTGACGCAGGCCTTAGGATCAGCACTGGGAGATTTTCATGGGACAGATTGGAGCTGGAGAGCTGGACAGGGTGACGTAGTCCTTATCAAGGTGACGCGGAGCAGCAGAAGCTGTACTGTTGCTGTGGGATTGTTCATCTAGTAATTTAGCCAGAATATCTGTCTCTAACTGAGAGGTACTACTGCGGCGGCATTCTCTGTTGGGTGAGCCATTTCTGGCACCTAGGTTGTATTCTGAAACTGCATAATAATAAAACCCTCTGAATAGCTGCACCAGTTTTCCCGCATTGGGTTTTTCCGGGGACATTAGTCCAAAAAAATAGTGTCACTTGTGTGCTTGTTTCTTTTAGTTGATGATCTGTATGTGTTGATACTATACTTGTATTTATTTTCAATATTTACATGATAAATAACTTGTTAAGTAACTGAACAAATAGGAAGAAATAAATCAAATAGTACATGAAAAATTTCTAACAAATAGACTTAGAAACTCCAACATGGTATCAGAGCGAAGTTGCAGATCACAAGATAACTAAAGGCATCAGCCGAGCACAGCAGCAGTAGCAGAAACCACTGTCCTAAGTGACAGAGTTGTTCCTAGCAAAAAGCAACAAGGAAGGGGTGACGCAGAGAGCCTGCATCATCAATTCGAGCCAGGAGGAGGATCTACGCTGAGGTAGAGACGAGCAGACCTGACCTATGCAGGGCCCGGTCATCTTTCTCAGTCAGGAAGGATCGATGCTGTGGCTAGGAGGTGCAGATTGTGCTGGTATCGGGACTGTGCAAAGCCTAGAGGCTTTAACCTTAAGATTGTTGGGGCATAGGATGCTGTGGGTAAGTTGCGGAGCGAAGCTGGTGGGGTACTGTGGTTAGAACAGTGCCTAATAGGGCAAGACCAAGGAGGAGGGAGTTGCTGCCGAAGATTTCTAGCCAGGAAATCCGGATCAGTGGTGCAGCTGCACAAACGATCAGAGTGGGGCATCTCGACATTGGCAGAGGGATATCCAAAAGAGAAATTGAGGCTTAGAGGGAGTCAAACCAAGAACTTCCAGACCGGAAGTTAAGAGACTCCGCAGGATTCGATCAGAGGACTTCTAGGAGGGAAGTAGAGAGACTCGAAAGAGTTGAAAGAGAAGCAACGAAATGGCAGTGAATGGGCTAAGAGATCAGGATAGACTGGATGGAGCTTCAAACTTCGTAGTCTAGAAGGCTAGGATCTTGTCCATTCTAGATAGGTATCGCATTAAACACTTCGCCTTGAAAACGATAGCGATCCCAGTTGGCCCGGCTGAAAATGAGAAGTACGAGGAGGCAATGCCTAGGGCTAAGTGCATCATTCTTGACGGGGTCAAGGATCATGTGATACCACATATTGCTGAGAAGGGCACAGCAAATGAGATGTGGGATGCCCTAAAGAAGTTGTATCAGCATATTTCCGTGTAGAGGAAGAAGCTTATAGAAAATCAATTGCGATCAAACTAGATGCAGAGGAGCGAGCAGATAAATATCTTCCTTGGGCGATTGATGGAGATCCGGGACCCGCTGACTTCCATAGGGGCCACGCCGGATGAGGAGATGTTGGTGAGGACTGCATTGAACACAGTCTCAGAGGACTGGGAGGTATTTGTCCAGAGCTTACTAGGCAGGTCGAACCTTCCAAATTGGGAGGAACTGTGGGTGGCTCTTCATCAAGAAGAGATCGGACGGCTAACCAAGGCAGGGAGTAGCGGTAAGGGGGTTAGAATCAAGAAAGAGGAAGAGGAGGATGTTGCTCTAGCATCTGCGGGAAAGCAGGAGAAACGGAAGAAGAAGGACCTCTCCAAGGTCAAATGCTTCCACTATGGGGAACTGGGTCACTATGTGAAGCAGTGTCCGAGGAAGAAGAGCAAGGGAGAGGCTTCTGAAACCAAGGCAGCACTAGCGAGGGTGGAGAAAGAAGTGGAGACAGATGACAATTGTGACATGAGTGCTCATGCGCCACTTGAGAAGAAGTGGGGAGACATCGAGCTGTAGTCAGACAAACTACAGGCAATGAGGGGCAGGATCCTTGAGGTACCCAACCTCTTGGATTATACCTGGCTACGGGAGCCCAGAAGAGGAGTAGCAAGACTGGCGGATGTCGGTAGAGACGGATGCGAATGGAGCGACAGAGAATGGTACAGTGCAAGAGTCCCAAGACAACATGAGGAAGCCGTGCGAGATGCATGGAGTTGTTGCAGCAGCGCAGAGGTCAGAGAGGGAGCACTTGTCAGCGACAGAGGGAGCTTTGACGTTGGGAGTGTCTCTAGCCTGACAGAGATGTCAGAGTTGGGAGGATCAATTACATTTTAGTAACTGAGTTGCAGTGCAGCAGTTAGCAGTGGCAGTGCTATGGGCAGCACGATGCAGTATGATGAGAGGGGATGCAGTGCAGATGCAGCAGTGGCAGTGGCAGGGCCATGGGGAGCAACACGGATGCAGAGAGCGCTGTCGTACGGATGTAGCAGTGGCAGTGGCAGGGCCATGGGTAGCAGTACATGATGCAGCAGTGTCATTGTTTTAAAAAACGGTCGTTTCGATACCGAAACGGCCGAGTTGATCCGAGTCGATACCCTCAGCCATGACTCGGCCTTTGAAACGGTACGTTTGGCCGAGTCAGCCATGACTCGGTCGAGTCATTCAATGACTCGGCCGAGTCATGGCTGACTTGGCCAACTCGGCCGTTTCTGTTATGACTCGGCCGAGTCACAAAAAGCCGGCCCAGAACACGTTAAACAGCAATTTAATATTTTTTTAATGGATTTTTAAGGTGATTTCTGATTGGTTTGGACTCCAAGGTGTTATATGAATTTGATAAATGTCATTTGGGGTCCATTCCCCCTACCAAACCCTATTTAACACACTCAAATGCTCTCTACTATTGATATGCTATTCAAATTTCATGGTAATGTTAAATTCTTAAAGTAAAAGTGACATTCTCCTTAATCTTCATTTTCATCCTTTTACTTAAATTTTTAACATTACCATGAAATGACTCAGGATGTTTGAGAGTGGTTTCGGCCTCATTGGATTTCATATGGAGAAAGTAGAATTTTATATTTCATTCGAAATCCAGCAGACTTATCAGTTTTTCAGGATTTCAGGATTGGAGGATTGCAATGTTTCCATTGAATTTTGTCATGTATTAGGGTATGGAACTCTTATTTAATCAAGAGCACCAATCCCTCTATGTACCTTGATGTTAGTGACATTGGTTGTCGAACTCCTCTGGGATTCGCTCCCAAACCAGGAGCTTCTGAAAATGTCGCTCCCGCTCCCATTTTCGCTCCTGCTCCCAAGTAACACAAAGAAGAGAAACCGTTTGGATAAAAAACGGTTAAATGATCTAGTTTATGTCCAATACAACCTCCGGCTCAGACGAAACCATTTGTTGAACAAAAGACCTGATTCAGATCCCATTGTGTTGGAAGACATTGATCCAACATGAGATTGGGTAGTGGAGAGTCGTCCAGCAGAGTTTGATCATGATTTAAATTTAGATATCAAGACATCAATTGAACTTGAACATGTTGTTCAGTTGAATGCAGATCCCAATCCACCATCCTCAGTGTCACAGCCAGCAAGGACTCCAGTTGTAGGTGTGTTTGGAAACATGAATGAAAATCTCTAAAATTATGTTTAAAATCTTTAAAATTATGTTTTTTTATAAAAAAAAATAAAATATTTAATGTATTTTTTACAACGACTGAGTCATTGAAATCGAGCCGGCCGAGTCATTACCGTTTCGGAGTCGGAGTCGGAGTCTTAAAACATTGAGCAGTGTAGAGGATGTTGGGCCGAGGAGGCCTAGCATCAGCACAGGTACCGATGCTGGATGATCAGAGTGATACTCAATGAGGAGTATTACTAGAGCACAGTCCTCGCTAAGAGGGAGTGTTGATTTGGGGTAGCAACGGATGTGATCTAACCACAAAAATTGGTGGAGAGGCTATAGCACATGAGATCTCCAAGACCTAGAAATGGTTTGGGCAGAATCTAACTAGTTTGGGAGATATTAAAATAATTAATATTTTTAATGGAGTTCCTAAGTCTAAACTTAAGAAAAATAAAATATTAATGTGAACTAATATAAAACTGAGTTAGAATGGTCCAAAAGACATGGATCAAGCCAAATCTAATCTTAGTTGTTGATAAGAGATTTAATCTCGGCTGTTGATGGACCAACGAGAAAAGTATAAGAGGAGGCTTGAGGGTCAGTTGGAGAACACACTGAGAGAGATCAAGAACTCAATTTTCTGGGGCAGGGTTTGCTGTGGAAATTTAGTGAAGTGATCTGAGTTGCAGCTGAGGGGCAGTGAATACATAGCAAAGAGGCAAAGTTAGTACCGGGAGGATCAACGCAAAAGCCGGGAGAGGTTGATGCAGAGCCAGCTAGAGGCCACGCAGAGCCAGCTAGAGGCCACGCAGAGGCAGCCAGGAGCTGTGCAGAGCTAGTGAGGGCTAGTGTGTGAGACGCAGAGGCTCCAGAGGCTGACGCAGAGCCTCGAGAGGTTGACATTGGGCCAAATAGGCTGACGCTGAGCCAGAGAGGCTGACGCAGGCCTAAGGATCAGCGCTAGGAGATTTTCGTGGGACGAATTGGAGTTGGAGAGCTGGATAGGGTGACACAGTCCCTATCAGGGTGACACAGAGCAGCAGAAGTTGTATTGTTGTTGTGAGATCGTTCATCTGGTAATTTAGCCGGAATATCTGTCTCTGACTAAGAGGTACTACTGCCGAGGGCATTCACTGTTGGGTGAGCCATTTCTGGCACCCAAGTTGTATTCTAAAACTGCATAATAATAAAACCCTTTGAATAGCTGCACCGATTTTCCGCATTGGCTTTTTCCGTGGACATTAGTCCAAAAACAATGGTGTCACTTGTGTGCTTGTTTCTTTCAGTTGATGATCTATATGTGTTGATATTGTAGTTGTATTTATTTTCAGTATTTACATGATAAATAACCTGTTAAGTAACTGAACAAGTAGGAAGAAATAAATCAGATAATACATGAAGAATTTCTAACAGATAGACTTAAAAATTCCAACATCCTCAAGGATCCTGCCCATCTATAGCGCTCTGGAGCTATAGCTCCAAATCACCCCACCTCACTCCTGGAGGTATGTCAGCAATCATAGCGCAATCTTCCTCCAACTTGGAGGATAGCCTATCGATCTCAGCATGTGCTACAACCTGGTCTTGCTTCTCCTCTTTTTCCTTCTTTTTGAGAGGACATTAGGTACTGTAATGACCGAGTTCACCACACCTAAAGCACTTGATCTTCGACAGGTCCTTCTTCCACTACCCCTGTTGTCCTTGACTGGGACCCTTTGATGCGAGGGCCACATTATCCTCCTCCTTCAACTACTTATGTCCATTGTTGCTGCCATTGATGGAGCTCTTTAGAAGCGCTTGCGTCAATTCCTCCTGCCACAAGTCAACCCACATCCTGTCCCAATCTGGTAAGCTTGTCTCTGCCCAATATGCTTTGGACAAAGAGTTGCCATTCCTCGGAGACACTGTTGAGTGCCAATCTCAGAAGCTTTGTGGGTTGAGGCCCTGCCCCAACAACTGACAACTGGTCTCGAACCTCCTAAATCCTGGTGAGGAAGGGATCTATGCCTTCTCCTTCTACATCCTGATGCATCTCAGCTTCCCCTCTAAGTACATCTTTTGCTGCTCGAAAGTGCCCTGATATAGCGTGGCGAGAGCATCCCACATCTCTTTGGCAGTATCCTTGCCAGCTATGTGTGAGACTATATGGTCCCAGACTCCATCCAAGATCAACCGCTTCACCTTTGCCATTTCTTTCCTATATTCCTTCACCTGATCTGCATCCTGGGGAACTGCCACAACACTGTCTATATAGAGCTTCAGGTCATATTCATCCAACACGAAGGACATCCTGGCCTTCCAGATGACATAGTTGGAGGAGTCATCCAACCTATCCTAATCTCTTAGCCTAGTTGTGGCCATCTCAACAAAATGTCGAAAATATCCTCTTTCCTTCTGCTCAGTTACTGCTCTACTATTCGTACTCCTTTCTGGAGTGAGAAGATCTGCTCACAACGACTGCTGATTTGTAAGGAAAAATTGAACTTCTTGAGACTAGAACTTCTTTGAGGAAACTTTTTCCTCTGTGTGTGCTCTTCTTACTTCCACTCGACACTGACTTTGATCTAGCGAACTGTTGCAAAAACCACTGCATCCAGCTAGAGATCTTGTCAACAAAAAATCTGAGCTGCTCCCTCTGCCTCTGGAATCACTCGATCTAGAAAGATCGAATTTTTCTACCCCACTCAGAAAAATCTAGCCTCCACAAGTAATTCAGCCTCTTGGCAAAATGACTGTGCTATCCTTAGGAATTTTGGCCTGCTACCCACAATAAGCAGCGAAATTCCTTCTCTCTTCGCTTCTAAGCTCTCCGGCTGATCAATTGTGCTCTGATACCATGTGAAAATTTCAATACTAAATCCTATTAGAACCTTATTGTAGCAACTAGAAATTATTCTCCTAATTGTTAATTTAATTTAACAATTTATTTATTGTTTGCTACAACAAATACTAAATAAATCACACTGCCATCTACATAAATAAAACTGTGGAAGAATAAACATTGGAAGAAATTCTAGCACACGCATAAAATAAAACAATTATTTTTGGACAAAAGTCCCTGGAAAACCCCAACTTGGGAAAATTGGTGCAACAACTATGGGTTTTATTATTAAGCAGCAATGAAACAATCTGAGTACAATCTGGATGTCGAATACTGGCAATCCTGCAGAGAAAATACTGGCAAAAATCTAGTGAGGAATTTTCCTCACCCCACAGGAAAATTCGGGCTTTGACCACAGCTCCAAGTGAGCCGTCCAAACTGCCTCTGTGCAGCTACTTCGCCACCCTAGCGCAGTCCCTTTTGCACCTAGTTTGAATCAGCCTCTCCTTAAGCCATCTAGTCTGTTGTTGTCTGGGAAAATGTCTCTCCTAGCCTTTAAAATCTCTGCCCTAGCTTCTGGCACTGAAACTCGTCTTTCCCCATCAGAATTGAAACTACCTCTAGAGGTTACTACGTTGTACCAGTGTCAGCCTCTCTGTGGCTCTTCTGCCTCTCTACAAATGCACTCACCGGATCTGGTATTCTTCCTTCGGCTTCACTGTCTCTGCCCCTCTCACTACCTTGATCTTTGACTGTCTTTTCGGCAACTAAATGGTGCTACTCTGGAAATCAATCTGCCAAGAAATCGAACCTCTTAAGTGTATTCTCCATTACCACATCAACCTCCTCTTATAATCCTCTATTGGAGCACCAATGACCCAGATTAGAACTTAATCAATTGCTAGTATCATCTCTGGATCGATCCATGTGAGTTTCAAGATGATTCTCACATTATCTCAATTAACATTGATTAATTAACCATATTCCATAGGTTTAGATTTAGTAAATATTTAAAAACTGGTTAATAATCTAATTAAGTCATTTCTAGGCAGAATTTTCAGAAACGATTTCTGGGTTTTGGAGATTTCATGTATTCTAGCCTCGCCACAAAATTTCATGGCCAGAACACATCCAATGCTACAAAAACTAACATTGGGAAACGTGAATTGTCTTGGTAAGCGTGAAATGCAAACTGCGAGACTACCATATGTGAAAACATCTTAGGGATACTACACCAAAACCAAGGCCACCTACAAACTATATAGACTTACCTAGACATAGGTTGGACTGATCCATACACTGGTGATTACCCCTACAAAATCAGGCTCCCATAAAACCATGAGTTCTCAAGTAAACCCATCAAAGGTCCTCCAATCCTATCCAGGATGAAAGGAACCTGAGACAAGCTGAAAGGGATAGGACATGATTCGACCAAAACAACAAGGCACAAACAATGAGACACAAGGTCTAGGATACTTCACACAAGATCTCACATGGTTGTTACATGGCTTTTGACTTGAGACCTTGGGTTTACAATGGTGTGAAAAAATGTTGCAATAGAATATACTACCTATGCTGAAGGATGGGTAACAAGACCTTACCCTATGTGTGTCCTTCGCACCAAGTTGCACAGACCTTTGCAACCCTGCAAATTCGATCCGTAACAGGGATCTACTATCAACTTTGATGCATGAACAAGAGACAAGGATGGGGTTAGGGAAAAAATAATTACTACCACTTGTTAAATTATCAATTTGAAAATGGAGGTGAATTTGGGAAATTGTATTGAATTCTGTCTAGAACTCATTACTGGATCTTGTCAATGGAAACCAACAAGGAAGGTCAAAGGTTGAATATCCCATGTAAATGGCATGACTATATTCACTCCTTTGGGTTACAATCTTTATCTTATGGTATACGGAAATAATTTTATAATTAAAAGAAAGATGGATATGAAAACATATATATAAGAATGAAAATGAGAGAAATAAAAACTTAAAAATTTGTTTATCTCATTAATACAAGCCCAATCTCAATGAAAAGCTATCCCCAACTTGGCGAGTGCAATATCCATTATAAATGCAACTACATGGAAATAAAACAGATAACCTTTTTAGAAAAAGCAACTTGCAGTACTTAAAAGGGAAACCACTAGAATAACTCACATCCTTTATTGCAGGGAAAGGTCCGTTGGAGGCAACCTAATCCTGTCCCAGAAAAGCTGCAATCACAAAGTTGCTCATAATGACCAATTATAATATAGCCTAAAAACCATTACTTAATATTCTTAAATATATAATTCAGATAAAAATTCAGGTACCCTGCTTTCAGACTCATGCCCAGTTGGATGCATCCTGAATAAATATTATATTGATGATTTTGTATATCCTATCAAATTCTAGAACTATTTTTAACAAATCAATAACATAAGATTTTCAACATTAGCTCAATATGTTTCCTTGTATTTACTCTTTAATAGAATATTAGATAAAAAGGGGACATGCCTACCTCTTCTCTGTTTCATTTGTTGTGAAGTTATTTCCTACTAGATTCCTGCATGTCATGATATTAGTTATTACAATTTGGATAGCGTAGTTGATGGAAACAAGCGTGTTGATGATCACACCTAATAAAAGATGCTAACATTCACTAATAAAGAAGGATGCGACCAATTATAACTGAGATAGAAATAAAGACAGGTGGTGACATAAAAAGAGGGAAAAGAAGGCAGAGTAGAAGAGATATAGCAAATTTCACAAGGCCAACAGATGAATTTGTATCAGAAATTACTCCTCTTTGCATACACTTTCAAATTGTTGTCACGAAGCCATGTCGGAAGAGCTCCTGAAAATTGGTTGTAAGATAGATCTCTGCAGACACAGGATATCAGCGGTACAGTATGATATAATTGTTAATAAAATTGAGATTTCAGAAATAATAATGTATATGCTCTAAAATATATGCATATGCGAGTGTTACGATGCCTAATGATAATATCCTTTATGTCTGTCATTCGCACTTGATGATAGTCATGTAATCATTCGACATTTAGACATTAAACTTTCTGTTAGTAGTATTTACTTTATGTCAGTCATTAAGGTTTGATGCTAAGTAATGGTTGGTGGGACATTTATTGCCATTACTCATTTTAAAGTATGTTACAAAAGTAATTAATACACAAGTATCAATTAGAATCTTACTAGGTGGCAAAATACTAAAGATCATGCATGCATGTAAAGTCACTTATCCCACATGCAAGGATCAAAGGGGTGAAAGGAAGAAGAAATTATAAATAGGCCCATAAGCCTCAAAAAAGGATATGTTATTGAGATGTTTTGTTATGGGCAGTAGACCTACAACATACTATAGCATGGAAGTGCAACATTTATACTATAACACTGACAATCTAGGCTTAAGTTCATGCCCAGATTTCATACTTTTTCATGAAAGTTTTCTTGTCTTATATACTATTCTATAGTTCCTTTATCAACATAGTTGTATCTGTATTTGGAAGATTAACATCGTCTATTACATTTCCTTGCTGTAATATCCCTCTTATATAATTGATTTAATTTCCAGAAATTTAAATTCAAGAAATTCACTATAAATATTTGCCAGAAGATTCAATAATAAATTTTAAACATCATTCTAGAAATTGTAGAGAAAACACTGCAAGATCCAGCTATTTTATTTATAAATTGGAAGGAAATTGCATCACTTAATTTGGAAGAAAACTTGATGGAAAATTTTTCCCCAAAACCCTTTTCTTGACTCCCTTAGCTCTGCAACTCATTCTCCACAGCAAATTGAAGATTCGACCCTATTGAATAATGAAATCGGCCAGCTTGAACCCTAGCAATTCGGCCCTCCTGAGCAATCTAATTCGGCCCTCTGATTGGCAGCGATTTTCAGCCCACAAGTTAAGTTGATTTTGGCTCCCATGAGAAATGCAACAAGACCCTCCAATAGCAAGGTAATTTCGTCTTCCTCCAGAAGAAATATTTCGGCTCTCAGAGGTATTAATTCGGCCTCTAGCTTGAAGAAGAAACTTGGCCACTGCAACATGAAAATTCGGCGCCTGAACTGGAATGAAATTCAGCCCCTGCAACACCACAAATTTTGCCTCTAAACATTATACAAATCAGCTCAACTGAAGAAAGAAACTTGGTCCTTGTGCAATTCGGTAATTTGGCCTCTGTGGTAATTAGATCGATCTCCTCTTGGTCTACAAACTTGGCCTCCTTAAATACCAATTCATCCTCCTCTGCAGATGATAATTTTATTAATTAGCTAGGATGGCCCAATAGCCACTGAAACCAATCTCCACCAGCTAAGTTGTGTATTTCAACATCAAAATTGGGAATACTTGAGGGTTCTCACACACAATAGCTTCTCGAGCTATTCAACAATTCACGAATCAAATATAACCATACCCCTTTTCCTCAAGTCTCCTTTTCTTTATAATTTTTCCCTCTACAAAATACCATGGGTGGCAAAATAATACCATGGGTCACTTATTTTTATAAAGTGACTTTACCACTTTTATTTAATTATTAGGATAATATTTACTAATTAATCTATTGACCCCCTTTTTCTTGTTGATAACCTTTAGGGATCATGGTAGGCTATGACTTCACTTTTCTCTGCTGTTATAGATTGGAAAGGGACATTACAGTCTTCCCTTCCTGAATTTTCTTATCCTCAAGCAACTATAAGCTGGGATGCTATAATACCTATTCACCTTCCCATGTGGCATCTTCTATCGATAGGCCATTCCAACAAATTAAGTACTCCTTGATAATTCGATTTCTCAACCTCCTTTCTCTTGTATCCATGACCTCTTCTAGAACGAGGACCAATTTCCGCTCCTCATCTAATGTTGGAAGTTTTATTGTCGCATTAACCTGCTGCCCAAGTACCCTTTTGAGGCAAGATACGTGGAAGACATTGTGAATCTTGCTTTCTTCCAATAGCTCTAGTTCATAAACCACTTCCACAATTTTCTTCATCACCCTGTAAGGTCCATAAAAACGGGGCTTCAATATCTCGGAGCCATGTCTTTTCAAGGACGATTGTCTATATGGCTGAAGCCTCAAGAAGACAAGGTCCCCCTCCTGGAAACTACACTCCACCCTGTCACAATATGCATATATCTTTTGCTGATTTTGGAACATCTACAAGTTTTCTTTGAGGATTCTAAGAGAGTCCTGACCGTTTTGTAACTAATCCTTTTCCTCTGGTGCCCTTATATCTCCTAATTCCATCTCAATAAATGTGGGAGCATCATATCCACATAGTGCCTTAGAAGGAGTCATGCTAATGGACATATGGTAAGTAGTGTTGCAGCAATATTCTTTGAAGTGCAACCACCAGATCCACATCTTTTGCTAATCGGCCACATAGTTTCCCAAAAATTAAAATAACCTTCCATTTGTTGATGATCTTTGTCTAGCCATCTCTCTGCGGATAGTAGCTAATGATCGAGGTTAGTTCCTTGCTAGCCAATCTAAATAGCTCTTGCCAAAATGCATTGAGGAATCTACTATTTTTGTCACTTACAATATGCTTGGGAACCTTGTGCAATCTAAAGACCTCGCGAAAAAAAGTTTTTTCTACTTGTGTTGCTATGTAGTTGAAGAATATTTCCAAAAAGTATGCAAATTTGGTTAGCCTACCCACCACCATAAAGATACAATTTCTTCCTTCCACCTTTGAAAGCCCTGTTATTGCCTGGATTGTACAGGCACTGTGACAACCGCTTAGGGTGGGGGTTGTCACTCCGATCCCCGCCCACTCTGTTCTAGCTGTCTCCCAACACCAAGCTATGGGGGGTAATACCTATGGAAATGAGGTGAAGGAAAACAAGTTGGGAACCAACTTGTTTGGAAGACGCAAATGAGTGTCCTAGCTACTTGGTTAAATTTAGCAAGATTAATGATTAGATTAGATTTTAAATATGAGACCAATGCCTTGTGGAGTCACAATTCTTGCTTAATGTTAATTAATGTCAAGTAACCAGATGGACACCCGTTGCTTAATATGATAGACTATCCTATATGATATGCAATTCCTAAGAGCTAGGTGTGATGCGAGGATGTTGGTTATTTTTATCTTATATGCCTAGTCTAAGTTGAACCTCTCCCTTAACTGTTTTGAGAAACAGTGTTCTGAGTAGGTTGTGAAATGGAAGCCAACGGGAAGCAAGCAGTGGCCTGATTAATGATACCTCCCCATGTGTTCCACCCACTCAGTGTCTCTGGTGCTGCAAAGACTGTGGCTCTGACGACTGCAAGGTCACTGTGTTAACCACTAAGAAGAATTGAATCCCTCAAGCTAATTGGAAAAGGGTTTCCCTAGGAGCAACCAAGCTTATGCTTGGAGGTAAATTATTAATGCAAACTAAATCCTAGGATGCTTATGCAAGATAGAATGAGGGAAGTCTTCTTGAGTTAAGATTGTTTATGTTATTTAAGTACTTAGTGTGAATTATCTTATAGCAAGAGTACTTAACAATGATTAGATAACAATATTAAGACAATAAAGGTGCTTAAAGACACAAGTGCCAAATGTTCAACAATATTCCACAAGGTGCTTAACCAATGAAACTTAAGATGTCAAGTGCTTAAGATAGACAACCAAGATATTAAAGTCTCTTAAGATTATGATCTCTAACTTAGAGCAGTGATCCAATGATTTCTTAACAATGCTTCAATTAGATGTCAAACACAATAATGTCAGTTAGATTCCAACTGTTAAAGCAACTTATGCCAATCATAAGATCAGAGATTTAGAGCTCAAGTGTAGGAGTGCTTTTGGTGCAAAATTCAGAAATTTTTGTAAACTTAGAATAAGAGAAGCAGGTGCTAGACCTCAAAACTCAAATCAGCAGTAATACTTCAGAAAATTTCAGCACTTTATTAGACTTATGACAGCAGCAAAAAAGTCACCTTAGATCATAGCATTTACCCAACATATGAAGTATAAAATTTTCCAATGGCTACCAGATGTAAATTTATGTATTTAGCCCACGTTATGATGATGTACAACTAATTACAGTAGTAAGCAACCCAACAGATCAATAAGCTCATGATGCTAAAAGCGATGTCCAATATGCCCAAAAATAGGAAAAATTTACCAAAACTGAAAAAATCAATTTTTGAGCCCTCTTTAGATGTATGATTAAGAAAAATTTCAGACTTGATTCAGTAATTTAAGTAGTAAATTCCAGCAAGAAAATTTTTAGATCTAGGCTAGATCTAAGCTGCCCAAGTGGCCAAAATTCGTGAAAATTTAGATTTTGCGATTTTAAGTGATTTTGACCAATTCAAAAGTGATTTTAGGGTTATTATATCACTATTGTAATAAAACAGCAGAAGCAAAATTGGGGTTTAGAGATCAAACCCTAGGCCCAAGGCCTTGAAGATCAACTTGCCCAAGTAGCCCAAAATTTCTCCAATGATCTTGCACCTGAAAACACAAATTTTTGAGCAAAATTTCCTGCAAAACCACCAAGGAATTAGACTTGAAAATTTTCAGCTATGGAACTAGGGCAAACTAGGGCAAAAAAGGGCCAACGCTAGGCCAAACAAGGCTAGCGTTGAGGGAAGAGGAGGCTAGGAGGACGGATCAGGGATCAAAGAGGCAAGAGGAGATCGAAAAAGGCCAATGTTGGAGGAGGAGAGCCTCAAAAGGTCAGACATTGGCGAAAGAGGGGAAAGTGGCTAGGGTTTAGGGGCTAAAAAGCCCACAGCTAGCCCTAAGGCAATCGTCTAGGGTCTCAGAGGGGGTCGAGGCTCAAAAAGCCCACGGCTAGGCCACTTAAGGCCTCAAATCCCCAACGCAGGGGCTTGAAGGGAGGGTCGAGGCCCTTGGAGGCTACAACCTACCTCTAAGAGGCCAGAAAGGTTGATGCATGGGGTTATTAGGCTGACTCTGAAAGAGAGAAGGAGGATGTTGGCCCTCAAGGGGCTGGATCTAGGCCCAAGAGGCCTAAAAAGTGAAACCCTCGCTTTAAAAAAAAAAAAAAAAAAATTCTCCAGATTTTAAATATTTCTGCCAAATCTTCAATGGGCAGCCCTGCAAAATTTTCTAGAGACTAGATCTTACCCTCAAGAGCCTAGATCTAGCTCTACTTCAACTTGATCTCTTGATTCAACCTGCAAAAAATGAAAATAAAACACCCAAACCCCAAATATATACAAAAACTCTTAAAACCCCAAAACCCAAGTTAGCAAAAATAATTTACAAATTATATTTACAAAATCTACAAATATACAAGGGTTATGAAAATTTAATTTTTGAGAAAAATAATTTTATGGCTATTTTCTTTGATAAATGGCTAAAAACACTTTAGAAATCTCATGCACACTATAGCCTTAGCGAAGATTTAATCCACCACATAAATATTCAGGATCCAAGGAAAATTATCTTTGCCCACAGTTTGTGAACTTGGAGACCAAGGACTGAAGTACTTGCAAACACTATGTATTTATCTCAAAATAATCATATATTAGCACAACATAGGAAGCTCGTAGTCAGTACATACCACAAATCAATGAACAAGTACACCTCAAGTTGCACCCCAAAGTCTTTATTATGATAGAAAAAATAGTTCCCAGCAGGACAATAGTTTACACAAATGCTTCAGAAGCAATTTCTTAACCAGAAATTAGATGGCTAGAGACTCAAATGACTCTCTAATTTACATGTCAATCTTCCAAATGGAAAAATAACAGCTAGTTTGCTTGATCCTCGCCAAAATAATCTTGGCTGTCGAAAAATACTTGATCATCTCTTAATCTTATCCGTTGAATTTTTATTTTTGAGGAATTTTCGAATTTATCATTTAATTCTATTTTTATTAGCTCAAAATTAATTATTTTGAACTAATTTCCTCAAAATTTTAACTTTGACTTGACCACCAAGGTCCAAGGGTCCAATTTTTCTTGAAATATCCAATATTCCCTTGGTGGACGACCTCCAAAAATTAATTCTTTTAAGACCCACAAATATTTCCACTTGGAAAATTTAATTTTCCTAAGACATTTTAATTTGACTCTAATTAATTAATTTTCTGGCTTAGGATTTAGTTAATTTTGCCACAAAAATTAATTAATTGACACTTGAGGGGATTAAATTCTTTTTCCACCCTCTAATATTTTAACCATGGTGTCTAAGTATGAGGGACCATGCATTAAAATATTTTTTTACATAAGAATTTTTTACAATTCAACTCTCAAAGGGATAACACCCGTTTGGCTTAAACCCTCAAATTACATACCCAATTCTGCGACTCAATATGAACTAGTAGACCAAGTGATTTGTAATAAAATAATTTAGCTGATTGTCTTAAATTATTTCCAAATCACTTTCACATAAGACTCGACTAGAACACTAGGACTCACTTAAGACTTTGATGAAGAATTCTACCCTAGCTTTGGGGTGAGGTTGGAGGGAAAAACTCTGTCGACCATCCATGTTTAAAAGCACAAATGAATCAGTGAGATCAAAAACCTCCTAGGATGAAACTCTCGCCAAAATAATAGACTTACCTAGGTTGTTACATACAGACACGGTCTTACTAGCATCATTTACATCAAAAATTTGCAAAATGGTTTTACAATAACATAGTGTTGATGACTAATGATTCGATCTTTTGAAGAAAAGTATGGTACATATGCTTCCACAGAACTTTGACAAAGCGAGTGCAACAAGTCCTATAATAAAATCCACCAAAATGATTTCCCGTTTTTGCTTTGGAATAGGTAGTGGATGAAGTAATTCTGCTGGATGGGTTTGTTCTACCTTGTTCTGCTGGCAAGTAGCGCATTTTGCCACATGTTTCCAAATGTTCTCCTTGAGAGCTTTCCATGTGAATCTTTCTCTCACCTACCTGTATGTTTTGAAGAATCCTTAGTGACCTGCTAAGGGTGAGTTATGGATGGACTTCATAATTCTCTCCTTGAGCTACAACTCGAGGACCAAGAAAATCCTCCCGTTGTAAAACATGACATCATTGATGACCTTGAACCTATCATCCTATATCAATCCATCCATCAGCTCATATGTAAATTTATTCTTCAAATACTCCCCTGGTAGGAGTGCCTTCCAATCACCGTTAATCTCCATGAGTGAACAAGATGGTGGTTTCCTAGAGAGAGCATCGGCCACCATGTTCTTCTTCTCTTTTACATATTTGATGTCAAAATCATAGGCCTGAATTTTGTTGACCCATTCTTGTTGCCTTTCGTTCAGCTGCTTTTGTTCCAGGAAATATTTCAAGTTGTTGCGATATGTTTTGATCACAAACCTCCCTCCTACTAGGTGTCTGAACTTCACCAAAAAATGCATCATTGTCAGTATTTCCTTATCATAGATAGATACAGTCTCTCTGACTCTCTCAATCTCCTACTTTCCAAATCTATAGGGTGCTTATCTTGTGTCAACACAACCCCTATGCTTGCACCGAATGCATCACACTCTAGCACAAAACATTTTGAGAAATATGGAAGAGCCAAGATGGAACAAGCACTCATTACCCCTTTACATTTCTCGAACATGTGTTGTGCTTCCTCAAACCATCTGAATGCCCCCTTTTTGGCCAGATGTGTTAAAGGTGCCACCATCTATGAGTATTTTCCAATGTCCTACTATAGATGAGAAGATCGTCAAAAAATACCAATAAAAATCTATGCATCTGTTTCTTAAAAATATGATTCATACACAATTGGAAGGTAGCGAAGGCGTTGGTAAGCCCAAAAGGCATGACAAGGAACTCAAAGTGCCCATAGTGGCATCTAAAGGCACTCTTTTGTATATCATGCTCATGCACACTAACTTGATGATACCCTGATTGCAAATCAATTTTGGAGAAACAAACTGCTTTATGTAACTCATCTAGAAGCTCATAGATCCTGGGTATCGGGTACTAATTTAGGGCCTTGTAATCAATGCACATCCTCAAAGTTCCATCCTTTTTCTTGACTAATGATACAAAGGATGCAAATGGGCTAGAGGTTGGCCTTATGTGTCCCATATCTAGCAACTCCTTAACGACCTTTTCTATTTCCTCCTTGCACTGCTTGGGATTCCTGTATGGAGTCGTGATAACCATCTTAGCCCCTTCTTCCAAATCTATTGCATGCTTGAATCCCCTATTCGACAGCCTCACTGGTAGATCCCTCTGAACAACTTCTGATGCATGCTTAACAATGCTTAAATATTTGTCAGGTATTGCTTCCATTCATCTAGAAGCTTTTGCTTAGTCACTATACGTTGTGCATCCCATGTTATGTCGCCATGCCTGATTATACCCTCCATTTTTTTAGTCGTGACCATTCTTGGAGCATTGTTGTTCATTGCTCTCAACAGTACCTATTACCTACTAAAAGTGGGTGACCCATAGGAGAATCTCTTCTATTCATCTCTTCTAGCCCATAGTTGGCAGCCCTTGACATCCACCTTATATTCGATGTGATGTGCCATTCATATCTCCACCAACTGCATCAGTCATATGTTTCCTCGCCCAATTGTCAAGAGCACGTGTTGGAAGTTGGGATTTGTTACTTTTTTGTATACCGGACAAGTGTTCTAGTCTCGATTTGTGTCTAAGAAGCTAAGGAACCCGAGTTCTTCAAAACCCAGAAAAAGTTTTCCAATATAAGTTTTTGAAACGCCCTAATTAAATTAATTGATCAATAATTAAAAGTTGCCAAACTTAGGAAAATTGATTAATTAATGAGAATTAATTGAGGATGATCGAGAATTCTCTAGAGACTTACATAGATCGAGCCTAAGATGACCTTAGTCATTGATGAGGATTTAATCATGGTCGTTGAAGCTCCACCAAAAGATTATAAGAGAAAATCGATGGGATGAGGAGAGACACGAGTGAGGGAGCAAGCATCCATGCAGTGTGAATTTCCCAGTGCATAGTGATTCAGTGAGGGAAGAATTTGAGCCAGTGGAAGAGCATCAGTGATTGAGGAATTTGATCGAATCATTTTCAGAGGCAAAGGGAGGCTAGACAACCCAGTTGGAGGCAGTTTAAGGGGCCTTCCAAACTTACGCAGACTAGTAGTGTAAGTAGCCAGTAAGCAATGCGAGCAGGCCAATTGATTTGCAAAGGGAGAAAATTTTGTCCCATAAATTTTTCCAGAATATTAGCCAGAGGATTTCCAGTGAGGCATCTAGGTTATTGTACTCAAATTTTTACTTCTGCATAATAATAAAATAAACCCTCATCTATTGCATCGATTTTCCCTTCGGGGTTTTTTAGGGGACGTTAGTCCAAAATAATTGTGTTTATTGTGTGCATGAACTTCTCAATTCCAGTTTAATTTTCCGCATTGTATTTATTTTATTGTGAAGATTGCAGTAGTGAGATGTTCGTTATTTGTCATTAAATTAATTTAACTGGAGACAAATAAACTGCATCAACTAGAAGAATAGTTTCCAGTTTATTGCAATCATGGATTTTTCACATGGTATTAGATCAGTGAAGATCAGATCAAAGGCTTAGAGGCGACAAGAGTAAAATTGTTAGATATCTCCGGAAGAGAACTATGTAGTGGATTTTTGATCTGTCCAACGTTTCAGATGGTTACTCCATCCATCATCAGGGACCAAAGCGCTAATGTGCATCTTCAAAGGGAGATATTGACACAATTTCTCCAAATCTACATAGGCCAGCCAGGGGTGCAAATTGTAGAGGCAATGGAATTTGATTTCTAGTTCCAGGTGTAGGAAAAATTCGAATAGCCTTAGAAGTAGAATTTACAGGTAGTGGATTTGTAGGTAAGTAGTTTCGGTGATCATATCAGATCAGTTTCGAATAGCCTTTCAAATTCTTCTTCTTATTAGATTGTCATTGAATGATTCAACAAAAGAGAGTGCAATGATCCATATCTTCATCCATACAACTATCCAACAAAAATCAATTAAACAATATCCATGAGATATACCCAACCACGCTCATACTCAAAAATCCTGATTCAGAAGCCTGTAATGAATTGTCACTATTTGCAGTCAACTTTCGAACACTATAGTCAATGAGTGAAAATTTCGAACAACTGAAAAACCAAACCCTAGTTTCCGGTCACATGGCAAGCATTTTGTGGGTGTGATTGAAAGGCTCAGTCGCACGGATGAACCGACCAGCGAGGAATCGCAGCTGAGATCCCTTTGTGATATGCCTACGACTAAGGCCATGTTACCGCTCAAACTAGCAGGGGTCCTAAAAGGGGATCATTGAAGGGTTACTACTAGGCTAAGGGAAACAATGGAGCAATAGCCCACTGTCACCTCGGCTAAGGATCCCTACTCTTTATGGATTTTCACCAATGGGAGGAGACCCGATATACAAAGAATCACTTATGAAGTATAGATCAACTAAGATGGGTGTGAAGTGATCTCAATGACCTTTTCCTTGGAGAGACTCAAGAGTATGACTTGCTTGCTTCTTAAGCAAGGTGCAAGGTTCTCTAGGATAGGGGAATATGGATTTGAGGGATTGGCTTAAGGAATGTGACTTGTAAAGGAGCTTCCTAAACCCTAAAATCCTTGTGGAACTTGGCTTCCCAAGTGGTTTTGAAGAATCCTTGTGGAACTTGGCTTCCCAAGTGGTTTTGAAGAATCCTTGTGGAACTTGGTTTCAACTTTCCCAAGTGGTTTTGAAGATTTGACTTTGATAAAATAAGGGACCACATGGGACCAAGTGGACCTAGGGTAGGTCAAGGGGAGGGAGCTTAGCAACCAAATTAGGGAGGGAAAGGGATCGAGGAATGAATTTTCAATGAAAGGATCCCAGTGAGGTTTCTAGCCTAAGGGAAACCAAGCGCAAGAATTGGTCTTCGAGCTAGGTCTTGTGATATCTCAAGGTGCCACCGTTGGAATCTCATGAAATTTGGAGGGCTTCTATAGGACGCACCAATGCAGTTGTGAATAAAACATTGAAGTATTTGGATGGCTATATCGTGAGATAGTGTTGATTTTTGGTAGTATTGGATGTGCTCTAGCCATGAAAATTGGTGGAGAGGCTAAGGCACAAGAGACCTTCAAAACCCAAAAATCATTTGGAGAAATTCCACCCGGATGAAGAGATATTAAAATAATTAATATTTTTAATGGGTCCCTAAGTCTAAACTTAGGAAAATAAAAATATTAATGTGTATTAAGATAAAATGGGTGAGAAAGTTCTAAGTGACGAGGATCAAGCCAGATCTAATCTTAGCCGTTGATTAGGGACTTAATCTTAGTTGTTGAATCGTCAACGGGAAAAGTATAAGAGGAGGCTTGAGGGTCATTTGGAAACACACCAACAGAGATCAAGAATTCAATTTTCTGGGGCTAGGTTTGCTGAGGAAATCGAGTTAGAGATTTGTTGCAGCGAGGGGCAGTGCAGCAAGGGATTTCGATCCAAGGCTGAAGAATACATAGCAGATAGGTAGTGAAGTGTCGAAAGAGGTAGCACAGGCCCAAGAAGGGCTGACACAGAGGCCAGAGGAACCAGGGCAGAAGACGCGGAGGGCCATAGAGGCTGACGCAAAAGCCATATAGGCTGATGTAGAGGATGCAAAGGGATTCAGAGGCAGCGCTGGGAGATTTTGTGGGGCAGACTAGGAGTTGATCAGCAGATCCTGAGTCGGGAGAGGGTGATGCAGTTCCAAAGAGGGTGACGCAGTTCCAGAGCAGTGCTTGGAGCATCTTTCGCTGTCCAGCACAAGGAACAGTCAGAGTCACTGTAGGGTTGAGCATCCAGTTGCTGATTTGCCGAAATATCTATCTCCGGAGAGAGGTACTACTGCCAAGGATATTCTCTACAGGGTGAGCCATTTCTGGCATCCTAGTTGTATTCACGATTCTGCTTAATAATAAAACCCTCTATATGTTGCACCGGTTTTCTCGCATTGGGTTTTTCTGGGGACGATTGTCCAAAACTAACGGTGTCCCTTGCATTATTGTTTCTGTTTACTTCAGTGCATGATCTATATATCTGTGAAGGTTGAATTTGTGTTTAATTCGATATTTATGCATTTAAATAACTTATTAATGTAAAGAACAAGTAGGAGATAGTAAACCAGACATTGCAGTAGGGGTTTCTGATGTGTTAGATTCAGGAATTTTCACATGGTATCAGAGCAATTGCAGATCATAGGAGACTGAAGGCACCAGCGAGAAATCTGAGAGTTTGTAGCAGAGAAGCAGCCAGCGTTGTTCCAGAGCCAGAGATGTAGAAGGAAGGGTGACGCAGTGCAGAGAAGGTGACGCAGAGGCTCACGCAACGCCTGCGTCATCATTTTGAGTCAAGAGAGGAAGACACAGTAGCTGGGAGGAGCCCATGCAGTAGATGCGTCAACAATCCAGGCCAGCACAGAGGCAGAAGAGGGCCAGATCAGGACTACGCAATGCCAAGTCATCTTTCTCAGTCAAGAAATATTGACGCACTGGCCAGTAGGAGCTGATCCAGTTCTCACTATGGTTGTGGAGAGCTAGGATGGCTCAGATTCTTCGAGTTGTCGGGGCTAAGGGAGCTGTGAAGATTTTGATTTGAGGAGCTAGTGGGACGCTGTTTCTCTCAGTGAAAAACAGTGTCTAAGGAGACTGAACCAAGGTAGAGGGAAGCACTACCTCGACAGATTTCTAGCCAAGAAATCCAGATCCAAGTTGCAGCAGCAAAGGAGGATTGGAGAGGATGATTCAATAGTTGGCAGGAGGATTTCTAGGAGGGAATTCAAGACTAAGAGGGAGTCTAGAAGAGGAGCAGAGATGGCAGTGAATGGATTGAGGGATCAGGACAGATTGGACGGGGCTTCCAATTTTGTCATCTGGAAGGCCGGGATCATGGAAATCCTGGATAAACATCGCATCAAGGACTATGCCTTGAGAGTAGTAGTTGTCCCAGTTGACCCGGCTGCAAATGAGAAGTATGAGGAGGCCCAAGCGAAGGCAAAATGCATGATTCTAGACGGGGTCAAGGATCATATCATACCACACATTCCTGAGAAGAACACAACAAGAGAAATGTGGGAGACCCTGACCACCTTATACCAGGGCTCTTCTGTGTAGTGGAGGATGTTATTGGAGAATCAGTTGAGGTCATATCAAATGCAAAAGGGAGAGAAGATAAATCCCTTTCTCCTCAGGTTGCAAGGGATTCACGACCATCTTACTTCTGTTGGGTCTACATCGAATCTAGAGTTCATGGTTAAGACAACCCTGAATGCAGTCTCCGAGGAGTGGGAAACGTTTATCCAAGGCATTTTGGGCAGAGCAGCTCTCCCCAATTGTGAGGAGATGTGGGCAGCTCTTCGACAGGAGGAGCCCAGGAGATTGACCAAGGCAGGGAGTAGCAGTAAGGGAGTTTGAATCAAGGAGGAAGAGGAAGATGCAACTCTCGCATCTATGGGACAGCAGGGGCTACAGAAGAGGAAGAAGAAAGACATCTCCAAGGTCAAGTCATTCAACTGTGGGGAGCTGGGACATTATGCATCTAAGTGCCCCAGGAAGAAAGGCAAGGGAGAAGCTTCCGACTCAAAGGAAGCTCCAGCAAAGGTGGAGTAGGATGTCAAGACTAATGACGATTGTGCCATGAATGCTCATGTGCCTCTAGAGAAGAGGTGGGGATACATAGAGTTGTAGTCGAGAGGACTACATGCAAGGGCAGGATCCTTGAGGTGCCCAAACTCTTGGATCACATACGGCTACGGGATCCCTTAAAGACAGTAGCATGATGATAGGTGTCAGGTAGAGCAAGGTGTGATGGAGTGGCAAGGCAGTGCTAGAGTGCAGAAGTCTGTAGCAGCACAATGGAGGTTGCAACAATGCGAGAGGCACAGAAGAGGTTGCAGCAGCGCAGTGGCAGTAGAGGTAGCTTCAGCATCACAAAGCTTCCAGACTGACCAGCATGTCAATTACTTACTTCTCGGTAACTGAGTTGCAGTGCAGCAGTTAGCAGTGGCAGTGCTATGGGCAACATGATGTGGCATTTTAAGGTGGAGTTGCAGTACAAATGTAGTAGCGGTAGTGGCAGTGTCATGGGCAGCAGTACAGGAAGCAATAGTGCAGGGGATGTGAGGCAGCAGGCCAAGCATCAACACAAGTATGGATGCGGAGAATCATTGTGATGCTTCTATGGTGATGCATTACTAGAGCACATTCCTCACTAAGAGGGAGTGTTGATTTTTGGTAGCATCCAATGTGCTCTAGCCATGAAAATTGGTGGAGAGGCTAAGGCACATGAGATCTCCAAGACCCAAAAATCGTTTGGATAAATTCCACCTGGATGAAGAAATATTAAAACAATTAATATTTTTAAAGGGTCCCTAAGTCTAAACTTAGGAAAATAAAAATATTAATGTGTATTAATATAGAATGGGTGAGAAAGTTCTAAGTGACGAGGATCGAGCCAGATCTAATATTAGCCGTTGATTAGGGACTTAATCTCGGCTGTTGAATCGTCAACAAGAAAAGTATAAGAAGAGGCTTGAGGGTCAGTTGGAAACACACCAAGAGAGATCAAGGATTCGATTTTTTGGGGCTGTGTTTGCTGAGGAAATTGAGTTATAGATTTGTTGCAGCGAGGGGAAGTTCAGTAAGGGATTTCGATCCAAGCCTGAAGAATACATAGCAGAGAGGCAGTGAAGTGCCGGAAGAGGCAGTGCAGGCCCAAGAAGGGTTGACGCAGAGGCCAGAGGAGCTAGCGCAGAGGACGCAGAGGACCACAGAGGCTGACGTAGAAGCCGTAGAGGCTAACACAGAGGGCTTTAGAGCCAGCGCTGGGAGATTTTGTGGGGCAGACTGGGAGCTGATCAGCAAATCCTGAGTCAAGAGAGGGTGACGCAGTTCCAGAGAGGCTGAAGCAGTTCCAGAGCAGTGCTTGGAGAAGCTTTCACTGTCTAACACAAGGAACAGTCAGAGTCACTGTGGGGCTGAGCATCCGATTATTGATTTGCTAGAATATCTGTCTCCGGAGAGAGGCACTACTGCCAAGGATATTCTCTGCAAGGTGAGCCATTTCTGGCACCCTAGTTATATTCACGATTCTGCTTAATAATAAAACCCTCTATATGTTGCACCGATTTTCCCGCATTGGGTCTTTCCAGGGACGATTATCCAAATATAATGGTGTCCCTTGCGTTATTGTTTCTGTTTACTTCAGTGCATGATCTATATAACTGTGAAGGTTGCATTTGTGTTTATATGCATATAAATAACTTGTTAATGTAAAGAACAAGTAGGAGATAGTAAATTAGACATTGCAGTAGGGGCGTTGATGTGTTAGATTGAGGAATTTTCACAGATAAGTGATGCCCTAGGTGACCTAGAGGACTATACCTAGAGAAGAGGAAAGAGGGGAAGGGAAATAGGTTTAAGGTGATCACCTTTGGGTGGACGAGTGCCTAATCCTTTGGGGAGATTGGAGTCAAGTAAAATTATGACTATGGACCTTTGAATTTTCGAGGTCAAGGAGGCCTCAAAAACAACTTTGTTTGGCACTAGGGCAACTTCAAAGACTTTATACTTCATTTTGCAAGGTAAATGGCTTGTCATGATGAATTTAAGTAATGAAACATCCCTAGGAACATTCATTCATTATAAATGGCCCATACATGAAGCATTCACTATCCAGAAACAAAATTTCCACAACTTTTCATAAGAGATGCAACAAATAAGCCCTAGTATAGAGGAATCCCAACAATAATGTATGTAACAAAATTAGAAAGAAAGAATAGCATTAATATGTACTTACATGTATAAGAATATACTCAAACATCCAAAAACTTGCCATCAAGAAGCTCCAAGACATATGAAAATTATCCAAACATCCAAATTCATTCCATGACCAAAAATTTGTCCTCCAAGAAGGATAGTGAAAATCTCTAAAGAGATACTAGTTCCAAATCCAAGTGATGATGCTTAAATGAATTCACATCACTTGTATTTATACACTTCTAATGAGTTTTATTTAGCTAATTAGGCTACATTAGCCCCTACAATAAAATAATGTGTGAAATAACTAACTTTTGGTGACAAGCCCACCAAACTAACTCATAAACAAAAGAATAAGCCTCTCAAGGGGTCAAATAATGAATAGTGCATGTCGTTGGGCCTTGGAGGAGGCCTAATGGAGTCCATATGTGCCATAATATGTAGTTGAACCCCCAAAAGCAGTGGACAAGGGATTTGTCGCTTGTAATAACCTGTGGTGCTCCAAATGACATGTAGGGACACAGAAGTGTCCTCATGGGTCTCCCAACAAATTGAAGATTTATGTAGATCGCCTGCAAGGGCTAGGATGATGGTGTAGGTGATGCCACATGATCGTGCAAGTCCTGGATCATCTGCCAAGTGTATGGTGCAACTCTGGGGCCAGCTAGGCATGATGGATTAGGTGCATCTTTGTTGGGTCCCTATAATACTAGTGATTACCCCATTACTATTGTAGTTATACCCCTTATTTATATTGTTGTGCCCCCATTGCCCCCATATTGTTATTAATGTGCCCATAGAATCCCTATATTGTTATTTTTGTGGCTTTATATTATTATTGTTAGGTCGACTGGATTATATTGTGCCTCCTTAGACTCCTATATATAGAAAGGTGGTTTTGTCATTTGAATCATCCAAGAATTGTTCATTTATGTAATGTAAAGGAGGTTTCCCCCTCGAAGAGGCTGAATTCTAAGGCGTTGATCTATCTTTTCTATCTTTTCTTGAGCTGGTTTCATAACATTTGGTATCAGAGCTTTGGATTATAGGGTTTCGCTGCTCCAAACAGGTCATCGTGGCATTTTCGCTATAACTTTGTTTCTGTGACGTTTCAGAAGTCGCACAAAAAACCCATTTGAGAATAAATCGCGCTGAACCTTGGGTCCGAATTTCAGAGCTTTTTGCGCGATATTTTCGGAGATATGATCTGAGGAATTTGGTCTTTTTGCAGACTCCTGAATTACACTCAAAACAGGTGACCTGGGGAAAATCGTCATAACTTTCTTTCTGAGCATTGGATTGAAATTTCGTAAGAAGGTACAGAAAGAGGACGGACTGTAGTTTTCTTTTATATATTTTTCAGAGTCAAAGGTTGAAACAGTGACACGTGGCACTTCATACAAGTTCGCTCTACTGAACTAGTCTATAATCAAGTCACTGCGGGAGATTGTGCATAACTCTTTCTTGGAGAATCCAATTTGTATCAGACTGGTGGCATTGGAAAGAGGACATAGAAGCAATGTTGCACACATCGCGATCGGGATTTAATCGGCGCCGGGAAAAAATCGGAAAAATCATTAAAATCGGGAAAAAATCGGGAAAAAATCGGAAAAAATCGTTTGGCACAAAAATATTCATTTTTTTTCATTTTTTTTCAATTTTTTTAATATCTAAACCATCTACAACATAAAATAAATACATTGACACATAAATATGATAAAAAAACTAATATATAAGATGTTCAATATCATTTCTAGCGCTAAAATCACACATAACATTGAATCATGTCCTGAATAGTAAGTCCTGAGTCCCAAGTCCAACTCAGCCTCAAAATATCAACAAAAAATATGATAATGTATCTCATCATGTCATAATGTCATATACAATAAAATGAAAGTCTAATCCTATTGATTTCCTCTGCCCCTCTTGCGAGAATATGGCACAGCTTTCTCTTTCCCTCTAGATGTAGAAGCTGGTGCCTGTGGTGGTGGAAATGGCAGTGGAGTCTGACGTGCTCTAGAAGCTGAAGAACTAGTAGTAGCAGCTACAAGAGGCTGAGGTGGACGGAGACCACGTCCTCTACTGGTGGTAGTGGTAGCCCGGGTAGCCCGGGTAGGCGGTGTCACCTCCTCCTCCTGCTCCTCCAACTCCTCCTCCTCCTGCTCCTGCTCCTGCTCCTGCTCCTCCTCCTCCTCCTCCTCCTCCCCCTCCTCCTCCCCCTCATCCTGCACTAACCAATCCTCAGTGGGATCCATGAGAGGCCTCTCGGTCTCAACCCTCCATTCAGCAGTGGTGTCAATCCCATCCAATGAGATGGCTTCCGTATCAGGTGTCTTCTCTAGTTGTTTCACCCACAATCGAAGATTGTAGTAGACATAGACCATGTCATTAAGTCTATGGGACTCCAACCTGTACAAAGTTCATGAAATAATAAATTAATAATTAATATTATAAAAAAAATATTGTTTAAAACTTTAATGAATTCAAAAATTTATTTGGAAATTTGCAATATTTTAAATGTTTAAGTGTTAACCTATTGCGCTTCTTGTTGTGTATTTTTTCAAATACACTCCAATTGCGCTCACATCCCGAGGAGCTGCATGTTTGGCTGAGGATGCGCACGGCAAGATTTTGCAAAAGGGGTACTCTGCCACCATACATCTTCCACCATGCGTCTACAACAAAATTACAAAGAAAATTTTAAATAAACATAAGAAAAAAATGGAATTTGAAGAAACAATGAAATTTGAAACAAAGTTACAAAGTACATACTACAAACTAAAAAATACCTGAGATTTTAACCGTCCTATCATTGATAGCCATCTCAAAGCCAAATGTGCCACATGACAACTTATATTGCTCAATTTGTCTAGAGACCTCCATACGTTCTTCTGGAGTTTTCACCATCTTCTGGACACAGGTTAATAATCCTTCCACGACCTCAACATCAAAATTAAACCCACATGCATAAGAAAATGCAGGGTTCAGGAAAAGGCCAGCAGCATGAATGGGACGATGGAGTGTGTTGTTCCATCGCTCATCAATGACCTTCCATAGAAGGAGTTGTCTCTGGAACCCATCATCTCCCTTGTCATCATAGTAGGACCGAATGGCTTCTTTGGCCCTATCCATGGCTTCATACAAATAGCCCATTGCGGGCTTCTCACCATCTACCAACCGAAGAACCTTTACCAAAGGTTCTGTGACAGCGCACACCTCCTGCACTCCCGCCCAGAAGTCTTCTTGGTATGAAACAAGTCTGCAGACGGCCTCTCCTTCTGGTTTGCGGCTCATTGGCGAAGAACGCCACTCCTCTGAAACAAACATTCTCTTCAAATCCCACATAGAATTCAAGAGGGATTGAAGAGATATGAAACTCGTCGCAAACCGTGTAATGGCGGGGCGCACCAACTCTTTGTTGTTGGTGCATTTTCTCATCAAGCTAAGCACAGATGTGTGATTGTAAATAAATTTTGTGATGGTTTTTGATGAGTCAACAGCCTCTTTGACAAAGGGAATTTTCCCTATGTCCTCTAACATCAAATCAATACAATGGGCAGCACAAGGTGTCCAAAATAAAGTAGGATGCCTGTCCATAAGCAATCTACCAGCAGCAACATAATTTGCAGCGTTGTCCGTTATGACTTGGACAACATTTTCTGCACCCACCTCCAAAATAAACACATCCAGCAAATCACATAAATTTTTTGCATCTTTGATTTGATGAGTTGCATCAACAGATTTGATAAACATAGTCCCCAAGGGACAACTAACCAAGAAGTTTATAAGGGTTCTCCCCTTTTGGTCAGTCCAACCATCTGACATAACAGTGCATCCTGTTTGTGCCCATGATGCCCTAAAATCCTCCAATCTTTGGGTGCAGTCACGCTTTTCATCTTGAAGAAGCCGGCCTCTGAAATCATGAAGAGAAGGGAGTTTGTACCCCGGGCCAACACTGGCAACAGCATCAAGAGTAGGTTGGAAAAATGGATTATTCCTTATAATGCTGAAAGGAATATCACTCCAGAGGAGAAATTTTGTCATCAACTTGTCAGCTTTTTCTTTTTCAGTTCTTTTCATCATTGAACCGATAGTTGGTTGTGAACCAGGTGTGGTTCGAGGAACAAAATATGATGATGCAGCAAACGGATTGACTGACGCTGCAGTAGAACCTGTGCCACTTGGCCCACTTCCTTCAACTGACCTTCTTAGTTGCCTTTTGAGTTCTTCTTTGGCGTCTCTAGTGTGCTCTAATTCTCCCAATGCTCTCATGGCTTTTTGGATAATTTCAGCATTTGTCTTTAGACAGGGCCCCACATCACGTCCAGGGATTTGTGCAAGGTGGAACTTCAACCTGTACACCCCCCCGAATATTTCCTTTCCACACAACTTGCAAATCAAGTTTTGTCTATCATTCGGAGTTTTAGGGTCACCATATTCCCAGAAAGGATCCAATTTCCTTGGCATGTTTGTTTTTGAATTTTGAATTTGCAAACCTATGGAAAAATAAGGATTAGGAAATAGGAATTTAGGATTACATAAATGATAATAGTAAATAGTAAATACAAATTACAATTTAGCATTTGCAAAATTACAAGCTAATTATTTCCAAAATCCCAATTTGAATTTCTAAACCCAAAAAACAATGAAAAATCAAAAAAAATAAACAATGTTTAAAGAAAATGAGAAAATAAAAATCAAAAATTGGTTCTCATAGTCATAACAAATAACCCATCCCAAATCAATGAAAAATTTCTAAAAATTCTTTAAAAACAATGAAAAACAAAGTTTTTAGAGAACCAAAACAAAAAAAAATTAATCTACATACCTGGTTTATGGACAAATTCGCGATCTTGGCTTGGATTCCTCCTAAAATCGGCTCCCACAAGCGACGGCAACCCTCTCCCTCCCTTCTTCTCCTTCTCCTCCTTCTCCTCCGCGGCGGACTGCTGAATGAATAAACAAAAAATCGATTTTACATATAAAACCCCCGCTGCCCGCGCCTCCCGCGATTTTTTCCTTAAAAATCGCGATTTTTTCGATAAAAATCGTTAAAAAAAATTTCCGCCGATTTTTTGGATAAAAATCGCGATTTGAATCGGCATTTTGAAAAAATCGCGATTTTCCGATTTTATCGCGATTAAATCGCGATGTGTGCAACACTGCATAGAAGGCTACTACAGGTCACAATTTCAGAACTGGATGATTTGAAATTACAGAGATACATCAGATTCAATATCAGGCTTCTACAAAGAAAAAAAAAGGTGTGTAGTTTTTCTTTTAAATTTTTGCATAAGCTTGGTTTGAAGGAATTCAAAGGGCACAGTAAAGCATTATTATCGGTAACTGATGCCTCGAGGAAAGAAAATGAAAACACCTAGTAAGGAACCTGAAAGCTCTAGCATGACTCATGAAGAAGAGGAAGAAATGCTACATGATATATCAAAATTACAAGAACAAGTGCAACAAATGTCACGCTCACAAAAGCTAACAGATGCTAAGATAAATGGCGTGGAATCTAAGATAGAGGGCATGGAAGCTAAGATGGATGATCTGAAGGCAGATTTGAGGACAAATTTGAAGACAGACATGGCAGATTTGAAGACAGATTTGACAAATTTTCTACAAGAAATACTTACTAATGGTGAAAAGGTTGTAAAGGAAACTCATGATGTGAACAAAAGAAATGTTAATCATGATTCCATAGACTCTAATGTTGGATCGAAGACCCACCATATTCCAAAAATCGATATGAGGAAGTTTGATGGCAAGGATCTCGCCACATGGATATTACAGATGGAGCAGTTCTTCGATCTCAATAATGTGCAAAACACACAAAAGGTACGTATGGCAACTTTATATTTGGAACCAAATCAATTTGTATGGTATCAATGGCTTTGCTCTCGTAAACAATTTATCACTTGGGCAATTTTTACGGAAGAATTGATAGCACATTATGAGGATACAAAAAGCAACACTTTTTTTAGCCAATTGATAAGTCTCAAACAAAAGGGTTCAATAATGGAGCACATTGAGGAGTTCCAAAAATTGAACATAAGGGTAAAAGATATTCCAGAGGAGCATAGGATTGATGTGTTCATAGGGTCTTTAAAGGATAATATCCAACATGATGTTCGACTTTGGGAACCTGATTCATTAGAGAAGGCATTCAGGTTAGCAAGAAAAATGGAAAGCAAAATTATGGCAACCAGGAAGCATACCACTCACAACTATAAAGACGGAAGTGCAGTTGCCCCTAGTCTTCCACAACCTATAAGGTTGACACCACAACAATTGGAAGAAAAAAGAGCAAAAGGGCTTTGTTATAGTTGTGATAGCAAATACACTAAAGGTCATAAGTGTGCTGAGAAGAAACTATTCTACATAGATTGTGAAGAGGAAGAAGAAAAGGAGCAAGAAAGGTCAAAAGAACAGGATATGCTCCAGGAACAAAGCCTAAATGAAGAACAAATAAATCCGACCATATCTTGTAATGCATTGGCGGGAATTACCACTCCTCAAACCATCAAGATAGAAGGACAAATCAAGAAGAAAAAGGTAATAGTGTTGATTGATTCAGGAAGCACCCACAATTTCATTCATTGTAGGGTAGCAAAAGAATTGAATTGCTTCCTATATCCAGCACCAGAGTGTCAAGTGATGACTGCAAATGGAGGAACAATACATTGCTCTGGAAAGTGCCATAATATCAAGCTATCCATGGGAGAATATGTATTGACTAGCCCAATGCTTTCCATTCCAATGGGAGGTGCTGATGTTGTACTAGGAGTCCAATGGCTACAATCCTTAGGTACAATAGCTTTTAATTTTCAAGAACTTTTCATCAAATTTTCTATGAAAGGAAAGGAAGTTGAATTAAGGGGTATTGCAGGGAAACTAGGAAAGATAATCAGCTCTAATGGTATGACAAAGCTTCTAAAAAAGGAGCAAAGGGGTGTAATTGCACAATTATGTTCGCTAGATGTTTCCACATTAGAATCATCTATTTCTCCAGATCTCCAAAAAGTCATGGACAATCATTCCAAGGTATTTGAGACTCCCAAAGGTCTCCCACCTATGCGTGATTATGATCATGCTATTCATCTAATTCCAGGAAGTGTTCCTCCAAACATCAGGCCGTACAGATATCCCTATGTCCAAAAAAGTGAAATTGAACGTATGGTTGCAGAAATGCTAGAGGCTGGTATAATTCAACCGAGTCAAAGTTCTTTCTCTGCTCCAGTAGTATTGGTGCACAAGAAGGATGGATCATGGCGCATGTGTCTGGATTATAGGGAGCTCAACAAGCTCACTATTAAAGATAAGTTCCCCATTCCTGTCATTGATGAATTACTGGATGAATTGCATGGATCAATTTACTTCACCAAGTTGGATCTTCGTTCAGGATATCATCAAATCAGAATGAAGATTGAAGACATTCCGAAAACGGCATTTAGAACTCATGAGGGTCATTATGAATTTTTGGTCATGCCTTTTGGCCTTACCAATGCACCTTCAACATTTCAAGGTTTGATGAATTCAATTTTCAAACCATTCCTTAGAAAATTTGTGTTAGTATTTTTTGATGATATACTTATCTACAGCAAGTCTTGGAAGGATCATGTTGAACATGTTGACAGGGTGCTACAACTATTGGAGGAGAAACAATTATATGCCAAAAGATCCAAATGTTTTTTTGGAGTCCAGGAGGTGGAATATTTGGGTCATATTGTATCTCATGAAGGAGTTAAGGTAGACCCTAGCAAAATTAAAGCCATTAAGGAATGGAAAATCCCCACATCCATAAAGCATCTGCGAGGATTTCTTGGGTTGACAGGGTATTATCGCAAATTTGTTAAGAATTATGGGAGAATAGCAGCACCTCTAACAACATTATTGAAGAAAGATGCATTTTCATGGACTCCGGAAGCAACAAAGGCCTTTGAACATCTTAAAGAGGCAATGTGCCAAGCACCGGTCTTAGCTACACCGGACTTCACAAAAACCTTTATTGTGGAATGTGATGCTTCAGGAAATGGAATTGGTATTGTTCTAATGCAAGATGAAAGACCCATTGCTTTTGAAAGTCGTCCAATCAAGGGAAAATTTCTAAGAAAAGCTATTTATGAGAAGGAAATGTTGGCAATACTCCATGCACTTAAGAAATGGCAACCCTACCTAATGGGAAGACACTTCAAGGTAAAAACGGATCGTGATAGCCTTAAATACTTTTTAGAACAAAGATTATCCTCTGAAGAGCAACAAAAGTGGGTCACAAAGATGTTGGGTTATGACTTTGAAATCATCTACAAAAAAGGGAAGCAAAATGTGGTGGCAGATGCACTCTCAAGAAAGGATGAGGATGTCGAAGCATTGTTGTGCGCTATTTCTATCATCCAACCAGATTGGATAAATGAAGCAAGGGAGGAATGGAACAATGACGAAGAAGTGTGGGCACTTATTCGAAAGCTACAACAAGATTCCAATACGTCTGATACATTTAGCTGGAAAAATGATTCGTTATGGTACAAAGATCGCTTATACCTCTGTAAGAATTCCCAGCTAAAACAAAAGATTCTTATGGAATTGCACACTTCTCCCTTAGGAGGGCACTCAGGATTTTTTAAAACTTACCACAGGGTTAAGAAGGAATTTTTTTGGGATGGCCTTAAATCAGATATTCAAAAGTTTGTGGCAAAATGTTTGGTTTGCCAACAAAATAAAGTTGAAACAATTAAGACACCGGGTCTATTACAACCTTTATCCATTCCAAGCCAACGTTGGGAGGAGGTATCAATGGATTTTATCACAGGTTTACCCAAGTCTGAGGGAAAGAGTGTCATCATGGTGGTAGTTGACAGACTTACCAAGTATGCACACTTTTGTGCATTATCACATCCATTTAGAGCCAGTACAGTTTCTACTACATTTATGGAAACAATTCAAAAGCTACATGGAAACCCAAAGATTATTGTAAGTGACAGAGATCCCATTTTCACTGGAAATTTTTGGACAGAATTATTTTCTCGTCTTGGTACTCAGTTAGCTCATAGCTCATCTTATCATCCTCAATCTGATGGGCAAACTGAGATAGTAAACAAATGTTTGGAAGGATATCTTCGTTGCTTTGTATCTGATAAACAGACACAATGGGTCAAATGGTTGCCTCTGGCTGAATGGTGGTATAACACTTCCTTTCATACAACAACAAAAATGACCCCATTTATGGCACTTTATGGGTATCAACCACCATCCATCACATCATATTTAAGAGAAAATTGTAAGGTTCAGGCAGTGGAACATCACATCGAACATCAACAACAAGTCCTCCAACTCTTAAAGGATAACCTCGTGTTGGCACAGAATAGAATGAAACAACAGGCAGATCAACATTGCAGTGAAAGAAGTTTTGATGTAGGTGATTGGGTATTCCTACGGCTACAACCATATAAGCAAATGTCCCTCAAGCAAGCTAAGAAGGATAATAAATTATCACCAAAGTATTATGGTCCGTACAAGGTGTTGCAAAAGATTGGTACTATGGCATACAAATTGGAGCTTCCTGCAGCTTCTCGATTGCACCCAGTTTTCCATGTTTCATGCTTAAAGAAGGTTATAGGCGACAAGCTCCCAGTTCAAACAATATTGCCAGAACTTGACGAGGAAGGAAAAATTATATTGGAACCGGAAGCAGTTATAGAAAAAAGAACTCGACAGCTACGAAATCAATCAATTTCAGAGTACCTTATCAAGTGGAAGAACTTATCTGCTGAAGATTCCACATGGGAGGATGAGAATTTTATGCAGAAATATCCAGAACTACTCAAGCGTTGAGGACAACACTTTTTTGAAGGAGAGGGGCATGTTGGGTCCCTATAATACTAGTGATTACCCCATTACTATTGTAGTTATACCCCTTATTTATATTGTTGTGCCCCCATTGCCCCCATATTGTTATTAATGTGCCCATAGAATCCCTCTATTGTTATTTTTGTGGCTTTATATTATTATTGTTAGGTCGACTGGATTATATTGTGACTCCTTAGACTCCTATATATAGAAAGGAGGTTTTGTCATTTGAATCATCCAAGAATTGTTCATTTATGTAATGTAAAGGAGGTTGCCCCCTCGAAGAGGCTGAATTCTAAGGCGTTGATCTATCTTTTCTATCTTTTCTTGAGCTGGTTTCATAACAATCTTCCTCGTCCAATAAGTAACCACAAGCAATCTCCAAATGGCTATGGGGATCCATGGAGTGTTATTTGCTGTTGTGGAGGCCCATGGCTCTCTACACACACCCTACATGTGCCAATGTACCCCTCTGGGGTCAGGACCCTGTATAGGGAGACCAAACCCCAAATGGAAACCACCTGCAATCTTGCATAAGATCCAATGCATCCCCGTGCCTTCCAGCACACCAAGTCATTAAAGAAATCAAGTAAAAGAGTTTGTAAACCATAGATAACAAGTGAACACTTCATAATGGCATGCCCTTCCATAGTGGGCTTTGGCATGTGCTAATGTCTCCCAACTCCAACTAGGGTTAATCAGGCATCCTATTAGGTGGTTTCTACCTCTAAAGGGGGTGGTATGTCTATGGTACATCCTTGAAATGGTGGGGGCATGTGGCATAATGATGGAATGGAGTAGGTTATGAAAGGGGGCAACCTAGATCACATGTCATTGTATAGGGGTATCTAATAAAAGGGAATCCCACACTTGGGTAAATAATGTGTAGGAGGGAGCAATCGTGGTGCATGAGTTACCCCGGCCTTGATTTTTCCACCCTGCGCCATATGCCTCTTGCCTTTTTATGATTTTCTTTGATTAACTGCTCGGGGCTTTAGGTAATGAGATCATGATGCATAAAGTATAACAGTGGATACCCCTTTATAAGTTGGGGTAGTTCATCGCCCACTAGGGGTTGGGACAGTCATGGGTTCCTGAATGATAAAGGAGGCTCATAAAGGGCCATGTTGGAACCAGGGTGATGGCCATGGAATGGGGTAGAAGTTAGAACTCATGCCATGGCTTTTGCCCACATGCTAAATGCTTTTGTCTTGGCCATCTTTTGCATTTTGTGGTACAATTTCCTGTTGAATGTGGCCAATTATGCTTTTTATTTTTCTTTTAGTTGCATCAACCTTTGAGCATCATTCCAGGTCCGACCCAAGATGTGGGGCAAGGGGAGGGGCTGGTTGACCCTATGTGGACCCAATGGAGGAATGTAAACCCAGGTGGGAGGAGAAATGACTGGGGGTGTAATGAGAAGAAGGGGATAATATATGCGAATCGGGGAGCGGGACCACGCAACCAAAATTAGGTTTCCAATGTAGTACCATCCCTAAAACCAATAGGTCAGTAAAAGAGATCTCGTGGTACTAGGGTGCAAGGTTAACATCCCAAAAGAGACCTAGGGGAGAAGAGCACAGACCTAGACCACTCTTTTGGCCGAATCCCCCCATTAATCCATGCCCAAAGTTTCCATGATAAATAAACTAGAATACTCAATTATGTTGATTAGTGGTTGTCATTGATGTCAACCCAAGCAGCACTAGGGGCTACCCCGATCTTGCAAGGGCATTTTAACTTGACAACTCATATTATTTTGTGTCAAAGATCTTCTCTATGGATTCTAATCGTCGAGATGTTTCTGCTAATATATGGTATGCCTCCCAATTCTTCACAGTTTGAGAGTTATTTGTGTTTGAAGTTAGTAACCCCAGTTAGTGGGCTAAAACCCTATGGGGTTGTGGCATGGCACTCATAATTGGTTGTGGTCACTGAATAGTCAATAATTAATAATGTTTTTTTTCTCCTAAAATCCCTCCAACGTTCACTTGTTGAGGACCCTCTCAACTCAAGACATTCATATAAATAATGACCCTCATATCCTCCTCTAGTAGAGATTTTGTGGCTTCAAGCAAGTCATCGTGGCATTTTCACTATAACTTTTTTTCTGTGAAGCTTCAGAATCTAAAAGTAAAACCCATTTGAGCTGAAATCTTAATGAACCTCATGACCGAATTTCGGATCTTGGTTCGCTATATTTTCAGAGATATGATCTGAGGAAGCTAGGGTTTTTGCAGGCTCCAGAATTCCATGTCAAACAGATGACGTTGGGAAAATCATCATAACTTTCTCTCTAGGCATTGGATTCAAATTTCGTAAATAGTAACAGAAAGAGGACGGGCTTTAGTTTGTTGAGTAGCATTTTTCAGGGCCAAAGGTTGCAACAGTGACACGAGGCACTTCGTACAAGTTCTCTCTACTGAAACAGTCTATAATCAGGTCATTGTGGGAGAGTGGACATAACTCTTTCTTGAAGAATCCAATCTTGATCAGAAAATGTGGGGTTGGAAAGAGGATTCAGAGGGCTACCACAGGACGAAATTTGAGACCCTGGAGATCTGAAATTACATAGATACAACAAATTCAATATCGAGCTCCTAGAAGGCAAGAAAAAGCATGCAATCAAGGATCACCACAGTAAGGACCACACATCAACAGTCAAGGGTAAGTCTCCTACAGCAAGGTAAGTATGATTAGTGTTTACATTTGAATACTGAGTATCATCTCTAACATATGTTTTGCAGGACAACACAAGTATATACAGTGTCTCAATTACATCTCTATGTCTCTAGATGTCACAATTAGTTTTTCGGATGTCCTATTCTTGATAATACACATTTTATGCTACATATTCTTGATACTACACCAAGTTTTCTAAATCTATATGATGTTGTAATTTCATGTTACTTGTCTTGTCATAGTTGATAGAATGGTCTCTGTTGTTGTACTTAGAACTTGGTCCATCACAAGTCTATGGTTTGTCATCAGTTTTTATTGTATATATCTTTAGGTCAGTTTTGGATATAGTCTTCCATAGAGTCCAGGCCTATATCAAGAGTGGGAGTCTTTGTCTATTGCTGCAACAAGTCAACAACAAAAGTGACAAGCACACTTCAGGTACGCATTGTAATTTTTAATTTGTATTTATTCATTATTATGCACTTACATGTGTTTTGCAGGCAGAGGTAAGTTGAAGGGTATTTTGTTTTGTTTTGGGATTGGTTTTTCCGGACAAATTTTGCATGCAAGTAGAAGAAGATTCAAATACAACTTCAAGCAAGAATTCAAGAGAAGAAGTATCAAATCAAAGGAAGCATTGCAGCGAGACATCCTTTGAAGACATGACAACCATCTGTATATTGTGAAGAAGTGTCAAGGCCAAGAGTCATCACTGTAAAGTTGTAAAAGAGTCATTTGTAAAAGTGTCATCATTCGAAGAGTCATTATTGTAAAAGAGTCAATCTGCCTAGAGTCAAAAAGGCATTATTGGGAGGTATAGGAGTCTCTATTGGGATAATGTCATGGTTGGGTTGCAGGTCATAGTGTGATTGGGTGTTCGGTCAAAATCATTGTAAATCATATTGTATCGTGGATCATTGTCCCTGGTAAGGGAGTCCACACTTTTGTATTTAATTTTTGTCATTATAGGGTGGCAGGGAGTTGCTAGGAAGGTGTATGAAGTCGCCTACAGGTTGGGGCCTGTGAACACTTCAGGGTGGTAGGGTGGTGATAGGGCGAGTTGTGGCTCGCTAGGGTGATGGGGCATCCATTCAGTTGATTACTGAAGAAACCAAGGTGTTGGGGCGTCCTTCTAGTGGGAGCTGGAGAAGAATGTTTTTCTAGAATTTTAGGAAGTTGTTGCTTTCATTTCAGTTGGGGTTGAAGATTAAAGAATTTATTAGAAAAGCGTTTGGTGGTTTTTGACCCAGAGGGGGGTTTCCACCTAAAATTCTTGTGCCTACTGTGTTCTTTTATTTACTGTTATTACTACATAAACATTAATAATAATTGGAGATTAACTAATGCTATGAAAAGATTTAAAAGTGCTAATTGCTAAGTAATACTGATTCACCCCCCCGCCTTCTCAATAATTCCAACAAATTAGCAAATAAGAAGGCATGCCCTTAGGTTTTGGAGGCCCACTTTCAAACATACGATCATGACAGAAGGGTGAGGGACCACATGCCTGGCTCAGGTGTCGGAGAAATGGCATATCGATCTAGTTGGTGGCTGCAAGGGAATGTTGTCTACCGACTGAGGACCATCATGGAGAAAATTTTTCTCCTGGGAATATCACCCACAAAATGGTGGGTAACAAGCCCAAAACCCTAAAATAGAGATGCAACCTTCAGACCCTGCAATTTCACCTTCGTGCGAAACCATTCCTCCGCGGATCTACCTCACACCCTAAGTCAACTGACACGTGGATTCGGGATTCGACGGATACGCGGATTCTAGTGTCAGATACGGACAGGTTGACCCCTCGGAACATGACACGTTCGGATACGTTTTATATATATATATATATATATATATATATATATAAATAAATAATATATATATAATATATTTAATTATATATATATATATATAATATATTATATATATATATATATATAATATATTTATTTATATATATATATATATATATATATATATTATTTATATATATATATATATATATATATATTAAAAATTAGATATTTCTTACACAAATTCTCATTCATGATACAAATTCATTGATTTCAAACATAGATCTTCATCTAGATGTAAGTTTTACTGTTTACAAAGTAACATTATGCATAGTACATACAAATACAATTGTGACATAAATGATAAATTATAATACATATTCAATTCATCAATGATACAATAGGAGAAAGACAAGATAGTAAGATAAAGATACTGACAACTATAGTTTTCTCATTAAGTCATCATAATCAAAATGTGTTACATAGGTAGTGCAATGCCAATGACAAATAGAAATAGCAAATACAAAGTAACTACAAGTATACAAGCCTCAAGGTAGTAGGTAGCTCACAACTCATGAGTCATCAATCCTCATCATCATCATCAAAATCAACATCACTATCCTGGTCATCATGGTCACCATTGCTCTCCTCTTATACGTCCTCCTCCTCTGTATCCAAAGTCATCTCTGCATCTGCTGGTGTGGAGGATGACCCCTCTACAATATCACCATCATCAAATTAGTCAGGCTCTAGCACTAGATCATTGAGATCCAAGTTGGCCAATGCCAACTCAACACTGTTGTCTAGACCCATATCATCAGGAAAGACATCCCACATCTTTGTCTCTCCCTTCAACCACTCATCCCTTTGCCTGTAAATAAGATGAAGGTTGGTGTGCACAAACACCATTGTCTCTGCCTTGGAATGATCAAACCTGCTCTTCTTGACACTATACAAATTTCCATATGTGCTCCAATTCCTCTCACAACAAGAGGATGAAGTCACCTGAAACAGGAGCCATGGCTAACTGCTATAGAGGAGGGCTTGTTGCCCCATGATTTTCCCACCAAGAATAGGGCTTCTTAGTCCCCCTGTCTCTAATCAGATCATATCCTGCATATCAACCAGTGCCAGTGGAAAACTCTGCAAAGGCATCCTCCACCTCATCAAGGGATGCGTGATCCTGAAAAACCTACTAGAATGCATCTTTCCTCCCCTGTGATATTTCACCAACCATGTGAGGAGGGAATCTATGGGAAGTTCCACCATTCAGCCATTCATGGCTGTATTATTTTGGGTTCAATGAGTGAGCCAAACAATGTAAAGGTGTGCAATCCTTGTCCCGTCTGCTCACAAGAATATCATGTATAGTGGTCACAAAGACCTCTGATGATGTCTCATACTCGGGGCACTCACTCTGTAAAATAATTCTCCTCACAGACTCAATCATGGAATCCCATCCCTCATAAACCTCTCCTAGGATGGGTTGGTCTGTATCTACAAATTGAAGCACGAAAATGATAGGGTCCATGATCTGAATAACTAGATCTACCCTCTCCCACCAAGCATCATTTAACACTATGTCCTCCACTCTTTTAGAGGCTACTCGATCTATCTTTCTCCAAAAAGAGAAAAATTCTGAAATAACCATGGCCCCAAGAGCGGTCTTGACCTCCCTCAACCTCTTCAACATGATGAATGAAGAGGCAAACCGTGTATCCACAATCTTCAATAATGATAGATTGTTGTACTCCTTGTAGATAGTGAGGGCATTTGTATGATTTTGTACAAAGTTATGGATATGTCGTGCATCCTCAATAATGTTACCAATCCAAAGCACATCAGAAGCAATAGATTACAGTGATGAGTTCAATGAATGGAAAATGCAAGGTGTCCAAAACACTTGTGGATATTTAGCTTCCACAATCATGCCAGCGGCCTTGCAAACAAGTGCATTATCTATAATGATTTGCATACAAGAATCAACAACTACATCTTCAATAACTTTAATAAACAACTCACCCATATATTGTGCATCCTTGTATTGTCCAAGTGCATCCACTGCTTTCAAGAAAACGGGACCATTCAAGGAAGACACCACGAAGTTGATCAGTGGGTGTCGTGCTGGATCTGTCCATCTATCAGAAAGAATGCTAACCCTAGATGTTAGCGATGATGCTTTAATAGGCTCAAGCATTTTTTCCACCTCTTTTTTTGCCTTCATCAACAATGCCGTTCTAATCTTCTCTGACCCAGGAGGCACATACCCTGATGGAGCCCCTTGAGTTAGAGCTCGGCACATCTCAATAAATAGAGGTGAGTGTGCGACATTAAAGGATATGAAGTTTTGATAGAAAAAAGGAAATGGTGAGATCAAGCTCTTCCCGTTTCTCCTTCTGAAAAATCTTGTCCATTGGACCAAGTGAAATTGCCTTTCTTTTTGCTACTTGTCCCCCACTAGAACTCTCAAATGGGAATTTGTTGCTGCCTTTCCTCAAGAATGGAAGGGGGTCATCATTCTTGGTTTTTTTATTTATTTTGCAGCCACATTTTCCATACCAACGTTGGACTCTCTTTCCATTTATTTCTTCTTTGATTTTGTACAAGCTCCAATTCCACAACCTGGTAAAGCCAACAAATGACCTTTCACATGGAAATATGTGCTTGTGAAAGTATTGTGGAAATAGCTACATTTCCAACTCACATTGCCTCCTCCCTTCACCTTGCTGGGTGGCCCTTGCTCTCTTTTGACATATTTCCACGAGACGTTTGTCAATATTACATTGAGGAGGAAGTCTTCCCTCAACATTACTTGCAGCAGACTCTGATGAAATTGGGAGAGGAGGGGCATCTCCAATGGGGACATTCTTCCCCTTCCTTTGCCCCTTCCCTACTGCCCTTGATTGACCCATGAATGCTATAAAAAAAAGAGCAAAAAATGCACAAATTTGTAAAAGAAATGCATATGCAAACTGCGGTAATAAAAATGCAAAAATATTAGAGAGAAAATGCACTTACCTGTTGCTTGAATCTCCTTTAAAATGTTCCCACACCTTTTGCTCCTTGCTCCCAAACACCCACAGCAAACCCACTACAAAGTAAACAAGTGAATGTGAAAAAAGAAGTGAGGAAAGGCTCTTTAAAAGGTGCATGGGTCATTGTTTTTCCCGATTCATGTCCGGAAATTATGACACGTCGTGCCTGATCGAGACATGATCCAGATTCAATCGTGTCCCAATCAGACATGATGTGTCACAATTTCTGAACACGAATCGGCACGAATCGTGTCAGATTCGTCGAATTCGCGACACGTAAGCCCTGGGGGATGAATCCGGTTTCTTAGCTCACACCTATGCGAGCTAAAAAAAAGAAAGAGAATAGAAGAATGATCCATGATGATATCCAAATGAGGTACAGGTCACTTGTGTTTATAGCCTTCCAAGGGTGTCCAATTTGCTTTAGGGCCGACCTAATCAAATATGCACATGTGGGCTCAAAATTCAAAAATATACTTTCCCGTGTCCAAATTTGATGATCTTTAGGTCAATTTTGTTCCTCTCGAGAAGAGGAATTTAATGCACTCATCATCTCCATCAAATGAGTTGTCCAAAGTGGAATTTGGACCTATTTGCCAATTTGAACATCCAAGTCTTTTCTCATGAAACCTTTTTTGGGTTTTGGAGATCTTGTGTTCCTTAGCCTCTTAAACATCATAAAGACTAGAACACCTGTTTGTTGCTACCCCAAAATCAAAAAGTAACACTCCCTCTTAGCAAGGAAGGTGTTCTCCACTATACCCATATGCTCCCTGAAGTAGACAAACTTTTCCCTCCCCAACCCCTTCGTGATTATATCAACCACCTATTGGTCTGTGGGAACACGTTCTAGCCGAACTAATCCACGCTGCACAAAATCTCTGATGAAGTGGTACCGTATGTTGATATGCTTCGACTTATCATGAAAAACTGGATTCTCAGAGAGCCTGATGCAACTTTGATTATCACAGTAGATATTGGTTGCCTCCATCCTATAACCAAACAAACTCACTAGCAGCTTCAGAAGAAAGATAGCTTCGCATGTAGCCATGCTAGCTGCCATGTATTCTTCCCCTATAGAGCTTAGCACCACAGACTTCTGCTACTTGTTGCACTAAGATACAACCCTTGATCCAACTCTGAAACAACACCCAGAAGTGCTTTTCTTATCCACTGAATTGCCTGCCTAGTATGCATCTGCATAACCACATAACCTGACACCATCACCTCAAGTATACCTCAACCCATACTTGACTTTGTCGCGCAAGTACCTCAATATATGTCTCACCACTATCCATTTCACTCTCATAGGTTACACCATTAACTGACTAAGCGTGTTGAACGTGAAACAAACATTTGGCCTTGTGTTGACCAGATACATGAGTGAACCGATGAACTGCCTATACAAGGTCGTGTCCACATCCTCGACCTTCGATGCATCTATCTTCCTCCAGTTAGTAATCATAGGCATGGACATAGGTCTACAATCTTGCATCTTAATCCTCTTTAGGATCTCCGTAGTATATCTCCCTTGTCCAAAGAAGGTCTCCCTGTCCCTCTACCATACCTCCAAGCCTAGGAAATAAAGCATTAGTTCCAAATACTTCATCTCAAATTTTGCTACCAGTTGCCACTTGCATTCCTCTATGAACCTTGATGACCCTATCAAGAATAGGTCATCCACATACAACACTAGGTTGAGTGGCTTACCCACCACCATCAGATAATAAAGGTTGGAATCTGCATCACTCCTTACAAATCCCATCTTTTATAGGTACCTATCAATCTAACCATACCATGCCCTGAGAGCCTATCTGAGCCTGTATAGTGCTCTCTTCAGCCTGCACATGTGTGTGCTGCTCTCATGTGTCTTGAAGCCCCCTGGCTATTCGATGTATACCTCTTACTTTATCACCTTGTTTAAAAATGTTGTCTTGACTTCCATCTGGTGAATCAGCCATCCCATCTCCGCTGCTAGAGATATCACTGACCAGATGGAAGTATACATGGAAACTGGGGTGAAGGTCTCCTCATAGCCTATACCTTCCTTCTATGCATACCCCTTTGCCACGAGCCTACCCTTGTACTTCACTACATTGTCGTCTACAGTGTACTTGATCTTATAGATCCACATAGAGCTCACAACTAACCTATCTACAGGCCTAGGCACTACCTCCCACACATCGTTTGTCATGATGGAGCTATACTCCTCCACCATGGCATCCTCCACACTTGATGTTGTGTAGCCTCCTGATAACCGGAACGTTCAAAAATCTGTGCCACCAATGCTTGGTACCTGTTTGGTTGTCTATGTTCTCTCTTGCCCATCCTAGGACCCCACATAAACTCTTGCACATCCTTCAGTGTCTGACGAACTTCTCTGGTGGTTTGACCGCTAGTGGTGGGTGGTTCGACTAGCTCCTCATCCTGCCTCTGTTGCTCCATTTGTTGTGAACTCATTGGATCCCCTTAACCTAATTTGATGCTCGTAATGGTAATTGTACTAGTGCTTTGTTGACCATGCAATTGTCCCTATGGCTGTCCCTGCTGCTGGACTAATGGAGCTTCTGCTGGCTCACTGATCAAATGCTGACATCTCCCGAGATCTCATGAAGGCTTTCTCCTCCATGAACTTCACGTCTCATCTCACGATAATCCTCCTGTTGCTAGGAATGTAGATCCTATATGCCTTTGAGGTTTCGCTATACCCAACGAAATACCCCCCTTCTCTGCAGTCTAATCCAAGTTAGTGCGTTTCTCATCTGGCACATGGTTGTATGCTATACTACCAAATATTCTGAAGTGACTGACCACTTTTTAAAATCTGGAAACTACCTTAAAGTATATCATAAAATAACGTATTTGAGTTATAGATCCAAAGTGCAATGTGACTGTTTGTCTTTTGTTCGATCTAATTGGTGTATGCAATAATTCTCCTATTTCCAGAATTTACTTATGAAGCATCACATCAACGCATCATTTACATATTAAATCTTCTTTACTTGACAAGTCATATCTTTATTTGGATTTAGTTATCATATTGATATTTCTATGTGAAAATGTGAATATCATATTTCATTTAAAATCATAAATCAGATTCACTTCTAAGACATTCATTTTGACATATCATTTCTAGACTTTGTTTATTTTATCATTCAACATCTATCATTTCAAAAATGAGAGAGGAATTGTAATAAGGTGATAGTGGTACTTCTCGTAGGCTTACCTCAAGGTTGCATCCGTGGATCGGGACTTTCTTCACTTAGATGTGAGTTGACGAGATAACAAGAGGGGTGAAAGGAAACACACCAGAAATGTCTTTCAAAAACTGGGACTCTCCCATGCTCCCTTTTTACGAAATTCAATTGTTTTCAGGCCCCCCTCCCTGGTAATCATTGCTAATATTAAATTCCTAAAGTTGGCTTTCTTCTGTCTTTCCTTCTTTATCATTTTACTTAAATTTTTAACTTTACCATTAATATTTCAGGGATGTTTGATAGTGGTTCCAACCTCATCGGAATTCATATGGAGAAAGTAGAATTTCATATTCCATTCAGAATGCAGCAAACTTAACAATTTTCAGGATTTGAAGATTGGCCAAATTGCAATGTTTCCATTGGATTTCATCATGTATGAGGGCAAGGAATTGGTGTTTAATAAAGAGCACCAAGACTTTTATGTACTCCGATATTGGTGGTGTTGATTGTTGAACTCCATCATGATTTTAACAAAATAAATTTGCAAAAATATAATTTCTGCCTCTAAACATCGAAAGGCAGCCCTATCTTCTATAGTTTCAATTTTCTAAATAAAATGGGAAATACAATGGTGTTAGTCTATTGATGATTTATGATTTATTAATTATTAAGTTATCTTGTTATGTGTAAGATTATAAAATTTCAACGGTTTATCATTTTTATTTCAAGCTTCAAATATTCTAATTTTTTTTTAGTACTTCAGGTGGGGTCCCTTACTATGAAGACTCTAATGTCTCCTATGGAATTCCCTAAAACTTGAGGGGTGATTATACATATCTCTTGGATGTGTTTCCCAACTCCCGCATCCCAAAGACTTGATGGAACATTGTCCAAAATACATATGCATCCATCTGAAATACAGTTTGACCTGTGCATCTTTTATGTAGATGGGCATTCACATCTTACCAAAGAATCTAGGAAAAAAACAAAAAAAATGTGTGCATACATGTTTGTTTATTTGTTACTCTGTGTGTGTGTGTGTGAGAGAGAGAGAGAGAGAGAGAGTATTTACATGTAATCAAGGGATGCACCTTTTTGGGAAGGAAGTTTCCCTGATAAGCTATTGTTTCCAAGGAATCTGAAATCATTGAAATGTAAGTTATGTTTCAGATGATTTCACCTGTGACCTGCCTTATAATAGGTTGATAGAGTTTGCAGAGAAAAACATTGCACTTCACATAACTGTGAGCATGTATTTGATGGAATAAATATAGGTTTGTTCAGAAATCCACTTACAAGAATTTCAGAGAGCTCAAATCCTGTAGTGCGTCTGGAATTGTTCCTGTAATATTATTAAAGCTCAAGTCCCTAACACAGTAATATGTTCAAGTAAGTAGGCATGCAAGAATAAGACTGTTGATAAAAGCAGTGAAATTAAGGACTCTATAATATAAACTAGATTATAATATTTATCAAAATTCAAACTTCTGACCACATATACTCTAGATAAGAAGGCTACCACTCCTTGCTTCGGGAGCACCACACTATAATATAAACTAGATTATAATATTTATCAAAATTCAAACTTCTGACGACATATACTCTAGATAAGAAGGCTACCACTCCTTGCTCTGGGAGCACCACACACTCAGTTCATGTAATGCTATCCATATTCAGTGAAAGAAATCAAAACACTGACTGTGCAAACAGAAAAGGAATAAAAGTGGTATTTAGAAAACAATGAGTAGTACATTCCTGTGATAGCTTCCTCTTGCAAAACACGACTTGCATCATATTGGAAAATCAGAAGAATGCTGCTCAAGCAGATACAATATCAGTACTCCATCTCCAGTTAGAAGCATGTTCAAGCTTGGTTCAGTCAAGAAAATTACAGTCCAAGTAATGCATGTTTAAGGATAAATTTTGGAAGGTTGACTCAAAATAAGTTTATTTTCAGATTAGGCTTAGACATTTTAATTATATTTTAGTTTAGATAATTTTATAATATCTGGATCACTAGTAACCAATTGAACATGATCCATTGAACATTACCAGAAAGATCATTGAAAGACGAGCTATAAGATGTTGGAAGAAAACTTCTAAAATTGATATATTTATGTTTCTATGATTTGTGTGACAAATGCTATAAATCCACTTGAATATCTTTAATGAGTTAGTGCCAGGTTATTGTTAATAGTTAGTATCACTTGAGCAACATATCTAGAGGCATATATCACCTTTTGGAGCGCTAGGCTTTAGAAGACAGTTATGGGACAGATCAGACTTTACCCAAGGCATTGGCTATGAGAAATCGGTTACCTGATTCCTACTGCAACAAACTGATTATATTTCACCTACTTGTTAAATTAATTGAACAAGTTACTTGCAGTTTTCTACGACAAATACTGAAATACATACACTGCAGCCTACACCAAAATAAAACTGCGGAAACTAAATATAGCACAAGAGAGAAATAAACATCACACACATCTACACAGTTATTTTTGGACAAATGTCCCCAGAAAAACCCAATGCGGGAAAACCGATGCAGCAGCTGAGGGTTTTATTATTATGCAGTAGTTTTTCTGAATACAATCTCTGGATGCCTTGTAGGCTATCCAATATAGAGAATATCACTCACAAAACAATAGTGAGAAGTACCTCACACTATCATAGGCGATCCTGTTGATCCAGCCATAGAATGGCTTGCCCCTTGCTACCTTTGTGTTATCACTGTGTCAACCCAACGTCACAGCATTACTCTCTCTGCTGATCGATTTGCCTCCCAGGAACTTCGATTTCCACCTCCCGGTCTCACACATTGGCTTCTGGCTTCAGAAATCGATTCCTCTAGCAAAATACGGACCTCCTCAAGGCTTCTACGCTGCCTCTGTGTGGCCCTTCGTCAGCCTCTCTAGCTCTGCGTTGCCTCTGCTGGATCTCTCTCTGCCTTCTCTGCTGGGTATTCTTGGATCAGGAGAAATCTCCAACTAGAACTATCCCTGCCCCTCACTGCAAAAGATCACTTTGAATTCCTCTTCCAGCAACTACTGTGCTTTAGAAATTCGATCTTTTGATCTCCTCTCAATGTGTTTTCCAAATGCCCCTCAAGCCTCCTCTTATAATCCTCAAATTGAGAATCAACGGCTCAGATTAGATTCTAATCAATGGCTTAGATCATTTTTGCTTGATCCTCGTCTTCTTCTAGAAGTTTCACCCACAATTAGATTAAAACCCTTTAATTATTTTAATTTCCTAAGTTTAGACTTAGGCACCCATTAAAAACAATTAATTATTTTAATAAGACCGTCTCCGGGTGAAATTTCCCAAAACGATTTCTAGATATTGTGGAATACATGTGTCCAAGCCTCCCTACGAATTTTGAGGCTTAGAGCACATCCGATGCTACCAGAAATCAACACTCTCTCTTAGCGAGGAATGTGCTCTAGTAATACAACCCGTTGAAGCATCACTCTGAGTCTAAAACATCTCCCTCTGTGCTACTGATGTCTGACATCGTTTCCCACCAACTACTGCGCAAATGCTGCATTTGTACCATTGTTGACACTGCCATTCCCTGTAGAAATTCTCACTGTAGATCAACCTGATAATGCAATATACTAAAGCAAAATACTTAATCTAGTTCTGCAATCAAACTTGCAGAAGCTTAATCGATTTGAGCAAGATCAAACAGAACACATATAACAGAGAAGAAAAATCAATACACATGAAACACAAAAGAATACTCTAGGGAAAGCCTCAGCTAAAAACCCCACTATTTGTATTATCATACAAGTGAAAATATCTTAGGATTACACAAAGCTTTAGCTCTCATAACTATCTAGCTCTCAGTACAATCCCTCACTGCTGCTCATAGATAGAATAAAGAGCTCATATGCCTTTCCTCTGTACTCCAAGCCTCCTATTTCCTTGCGTAGTTTTCCCTGGGTGTTCCTACTGTAACCTTGTGTGACATCGATCTCACACACTGCTCCAACACACTATAAAACTATGCAAATCTCAAGTAATGAATTCCTTCTGCGTGCAAGAGATTTTCTTATAGGAGAATTCTTGCAACTGATAGTACACTGTCCCGACCTTTAATCTCAACTTGGTCTTTGTCTGAACCGACATGCATGAGTTATTTAAGAGAGAATATTCAGTTATCTGGAGTATACTAGTTTCATGCATGCATGCATTAACTGAGTAAACTCACAATTAGTTCCTCCAACAGTTTGGAACTAATTTAACTGGACTTAACTCAGTTAACTGAGCTAACTAATTACAACTCAAATACAACTCATCCTTATCTCCTTAATTAAGGGATAATCTCCTCAATCAAAAGAATAACTGTTGCATGACTTCACAAAGACTTTTAGCTTGAATTTTTCCAACTAATTAACTCAAGATGAATGAATGAATTATTTATTTTCCAAGCAGCTGGTGAGACTAAATTCAAATTTTAATTCAAGGACAAATTAAAATTGGAATATTCTTGTTGCCACATTTCAACACTCCCTCTCAACAAGAAAGGGATTATCTGCCACCATGATCCTATCTCTATGGAACTCGAATTTTCACTTTGACAATGCCTTAGTCAAAATGTCAGCATCTTGCTCCTCGGTCGAAATATACTGCAACAACATGATCCTCCTCACCACACAGTCCCTGAGGTGATGATACCGAATGTTGATATGCTTGGACCTGTCATGAAACACTGGATTCTCAGAGAGTTTGATACAACTCTGATTATCACAATAGATCACAGTTGGATCCATCCTCTAATCAAACAAACCAACTAGAATTTTCCGCATCCAGATGGCCTCACATGCTGCCTGACTTGCATCCATGTATTCAGCCTCTACTGAGCTGAGTGCAACTGACCTCTGTTTCCTGCTGAACCAAGAAACTGCTGCTAACCCACGGTTGAAAATTCCTCCTGATGTGCTCTTCCGATCTGATGGACTCCCTGCCCAATCTACATCAGTGAAGCCCTGTAGCTTCACTCCCTCTGTCTGTCTGTACCATAATCCATACTGGGATGTGCCTTTGAGGTATCTCAAAACATGCTTCGCCGCCTTCCAAAACAGTTTGGTAGGCCAAACCATAGCTTGACTTAGTTGGTTCACAGCATAGCACAAATCTGGTCCGGTGTTCACTAAGTACATTAGTGAACCCACAAGCTGCCTGTACACAATAGCTTCTACTACTTCTCCTGAAGTAGCTTCCTCCTTCCTCCAGTTACCTGCTAGAGGAGTCTGCATGGGCTTGCACTTCTCCATGTGGAATCTCCTGAGTATCTCATTGGCATACTTGCCCTGAGACACAAACAACTCCCCATCCTTCTGCCACACTTCCATGCCAAGGAAGTAGTGCATGAGACCCATGTCTTTCATCTCAAATTCTCTTGCAAGGTCCTCCTTGCAAAACATGATCAATTGATTATCACCTGTCAATATGAGATCATCAATATAAAGAACAATGATCAACTGCTTACCTTCCACTATGATGTGGTATAGGTTCACATCCGCTTCACTCTTTGTGAAGCCCAACCCGGTGAAGTAGTTGTCGATCCTGGTGTACCAAGCATGAGGTGCTTGCTTCAGCCCATACAAAGCTCTCTTGAGTCGACACACATGCAATTCATGATCGCAGGTCTCAAAACCTTCCGGCTGCTCTATGTACACCTCCTCCTCAATCTTGCCATTGAGGAATGCAGTCTTCACATCCATCTGATGGATCTTCCAACCCATCTATGCTGATAGTGCCAACATCGATCTGATAGATGAGTACCTTGCGACAGGAGCAAAAGTCTCATCATAGTCAATCCCCTCGACCTGTGAGAAACCACGGGCAACAAACCTTGCCTTATGTTTCTCTACACTACCATCAGCAGCTTGCTTTACCTTGTAAAGCCAAAGGGAACTCACAACTGACTTGTTCTCCAGTCTTAGAACCACATCCCAAATACTGTTCCGAACTATGGAGTCATACTCCTCCACCATAGCATCAACCCAAATCGGCTACTGCACTGCTTCCTCAAAGGAAGATGGCTCATTCTTAATACAGTCCCCAACAAGGGCCATGTATCCAGTGTACCTATTAGGTGACCTCCTCTGTCTGCGCTGAGAAGATGGTTCTCCTACATTCTCTCTCGCATCCGACAACAATCTGTCAGCGTCTCTTGAGCGCTTTCGCCCATCTCTGGAAGACTCTGCTTAAGTGGATGCCTCCATTCCTAGAACCTCTGCATGCGGCTGCTCTGCATCAGTCTGAGGCTCCTCCTCCTTAGGAACCAAAAGTTCCTCCACAGCCTGTAGTTGGAGCTCCCTCTCAGGGGAAACTCACATGGCTTTCTGCTCATTAAACTTTAGATCTCTGCGTACCACTGTCCTTCGACTGGTAGGCAAGTACACCCGATAGTTATGAGGTGTATCAGTGTACCCCACAATTATCCCAACTCAGCTATCGGCTCAAGTTTCTTCCGGGTATCCTTGGTCACATGGCAAAATACCGATGAGCCAAAGATCCTGAAGTGACTCACATCTGGTCTCTTCCTGGAGAAAGCTTCTTCTGGTGTCTTCATCCCAAGTATGCGATCCAGGCTTCTATTCTGCAAATAGACCGCTGTGTTGCATGCCTCAGCCCACAAATGAAGTGGTAGGCCTTAGTCATGCAGCATCACCCGAGCTGCCCCCACAATCGTTCTGTTCTTCCTCTCAGCCACCCCATTCTACTATGGGTTATGAGGTGCCGTCAATTCCCATTTAATTCCTTCTGTTGCACAGAAGTCCTTAAACTCTTGAGAGACATACTCTCCACCATTGTCACTTCTCAAGGCCTTGATCTTCTTCCCTGATTATTTCTCAACCAAAGCTTTGAACTCACAAAACTTTGAGAAGGTTTGATCCTTCTTCTGCATGAAATAAATCTAGCATTTATGAGAAAAATCATCAATGAAAATCACATAATACCTTTGCTTCGTGGTGGATGCTATCAAGAATGGTCCACACACATCAGTATGAACTCGCTCTAAGATCGCCTCAACTCGACTGTCTCGATCATGAAAGGAAGACTTGGCGTACTTTCCCAAGGTACAACCTTTGCATGTGTCCACTTGCTCAAGTTTACCTTTGGGAAGTCCGGTAGAGATCTGTTGCATTATCTTCAAGGCCCCATGATGCAAGTGGCCCAACCGTCTATGCCATAACTCGCCAATGTCTTGGCTTTGCACCAATTTTGCTTTTGAACTCAATGCAGCACAATCATCTACCTCTAGTTTGTAGAGATTCTTCACTCGAATCCCAATCCTCTTGGTCTGACCCGTGGCTATGTGTCTCAGGAACGCCTTTCCTTTACTGAAGACAACATCATAGCCTTTGTCTTCCAACATCGCGACCAATACCAAGTCCTTCATTAGTCCAGGCACATACTTCACATCTGTTAAGGTGAGAGGAGCTCCATGCTCCCTCTGAAAAGTAACCGTGCCCACTCCTGAAACACTGTACTTCCCATCGTCACCCATCTCTATGCGCATCTTGAGGTCTTTCTCCTCCAAGGCACTGAACAATCTCTTATCGTTGGTCATGTGGAATGAGGCTCCATTGTCAAGGTACCAAACACAACCCACCATCGATGAAACCATACATGCGATGAGGGTAAAATCCAATTCGAACTGAGAGGATAGTGCCTCACCTTCTGATCCTTTCAAGGATCCTTTCTTGGATTTCTTCAATGGACAATTAGTTGTATAATGGCCCACCTCATGAAAATTAAAGCATCTCACTTTAGATTTGTCAATCTTCTTCCCACCATGAGAAGAACTCAATTTGGAATGGGAAGCCTTCCCTTTCCCTTTCCTTGCCTTACTTGCTAAGGCTAGATTTTCTTCATCATCATGCTTAGATGAAGAACCATCTCTGGTGCTTTTCCTAATCTCCTCCTGCATCAGATCCAACCACAGTCGTTCCCAATCCGGTAGTTTCTCTCTTCCATTCACAGAGTCCTGGTAGCTATGCCAGCTCTTAGGAAGATCAAGGAGAGCAAGACTCACCATATCATCATCGACTGTAGTTATTCCTACACTACCAAGCTCATCTTTGTAGGTGGTGAGCTTGTTCAAATATGTAGAAATAGTGTCGCCCTTTTCACACTTGATTTTCTGAAGCTTGTCCTTGAGTGCTAGTTTCCTCTAGTTGCTGCTATTCTGATAGAGATCCTTCAATGTCTTCCACATTGAAAACAGAGTCTCCTTTCCATGGAGACTCGAGACAATATGGTCTCGAACTCCCTCCAGAAGAATCCGCCTCGCCTTCACCACACACTTCTTCCATTCAACCAATTCTTGGGCATTAGCTGCAGCCGGCTTGGGGATTTCTTGATCAATGAAATCCTTCAAACCATTGTCTTCTAATACCGCTTCCATGCAATCCTTCCATGCTATATAATTCAAGCTGCCATCCAGTGCATACTCGAGTCTCAAGCCATTGAACGCCATTGGTGAACTTAGAGGTATGATAAGAATTCGATTTAACTTCTCCAACCAAGAACTTCAAACTTCGAATTTTCCCTTCTTCAGTATACTATTTACTGCTTCGATCACCTTTGCTCTGATACCATGTAGAAATTCTCACTGTAGATCAACCTGATAATGCAATATACTAAAGCAAAATACTTAATCTACTTCTACAATCAAACTTGCGGAAGCTTAATCGATTTGAGCAAGATCAAACATAACACATATAACAGAGAAGAAGAATCAATACACATGAAACACAGAAGAATACTCTGGGGAAAGCCTCAGCTAAAAACCCCGCTATCTATATTATCATACAAGTGGAAATATCTCAAGATTACACAAAGCTTTAGCTCTCACAACTATCCAGCTCTCAGTACAATCCCTCACTGCTGCTCATAGACAGAATAGACAGCTCATATGCCTTTCCTCTATCCTCCAAGCCTCCTATTTCCTTGCACATTTTTCCCTGGGTGTTCCTGCTGTAACCTTGTGTGACACTGATCTAACACGCTGTAAAACTGCACAAATCTCAAGGACTGAATTCCTTCTGCATGCAAGAGATTTTCTTATAGGAAAATTCTTACAACTGATAATACACTGTTCCTACCTTTAATCTCAACTGGGTCTTTGTCTAAACTAACATGCATGAGTTATTTAAGAGAGAATATTCAGTTATCTGGAGTATACTAGTTTCATGCATGCATGCATTAACTGACTGAACTCACGAGTTATTTAAGAGAGAATATTCAATTATCTAGAGTATACTAGTTTCATGCATGCATGCATTAACTGACTGAACTCACAATTAGTTCCTCCAACAGTTTGGAACTAATTTAACTAGACTTAACTCAGTTAACTGAGCTAACTAATTACAACTCAAATACAACTCATCCTTATCTCCTTAATTAAGGGATAATCTCCTCAATTAAAGGAATCACTGTTGCATGACTTCACAAAGACTTCTAGCTTGAATTTTTCCAACTAATTAACTCAAGATGAATTAATTAATTATTTATTTTCCAACCAGCTGGTGAGACTAAATTCGAATTTTAATTCAAGGACAAATTAAAATTGGAATATTCTTGTTGCCACATTTCAACACTGCTAACACTGCAACCTTCTCCAACTACTGTTGCTATTGCACCAACAATAGAAAAACATCCAAAATTACTGAACTGGTGTTCAGCGTGATGCATATGTTGCTGGAGTTCTGACTGTTGCTAGTCTCTACGCTGACCCTTTGAAGCCTCTACGTTGTTGCTAACTCTGCTCTGTGCCAACTCTAGCTCTGCTTTGCTCAATCTCTGGCGCTCCTAGCCACTACAACTGTCACTTCTGACACTCCTCTGCATCATTTGACTTGGTCCATCTTGCTACTTTTGATTTTGGCTCCCGTAGCAAGGTATTGATCCGAGAGGTGGACTCCTCAAGGATCCTACCCAACTGCAGTTCTTTCGAACTATAGTTCTATATCACCCCACCTCTGGATGATCATGGCAAACTCCTCCTCCTCGATCTGTGCGGATGCAGCCTTCAGATCATGCTTCTCATCCTTGTCCTTCTTCTGGAGAGGACACTGTGTAGCGTAATGACAAAGTTCGCCACATCGGAAGCACTTGATCTTCAAAATATCTTTCTTTTTCTTTTGTTTCTCTTGCTACCCCTTAGATGCGAGGGCTACATTCTCATCCTCCTCCTTGGGCTTTGACCCACTGCTTTTGCCGCTACTATCAAGCTTTCACTTGACTAAGTCTCTCCTCATCTCTTCCTGTCAAAGAGCGGCCCACATTCCCTCCTAGTCTGGAAATTTCTCCCTACCCAGGATGCTCTAGACAAATACTTGCCACTCTTCTGAAACTGAGTTCAGGGCCAACCTCACCATCTCAGTAGGTTGAGGTGTTGACCCCACAGCTGCCAACTCATCTCTATGAAAATTCCTTAAACCCGAGAATCCCTACTGCAGCAACTGATGATATTTCCCCTACTTGTTAGATTTACATGAACAAGTTAATTGCAGTTTCCTACGGCAAACATCGAAATACATACATTGCATCCTACACCATTCAAATAATATGCCGAAACAAGAAACTGAACAATACAGAAAGATACAACACAAATGATAATGGTTTTTGGACAAATGTCCATGGAAAAACCCAATGCTGAAAAACCAGTGCAGCAGATCTGAGGGTTTTTATTATTAAGCGGAGTTATTTCTGAATACAACCTCTGGATGGCAATCAAGTACAGAGAATATCACTTGGTAGAAGAAATTAGTGAGATAACCTCACTCTACACTGCAAGTCCCGGTTGATCCAGTAGCTAAACCAACGAGTTCCTCGACTACTTCTGCACTGCCCTTGCGTGGGCTTGTGTTAGCCTCTAAGGCACTGTGTCATCTCTGTTGGGAATCGATTTGCCTTCTGGAGCTGATTCCAGCCCTCCCAGCTCATAAACATTAGCCTCCTCAAAAAATTCAGATTTTTGCGTGAAGGCTCTGCGTGGGGCCTGCATGAGCCATTCCTGGCTCCATGTCACCCTCTCTGGCCTCTGCGTTGCCTCCTTTGTGTGTCTCTCTGCCTCTCTGCTGAGTATTCTTGGCTCCGGAGAAGATCCTCCAGCAAAAACTCTCTCTGCCCCTCTCTGCGTGATCACTACAAATCACTATGCTGCCTCTAGCTTCAACAATTCGATCTCACTGATCAACTCTCAGTGTGTCTTCCAAATGACCCTTAAGCCTCCTTAAATCATCTCCTCGTTGACATTCAACGGCCCAGATTAGAAGCTAATCAATGGCCAAGATCATTTTTGCTTGATCCTCGTTTTCTTCTAGAAGTTACACCCATGGTTAGATTAATACCCATTAATTATTTAATTTCCTAAGTTTAGACTTAGGGTCCCATTAAAAATAATTAATTATTTTAATAAAATTGTCTTCAGGTGGAATTTCCCAAAATGCTTTTTAGGTTCTTTGGAATACATGTGCCCAAGTCTCCCTGCAAAATTTGAGAGTTAGAGCACATCTGATGCTACCTGAAATCAACACTCCCTCTTAGCGAGGAATGTGCTCTAGCAATGCCTCCCACTGGGCATCACCCTGACTTCATAATATCGTCCTCTGCGCTACTGATGTCTGACATGCTTTCCACCAACTACTGCGTTGCTACAGCAACTATACTGCTACTAACACTGCCACTATCAACACTGCATCTGTACTACAGTTCCCTCTTAATTTCTACAATTGTGTCGCTGCTGGCACTGCCATTGCCAACTACCCCTGCACTGAAAACTGTTGTTGCTACTGCATAATCAACGGAAAAACTTGCCAAATTACTGAACAAGTGTTTAGCATAGGTGCATCTCGTTGCTAAAGATCTGATTGTTGCTAGTCCCACGCTATCCTTATGAAGTCAACGTTGCTACTGCACTATACCTCCCTACACTGCTGCAACTCTGGACTACACTACTCAGACTTGGCATTCGAGCCACTGCATTTGTCGCTACAACACTCCTCTGCACCATCTGACACTTAGTCCATCCTGCTACTTTCGATCTAGGCTCCCGTAGCAAGGAATTGATTCGAGAGGTGGACTCCTCAAGGATCCTACCCATCTGCAGCGCTTTCGAACTATAGCTCCAAATCAGCCCACCTCCCTCCTGGAGGTATCTCGAGTGTCATGGTGAACTCCTCCTTGATCTTCGCGAGTGCAACCTTCAAATCATGCTTCTCATTTTTGTCCTTCTTCCTGAGAGGACACTGTGTTGTGCAGTGACCCATTTCACCACACTTAAAGCATTTGATCTTTGAGACGTCCTTCTTCCACCTCCGCTACTCCTATTGCCCCTTGGATGCAAGGGTTGCATTCTCTTCCTCCTCCTTGGGCTTCGACCCACTACTGACTGCTTCCATCAAGCTTACACTTGACTAGATCTCTCCTCAGCTCCTCTTGCTTACGATTTGCCCACATCTCATCCCAATTTGGCAAAGTCGCCCTAACCAGGATACTCTGGACAAAGACTTGCCACTCCTATGAGACAAAATTGAGGGCCAGTCTAACCAACTTGGATCCTTGAGGTGTAGACCCCACAGCGGTGTTGTAGCGGCTACAACACTCTCCAAAATTTTGGTCTGCATCCAAATTTCGGAGCCTTCCTTGGTTTTTACCTTGATGGTCGCAAACACTCGTGCTCATCTTATGAGCTCTTCTTGAGTTTTCGTACCCTCTTCGCTTAATCGACCACCGGTCGTCTTTTGCATGTTGATCGCTATGTCATGCTTGTGAGTTTGTTCTGGAAACTTTGAAGGTTTGTCTTTGTGTGTATGAATTGTTTTTGCTCTATCGACATTAGTTGCACTCACACACAAAGTTGTAAACACTATCACGCAAGTGTCGTCATAGTCATTCAAAGACATATTTCAACTGTCTCTCTCAACCTTCGAGTTAGTCTCACTGAGCACATGTTGTCTTGTTGGTTTGAGGTGTCTTGTCGTTGAGTCATGCTAAGTGTGTGATCACATTGTCATGTCTGCACAAGTACACTTTCTTTCACACTTCGTCAATTTTCTTGAAAATCTGTCGACAAGACAACTCTCCGTCAACCAGACCCGATCTCAGTGACCTTGCACTGCTACCCAGAACTGCGCAGTGCTTGAGGCTGTCCTCTGGGCAGCCTGCTTTGCACAATTATGGAAATGAGCCAATTGACTGACTCCCAGAAATGCGCAGAAGTTGCCCCAGAAACCGATCCAGTCTACGCTTACTGCAAGACCTCCCATCAAGCCTCCCACTGGTCAACCGGAGAAAGAACTTGAGTTGTGACCCTGGACTATACTGAGCTCCAAAATTGCACAGAGTTGTCCTAACAGTCCTTCTCCGCTTTGCAACCAGTGCAGGAATTGCGCAGAGTTGTCCTGTCCTGCCCTTCCTTCCCGCTTCGCATCCAGCTAAGGAATTGCACAGAGTTTGTCATGCCCTCCTAACCCTTCTTCCTCGCTATAATGACCCATTTCTATCTATAACCAAAAGAGTACTATCATGCATACGATGTATCATATGCACACATCACATGCCTTGCACTAGTATACTTATTAAATAATTAGGAAAATGTTAAAATGAATGAAAAAGGGACTAAAACACCTAAATTATCGAAAGAAAGATACTACCTAAAATCCGACATTCAAAAGATACATATATAGCGTTTAAAGTTATAAGTTAATTATTATTAATATGTATAAATATAAATATATAATTATAAGTTAAAGTTATTTTTAAATTTAATACCATAAAGATTTAACAACTATGGACCTTGTTACCATAATTAAAATCATATAAAAGATAAATATAATTTTATAAAACAAATTAAAAATATAATAAAATAAAACATTAAAGTTTAAAACATATCTACCCTTTTTAAAGATATATATACTCATACCTTCACCTCACCTTACACGTAACAAATAAATCTTTCGAATAAAATCTGAGGACGGCGGTGGAAGAAGGTGGTGACTGCCTACACAAGGTACATATCCCAGGCACGCAGAGGAGAAGGGAAAGAGTATTTTGCTGGAAGAGGAGGACGGGAATTAGAATTTAGAGATCTGAACCAGAGCTGGGATTCCATTATTCTTGAAGCTTTTAGGCACGGGGACCAAAATACTCCAATTGGGAAGTATTTTGGAGATGAGTACCAAGGTTGTGCTCAACTTCGCTAGGTGGTTTCGGTCATTTGGTAACAAGAGAAAAAA